>OX638363.1:32102663-32731016 GCA_951812935.1 Hermaeophaga mercurialis
CTTTAAAATTACTAAAGTCAAAATAACCAATCCCGTGACTTATCTGCCTGAAGACATTGGGTGCTTTCATACAAAATGAATTCTCATATAAGTCAGGTTGGCCGAGAGGTCCAAGGCGCCAGATTTAAGCTCTGGTTCACGAGAGTGAGCGTGGGTTCGAATCCCACATCTGACAATACTTTTTTGTTAAATTTTGAAATATCATTATTGCGAGGGAACCTGCAAACTGTTGGCTGTTTAATACTTCAACGTTGTGCTTAATTAAGGGTAAGCATCTCCAGAGCTCGGAAAGGGAAATTGATCCTAACCATACAGTAGCATGTCCAGTTAATACGTTCAAAACAGTAATGTTCTCAAAACCTATGCAACCCCGTATACACATAAATGATAATTAGATTGCCTAATAATAATATTTTGGTACCACCAACGCCATCTACTGCCGGTTACGTGACGTGTGTGGACGTTTACTAGAAGGTGATTAAGTAACATATCAACTAATACTATGCAACCCCGTGTACACATAAATGATAATTAGCTTGCCTAATAATAATATTTTGGTACCACCAACGCCATCTACCGCCGGTTACGTGACGTGTGTGGACGTTTACTAGAAGGTGAATAAGTAACATATCAACTAATACTATGCACCCCGATATACACATAAATGATGATTATATTGCCTAATAATGCTTTGTATACATGATGATATGACTTATTTTTATCTAGAAACGACAAACTGTTCGAAAAATCTAGAATTATTTTGTATAATTTCTGTGGGTAAATATTTATTATTTAGAAAATATAGCGTAAGTTTTTAAAATCATAAACTAATATATATTCAATTTTGACTTCAAATAAAGAAACACGACGCAGATATGATAAAATATTTCTGATTGTAAAACCCACATCCTGTATACAATAGCTGTATTCGAAATTAGTTAGCTTGAAAACATTTGATTAAGTAACAAGTTAATTTCTAACCCCATAGTTTTTGAAAATATTTTGCTAAATGTTTAAATGTAAATGTGATTTCACTAGTTGTACCAGACCGGAGAAAAGATTTAATTCTTTAGTGTCAGTTCGGATCCACTCTCCATCAGGTAAGTGCTTAAATTTTATTCCTCGATTTTTCAAATTTAGGTCTATTTAATAATTTAGGATATAGATGAACCCTTCTTTTCGAAGAAGCTAATGTAAATAATCTAACTGAAGATGAAATAATTCAGCTTTTAAGGGCTTCCAAATATTTTTAAAAGACCAGAAAGTTTTTAATAAAAATTTATTTGATAACTCATATATTCATTTCGATTTTAACTTTGCTGAATTAGGCTGTTAGCGCTTCTCACAAAATACTGTAATTACTGCTCTTTTAATTTCTCTTGAGGTGAAGTTTATACAGCTGTATTTTCCATCAACGTTTCCCTGATTTTATTTCAATTTACACAACTCATACATTCATTTTTCAGATACAGAAGAAGAAGAAAGCTGACTAACCTGATTTAAAGCGAGTTGATAGCCCCTCTATTAAGGAAGATAATGTAGCTGAGGCTTGAATTATTCAATTTAAGGATAGCCAAATGGATAAAAAAGATCGGTAAGTTTTAATAAAAAATTTATTTAGTGTTTTATAAATATATAACTCATTTTTTAAATTTTTTAAAACCGTAAGGCAACGAACTATGATCCGGAAGAAATTTTCTTTTTGTTGACCGGGGCTGATATCTTTTCTCTGATGTTACGGTTATCACCTCATGATCCTTAGTTCTTCTGATCTGCTTCGAAATGATAAAAATAGGCTCACTTTTTGTCAAGACCATCTCCCTGATTTTTCCAAAATTCAGCAGCTGGGAAGCACTATAGTTCAGTGAAATTCCTTTCACTTTACAGACAACATATTCACCACCATTACAGCTGTATTTATAGGCATAATTTTTAGGGCCTCCAGAGACGAATTCTGTAATAAACCCTCCATTTAATTCGTCTGTTAAATCCCCAATACATTCTCCTGTGGGCAAGTCAGGAAGGCCTACTTGCGAAGAATACACGACCGAATCGGTATCGTAATATAAGGCTCTCTCGCCCACCTGATCCAGGTAACTATATAATTTTAATCTAGCTAAAGCTGTAACATAGGCAGCTAATATAACATTTACAGTGGGAGAGATATCGTAGGCCTCCTCTTTGTATTCCCACGTTACAATTAACGTTTCCTCATTTACCGGTAAAATGGTGTTTACAACTATTGCGGGGTTCGACATCATTGAATAAAATTCAGCAGAATTTCTAATTATAGATGTTTTAGACATGTTTTGTCTCTGCCCCAGCTTGCCCCAGAAAGAGTTTAACATCAGTTTTGCCAATGATCTTAAACCAGGATTCTCAGTTATTTCAGAAAACTCCAGTAAAATGTCTTCTCTATGTAAAAATTCCTCAATATATCTATCTTTCTCAGCGTCTGTCGCACAATTCTTCGGCCCGCCGCTGGCTTGCTGTTTGATTTTTATAAACTTATTCATCATGCCTGAGAATAAACCCTCCTGCTCCCGGCTGAGTTGTATGGTGTTGTAACTCCATATTTCGTATATTTCCATCATTTTGTACCCTTTCTCAATAGCTTTAACGACTTCTTCAACCACCCATGTACCATTTAAAGCTCTTTGCTCGTCATCGTGATTGCATTCATCGTCTTGGTTCATCCCCTCCCCGCATTTACGACAAAGGACAAACATACATTTATCATTCATTCTATAAGGCAGTACAGGGTGATACAGATTTGTAGGAGGTAATATTTTACATTTTATCACACCTGACATTTGGGAAATATCAACCAATTTGCATTCTTCTTCTCCCACATAAATTTTTTTCGGGTGGCCTATAGGAAATTTACCGAATTTACACACCCACGGATACAGTGAACATACATCAACATATTTAATTTTCTCATTTTCTTTCGCCTTGTAATATTCCACTGTATTCCCCGTTCGGCCCCCGTACAGAGAATCTCTAGGGTTTAGAGGTAAATATTTTATGTAAGAATGGTTTTCTGTGTATTCTTCAATTTCTTTATTTAACATTTTTCGAAAATCGCACTCCCACATTTGTACAACTTTATACCCATTTTTCTCCAAATGTTTATTTTTATTTACAGTTCGTTGGAACCGATTCTCCATACAATCAGTGGGGTCGTCTTTTAATGCTTTATCACGGTTATTTGTATAGCATTTCGGACATCCGTGAAAATAACAACCCTCGAATTCAAAGACGGTATGTCCATGTACTCCATCAACTTTAACCCCGGCAACTCGGGCCTCTTGACCTTTGGCCACATGATGTATTTCGATACCTCTTTGATGCTCTTCCCATATCAACCATTGTAAAGCTATTTTCGAATGATTATCTCTGAATCTATAGCCACCTTTAGGGATTATGCCAATAGTGTTGGGTTTTAAAAAGTTTCGCCGAAATACCTTGTTGCACGCAGACGCAATTGTGCTTGCCTCTGTGAATGGACACACATTTGACGTATCCAACAGCTGCTGACGAAATTTGAGACAGGCCTGCGTTAGAATCTGTACATCAGAAACACAATACTCTACAATCTCCTTTTGAAAATCAAATATGTAATTTTCAGCAATTTTCTCGTTGTGCCATTTAATTAATTTCTCGCGCGCATCATCTTTTAAGTTGTCAGGGTCGTAGAATTTCAATGCAGGTATACCTCCGACATAGTTCTGATTTTCCAGCCTGTTAAAGAGATGTGGAAAATACCCCTTTTTCAATTCGGAAAACCCAAAAGCTTTCGGTAATGCTGATAATGCCATCGGGAAATAGTTGAGTGAATCCAGAAATTTAACGTTTCCAACGTTCATCATAATTAGCTTTGTGCCGCGCATAATCAGGTCCGGATTCAAATCGGTTTTAGTGAGAATGTAATTTAATACGAATTGATGATCGAAACCGCCACCGTTATGGGCTATAACGACAATCTGTTTAAATTTTTTTCGTATTTCTAGTACTTCGGTCAGAAATTTCGGAATTACATCGCCTGATAGAACTTTTTCTCTGAATCCGCAACTCTGACAAAATAACAATCTTGTCTCGTTTAAACACTTATGGCATACTTTTCTGTATACACATAAATTCGGTTCCTGCTGTATGATCCCGTTGACGACTTTTTCTTGTGTTGTCTCCAAGTCATAGAAAACAAACAAAAAATCTTTAATTTGAGGAGATTTTTTGTCAGGTTGCATATAACACAGATGGCCTTCGGGTTGTTTCGATTTACAAATCTTGCAGTAAATTTCGCCGCAGACATGATTGCGACTAGTGCATATTTTAAAGCAATTCTCACAGCTTTTTATTTGTTTGCAGATCGTATTCAAATGTGCTTCAAAGCACGCATCACCGTAAAAATCTCTTCTGCACTCGATACAGCCTCTTTTTACAACATCTTTATTGCATGCAGGTGATTTTTTGCATGCAGAACACACCTGATCACATCGATGTTCGTTTCTGTTGTTGTAGGGCGTGTGACAGTGTTCACAAAAATATCCGCACATAAATGCAGCGGTTAGAGATGTGATGACATTGTAATGGCCTTCATGGAAAATCAGATTTAAAGCAGGGCCGTCATTTCCTCCTTCAAAAATAACGTCACGACCTTTGGTACCATATCGATAAACGACGATTTTATAATTTTTTAGATGCTGTTGAAAGTGTTGAAGTTCGGGAACCCCGCAGCCCTCTGGCGTAATCATCACCCCGCAGGATTTTGTCAACTCAATAGCTTTGGCGGTCTGAAGTCTACTGCCACACCGAATTTTTGCGTAGTCGGGATCCTTACTTTGAAAAGCCATACTGACGACTAAGGCTCGAGGTAAGCATAGGTTATCTTTGTTATTTATCGAAATAATACCTCTACGTTTTTTACACTCCTCGTTAAAAGTGTTATAATTACACCTCAGGCCTTTTCCTACGGGCATTTTTACCGTAGTAACACCCAAACAGAAGGTTTCTGTATTCAGCCCCGTTGAATTTGATTGGTATATGGATGAAATTTTCTTCCACACGTCATCAACTGTCACCTGAGATGCAGGTTTAAAAACCACCCATCCTTGGCCCCTTGAAAAATCTTTGGAACAGAAAGTAAATCCAACATAATCCTCCAAGTCCACGTTTTCTGTCCCCTTTAAAACAATATCCTCTATTGCATTTTTAACCCAGCTTAGGGGCTCCGCCCCGGTAGGAGTGGGTTTAATTTTAAATTCCAAAGTTCGGCCCTGGACCCCAAATTTACGGATTTGTTTTGTAACATCCTTGATAATTTCAAAATTAGCCATTTTCAGAAATATTGGTTATCACTGCGCGATAGCTAATCAGTAACTGATAGGAATGATCACGCACACCTGTACTTACGGCTTTTATACTTTTTAAATTTTGTAGTACCGTGTGCAAAAGGGTCACGTTCCCTAATTATCCATCAGGTGAAATTGCATTTTTCGTAAACTAGACAGACTTTATTCGGGAATATTTTAAAAATTAAAACCAAAATTCATGTTATATCTAAAAAACAATGTATTTCAGACAATTCGGTTGTAGATTATGTAAAATAAAAGAATAATTCTTATCGGCATTTTTTGTAGGGCCGTGTGCAAAAGGGGTCACGTTCCCTAATTATCCAGCAGGTGAAATTGGATTTTTCGTAAACTAGACAGATTTTATTCAGAAATATTTTTAAATCAAATAATCACGATATGTTCACGTGAAAAAAAGAGCTTTTTCGCTATGTTTTTAAAGAAATACTATAAACACCTGTTATAATAATAAACACAAATATAATACTCCTTTAGAGATACTTTTAACAGGCATACCGGATGAAGCCAGCCCGATAAAAATTAGATAAGACTGAACGAAAACACGTTTCCAGGTTATCACTTCATTCATGGTTTGATAATTACGATTTTGTATTGTAGATTTTCTAAAATTTATCAAAATTTTCGATTAGCCATAATGGCGGTAGAGAAAACAACGGGGAGTTCATTATTAAAAGGGGTGTGCTAGCCATAAATAATTTCGTATTGTTTTTAAGTTTTCAAAATTCAACATGACTGCGCTCGTGGGGGCGATGTGTGTAACAAAGCGTCTGTGGAAAGTCTTATGCAATAATTTTATAAGTTGCACAAATTAGGTATCCTTATTTAATTATATTACAGCACTAATGATAATTTACAGTGTGCCCCTAAAATAGGTTAAGCATTTGACGTTTACGTGACATGCGAGACGTAAACGTGACATGCGAGACGTAAACGTGACACGCGTGACGTAAAAACGTCATACGCGTGACGTTTACGCCAAAAACGTCACGTTTTGCGCCACGCGTGTCACGTTTTGACGTTTTTTTGACGCGCGAGACGTTTTTCGATGTCTGCGTCACGTTTTTGACGTTTACGTAATTTTTCTACAGTGTTCCATGTATCGTTCATCATCTATGTTACTTCTAGATCATACTGGTCTTTTTCCGCGATTCAATTGGACCAATAATAACGGCTAGTGGCCTTACGGCAACGTTCATTGCGCTTGGCACAAATACCGACCGTTAAATAAATCATATAATAATCAATAGTGAATTCATAGTGTCCCTGAATTGAATTAGACATCTCCTGAAAACCATTTAAATAAATCATATTTTTTCATACTTTGATATTATACCGATATGTCTACATTGTATAAATAATAAAATACGGTTCCATGGATTATCTCGATACCAAAATCATAGCGCCCCAGAATTGATAACGCTCTCTCTCTATCTCTCTCTCATAAACAAGGAAAACTATAGTAATTTGTTCCTCTATAGATGGCTGAAAAATTTTCCAACCGTTATCTTTGAAACGAATCAGTTCGACTACGATACACCCAAGCGATGGCCGCCGCCATGAATATTTTAAATTTCAACCCGTTATCTGACGGAGATGCGGCAACGTGGCAGCATGGACTACTTTTAAATCATACTTTGATAATATTCCTATATGGCAACATTGTATAAAAAATACGGCAACATGAATTATTTCAATACCAAATTCATAGCGCCCTGAATTGATAATGCTCTCGCTCATAAACAAGGAAAACTATAATAATTTGTTCGACTACGTCACACACGCGCTTTGGCAGGCCCCGCTTGTGTGCAGCGTCACCACGTTTCCCCCAGCCAATATGGCATCATTGTATAAATAATAATAAAAAGGCAACATGGCCTTCACTGTTCTATCTTTAGAAAGTGCCTTTATTTTTACAACACTCACAATTAAATCTATTACAAGGTAGAAAAACGACAAAATACAATGTAAATTTGTAATCGTGAATATTAATTCGAGATATGTTATCTACTCCGTAAAGTAAGAAAAATAAAAAATAAAAAAATAAAAAATAAAAAAGTACTTCACCAATCGAGACAGTACCTAAGTAAGAATACCATTTTTTTAACCCTAACACCAAACCGACAAAACAGCAACCTTAAGTTTATCAACAATTCAGCGACTTTTTAATCTCGGCTGTGTTTTATCTACAATTTTAAGTCCCGTCTCTTATTGATAAATATCAAAGTGTTTGTGTTTTGTTTCCTGTTTCGGCAACTTCGCCCATTCAGTATAGACGCAGAAACAAAATTGGAACCTACCTTCTTGTTTGTCAATTGCGTTTAATTTAAATAGTGTAATTATTTGAAAACATATCTGGCAAAATGAAGGGGACAGTGGATAGATAATACTTGCAATTTAAAGAATTGTATCGAGAAATCCCATTGTTATGTCTTTAGCTTGGATATGATTTTCTGCCTCTGCTTTCGCGTTTCATTCCTTAACTCCTTTTCACTTAAGTCATCTTCTTTTTATTTATACCACCTTTCTGTTTGTCTTCCTAGACAATGATATCTGCAATCATGATAATAATTGATAAGAAATAACAGCCGCTACTGGTCTCAAACTGATCTTCAGGGGTGCAGAAAGCTCATACGCATTTAGGGGCATTTGTTTTTACAAGAAACTTAGAACGGAGACGGGTATTTAGAGCTTGTAGACAAATAATATACAAATAACTCCCGCGCTTGAGAAAAATGGACAATTAATATTAAATATTAATATATTAATATTAATATTAAACAAATAGATAGAGGTAAAGAACATTTATATGCACCGCACATATATTTCGAAATAAGTATCAAATATAAAATTACACATGGCTCAAAATAAACTATTGATGTTTCTATGAATCTATTTTGTTGGGCTTGAATATCATAGTGACACATCGTATAGCTAACTGCTTGAATTTGAACGTGAGACACGAAGATGAAACATACTTTATAAATTATTTACGGAATATTTTATTAGAAACCGGCTTATATTTCATTATAGAAAAAAGCAAAAAACCATTTTATGTAATTTGGTTTCCGTTGTACTTCTTATTACTTGTATTGTAATGTTCATTGTAACTATTGTAAAATGTTTTAAGGGATTTGCATTTGAATATTAATTTCAGCGACTTTTCTCGTAAGTTATTGAAGTAATATAAAAACAACCACTTTATTAAGTTAGTTTAAAAACCTTAAACCAGCTTAAAATGCACTAAAAATGAAGAAATTATGTTCCATGTTTTTCTTTTTCTAATGATTTCCAGCTTTATTAGGCACGTATGAAGGCGTATAATGAAAGTATAAGGGAATCGAGTATTTATTTAGAAGCATAGAAGTGTTATCTGAGTCAACAACTTTCCAGAAAATGAACTAACCGAATGGAGAGTTAAACAAACTCTGCTCGATATTAGCAAATCTCTTGTAAAAAGTTAATGATCTTTCTTTTGATCTTTTCTACGATTAATATCCCGGGATATAGCATTTCGATAATTTGTTATTCAGAAAAAAACCGCAATAGATTATTTTTTTCTATTTAAGTAAAAATAACGTCCCATTAGATTCATTTGTAGTATGAATTGTCAATCTGTAGATGGAGGCAGCAGTAAGCGAATGGCAAACATGAGAATTGCCAAAACGAATTTCGTTTTAGTTTATCGGTCTTCACAAATATTTATTTAAGGAATTGATTTCAGAAATTGGAATATGCTAAACCTTAAGATTTCTTTCAAATATTTGTACAAAATGCAAATTTAAACAGTCAGCAGTTTAAAAAAGGAGGACATTTCTTAAAAACATGCTTTTTTACAAATAGCTGCCATCAAATGGTAAAAAACGTAGGTGTAGAAAACAAATTTTTCCGACATAACCTGAAACATTTTTTTCTACTTCCACTATTGTAAATCAGTGGTTAAGGGTACCTTAAAATTAACTGTAAATTAATATTTACATATTTCTGAATTTTTACTGTTGCAAAAGTAAAAGTTACGCGGAATGTAAAGTGCAAAAGCGTGCAATATGTCCCTGTTTAACTAATACACTTACTTACCTAAAAATACTATGACGATTTTGTTGCATGATATATTTTTAATTCTATTGTCTGTTATCTAATATTCTTTCATACAATTTTATCAACTAAACATTGCTACTCCTCTATAATTCGTAAATTCACGATAATCTATTAATAAATTTTATTAATATTTCTATACATCTTTCATCCAGGTTTTTATTATTTTTTGTCTTATGCAGTCATTACTAATCGCTTTTCCTGTTGCTTTTACTATTACTTTCTGTATTTCTTCTATCTTTATTTTCTGTTCTTTTTCTTCTGATGTTTCTATGATTTTAAGATAATTGTCTTCTTGCTTTACAATTTTCTGTTCTGTATGAAGCGTATCCTGGAAGTACTCTTTCAATATTGCAGTGACATTTTGGTCTTCTTCAAGTATTTGTCCTTTCTTTTGATATATTTGTAGCTGCATTGTTACTGTTATTACAGTTGTTGTTTTTCTTTTTTTCCAAATTCTTCACACGGCTTTTGTTTTGTTATACTGATAATCCTTTTACTTTTGTTCATTGATGTATGTAGCATAATGTGATAAAATTACAGTTAGAACTTTAGAATAAATATGTTACATAATCTAATATTAAACATACATAGTTTACTCTCTTGAGAAGTAACATTATCACATCACTTTTTCTGACTTAAAACTATTGTGCCCTTACATTTTCAAAAAATATATATAGCTACAAATACTCTATCTATAAACACGTCTCCTTCTTTCTGATTTAATTACATAAAACAAAAAGAGAAACGAATAAGCTCTCGACCGAAACTACTGTGGTAACATTGCTTTTGTGATGTACACATCGACTAGAATACTGCACAGGCCTGATTCTAAAAAAAAGTGTATTCAAATTTTTTGTCGCATATACGAATGGATGGGTAAACGTATAGTAATAAAATAATATGTTTACGGTGGTTAAATTTATGAAGAAGTGGTGCACTGCAATTAATGTAAAGAGAAAGTTTCGAAGAATGAATCAATAATTACAACGTTAATGGTAATAAAAATTTAAAAGATAAAACAAATATTTGCCGGGTTTTTCCAGTGATATTTCAATTTATAATGAAAATATGGTTTCATAAAGTGCAGGAATTCATTTTTGTGATATCGTTTGAAAATGGTTTCATACATTTTCATAAAAACAAAATTTTATAGTTTTATTGTTAATTGAAATTTTATCTAAAAAAATCCACTTCTTATTATTATGGACCTATTTTAGATAAATTTTGAATAACTGAGTATAAGCTATTAAAAATATTCTTAAAACACTTCATTAATTTTTATTTTTTTATCACTCTCGGTGCAAGTACTTTTATTCATGAATTCCATAATTACTCAGGTTTAACTCAAGTTGTTTATACGGTACTGTACAGATAGTAACTCAACTTCTATTAGGGACGTGTGCGTGAGCGCGGTAAAAATATACGCACCAAACGAGAGAGAAAGTTATATTGGTGTCAATAGAAAACCCAAAGCATAACCAGCATAACCAGCAGTTAAAATTAAAAGCTTAAACATTAAGCATTAAAACTTTAAACTTAAAATGGAGGCGATATACAAGGTGTCCCACGACGATTAAGACAAGTAATATATCAGAATTGGGCAGTAGTAGAGAATTATAATTTTGGGGGTGTAAATTAGAGCAAATGTTGCATCTTTTCTTGTTATTGTGTTACCCAATGAGGTATTTGTTTTTGGACACGTGACGTCGCATTCAAAATTATTAATGGGACAACCTGTATATTTGTGCCTTTCTGTATTCCTCCCGATAAAACAATTCCAACAAACTAGCACACTTGGGGTCTAAAGTGATTAATTCAAGAGCTACAGGTACTTAAACGATTGTAAGTTAAAAAATTCATAATTGAATCCCTTGTAATTATCGGCAATCTTACATTCGTACGTAATGATTAAGACAAACCAATATTATAATTTTTAATAAAAATTCAAATTAACTGTCACAAAAAAAACTTACAATATTAAAGGAGATGTTCAAATTGATGCCCATCTTCGTTTCTTCAATATTAGCGGACTAATCGTCCTTCCACGCATATATATATATATATATATATTGGTATAATAATGAAATTTAAATAGTTTATACAACTTCCAGTTGAGAAGGTAGACATTTTGTTTACATTGTGAAATTATTTTGCTTATGATGTCATAGAAGCCTTAGAAAATCTGAGAAAGATATATCTTCCAATAATAGGATGATTTCTCTATTCAATACTGTGGCCGACCGGCATTCTGTAACGAAAACGAAACTAGGGGGTAACACCAGACGTGTTTAAACTGAATTGATGAGATAACAAATTGCAATTTCTTCAGTCAACACTAATTACACAGTTCATTTACTTTAGAGTGGCGCTACACGATTCAACAAATACTTTTCCAATGCTACAGGCTTGACAGTGTGTCGCTGCGACCGACCCTGAAATAAACTAGATACCAATATCCAGCGTCCTGTGTTCACGTTTGACCACGTTCGGGCTATTGTCGGTATTCTTGACCTAAATCATAGAAATTCATCCAACGTTCGAAGAAAAACATAGTGTGATTTGATTCACAGCTATTTCATTCGAATTTTAACTAATGGAAATGTAACATAAATGACGTGAATGTGATTTAGCTGCAACGCCTATATCCTCCACGATACTAATTAAAATTATTCGGATCTATTCGCTGCACCGTGTACTCGATACATAGAACTGGTAAATATTTTCTCCATGACCATTAGTGGAATGTGCTAATTAACAGTAACGGTAAAAATAATCAAAAGTTATTTTACAGTTTTTTAAATAAAAACGTGTCATCCAAATTACAGAAGGAAAAACAATTATATAATAAAAGAAAAGGCCAAATTTTGTACTTCAAGTGTGTAAAATTCTTTAATAGGAAGATTAGTGTTAAAGAAATATATATATATATATATATATATTTCTCAAGTCAAGCAAGTCGAGCGCATGAAAAATAGTTGAAGCACCGGTTGTCTTTGATAAAGACAACATTCAGGCCTGGGCCTCTTAAAATTATCAAAATGTTACATTCAATCATTTCTTTTATGTCGTTTTAAGATACTTAATATGGTTATGTTCCTGCTAAAAAAGTTCTTAAAAAAGAATTTTATAATTAACCTTTTGCCCTCAAGTTTGTATAATATTTCGTCCTGATGATGGCATTGTATTGCCGAAAGCGCTCGACTTGCTTGACTTGAGAAATATATATATATATATATTTCTTTAACACTAATCTTCCTATTAAAGAATTTTACACACTTGAAGTACAAAATTTGGCCTTTTCTTTCATCACTAAGTGTATACGCACCAACACGTAACCTTTGTTACTCATTATTTAATTATATAATAGCAATCTGTAATGAATATTTTGAAGATATGCTTAATTAAATTTATATTAACTTGGAAAAAAGAATAAAAGAAGAAAATTACGAGTCAACAAGGAACCCATATATTATAACAGAGGAGAAAGTAAAGACAGAAAAAGCACTACAAAATATAAAAATGTTAAAAGGGGTCAAGTTACTGGATACCAAGGTGATGATAAATATTTTGAATAAAAATGAATAATTATTTTTTAAAAACACGACGTGAATGAAGACTGAAAAGTAGAAATATTCTTGGTAAATATAAACTTTAAAACAAACACGTTGAACACTCTGAACTGTTCAATTACCTTTTTCTCGAAAACGGGTGAAATTATCGTGTTTAAACAAAAGTACCAATATTACGTAGAACTGATGTTTACATCATATTTTTTAATCAAAACAAAATGTTAATAATATTCCTTGTCCAAAGCTATGCCTCTGTATCGATTTCAGTAACAATTGAAAAATATTCTGTCATTATCAGAAAAAAAAACTTTAACGCCCTATATCTTATTCCACAGCAATATTTTATTAAGGTATATTTGGTCCTATCGCCATATTTTGGTTCAAATAACCTGCCCTTAGCCTATGTCCCAATAGTTATGAATAACCCTGTATATGTACATTAAACATTCAAACAGTAAATTAAACTAGTAATAGTGTTGTGAAAATCTACATCCAAAATATGAAATACCAAGTATTAAGGAGAAGATCAAAGAAGTCATTTAAAAAAACGCAACTAAATATGGCGTTAGGCCGAACACAAAAAAAACTCCCGCTGGACTTACAAAGCCCGAAGGCGGGTGCCGAATGGACTGTTTGGAAAACTAGTTTCCAAAACTACCTAGCAGCAACCAGATAGCAAGAATCGGCAGATAAGGTCAAAATTCCAAGGTCAAATGAATGTTATGAGAGGTATAAATTGTGGGACAGAAATCACAAAGATGGAGAGTGGTTGAAAAGTTTTTATAATGATCTAACAAAACTTGTGAAAACTTCAATGTCAATGACCTGGCTAAATCAAATGAAGAAAAAGCCCTGAGAGATAAAGATAAAGCTCTGCTACTGTTGGAAAAAAGTATATTAGAAAAGACATACAAATTAAGTCACAAAATATAAGAATAGTAAACACAGAACATAAAAATAAGCAGGTTAGTAAAAAACATTTTTCCAAATTGAAGGTAAAATGTAACAAGGAGTACTCAGCATATGGACAGAATTGTAAAAAATGCAGACTATTTAATTATTTTGCAATCTCCTGTAAAGTTCAAAATATGAAAGAGGTAGAAATAAGAATTCATTATTATTGACAGAGCGTATCAAATATTATTAGGGAGTAAATCATGCGTAAACTAAAAAATGGTTACCAAGAATTTCAAACGTTAGAGGCATTGATACAGACAGTTGTAAAGAGTTATTCATAAAACAAAATTTTGATATATTACAGGATTTAGACAAGTTTCCGGGAAAGTAAATATAACAAAGGTGAAAAATTTTGAAAATGTAAATATAGTCACCTACCTACCCGGATACCCATAGTTTTTAGAAAAAATTTGAAAACAGAATTAGAGAGGTTGGTGAGTGTAAGTCCATAACTAAGGTAAACGATATGAAATTATATGCAAGTATTAACCTTATGGTAATTGCCAAAAAGGCTAACGAGAAAATCCGTTTATGCCTTAATGCTAGAGCGATTTAAATAAACAAATCTTTAGAAAACCAATTTTAACAAAACTCCCACAGGATATACACGATGATTTAATTGGTAAGATTTTTCTTAGTATTTGACTTATCTGAAGGTAATCACCAGCTGCAATTAAATGAACATTCATCATGAAAGTGTTACTTTGCAACAGCATTTGGAGTTTATAGATGTACGATATTACTGTATGGATTGTCAAATACATCTTTCAGGCCCTGGTTGATAAATATTTCAGTCATATAAATAATATGTAAATATGTCATGATGACAGGTATGGTTATTGCTGGAAATAATGAAAGGAAACACATGATATTGGAAAATAACACAAACAAGTTAAAAATAAAGCAAATATTTTATGCAAAACCCTGTAAGAAATGCTCAATATTTGGAAAGGCAAACAAACCAAGTTACACTTGGTACGCAAACATAGCAATAATTTAATAGTTCATTAAATGCAGAAATTAATAACAAAATTATTAGTGATATTCAGTTACAAGCCGAGTTAATGCCAGAAATAGACGAAATTGAGCAAAGAATTCCTGATAACAATTTTGAAAATGTCGGATATCAGCAGGAATCAATACCACAGAGACAATATGTTACTAGATATGGTAGAACCATACGTCCTCCTAGACATCTTGATTTATAATATGTTGTAAGTTATATATCTATCTTAAATGTCTTAAAGGGGAGTTGTTCAATATAAAGTATAAACCAAACACATTATACGTTCAGAAAACAGAATGTAGCCTTACATTTAGATATATATATATATATATGTATGTATTTATGTATGTATATGTATTTATATGTGTTTATAGAGTGGAACAAAAGTCTGAAAACGGCCAAATATCTTATACATTGCTAGTCCGAAATCTACAAAATTTGGGATAAGCCTATTTTGGGATACGAAAATTCCAGATTTGACATTTGCAATGTTGCTAGATTTGCCGTTTCTCTTTAATTTATTAAATACATCACCCTATATATTCAATCATTTTTGGAATTTTCCCTTCAATACGAGTTCAACCATATGTAAGACTTTTTAATACAAACTATTTTCAACTTCATTAAAACGTAACAATTGAAAAATTACATTTTTAAAATAATGATTACTTAGTCAAGTGTTCAAAATGTGCTCCATTTGTGAGTTGACAATACCCGAATCGATGATAGAATGCGTCTACCACATTTCTCCATTTATTTAAGATCTTCTATACTACATAAAATCATAAGTGTTACATATGGTTGAACTCGTATTGAAGAGAAGATTCCAAAAATGACTGAATATACAGGGTAATGTATTTAAAATACCAAAGTGACTAATAATATCAGAGAAACTGCCAATCTAGCAACATTGCAAATGTTAAATCTGAAATCTCCGTATCCCAAATTTTATAGAATTCGGACTAGCAATTTACGAGCTAATTGGCCATTTCCAGACTTTTGGTGCACTCTTTATATATATATATATATATATACAGTGTGACCCTCTTAAATAGGTAATACCACCATAGTATTTAAAGTAATTAACTAATTTCAATTTTTTTTTAAATATTGGGCATCAAAAAACTTATTCGGACACAAGCTTTCAAAGTGTTCCTATTTTTAAGACACACAACGATATTTTTAAATTGTGAAAGTGCAAATTTAAGTGGTTTATTTTTATTGCGATTTTCTAATTATCTTCTCATTTTGTTTTATATCCCAGAGCCATCCATGATTAGCATATTCAAGGAGCATCTAACAAAGATAATGAAAGAATGTTTTAAAAGATAATTACAATATTGCAGCAAACTGCTTGACATTTATTAATAAAATAGAAAAAAGAAGGTGTTGTAATGTCCTTGTATAAGAGAAAAAACATCTATACTTTAATTTGGAAAATAAATCCCTCATTAGGTTATCACTACCGCCGCCTGGAGCTTTGCAAACTTTGTCTGTTGCTTTGTCCTGCGTTCTTTGTATTCGGTGTTCTTTTGTGTCGGAAGAAAATGGGCAAATGCTTTCATCGGTAGTATATGTAAAAAAGCGTTATCTTATCGAACACTTATATATACTAAGGAAAGTATTTCATAAAACAGTAAACTAAATACAACAAGGAATAATTATTAGTTAAATCGAAACTACACTTGAACAAGTATGATACTGGGTAGACTGAAATAAAGCATATGTCACAAAGTGCTTCTTTAAAAATTGGTGATAGCATTATAATAATTATTTTTACATTATACTTAAGAAAATCAGGACTAATAAAATTCGCAATTATTGATAAAACTATACAGAGATTATACTGTTATCGTCATTAGATTCAAGGTAATTCTTTTTTATTTTCAAAAAGGGCATTAATTTCACGAACATCCCAACATGAAGGAAACCAGGTTATCAATTTTCACACTGATTTAGATTTATATCATAAGCTCTACAAGGAATTATAGTATATAAAAAACTATTTCATTTTCATTAAAAATCTGAAATGTTCAAAATATTTAGTATTACGGATTTTGTTAAGAAGCGTTTTGTTTATATTTTATTTATATACTTATGTATCTAAATATTTTATATTTCTCGGAGAATAAAATGATACAATGGCTTAAAACAATTTAAGTGGTTGTTTAATATCGCCGTATCAGCATAAACATCAACCATATACCTTGTTGAGAAATAGTTTATCCGCGCAATATAATCGGCAAAAAATAAACCCGATATCAGAGCTCTTCGAGCAAAAACATTCCAATTTGTTTTAACATTTTTAATAATACTCCCCCCCAAAAAACAAGAAAAAGGGATGATTAAAACCATCAATACAATTTTTTTTAATCATTTTAATAACAACATTTTTATTTAACGAATTTTACATATTTTATGATATGGTGAAATTGAATATTCTAGGTCATAAATGTTAAGTTTGACTTTTACCTAGTTGAGTCACTTTCTTGACAGCGCAAGGTCTGACCTTGAATTAAATTTGCATTAGACAGAATACAGAAATCTTCATAGAACTTTGGAAAGACTCAATATGTGGTGTGAAGTTAACAAATTGCCTTTGAATCCTTAGAAGTATAATAAATACTAAGAGACATTTAGCAGAAGAGTAAACACAATAACATTTGCCTACGGTCTAACTATAATTATTAGAACTGATCCTATTAGTGATGCTGATGTCATATTTGAGTCAAAGATATAGACAAAATTATATCGTTTAGTAACAAAATGTTCGGTTTTGTCATTAGAAAGGAATCAAGTGTTCTAGTGTAATTTGAAACTCTATCTATATTAGTTACATTGGTAAAGTTTTTCTCTGAGATTTATTGTTGTACTTTAGCTTCAAAAAGGACTCACGTCAATTACTCTCAATAGAAACACGTTTAAAGATTGTAAAGTAGTGTTTATTTAACGAATTGAAAAAAATTATAATCTTTATCTCGGCGTTCGAATTGAATCGTCTTTCTTTTAATGATTGTTATAATAGGCTAATCAAATGAAACCCGCATGAGGTAAGTTGGGAATGTAAACTAAATATTGTAAAACTTCCCATTTATATTGTCACATACAAAAAGGGCACTAGATAAATTTTCCCAAATTAAACAGATCTTGAATCATCTGAGCTACATGGAGTCGATTATTATCATGCAGAAGAGTGGCACCGTTCGTGAGTATCTTGGGACATTTATTCTTGATGATGACAAGTAAGACTGTTAACGTGACGGCATAGAGCTCGGTGTTAATGTTTACAACGGGTTGTTTAAAATCCAGTCACACGTTATCTTGGTAACCAAAAAACAATACTTGTTATGCCGAAGGTTGAGATCAAAATTTTTTCACCTTCAGAAATTGTGGATGCTTCCAATGCATATTCTGACGTTTGGTCTAGAAAAGGTTACCTTGTTGTTAATAGCACATAAAAGAATGTTGTAAGGATAATGCGGAACACCAGTTCTTTTAGTCATGAGTAAGCAATCGTGGGTTCCACTGAGCGACAACTATGCGATAGTCAAAATTATTATTGACAAAGGGAACAGGTCCCACACTGATCTTTTGGGAAGGTTTTCTAACTTTGATGATGCGTTTATTTACGCGTAATGCAGTTTCCAAGTGTCGCACATTTTCATCTGATGCTGCATCGAAATTATTGCATCGTTCAACCACTGCATATGAGGGTAACTATAATGGCAATACGTATCTTTCATTCTCTTTTAAATTTCCATTGGCTGACACCCCAAAAACTGAATAACGGCAAACAGATTATCTTAGGACGGATTTTCTATCGTAAATGTCACTTTAATATTTGACGGAAATATAATCAAATTATATTTTTTTAAATAGATGTAAAAACCTAAAATGAAGTGTAAATGATAAATATACAATCGGTATAGTATTTGTTGGTCTAGCATTAGTTGTTATTATGCAAAACATAGGTTATTATTTTTAATATAATAGATAATTTTTAGAATTACTCTAGGATTATTCCTTGGAAGATGTGTTTGAATAATAAAAATTTACATTTATTTATTTTATACACATTTATTGATTGATTTATTACCACCACCCACCATCACAGCCAATGACAAGTTGGGAAATATATAAAAGAATATAGGTACAAATTATAAAAAGAAATGAAAAACATTAACATAAAACAGATGTATAAAAATTACAATGTGTGACACTCATTAATTATAAACATGAGAACAAAAATTAATGTCTCTTGTGTAGATAAAAAACCTACCATAAGATCGTTTATAATACTCCCTAAATTATTGGCTAATACTGAATCACACCCGTTCTCAATTTCAAAGATTTCCCAGTCGTGTAGGTAGATCATATCCGTTCTAGTCTTCTTACTAAGAGCAAATTGGGGCCGAAATAAGCAGAATGTTCAACAAAGAAGAGTTATTTCAGCTACCTAAAACCGATTTTATTTATTCATAACATCATTCATAAAATATAAACCTTGTATCCGGTGGAAATTTCACGAAGGTTTTTAACATACTCTGCAAAATAATGTTAAATTTTAAATTTATACAAGAAATGAAACGAGTGTTCCGTGTTATATTGAAATTCCTTTTTTAGAAATTCTTTTTAGATCACTTTAAACTTTCTAAAAGTGCACCTCGTGTATCCATAAATTTCACAAGTTAAGAATTCTAATAAAGATGTATATTTTTATTGCTGACTAGTTCCAGTACAATACATTTAAAATTTGCAAAATCTCTATTTCAGAATTCACAAAAGATTTCAATAGGTCCTGGTCATTAAGATAAAAGAATCGAATGTTCCGTTTTAATCTAATGTAAAATAATATGAAAGCATAATACAGTTTCTAGTATTACACCAATGATATAGAGGTATAATGATGATATGCCATCTTTCGTACGAAGTTGATTAGGCAATCCGGACTTCAAGATTTTTGGGTTCGTTTAAGATGCCTTATCGTCGGTTGGACTACCAAAGGGATTGGAAATTTTTTTGGTTACTATGGAATGTGCTTCCTCCCCAGCGTCGCTGATTAGTCTTGGTTGAAATTATATGTCGACGTTAAATAATAAAAAAATAGCAGATTTCAACTAATAACAACATCATTCACTCTTCTTAACATTCATATAACAGAAACGTCTATAATGGTTATGATAGGCTTTCGCATTCTTGATATAAAAGTAGATTTGAGATGCGATGTATTAAGGTGTCATGAAGAGACAGCAAAATATGTCTGCTGAAGCCTAACTCAGCTGATCAAACTGGTCGCAGGAAAGTCATTTTTGTTTGGACGTTTTACGATATGAATTTTATTTCAGCAACATAATACAACTATGATTTATTTTAAATGATTTTACTGGTTTAAAGAGTGAACATTTTTTCACCAGAGGTCGTAGATGAATTAAACTCTGGCCAATAGTAAGTTTTATTTGAGTGCAGTATCTAACTTGAGGATTTATTAACGTTTATGAGTTAAAATCACGACATACGGATATACATATATTTAAAAAAAAAATGTTTTACTTACCTCTTTAGTTAAAGTTTATTGATTTATTAAAGCTACACATGAAAAATAAAATAAACGTATTTTAAATGAACAATATTTTCTATCTTTGCCAATACGAATATTCTCTCCACAGTAGAATAGACAAACAGTACCTATTTTATCCTTCAGAATATTATCAACACCATTTTGAGTTCGTAGAATAAACTTTTTCTAATTGCTAGTTGAGTTTCAAAAACAAAATCTTTAGATCTTAAAATTTAAGAAGTCGAAAATATTGTGTCTCTTTATAGATTCAATACTAAAAAATGTAACTGTATGAAATCACATTATGTGAAAAAAACAAACTGTTTCATCTGTTGCAATAATTCAGTCCTTCTTTAATTTATTCTGTAATTTTCAATCCTTAGTGAACACTTATACGATACGAACAAAAATTGTTTTAATTTCAATTCCGCTTCTATAACGTCATTAAAAAGCACCTGTAAATATACTTCTGAATTGTGATTTCTCTCAAAATATGTCAATATTAGTTACAAAGAATTCGAATCAATTAATTGTTTTTTGTAGATCGTAGGCTTTCACGCCCAGAATAAACCAGAGAATTACTGCTTCCGAAATTAGAAAAAAATGCCCTTATCTCTTCGGATATTGCGAGAGTGATCGCTCTATTACAGACTGGTCGGAATTAGCATTATATGGCTGACGTTTTAAATGTTAGTTGTAATGTACTTTTAATTATTAAGACATAATGTTAAGCAAATTAAAAAAAGATTTCTTTGCAGTAATCTCAGATTCAAACTATTGCTGAATATCAACTAATATATTATTAATTCGTCGACAGATTATAACGTGTGACAGAGGAATATTGTCAAGTTATTTAGCAAAGTTTTCACTAAACATATAATTAAAGTCACTTTGTATGACGCCAACAGAGCTTACTCATTTAATTCCACTTCTGTTCTTTAAATAACACACGGTTTATTCATATATTCTTTGTACTGAGATTTTTATTCGCCTCTCACTTTACAGCTTGTAAACTCTAAATTTAGGTACGTTTCGTCGTATTTTCGTGTGTCAGATTTTGGACGATCTCCACTTCGACAAGCCTATCTCTCCTTAAATTCTCGTTTCAAAAATTTAACCATAGTTACAACACACAACAATCCTTAACGTTGGAACAACAAAAATAAAACTTTCTTAGGTAAGAGTAGTGCGCACGTTGAAATAACTAAAAACAAGCGCAAATGTACGTCTCTATTTATAATCACGTGCTTCAATCCAGCCAGTTCAGTAAGCTTCGACACCTAATGCCAACTTTCCGACAGTATCTCCGGCACTCTAGAAAATGCAACGTTTTGTAAATAAACTGTACTCGAACTACAAAAACTAATTATGCCTAAACCTCCTACCGAGAACACAAATTGCAAAAATTAACTTACAAGGCTATATTAGTATGACTATTTAAAAAACTGTAGTATCCTTGATATTTGACGCCACCCTTTCTTAGCTTGAATTGTTTTATTGAATTTAAATCTAACCTAACTAACCAAAACTAACCTAAATTATATTAGTCCATGCTTTAAACAAAATCATACAATAAAAGTATAATACGTTACAAATATATATAAAAGTTTACAATTAATATTAAGAATTTGATTTACTACAAATTTGTGCGTTTCTTGTGTTAGTCGGAGAAGCAAGTGTAATCGATTTTTGCAGTTCAAGTAGAACATTAAGTCCAGGGAATTAAGGCAGGGAGTCAGCGGTTTATAATTTTTGCAGTTCGCACATCCCTCACCTTACTTACTGTATATCCGGTTCTGATTAGTAGAATTAACAGGTAATGAGATTGAGGTAATGTGTGAAATATTTATTCATTTCTAGATTCTATAATAATTCTATTAATAATCTAAGCTCGGTAAATTGTGAATCTTCGCAGAATTCAAATTGATAGCTAAATATTATTAAACAGAGTACAAGATTGTTTATGAATATTAGACTATATAAACATTGTGTTTCAAATTATTTGGATATCATCGGCTTAAAGCTAATGGAACGAGAGGAGCCTAATTTCAATCGTTTTCATGGTTTCGTTATACTCGGTATCTGCCAAGTTTCTTCACAAATATTTCAGATTTGTCATATACTCGAGTATCTACAGAGTAGTAATCAGTTAGTTTGTGTAATTTTTATTATTGCTAATTATAATAATGTTTAACTATTTTTTAAAGAATATGATTGAAAGTATATTTGAGTCCTCTATAGGTCACCGAATTGTTTATTTGCAAAGTCGCCACTCTTGCTCTTTAGAATAAATATGAAACAGGTATTTTAGCAAAATTTTTTGCAATAGAAATCATTGGGAACCTCACGCAAATTCTTGTATCTTTATTGGGTTTAACTCTTATAAATACTTGTAAGACTAAAGACCCTATAAGATAAATCAAATTGGTATTACTCAAAAAAAAAGTACGTCGTTTACTTCTTTCTTTATATTACGTATAACATTTTATACTCGTTTCTCAAAAACTTTCAATTTGCAATTCATTATATAAAATTAATATTTACTTTTCATAAATATTTAAATTTTCGCTACTATTCCTTCCAGCTATATTTTTGTAAAGTCTAAATAATTTGATCCTATCTGTTGAAGATATTATGTTTACTTTTCAGCAGAAGCGCATTTAATTTGTTTGTGGAGCTCACATGCTAAGGAGCTTTATTTAGCAAAAAATGTATTAGCACTGTAAGATATTACTGACCGAAACTAAAATATAATTTTTTATTTATTACTACGAATCTTCTATACCTGCTTTTATTTAAACTGCCTTTAACAAATAATAAACAAATGGAAAAAATTATATATAAGAAAAATCCAACGATTTATACAGAGTATTTTAAAGTTAAATGTACATATGATTACTGGATAATTCAAAACCCCTATTATGTCGCACTGTGGTCTAAAATGAAAATTATAAAAATTATTTATTTGTCTTGATCTACAAATTTCAAGTAGTTTTTTTATAGTTAAAGAACTTTCTTTACAAGTCTTTACAAGCACATGAAAGTTGCAGTTGGCAAAGCAAGGTTGGACAGAGGAAGTTTTAGAAAAATTACCTAAACTCTTACATCAGTAGACACTTCACAGACGACGTAAGCTTAAAAATACAACATAAAGCTAAAATTATTTGGTTAAAAGAAAAAACTAAAAAGTGGTTTAAGAGACTCTTTATATATCTACATCTTTCTGTCTTGAGAATGGTATTGTCAGATACCGAAACCTAGGTAGAGATTTAAATATACCAAAAAGGCTTTGGAATAATATGGAAGTTCAAGATAACTTTTAATTATCTGTCCATATTTACTAAATAAATTACTTATTAAAACAAACAAAAATATTTTATAATCAACTATATTATATGTAAATCCAGCTAAATTTGTTTCTTCATGAAAATAAAGTTTTTAAAATAAAAAAGAAATCTTTTAGTACCAGTCCCCATGACATGTGCAAACATGAATATTTGTTTTTATTGTTAGTAAATGCAACGAGCCGGAAAATAAATATTAAATATTAAATCTAATAATGTTCCCACTATTATTATTTGAAATTTATCCATTTACTTTTGCCCTAATAGTAATGGCAAAATTTAAATTTTATGGCTTGGTATTTAAATTTTTGAACTTTTTTTTAACAGTGTGGTCAATTATTAATGACAAAAGGGAATACCACAACCAAGCAAAGAGACTGTCAGGTCCCCGGGGAAGCTACAAATTTCACTAATTATTTTAATAAGTATTTTTTAAATTGTGCTTTAGATGTAGTTGCTCACGTATCGAATGATGATTACGTATCCTATGAACCACAAAAAAATAAATCTCTGTAACAGAAATTGAAATTATCTCAGTAGTAGAAAGTTTGAAAAATAAAGAAAAATGTGGTGACGATGAGATTTCAACATCACTTCTAAAATTATATATATATATATATATATACGATATTCTCTCATCTTTAACATATGCAGTGAAAACTTCTATTAGAACTGGAGTATTTCTAGATAGCTTGAAATTAGCAATTGTTAAACCTTTACATAAAAAAAGGTGGTGTTACACAAATTGAAAATTATCGCCTAAATAGTGTATTACCCAGTTTCTCAAAACTTTTGAAAAATGAGTAAGCATTAGGCTAATAGAATATACATATGTTAAGTAACCATTTCTATTATAAAGGTCAACGTGCGTACCTTAAAGGGGTTTTTAAAACAAACAATATTTTAACTGTTCCAGCAGTGTATATTGAAGAATATTTACTGTATTTGTTTAAAAATAAACAGTTTACTACGCATTCACCTACACATTAAAAGAATAATAGAGAAATAAAATATATGTACCCTATACATAGGTTAACAGTAACAGAAAAAGGTGTAAAGTATTCATGCATGAAATTTTTTAATAAATTACCATATCATATTAGAATTACACAAAATTTAGTAGAATTTAAAGCTATACGTGATACTTTAAAACATATCGGACCATACAATATTACTAATTTTATGGTAGCTAATATATAATATTTGTGTGTAGGTACTCTTTTTTTATATGTATATTATTTTCGAAATAAATATATTATTATTATTTTTAAAACTCCAGTAAATAATGTGAAACAGTATTATATTAATTTATGTACATATTAACATAAAGAAGATTCACATCACGGCATTATGTTTGGCATAAACGGTTAAGATGTTAACTTTTTTTATTTAAAAGAAATTGAGAATTATTAAATTTTTAGTAGTAGTGGAAAAAAGAATAATACATTACTAATGTGAAAGGTGTTTTCGGATGTGCAGTTTTTTAAGAGATGCCATGTTTTCTTTTCTTATTATTAAAAATTTAAATAGTTCTTAGTTTATCTTTTTATCAACAAATTTAAACATCGAATCTATTTTACATTTAATATTGACATGACGTGAATGAAAAGAGATATTTGAGATATTTGACAGTTTGTCAACATTAGCGCGGGCATAATATGGGCCAGATAGAACCAGATCTTGCGATATTTCACTTTTCTATGGCAATCATTTATTGTATTTCTTTATTTACTAAATATTATTTTTAAAACATTATGAACTCGAACTTCTGTTTGTTTCTTTATATTTTCTTGACACGATCTTGTATCACTTGTGAGTGGATTCAGTGAATATTAATAAATAAATTTCAAGGGCGCTTATTTAATTTAGATATTTGCATCCAATTGCAACTTTTCTCTAGCCAGTAAGAGGTTTCCACGTAGTATCTATTCGTTGACGCATGTCTTCTATGATAGTCTTCAGCTCTTCCTATAATGTTAATAGTTCAATTTACACATTTACTTGTGGAAATGCGATGATTGGATATGAGATTACTTTCAATAGGGCACGTTTTCATGTAATCTTACATTTCTGTTCCATTCCTTCATCACGACACCGAAAAGAGAGCAGTTTTTAGTATTCTTGGTAAAATTTATACTTGGGATTTTTTGGTTTGTATATATAATTTCATAAAAATTCTTTGTTCCAGAAAACTAAAGTACCACATTATACCAGCCAGATTTTTAGTTTTATCATGGATATATTGCCTCATCTTGGAGTTTCTCTCTCTCTCTCTCTCTCTATATATATATATATATATATATATATAATCTAGCAATTTTCTTCAGACAATACTGCAGGAGTTTGCATTCTAATAATTTTGTTATTAGGTATTACAAGAGAACTGTTTGATCAAAACTCGATGGGTCTCTGCGTTTGTTTAAAACGTTGACGCAGTTCCTGATAATGGCTCTGTTTCGTTTTCGTTTGGCCACCCTGTATACACGATACATGTACAATGATATTGCGAAGGACCGCATTAAGAAATTCCAAATTTCGCAAAATAATTTTATAATATTTATTGTATGATTTTTTAAGAGTGTTGAACTTCAATGCAAAAGAAACAAAAACCTTTAGTTTCAACACAGCCTTACGTATTTGCTCAACTACGTATAGTGGATAATTAAACATTCCAGGAAAATACGGTGTATGCAACTGAATTATCCGGGCCTCTTGAAAATGCCATTTTATTGTCGATATGCGGCGAAGTGTTTCGTAGCTCGTTAGCTGACAATATTTTGATATTACAATAAAATATTAACATTCCCTGATGTGTGATTCTCAGTTTCGATTACGAGCAAGCAACTTAGTATAAATATAGTGAGAATATTACAGTATAAATATAGTAACATAGTATAAATGTAATATAGTAATAGTTAATAGAAATATTACAATCTCAGCTCCAAAATCTAGCCGAGGTACCCTAACTAAGTCTTAGGTCAAAGACAATATTCACCTAAAATATGAAGAACGTGTTCAGAAGTGTACAAGTTGTACTGTTACAACAAGAAGCAGATCTAAAGTTTCTGTAACAATACAGGTAACGATACAGGTAAAGGACATTTTAGTTCGATTATAATGATTATCTGCACGTATCTGCCTTGGAATCTTTTAAATATTAGTATTTCTGTGCATTTATGAATAAATATTGCCTAGATCAGATATAGCCACATAAAAGGTAGCTAAAGACGGTATACTATGATAAAGTTTATAACAAAAAACAATTGTAGAATGTATTGTAGAAGAAAAAAATTGCTCCTTTAGAGAAAATTTATATAAATAAACGAAGTTCTTGCCGGCAAATATCTAAAAATATTACACATTAAGCTGACACATATTTTTAATAACTCTTTAATGTAATTTTGTAGCAACCGCGCAATAGAATATTTTAAGAACTTTATTATATTAACCACAGATTCAGTGACCTATATAATCGATGCAGGAGAAAAGTTTAAGTAAATGTACCTAAAAATGTTACACATCATGTGTACAGCTCACTGAATCCATAGAGTTTGTGAAACTATCCGGGAGAATTTTCCTTTGGAAAACAACCTTATTTCATCAACGAAAAAATATTCTTAGACGTAGGGTTAAATTCTGTCATGATATGTTGCCAAATATAGTTTTACCGCCGAAACCAGTTGTCACTCGTTGGGGCTGACCATTTTGATGAAGTACGAGCCATACTAATAATACAATCATGATGCTCGTTTTCGGTGCTATACAAAAAGTAATTTTCTTACTACTTTTTGTACAATATTTGGCAATACTAACCGCCTATACATAATAAGTGCAGATGCAAATTTCATGCCAGCTGCAGACTCTCGCGAAGCAACTTCGGCGAGTATTCTTGCCCAAGTTAGCAGAGGCGAGAACCTCGCATCCAGGCTCTCCTCTACTTGGCGAGTACCTCATTACCAGAGTGAAGAAAACGAAACAGCATACAAACTTGCGAAAAAGGTACAGAAATACCATTCCGGATACTATAATTGGTCACAGTGAAGTACTGGAAGAAATACGAAAAGAAACGGAGCATAATAAGTCCAAGAATTGGGCAAAGGATGAGACTATCAAAAAACTACTGGAAACTACACTACATACTATCAGGAGTTCTGATAGGAAATTGCGTGAAGTAGAGGAAACAGATTCTGCAACGAAAAGGATGATACCTCTGTCTACATCATCTCGGAGATTGTATCACTGCAAAACTCAAGGTCTCTATAAAGGAGAACACAAAATAACGTAGGAGGACCTATCGAACCTAAAGGCATCCTATATCTTTAACTTTTTAAGAAAAATAGGACTAAAAGATTGGCTTAAATGATGGGAAAACGCCAGCTGCATAGCATAGGAAATAATAATATATCTTTCAGGTCGCACTGTTTACTTCATCCTTAACACACACATAAACCAAATATCATAACTAATGGAAGAATTCCGAAATTATAATTCATTAACGTACATTAGTTATTTATAGATATTCATTTTTAATAAGTTGTATTCATGTATGGTTATTCAATTCATTGCGACTGCAAGACGTAGCCAGGCGATATCTCGCAAAAAATTCTATTACGAATTAAGATTATTTCCTCGTTTCATCATGTATTAAAATATTGAATGATTCTGAATTTAATTCCTTAATTTTAATATTTAGGTTAAAATTTAAAAAAAATATTATATATTTAATACATTATTATAAAAAAGAAATTAATTCCAATTTTAGCATATTAGCTTTTAATTAATGTTGTTTAAACTTCCTTATTAATAACGTCTACTTTCAACTCGAGACTGCTGCTTGAGCACCTTCAAAAAATGTTGTCATAGTGATAAATTAAGATGTTAGCTATGAAAAGACGGATCCTTCGTTTATTAAGGACATTTCCCAAACTCTTAATATACAAGATAAAGAGTACGCTTCACTGTATTCCTCTCAAACACATTAATCTCAATTGTAATTGTAGTCATTTAATACATATTTGATAAGAAGTCTTGTTAAACAGAATTCTATAAAATCATGTCAGATTTGGATTAATTTGGAAAAAAAAACAAAATTTATATCGTGCTATAACGAAGTATAAATGACAAAGGTTAACTATTTTGTACCTGCCCTGAAAATATCTCTATAATATAATAAAATTTTGTCCTTCGTCCTGGAACACCCTGCACATGTATTAAACCAGGACAAATGAAAAAAAACATTGTTTGGTAAGATATAGCTATTTTTAAGGATTTTGGTATAAAAAACATAAGGTTGATCTATTAGATACGTTTTGATGGTAAAATATCCTTTATTATTTTTTAATACATTGGATGCCATCATATGAAAAAATTCCAGAAGTGTACCTAGGAGGTCAATAAAAAATAATCATGTTTAAGGAGAAAGTAGATAGGCAAATATAGACTTAAATTAATTGTTTCAACTCTTACTTTGTGGAAACAGATATTTGATAAGCGTAAATAATGTCATGTCATAAACATTTTAATTAATCTTTATTAAGCAGGCTATACAATATTCTTATTTTTCTAAAAAATATTTTTGGTTACTATTTATTTAGTCCAAAATAAATTTTCAAAATGGAAATATTTCATATAAGTGACAAGAAAGAAGAAATTTTTTGGAGGAATATGAAATAAGCAAAAACTAAAATATCCTCAATATACAGTATTCAATGAACAATTAAACCTGGGAAGTTCAATTATCTTAGATTACCTTTTGGACTAAATACCTATATAAATCTAACCAAAAATATTTTTCAGAAAAAGAAAAATATTGTATAGATTGCTTAATAATGACTGGTTAAAATGTTTATGACATGAAATTATTTACGCTTATCAAAAATCTCTCAATCTTCTATTAAATCTAGAAAATGAAGTGTCAAAACATCAAGACCAAGGTCGATTGAATATTGGAAAACTGTGGAAATGCAGATAAATATATATTTTTTTTCATATTTATCAAATATACACTTAATTTTATAAATACTATGGAAATTGCTAGTGATATTTGCGGCATTTTATTTTATTTTTTAGAAAAATTGGAAATACTAAATTTTTTAGTTTTTCTGTTTATAACTCGAATGCTGTTTGAGACAATAAAGTAAATTATTTAAACAATTACACTGTAATGAGAGTTTTTTATAAAGGTAATTTATTATTTTTTAAATCTATTAAAATACTAAATTAAAAACAGTCAAACTTTATTTTCGCTATTAAATTAAAATTTAATTTAAATAATAAGTAAGCTTATACAATACATAACAATAAATCTATTTTAAGTTACCTTTTTCACATTTAACCCAACTATACAAAAAACAACATCACAAAATGTTTTTAGGTCCATTCGGGAAAAATATTTAATTTACTAAATTTCGCAAAGTTTGAAGAGACGAATACGATCGCACTAAAATTTCCGCACGAGCACGACGCGTTATCCTCACTAAGGATATCGAGACACTGCAGAGGCTGAAACAGCACTAGATTTGCTAGAAGCGCGGCGACTCTTAACTCCACGCGTCGCAACGCATCGTATCGAGGGACAGAATGGCACTTTGGATTATGGGAAACAGCAGCGATGCACATTAGAGAACGTTATGTATGTTGGTTGCATTTCATGGTAATCATATCAAAATAAAAATACTCAATTACTCCATTACAAACCCACTCATCAACAAGAGATTCAGAAAATCTGCGAAGTTATAAACATTCGCTTACCTGAAACGGAACAAAGGATTCCTTAAGGTGAGGAGTGAGAAATATTAAATGGTCTGGAAGTTGTATTTAACATGTATTAATATTTTTTTATTACGATGCTTTCTTATGTACAGTTTTAACTTAACAAACGAATCGGTAATGAGCTGAGAGAACTATTCCGGCTTACAAGCTATGAATTAATTGAAACTAAATATGAAATTGCCAATACATTTGTACTCGCTACATGTTTTGCTACAAATATAAGAAATACAGTGATTATTCATTTTTGATGAATAATTTAAAAAATTAATGAACAATGTAAGGTTCTTTTATATTTATAATATTCTATCTAAACGACTTGAAGAGATTTGCGATAGAAATCAGCCATAAACTCAGCGTGCAGTCAGTATTGGTCCATTATTATATTGTTGAAGATATCTACTGGTTATTTGAAAAAATACTATTCTTCAATACTGATATTCACTAATGTGTTTAATGTTTAAAAATAGTATAGAAGAGCCCAACAAATAAAAAAATGTTTTATAAATTAATAAAAAAGCACCTTGTATTGTTTAAATAAAACTGTTAATCTTATTGATTATGAGTTACAGTGTTTGAATTGAAAAACATGAAAATGTTAAACTCACCAAGTAGAAAATACACGAAATGTGTAATATAATTTTACAATAATTTTAATAAATATATTTGATTTCTGTGAGGTAAATATCGTCATAACTCCCATCTAAGTTAATAATAATTTTATTAGGAATATCATTTATAGTATGAATGTAAAAATTCTCTACTTTGATTAGATGTAAAATTAAATTTTTCCAATGAATGTGCTCGACTTTTTCAATATCACGTTCAATTAACTGAAATGCGGAAGCACTGATAGTAGGTGAAACATTATTTCTTCTAATTGTGGATTTTAACTGACGCCATATATGTTCAATTGGATCAAGTATACAAAAAACTTCATGAATAATTATTACAAAAATACTCTTATCGTAATTTAAAACTTTTTAGTATTTCAATCAATTGTTTTTTAGTTTAACTTTCTTGCATATATTCTTGCATCTTACTTTTTAAATCGTTTAAATCCATTATCCATTAACAACTAACCCTATTAGGGAGAATATTTGGTTAAAGCTTAGTCTTCAAACACTTCATTTGTAGCGCTTTCATGGTAATCAAGTTGGGAATTGTTAATATTCTGTGCAGAAATAGAAAATCCATTTTGAATCTACCCATTTTCAGTTCCGACGTAAAGGTTTTTGTTATGCATGATTACTAAACTGCACCCAAGCAACTGAGAATCATGGATGTCAAACCAGGTTTCGTCCAAATATACAATAGATCTATTTTCACAATATGTATTCATTAATTTTCGTTAAGTAATCTAACCGTAACATTTGGAAACGTCGAGATTTCATCTTACTTTTTTTTATTAATTTTTTTGAATCTGAAACCTATTATTAACAATACTTCTTACGGTTGACAGTGTTATTTTAGTCAAAATAGCAGTTTTCTTCATCCCTCTATTTTCGGTAACTGTAAGAAAAACTTTTTAATAATTTGTTTCGCGTCTGTAGACAAATATATTCTTTTCGTTACATGTCCTAATAAAATAGGTTTATTTAATAGTACAGCGTCATGAGTATATTCGTTAATCATCCGGTTATTGCTAATTGCTTCCATGTTATTAGCACTTGCATCTTGCCATATTTTGATAACAACTTGCTATATTTCAAGCTCATTTTAAAATTAATACTAAAATTATTATAGAAATTTAAACTTATACTTGATGTGAATACATAATGAAATTAAAATTTTCAAATAAAAGTAAACGTAGTATACACACTTAACACATACAGTAGTAGTAGTAGTAGTAGTAGTAGTCGTCTTTAGCTGATTTTGAATGACAGAAGATAGAGGATAACGTCATAATTGCCTTGCCCTTAGGTGATAATTGCTAATGTTTACTTGAATACAATCATAATCAAACCACTATAATTGAAAGTAAAAATAGGAAACAGGTAGTGAGTGGGGGAGTTTTAGGAATTAGCTATGATTTTTATTGAGGAAGATAGTTTAAATTCATAAACAGTCATAATATTAAGAAACGCCAATATAAAACATTTAACAACTAGTTTATTAAAAGTTATTTTATATTCCATTATAGTTGAAGATGAATTAGAATAGTAGATTTTGTAACAAGGTTAGAATGAAAAAAAAATTGTTATTCTAACCGAGTAACAGACTATATTTTCTCCACGGCCAGAAATTTACTCTATTTTTATCTCATTATTTTATTAAAATTAAAATTTGTTATTACGGCGCCGCCATTTCCACCTGACATTGACTGTTTTGACATCCATGGCTATCGATATTGTTGCATCCATGGCTATTAATATTGTCTGAAAATCGATTATTACATCACCGCCATTTGAATCTGAGCATCTGCAATTGACAGTTTTGACATCCATGGCTGTCGATATGGTTTAGAACAATTCCAGAATGTCATTCTATCACTTGTTATGGAATAAAAATAAATACAAAACTCATAAGAAGCAAGTGTTTCAGAATAAATATGCTCTCTCCAACGTGAGAATGTATACTTTATATTATTAAATGAAGCTATTGCTAGACTTATTGAGAGATATAAGAATATAATAAAGGATATCAACATTGTAAAAAACTGGGTTGTGATTTAGATCTTCATACATTCTGTATGAAGATTATTTTATTTCGTGGAAAATAGTTTACCCTTCCTTAGACCTCAGAAAAAACTGATATATTGGGATTATAACATAATAACTCAGAATAAGAAGAAACCGGGTAATAAACATATAGAGTTTTTTTTAGTTCTAGAGCAAGGTATAACTCATTTTAGACAACCACAAAGATTACTACATTTAAATAATACAATCTGGGACCGAATGCGGGTCCTCCACTCACTCGATCACCGAGATAGCCTATATACCGATAGTTACAAACAAATCAACAAAATTTTAGCTCATAGATTAGTTAGTTTTGTGTCCTTAGCAACCATCAATTTAGTAGTATTTTAAAATTCAAAAATGTTCAATTGCAGTTCTAGTTTTCACCATATATCGGCAGGAGTTGGCCTTAAAACTGGTAACTTATATAGATTCCACATAAGATGTAGTATTCCGATAGATTTTAAATTTTTATCATATAGATTCTTATATAATGCAACATTGGTTTCATGCTCTGGATTATTATGTTTTTATTCTTCAAAGGGTTTTGTAAATTTTGGATTAACATTGGATCTCTCCTATATAAAAGTTTTTTAATGGGATATTTTAACATTTAGTATACTCTTTTTACAATTTTCATTGAAACTTATGGTGATCGTTCCTGAAAATACCTGCGATGTAAAAGTGAATTTGATTTGAATAAATTTGATTATCTTCGTCAAATCCTTAACCAGAGAGTGTTAGGAAGTTTAATTGATATTTCCCAAAAGCGCCATATTATTCATAGTAATTGTCACAATATATTTTTTATATTCAGCAACTTTTTGCCCACACATTCGTACCGGATTTCATCCAATAAGTAAAAAATTACATTTTTGCCTTGGCAACATTTTTAATAGTATTTTTTGGTTCATTTATTTGGATGTAACTATGCGAAATATTGAGGATAGGGCCCAAATTATTAGTTGTGAAAAAGTTCATATCAGGTGGGGCTGCGAGTACGTTAATAACAACTTGCGATTGAATTGTCCATTATGAGTTTTTGGAAAACATTTAACATTTCGTTTTGTACGTCACGCGCAATTCTATAGTATAAAGACATTTTAGTCGATTGAAAAAATTACGTCTTACCTGTTATACTTGATGAACTTGATTCTACAGATTTACTGTTTTAATGGTATATAAACGCTTGTTATCATAAGATGAGATCTAACAAAAACTCATTCAAAGAGGGAACCTTTATCTCCAAAATTAGATTTATAGATTCCCCAAATTCAATCAGTTTACCTTTAATAATATTATCTACGTATTGTAGAACTACCAGTGTGACAGGTTGATATAGAAGTACTAGTAATAAAAAGTGTAGCCTGACAGAAAAACTTCACTGGGGCACTGGTACAATATATGAATATACCACTATTTAAAACAATTTTAGAGAACGGGACAACAGCATTATTTGTCGACCAACGTTATTATTTTAGTTCACCGATATGTAACAACAAATAATATGAAAGAGATATTTGAAATACTAAGAAATTGATACATAAATATTATGATATTGATGTGATATAACAAAATAATTGTGTTATGTTTTGATATTTTAGAATTTGTTGTGGTTCAAAAAGTGATCCGTTGCCCCTTTAGTAATATATTTGTATTTTTTTCAGGTACTCAAGGAAATTTGAATCAATAATCATTTAAATAAAAAAGTATGACATATTAAGAGTTAATGGAAGAAGTAGACACTGTTGTAGCTATATCATCCAATGCAGAATCCGTCATTGATGATAGTGATGATGAAGCAGATTTAAATAATATATAAAATAATATTTTTGTGGATGATTATGAAAGTGGTCCAGAAGATGTTACTTTGCCAAATCCGAAAATAACCCAAAATTCTAGAGGATCAAACGACTGGTCAACCTCTGATATTTCAGAACACCTTTCCGATTTTATAGCAGAAGCGATATTATAGATTTTGTCAAAGAGACACCTTGCAAACTTTTACAGTTATTAGTCACTGATGATTTAGTAAATGATATAGTTTTTAACATCAATTTACATGCTCAGCAATATTTTAGCAAACAGAAACCCATAAATCTATTAGAATTAAAAACATAAATTTATTGTCAGAAGCAAAACGTCTACCTAGGTACAGATCGCCTTCAAGATCAATGTATGCGGCCTTGGCTCTAAGACAACACAGATGCGATACAACCTTCGATCAAGATCAAGGGTAATTAGGACGTCGATATCTACTTTCTAAAAAAAGTTCAATGTTAAGGAGAGTTGAGATACATATCTTTAAGTTTTTTTCTCTATGATAGTTTCACGAAATAAAAATAGAAAAGAATCGGTTCAAATCGCATGTACTATTCAAAACGACTGTCAGAGTTTAACTCCAGTACAAAACTGACTGTTTAATAAACATAAAATGATGGCACACATCGGTGTCGGACGCATTCTGCATTTAACCACTGTTACACCGATGGGAGACGTCAGCATTAAATGTGTTAAATAAAATATGATAATTTTGAAAAACGTAACGTTTTTGTTTGCATTAGAGGGCGTTAACATCAAAATAACGCAACGGACGGCTATATTGCTGAATTCTCAGTAAAATTACAATTTCAATTATGTCTTATACTTAGTATTTAAGTATTTATTTTTATTGGTGTCGAGGGGCATATGACAGTTGGGAATATGTTTGGAAAATGACCTCTTGGTAAAAAAATCACTTGTTTTGCCTATTTTCCAGAAAAAAATTGGCATCAAAATATCAGTTTCATTTTTGGTTACGCACCTTCATAGCAATTCATACCTGATGGACTAATTCTATTTTTTACGACTTTTCATAATGATTGAATCCATTGGAAATACTTAAAATACTACACGACACTAGATAATAATGTTAAAAAAATATTTATGTATGGGTTATTCACTAGCCGAAATTTAAAAAAATATTTTGAGGTATGCAATTAATAGACAAAAACAATTTTCTTTATCAGATTTGATAAATCGATAATTCTTGACATTAAATAATATCGACATATTATTAATATCTGAGTCTCATTTTACTCACACAAGTTTTATTACAATGTGTAAATCTAGTGTCAACAGCACCAACTACGCTAGCCAATCATCACATAAGAAAAGGGCCATAATTAGGTACAAGAAGTAATATCAAACATTACTAATTGGGAAAATATAAATAGAACTATTTGTATTGAAGGTAAATGTAGCGAAATGGCAATATCGGCTTGATATTGCTCTCCAAAGCAAGCACAATAGTGTCAGCAGTACCAAAAATTCTTTTGAACGTTGAGTAGTAAATTTATTGCAAGTGGCGATTATAACGTCAAATACCATATATGGGGCTGTAGGTTAATAAAACCCGAAAGCAGGGAACTAGAAAAATAAACAATCTGCAATATCTATCGAAAAAGACAACGTCTTGTCCTACTGATTAAAATAAAATTTCCAGAAGCAATTGTCTTTTACGTCACTAAAGGCTTTAACTTCAAACAAAAATATATAGAAACTAAGTACGAAGCAAGAAAGAAAAAGCTCAAGTATTTGTAAATCACTTAAAAACTGTTTTCCAACCTTACACAAAAACGACATCTCCATATGAAAAAAACACTTTCTTGATGCTTGGTTCCAATTTGTCTTGCCTACCACAAAATTCAAAATTTGCGAAATGAAAACATCTCTAAAAGCGACATACTTAATAAGAAAGTCCCTGGATATCAATTGATTGGCAGTAAGTATATAAAGACTGCTTAATTAATATTGTACATACAGGGTGCCATTAGTGCGTCGAAGTACGATATAACCGTTATTATTAAAGACAAACATTTTGTTTTTTTAAATGGAACACCCCATATATTTTTACATTTTAATAAACCTCTTGCCAAGCTAATTTCAACGATGTATCATCACACTTTATATCTATTATGATCTACAGCCACCTGGAAATCACATTTTTTTGAATTTAGATGTCTGTAGTAGCCAAACCGTTGAAAATCAATAAAAACGGCTTATATGTTCCTATTCTAACTTTTCAAGTTCTATGCTATGGTATTAAAAAATATTTCATATAGAGTGAAGAAAAATCAGATGGGATTTCAAATTTTGTTTTATTTTATACAAAACAGTCCTATAAAAGCTTCAAATCCAATTGCTTTTCAATAGTGTTTAGGAGTGGCTCCGAATGTGAAAAATTTAAATGAAAGCAAATTTACTCATGTTACATTTACCATGAAAAGAGAAACGTGTCCTTCAGTCACATTGAATTGTCAACAATTATCCCAAACCAATAACACAAAATATATTGGTATGTATTTGATATGGCGATTAACTTGGGTTTTTACCAATAGAAAACAACTCGGATTAATTAATTCCAAAATGTACTGGATGTGTGTGGTTAAACTGGCTGTTGAAAACTACGTCCACAGCAACAGAAAGTTTTTGTAATGTATTGGATCATAGTTAGAAACTCTCAGCTATTATTTGAAAATAAGTATTGTCTTATACATACGCCCATATTGAAAACAGTACAGATCTATGGTATTTTGGGAAGAGCTGGAAACTCGAATTTCCAAACCTTACAATGATTTCAAATCAAAGTGTTTTCGATCTATCTAACATACTCAGTTGGAGAATATTTGCCGAAGATGATGAACCAAGAAACGATTTAAGATTAAACGATCTCATAGATAGATTTAATTAGTCCTTATTAACTTATACGTAACGTAAATTTAACTTAATTGTTGTACACCATTCATTAGAATCATCTACGAAAGTCATGTTCTATAGTTTTATAATCACAGAAATTGAATATTGTCTTTTTGTATCAGACAGATTGTATATAAGGTAGATCTTAACAAAATCGGTAATTGCGATATAGGCCTCCGACAATATAACCCGCTTCAATTGAGTATAAGACAATGAAAAATATTTTTATGTAAAAGAAAGTTACGAATGTTTCTACTATAGTTGCAAAAAAATGAAATGTGCATTTATTCAACTTTTAAATTACTAAAGTATTTTTGGTGTCTTATTGTTATATTTTTATCAGTGACGATTTCTATATATATAAACTCGTATATATATTTGTTTGTAGTCTATTTATGTACACTTTACTTTTCAAGTATCCCCATAAAAAGAAATCGAGAGGAGTTAAATCAGGTGATCTTGGTGGCAACTCAATTGCTGCTCTTCGACCTATCCACTGATTTGGGAAGGAATTGTCCACGTAGTTTCTCATCAAGACAGCATAGTGTGGTTGCGCACCATCTTGCTGCAGCCACAAATCATTTCTGTTTGGGAACAACCGGTTTAATTCCGAGAGTAAGAAATTCTGCAGAAATTTTAAACATCGAGGACTTGTTAAGGATTCTTCGAAAAAGTATGGTCCTATAATCCTATTATCTATTATTTCCGCCCAAACATTCACTTTCTCTGGGTATTGAGTACGGAACTCCTGCATCCAGTATGGATTTTCTGTAGTCCAATATCGGAAAGTGTGACTATTCACATGACCGTTTAGGAGAAAAAAGAACTTTTTTTAAAAACATCGGGTCTCTGTTATTTTTTTCCATTTGAATTTCACAAAATTCAACTCGACTATCAAAATCTTCTTCCATAAGTTCCTGCACTAAATTTACTTTATAGGGATGCCACTTCTCCTTTTTTAGCGTTCTAAGAACTGTTTGATGGCCAATTTCATTGTCTAACGCTACTTGCCGTAAACTGGTATGGTGATTATCTTCAAAGGCTAGCCGAACATCTAGTTCCTATTTTTCAGATATTTGTTTTCTACTACCTTTAAGGAGGTCTTTTACTTGACCCGTTTCTCTAAATTATTTCTCAATTTTGCTCACTGTGGACTGTGCAATTGGTTTTCGGTTGGGATATTTTTTATTGAATAATGTACATACTTCTCTCTGCGTACGAGTACGTGTTTTATCTCCACAACCAATTAATATTAGAATTTCAATTGTTTCCGTTTCAGTCAGGTTCATGTTGATAAAAGAGTCAAAAAATATTTTGATTTCGTCTACTAGAATATCATTAACCACTTTACTTAACTAGTTTTTTAAAAAAAAAAAGGTAAAAATTAATTTAGACATATTTTCATTGTCAGTGACGGCCTTTACCAAATTTATTTTTGGATATCAATTATCATTATTACAATACTTCATAAACCTGTTCGAATGTTATTAATACTAGTTTTGATAATAACTGATATGAGTGAAGAGATTTTGAAAATCCCTTTTAATTGATGTATTGCAAGACCCACTTTCCTATTTAAAAATGTTTTTGATGACATCATCACGCTCATAGAGATGACGTCAAAAATAAAAAAGTGATCTGACGAAGCGCCCATTTAAAAATAAAAATTGACGAGTTTTAAGATTTTCCCCAAAAATCGCCGATTTACGAAATAATGAATATATTCTTTTCATTTAGACCATACTGTATATATGTACAGTGTGTTTACTGAGAAACAAAGATTATAATTAATATTATTATTTTGCTCATCATTATCATCGTTTCCAGAAATGAATTATTCATATAATCTTTTCTCTTGATGTTAGGGAAACCTGGAAAGAATATTTTGAGACATACATTTTATTCCACATACTACTCTTACAGCTGCAAAGGTATATTTTATGCTAAAAGTAATTATGTATAAATCTTTGAATTCTGAATATCAGGAATTAGCGAAATATTAAGTAATTTGTGTTGTAATTTGAATTAATTTATATAGTGCAATCAGCTTAACGATGCGTTAGTTTAAAACCAGTATTCACATTGTATTTTTAAATAAAAATTATCATCATGTTAACAAAGCAGTGTACATTGTATAAAAAACTAATTTTACAATATGTCGTGTAGTTTAAAATTCATTATTAAATTTTCTTTAATATGTATGCACCAAGTATAAATTTAATATTTAATTTGGTTATAAACACTTTCTGAACTCAACTCAACTGAATAATTAAATAATAATTTTTCCCGGATACAATCAAAATATAATGCATATAAAAGTTGTCACGCCCGCATCTATTCTAGACGTCTATGCGCGCTCTCATTAAAGTCCCAGCGAGTAATTTTTGCTATCTAAAAACGGAAAGTTGGTGAAGTTTTGGAGTTAGATATCTTCATCGACACAAGAAAATGGCATTCTGTCAGTAGAACAATGATAAATGAACTTAGAATCGATAGTTACTCAACCTCTGACAATAGATAGGTGCTCTTTAATAGTTAATTATGTGAACAAACTGCATTTATCATGAGAGACAATCTGCTTTGTGATAATAATTCCGGTTAATATTTATTTTTGTTAATAGAGTAAATCATTATAATTCACTAAACCAGATGAAATTAATATTGATTTAGATTCTTTGGGCAAAAAAAGCAGATATATTAAAATAAGTTTATCATATTGATGCATTTAATGGATATTGCTATACGAGGTTTGTTAAAAAAAAGGTGACTTCTTATTTTACTCGAAAAATATTTATTGATTCATCAATATCCATTTGGTCCCTTTCAAAGTAATCACCCTAAAATATAGTACACTTTTTCCAGTGCTTTTTCCAATCCTCGAAGCACTTCTGATAAGCGCATTTTGGTATGGTCTTGAGCTCTTCCACCGATGCGGTATTTATATCCTCAATTGTTGCAAACCTCCGTTCTTTCATGGGTATTTTCAGTTTTGGGAAAAGGGGCCCAATTCCGGTGAATAAGGTGACTGAGGCATGATTACCATGTTGTTTTTGGCAAAAATATCACGAACAAGCAACGATGTGTAAACAAGTGCATTATTGTGATGCAAAAGCCATGAATTGTTTTTCCACAAATCCGGGCGTTTTCTTCGTATTGCTTCACGCAAACGGCGCCTAACATCATGGTAATATTCCTTATTCACTGTACGACCTTCTCGCAAGAACTCATGATGCACCACGCCATTATAATCGAAAAACACAGTGAGAAAAACCTTCACATTTGACCGAACTTGGCGTGCTTCTAGCAGCTTCTTTTGGGAAGATTGGGCTTTGGTTTCAACGTCATAACCATATACCCATGTTTTGTCACCAGTTATAACCCTTTTGAGCAAATCTGGATCGTCGTTGACGTCATTCAACAGCTCCTGAACGATGCTCATGCGACGGTTATTTTGGTTAAAATTTAGCAATTTCGGAACAAACGTCGCTGACACACATTTCATACCCAAAACATTCGAAAAAATTGTATAGCATGAACCAACCGATATGCTGACGTCCTCTTCTCTAATAGTGATTCTCCATAACAGTTTTCTTCACTGCTTCAACGTTTTCATCGGTTATTGATGTGCTTGGGCATCCAGACGAGCATCGTCATTAACATCTTCTCGGTCTTCTGTGAAGAGCTTGTACCACTTTTAAACATTTTTTTTCCTCAAAGTAGATTCGCCAGATACCACAGACAACATTTCAAGAGTGTTGGAGCACTTAATTTTATTTTTCATAAAAAATTTAATACAGATTCTTTGATCTATTTTTTTTCTATTGCAAAAAATTGCCAAGGACCAGAACATGTCTCACCTTTATATCTGTCAAAAATAAACTAATAATGCAAAATGGCTAATCATGTTGACATATGTTGGGAACATGTGTGCCAACATAACACAAAAAGAAAATCGAAAATGGAATGTACGTAGCCCGCGTAGATAGTTTGTTATTGGTATATGTAGTTAAGTTGTATAGAAAGAAACGTAGTAATAAAATATAAACCAAATAAAAATTTTAATGAAGTATGCTTTTTAGATACAACTTTCTTTATAGCCTAATTTAATAACCCACCCTACAGAAATAAGTTATTACTTTAAGGTAGTAGGACAATAATACTTCATTTTCAAGTTTGAATTTTTATTCTTCATAACTAACAGGTTGCAACCTCTTGGAATATTTTTTAGCGATGTTTTATCTGACCACCGATCCTCCTTCTCGCTCTATATAGACTGAAAACTTACAAGTTTAGAATGTTAGTTCAAAGAGTATGTCCGTCAAATGCATCATTATCGAGTAAATAATTTTAGGCAATCAGTCATACGCCACTAGACATTCTCACTCTATTTGCCAAATTGGGATGTTCTAATACTCCAACATAATATATTTTGCAATATTGTAAAAAGACATGAGGATGCATATCTTAAAACACCTATTTTGGTACACACGTATTAGACTTACTTAACTGAATGGCCTAAGAATATTATAATTTAAGAATATGTTTATATAGTCAATTGTTTTCGACGAATAAGGTAGGGGGTTTGACTAAGTTAGATATGGAACTGTCTATATTTGGTAAACGTGACATCCCTAAGAGTCAGGCTTCTATTTAATAGGATTTAGGTATTTCATATTATTAGCTTGGTGAAGTCTATAGTTGTTTGATTCCCGACATAGTTTGACGATATCTAGGTATAATGTTTTGAGGGAAGTTTGAATGTTATCTAAAGTAGAAATGGGAGGACAGGATGAAAAACTTAAAAAACTTTATAATACGGACCTGTGTACAAAAAAAAATGTCACTTCTAAAAGCAAAAAAACAGATTTAAACAAAGATACCTTTAAATATTTTCATTTAAAAAATATATAAGAAGTCAGTATATCCAAACTCTTTATCCTCGCGTTAACTTTACCTTCAAAACGTGATTTATGTAGCCTATATAAGTAACAAGATTCCATAGTTTAATTCCATCGCAATCTCCACGTTGATTCCCGTATTCGACGTCGCCGGGATGATCTCAAAATTCTTGAGCCACTTTATAGTCGATTTTGCACTGGAAGTTGATGATATTGAGCTCGGAGTTTAGCAATTGAAGCTTCATCTCGCCAAATTGGTTTCGAGAAATTCACATCTAACTATTCGCATTACCCCAAAGGAGTTAGCACCGATGAATTAAGTATCTAAAGCCGGTGGCCCGACTTCCGTAAGTCGCTTTCCAATACAACTGATATCTGTCGATTTAGGGAAATTAATATAAGCCAGGAGTTCGACAACCGCTTAGGATTCTTTCCTGAAAGTCATTGAGGAGTTCATTTCATTAGTTTAGCCAGAAAACGTTAATAATAAATGAGGTTAAAACATAAACCGCTCAAGTTTGTAATTTTAGAAATACAGGGTACTTATGTTAAAAAATAAAAACCGTTTATTCACGACAATTCCACAATCGAAAAAAGTTTAATGGGTAATCATCAAATTCTAAAAAACAAGTTTTAGCAACTTCCAGGGAGTAGGAAGATACTGTAGATCGATCTTTTCGAGAACACTAGCTAAATAATATTAATTTTAATGGCCTAGCAAATCTACTTGGTAGAAGTTAAGTCACTATCTGTACAATATCGTTTGCGAAAATTGTAAAAAACTTCAGTCAAACTTGAATAATCATAGAATGTGTGAATAAAAGCAAAAAGTTTGACAAAAAAATATCAATATATTCGTGAATTTAAAAACCTACAATGATTTTTTTTTTCGGAAATATATATAAAAGTGGTTGATTTTTTCAGTAAAATTTCAAATGGCATTTAAATTTTTTTCATGAAAATAAATGAAATAATTTTCAGACGAAATCACATGTCCTACGCGCCGTAATTTTGTCACAAAAATTAATTCATACTTTTTTAGAAAACCATGTTTCATTATTAATTGAAATTTGACTAGAAAAAGTTGACAAATATTTATATTATCTTTTAAATTTGTATTACCATTAACGTTGTGATTACTGATCCATCTTTCTCTTTAAATCATATGCAACGCACTACTTCTCCATAAAATTACCCACCACAAGCATATTATTTTATACTACACATTAGCCCATTCATTCGTATGTGCGACAAACAAATTGAACATACTTCCTATTAGAGCCGGGCCTGTACAGTGTTCTAATCGATATGTATATTCTAAAAGCAATGTTGCCAAAGTAGTTTTGGTTGAAATATTGTTCGTTTCTCTCTTTGTTTCATGGAATTAAATCAGAAATAAATAGACGTGTTTATTCTAAGGTTATTAATAAATATAATTCACCAATGCGAATTAAAAATAGAAATAATATCTTAGGACTTACAAAAGACCTTTTCTCTGTATTTATAATAGACCTTTCCTGATAAGAAAACACCGGATCAACTACGCTCAGGCGCACCTCCCACTACCCTGAAATTTCTTCTCATTCTAGTAACATATAAAAGTGGCAATATGTCAAAAGTACTAACAAGAACTGGGACAACAAAACACAATAGTGATACCAGTACAAAAGTAAGTACTTTTAAATTGCCAACTTAATTCTATTGCCTTTCTTTCCCCTATAATACCTGAAGAGTGGGAGTGAACGGAGTCTAGGGAATATTTCAAAACAGGATAGTAGAATAACTACCTAAGTTAATGTAAAAGTTGACACTTGATAGTGACTAAACTAGAAACAGCTTGAAAAACAAATAGTGCAGCCATTTTTTTATCTATAGACTGAGTTATTTTATCGAAACATATTCCGAAAAATATTCCTGGATTGAATATACATATGATGACATGGCGTGAAGATTTTATTCAATATTTAAATAAAGAAATTAAGGATATAAAAACACGTAAACCTTATATGCTATGATGTACGTTAACACACATAAAAAAATATTCAATAATCAAGCTAGTTTATTAATTTAAAGAGATGCACTAAATAAAAACAAACAGATGCGGATGTACTACACTGGCAGCGTAAAAAAACAAAGTGACTATATACCAACTAAATAGTGGGTACAATGGCGTTCAGACTCATTTTTGAGAAAGTTGTAAAAAGGAAAAATTAATCTACATAAAAAACCCTATCCATCAATATATGAGTCGTTACTGTTAGTGGTGGATACGCCCATTCTCCTTTGCTTTAAAAATTAAAGATATGTTAAAACTCTTGGTATTTAACCAGTAGCATCAAAATTAGGTGGTTAAAGTTACCCCTTGTAGCACACTCCTGGAAAAATTAATTAAAGTATTTATTAGATTAAAGTATGGGGTTTTATAAGAGAAATTTATGTACCTTTGAAAAAAAAGTATTGTTCAACTTTTAACGGAAAAACATTTTTTATATCTCGAAAATGTATGTTCCTAAATCATTTTTTATAAATTTGCGAGAGCTATTGCCTGTCCAACGTTGTCGGTTGAATATCCGGTATATAATAAGTAAACGTTCTTTGGGGCACTAGCAATCTAATTTATGGTTTTAGACTGCGTTTCTATAAAAAATTACACCAAAATAATATATGTAAAAATGGGACCTAGGTGGTTCCCATAATTTATATTTTTACACCAAATATATTAAAGTACTTTTGTAATACAGAAAGTTAAATATTTATCTTTTATTAAAATTATAGTAATAACGGTAATAGCCCTTACAAATCATCAAGGAGATTCCTTAATAGTAGACAAGAATATAATTAATCACGCTTATAAAAATATATAATTAATCATACAAAGCTAACACTGTTAAGATGCATCATTACTGGTTCCCCAGCACTTTGTGTTTTATATTGTCTACCTAGACATTTAATCATAAAAGAACAATGTGAGCACTAGTATAACACGTTTGTTACAGTTGGTGATTCTAATATTGCGAAACGAATAATACGAAAACTCAAAATCCAAAGACCTTCTTATCTAAATAACAATTAGCCCATTAACTGAAAACTTGTTTCCAACACAAGATAAGAATATAATCTCTATGAAAAATAATCGAAAACAATAACCTATTCAAACTCTTCATCCAATGCTTAAATAATCAAGAAAAACCTGATGTATTAGCAAATTATTTCTCTAATGACCTCTCTACTCCGAATGAAAAGGACGTTCATGACTTCCGATGAAGATTTACGCAGAGGTATTGCACAGTGTCTCCAATATACCTCTCAATTGCGTCACATCATTTATCAGTTATGAGCGAGCAGTCAGCACGTTAATATTTTAATAACTATAGTATCCTGCCAATAGTCAGATGCGTAGGACAATATAGTACAAGCGAAAAGAATGTTGTCATCAGACATTGCCCTTAATAATGATTATTATTACTATAATTGTTATTAGTATTATTATTATTATTATTTTTTTTTACCGGTGGAAAATCTATTATATATATCATGAGTTCTCGTCATGATAATGTGGGATTCCGAGCGTGTTATTGGTGGTGCTCACTTACCTTATAAAAACCACCGCCTTGATTTTCTTCTTTGTTACTATTCGAGATAGTCCGAGATAATATTTTTCAGGTAATTTGAAATGTTTCAGTTTTCCAATGTTTGTAAGATTAATCTCCAACTAACCGTGTTAAAGGCGTTGCGGACATTCACTGTTATTAGAGCAGTTCAAGTATTTTTGTATGGTTTCCATAGCCTAGAGTGTCGAGTGTCCTTTCCTAAATCTGTGTTGGTTTTCTGTAATTCCCCTCTTTTCTTCTATTTCGTCTTACAGCCTCTTTCCAATCAACATCTCATACAGTTTACGAAGGGTATTTAGGAGACAGAACGGTCTGTGCCCATTTAATTTCTCGGCTATGTCTCCTTTCGGATTCAATATTACTTTAGGAACTATTCACTCCCTTAGGAACTTCTAGCTTCTTAAGATTTTATTACGTTTAACAGTCATTTTTTGATTATCCTTATCGCTTCTATTAAGGCTGCGGCCAGAATACTATCCAACCCCAGAGCCATCCCACTATTCAAATTGTTTATGGCTATGATGATTTTGGGGATGGTAAAAGCTGGAGTGCAAATTCTTCTGCTTTGTCTATCTTTATCTATCTTCGGGTATGGGAAAGAGCTTTGATGATTTCCATTTTGTCTTTGTCCGAGGTTGTATATGGTGTTAGGTTTTTTATCCCTTTGACTACTATTTTGTACCCCTCTCCCTAGATATCACTATTTAATTTGTCAGGTAAGTCCTTTCAGTGCTGCTTTTTAGATGTTTTTATCGCAAGCTTTAGTTCCTTGTATTTGTAATTTATCTCTTTATAGCCGTGCATTGTTTCCTCTTTTCACTTATTTCTAGGTTCCACCAATAACGCTGGTTTTTAATCGGTCCTTCTGTACTACTGCTCTTGTATGCAATTTCTAAAATGCTTTTACTTGTTTTATAAGACTTTTTTGCATATTTCGACAATTTGCGAGTCTCAGTTTTAAAGTGGCTTTAAAGGCTTCCCAGTCTGTTACATATTGTCTTCTACTGCTATCTTTTGCGAGGATACTGTTTACTTTGATTTCATAGCATATGGGCCTGTGTGCCGTCAGGTTCTCCACTTCTATTACCTGCCAATTTATTAAGTTCTTCGCAAATTTTTGTGTTATCATAGTAACGTCGATAAAGGACTCAGATTTCCCCTTACAAAGGTTGATATCCACCCCTGTATTTTTAGACTCAATTGAGAGTCACAATCCACTCTGCCCAATATTCTCCTTTGGAGTCGGTTTTTTGAGATCCCCATAGGGACGATTTTGCGTAGCCACTTTTCACTTTCACTTTCGATACTTTAAGTTTTATATTAATAAACAGTACAGCCACATCCATTCTTTAATCCATTAACAAGTTTCAATCCTTAACTATTTTTTGTTTGGCTCACAAACTATTAAAATGTCTCTGTTTACTTCCTTAGCTACAGCGTAAGTAATATCGTCCGCCGCCCTTCCCTTCCCCAAATTTGTTTGTAATATTTTAATGCTCATATACACTTCTTTTAGGACATCCTTTGCCCATTGATAGGTTCTCTGTCTCCTCGCTCTACTATTCCTTTGAAATATGTACACTATGCGTCCACCATTTCCTTAAGTCTCTTTACTATATCTACATAACTTTCCCTCCGCTCTCAAAGTAAGTACAGTCTCTTTTCTTTATTTTATGCTTTTGTAGGTATGATTTTGACTCCGGTAGCAGCAGTACGAGTATAATTTTAATTTCCTCATTATTGAAAATTCCATTAATCTTTTTGACATATGTGGCTTTTAAGCCAGTTTGATTTCTTCTGTTGGGCCTGATTCCTTTAATAGACCTTCTAGGTCCTTTATACGATTATAGACCACCTCTGTCAAATCTATTTCCATGGGTAGGTTTTCCTTTGGCTCGTCTATGCTGGTTTTTGATTTTGCCATTTGTATTAAATAGTCGATCTGTCGCTAATTTTCACTTAATAGTTTTTTTAGACCTTCTTATCATAACATGAATTTTTTTAACAAATTTATTTTCTTCAATGTTCTTAATGTCAACAAGCATGGCGCGGCTTCCTTTCGGTAAAAGTTCAGTATTTGTATTTCCTCAGTTTCTTTTCCTTTCTACATCTTCCTTATGGTACAGTATATCTCTTACAATTATGCGAACTGCTTCCCAATTTTCTTTTGTTTTTGTCATTAGCTCAATCAGATTCTCTGTTGTTATGTTCTCTCCTATCTGTATCGTTGCACGGTCTCTTTGCTTCTTTCATCTCTCGCAAATAAAAATAGTGTGCTCGGGGCTATCGGCATGTCGGCAGTATGGACATTCGTCCCTTTCATCTTTTTTAAATATTTTTGCATATGTTCTAAACATGCCGTGTCCTGATAGGGCCTGTGTGATATAGTAGTCTACATTACGATGTTTGCATTCCAGCCATTTTTCCACATTTTTGATTAGTCGTTTTGTCCATTGCCCATTCACCGTGTTTTTGTCCCATCTTTTTTGCCATTTTTCTATTGATCTTCTTCTTATTTCTGTCGCTGTTTTTTGTTGATGGTTTTTGTACATTTCATTTCTTTCTTCTACCCTTAGGTCTATTGGTAATATCCCTGTAATAACCTGTAGTGCAACTGTGGAAACAGTTTTATAAGCAGCTGTAACTTTAATCAGTGTCTTGCGTTGAGTCTTCTCTAGTAGCACGCGATATTTCCTTATTTTCAATGCATCCGTCCATATGGGTGCTCCGTATAGTAGCACTGAGTGCGCAACTCCACAGAGTACAGCTCTTTTGCTCCTGCTTGGTCCTCCTATCCTGGGCATTAGTCGTGACAACTTACCGATTTTTTCCTCTGCTTTTTGAGCTGTCTTTCTTATGTGCTGACCGAACTTATTGCATTTATCGAAATAGACCCCCAGGTATTTGACACTATCTTTCGGCGTGACTTCTACGTTTTCTAGTCCCTTGTGGGACTCCGGCTTTTACTTCGATCTTATCATGTTTTGCCATCTGAATGAATCTTTCTCTAAGATATGCTGCTATAATATTAAGAAGATATTTAGATATTCCCTTCTTCTCTAGCTTTTCTAGTATAAGGTTCGAGCTTTTCGCGTTTCGTACGTCTAGTGTGACTAGGGCATTCCAGCTGTTTTCCCCTTGTCAGCTATATTTTTAATGGTATGCATGCCCTTTATTGTTGAGCGTCACTTTACAAAGCCGTACTAATGTTTGGTCAGTCCTCCCGTTTCTTTTAATTCCTTTTCTAGTCTTTCTTTAATTAGAGACTCGTATAGTTTGCTCATTGTGTTCAGCAGGCACAGCGGCCTATATGTGTTTGATTTTGTTTTTGGTATGAGTATTATCTTAGCTGTTTTCCACTCTTTAGGAAACGTTTCTGTTATAAGTAATTTATTGAACACCTTTAATAACCAATGAATGTTCAGCTTTGCTGTTTCTTTCAGAGCTTCTCTGGGGATTCCATCGAGTCCTGGTGCCTTCCCATTTTTCATATTTTCTACTGCTTTCCGATTTCTGATTCGGTGGTGGGTTGGGCTATTGCTCGTTGATGATTTCCTGTTAGATAATGTTTTTTCTTTGTTTTTGGGCTGGGAAATAGCTCTCTTATAATCTGTTTTTTTTTGTTTAGCTGGTATTTCATATGGTTTTAGATTTCCTATTTTTTTCATCACTATTTTATAGCCATCTCCCCAGAAGTCACTGTCTAGATCTTGACATAGATTATCCCAGTGCTGTTTGTTTGAAATTCTTATCTGTTTTTTTAGTTCCTTCTTTTCGTTCTTGTATTCTTCCATGGCGATTTGTTTTTCTTCTTTCGTTACCGTTTTAGCTTTTAACAGTCTCGTGTAATGTCTTCGTATACTTGTACATTGTTTTTTTTTTCGATTCTATTTTTTGGTTCCACCAGTACGGTATAGGCTTCTTTTATAATATTACCACATATTTTGTGTGACGTTTCTTGTTCGTCTACCATATTATTTAGTCTTAGTTCTACACTTTTTCTGAAAGTATCCCAGTTTTTCTCGTAACTTTTTTTTTCGCAAGTACTTTTACATGCTGTGGTAATTTTATAGGAAATGTAACGATGTTCTGTTAAATTTTACTCATCTTTCACTGTCCAATTTGTGAAGTATTTCGCTATTTTCTGGGTTCAGAAGGTGGTATCTATGAAGGATTCTGAGCCGCCTATCACAAAAGTTGCTTTCTCGCCAGTGTTGTGTACAACTAGGTTAAGTGTGGCTACCCAGTCACTCTAGTAGTCTCCCCTGGCATGATTTTTTGGCGATCCCCACATAGGTGACTTGGAGTTAATATCTCCGCATATTACTGCTTCTTTTCTGCGCTTAATTATCAGGTCGATTACTTCGTCTACTGTCTCGATATATTCCTCCAGAGCCATATTTGGTGAGAAATAGCAGCAATATAATTCAAATGGCCCAAGTTCAATACACACATAACCCTGACCTCTGCTCACTTTGTGGACTACTGTATTTTTTCTTAACAACAGTACGGCTACGTCTCATCATTCGTCCTTTATCCATTCCGATCCTTCTGTTATCTTCTTATTTGGTTAACTAACGATTAGAATATCTATATTTTGGTGTCTAGCTAAAGCATATGCTAAGTCGTGTGCTGCCCTGCCCCTCCCTAAGTTTGTCTGTAATATCTTAATCCCAATGTACGGAGCCTCGCTCTACCCTGCCATTGCTTAACGAGTGTATCTGTTTTCTTCTAGTATTTTCTACAAGTTGCCTGAAATAGGGGCATTTAAACTGGTCACCTCTGTGTCCTTCAGTCCCGCATCTTTTGCATCGCTCTGTGTTTTTGCACCCCTTGCTTTTGTGGCCTGTTTGTCCGCATCTCAGGCATTTTTCGCTGCGGTCTATTTTTGCCGCACAGTCCTGAGTTTTGTGCCCAAATCTAGACATCTGAAGTATCTTACAATATGGACCATTTCTTTTACCCCACACTCTATCCAGCCCACTCTCAGTTTTCTTCGTTTAATTAATGTTACTGCTTCTGCCTTTGGGATATCGACTATTGCCGTTTGTTCATCGTGTTTGTTTCATCTGATCGATTTTATGTCTACATCTGTATCTTTTATTTTAGTTTCCCTTACTATTGCTTGCCTCACTTCCTCCTAATTTGTAACTGGGTCCATTCCAATTATATACACCGTTGTTATGCCGTTTTTTCTAGTCACAACGTTCACAATTTCAAATTTATTTTTTATTTCATTCCCTAATGTTGCTGCTTTGTCCTGACCGCCCTCTAACGCTAACAAGAGATCTCCATTTGCGGTTTTCTTTATTTTATTGATTTTGACTCCTATTTTCCCGATATCTACTCCTTCTTTGATTTTCTTAATTATTTCTACTTAGCTTTTCCTTTGGGCCTTTACGGTAACAGTGCTTTCCTCCTTTATACCTTTTTGTCTCTGCATTTCCGTCCTATGGCTGGGTGTTAATAATTTTATTTTTACTCCGCTCTTTCTAAAAATATACTCACTTATTTTCCTTACGTACGTTACTTTTAGTCCCTCCCCCAGGACCAGTCGAATATCTTGCGAGGAATTTTTCTTTAGCATTTCAAGTAGTTTTCCTAATCGTTCATGTACCGTTTCCATGTTATTAACTCCTTGTTTATCTATGTCCATGGGAAGTAAGTAGACGGCACTACTACTCTCTATACTCTCGCTCTTACTCGTCCTAGTTTTGGCTGTTTGTATGAGGTAATCACATTGTCCCTCATTTCCTGTAATTAGATCGTTCAGGCCTTCATATTTTACGGCCAGCTTGTCAATTATGTTGCTTCCACCTGTGTTTCGTGGGTCTACTAGTATCGCGTAGTTTCCTTGTCTGCTTATTTCTCTCGATTCTTCTATTAGTTTTTATTTCTGTCTTTGTCTTTGAGCTGGCCTCTATTAAGTTTCCTAGTTTCTCGATAGTTTTCGTTAGTTCCCGTAATCCCCTTTTATAATCTTTAATCTCTTTTCCCTCTGCATCTTCCGCCAGATTTATTGTAGCTGTCTCTGACAATTTGGTATTTGTTTGCGAAGTGGTAACGGTTGTTTGATCCAGTTTGTCTATTACTTTTTCTCTTATTTCTATTACTGTACTAGGAACAGTTATGTCTAGTTTACGTTTCTTCTCGTTCCTTTGTTCCGGTGTTTTATTACTGCTCCTTCTATCCTCGTCCTCGATATCTGTGTCTGTTGTGAGTTATCCTGGAGTAAACCAGCATAATCCTGCTGCTTCTCCTGTATCTGGTGGCGTTCGAGTTATAAAATCTCTTCTCATGAAAGGGTCGTTTGAAACACCTTCTAGGCTAATACTCTGTCTTCTGTTCGTCTTCAGTTCCCATTTCATTTCCTCTATTATTATTATTATTATTATTATTATTAGTAGTAGTATTATTAGTATTATTATTATAATTATTATTATTATTATTATTATTATTGTTTGGTATGGCGTATTTCAACTCCACAGAGCAATATTGTAATTGCATCTCTTTTCCTCGATCTTTCAAACTGGTTCCGTTTTATATGGTGCTAGTTTTAGATCGTGGAATTTTATCCATCTTTGTATACGATAAGGCCATTCGTTAGCCCTGTACGGTAAGTTGTCCTTGTCATTGAATTCGATGACCACTGCAAGATCATCTGCGAACGCAGTTGTAAAGACATTCCACAGGATCGGCCTTCATATGGATCCTTGTGGCACTCCTGTGCTTATTTCTATATAATCTATCAATCTGGATGCTGAGATAGGTAGCTGTTGATTAGATTAATCAAGTATCTGGACATACCCTTACTCTCCAATTTGTGCATTATTTTGTCCCATGATGCTGTGTTAAAAGCATTTTTGATGTCAACTGTTACCAGCATTACCCATTCCTTGCCTTGTTTATACTTGTTCTATAGCTTGTATCGTCGATTTCCCTTTCCTGAATTCGAATTGATTGTTCGAGAATTCTGCTCCTGTTTCAGTTTCCTTTTCCAGTCTATTTTTGATCAGTGTTTTGTATAGTTTTCCAAGTGAGCTCAGCACGAAATGATGCTTGGAGCACCTGTTCCTCCTTACCCTTTGGTATTATTACTACCGAAGCTTTCTTCCAGATTTTTGGAAAAGTTTGTTCTAGCATCAGCCTGTTGAACATATCAAATATTGTCGTAGCACTTTCTCTACTAATATTTTATCCGCCTCCGGGAGGATTTTTTCTATGCCTGGTGTTCTATTCAGTTTGATGCTACATGCAGCCTCTTGCAGTTCCTCCATTGTAAATGTCCTTAGCTTGCTTGCTTGGGTAGGTATTCAGCGGTCTTTCTCTTTTGCTGATGGGAAAAAGCTCCCGGCACCAATTCTCCTCTGTTCTTTGCTCGGAGTATTTGGCACTTCAAGCTTCCCTTTACAATTCACTACTATTTTATATCCAGTACCCCATATGTTCTCATCTTTCTTTGTCCTGTTTATTGTGTTTCTAGGCTCTTTCTTCTTTCTATTATAGTCTTCTTTTATTTCTGTTGCTTCGGGATTGTTAGTTCCGTGCTTTCCATTATATCTAATCACTTATCTCCTGGTTTGTATACATGATGTTTTCTATTGTTCCATTCCACCAGTAGGGGACATTTTTTCCGGATTTATATATTTAGTAGTTTTTACCATCATTCTTCTAAATCTTGGACACTTTGTGTTATCGGCTCTGTGTCCTTCCTTCTAGCCGGAAGTGCAGTATGGAACGTTCGAACATTCTTTGGCTACATGCCCGCTCTTTCAACACTTAATAAAGATGTTTGACCTCTCTACCGCTTTGCAGTACCTTTTATGATGCCGAAAGCCTAGGCACCTGAAGCATCTTGGCAAGTGTAATCTTTCTCTAATCTCAGACATAACCCATCCAACCTTGATTCTTTTTTTCTGGTAAGTTCCAGTACTTTATCTTTTTTCATCCTTACGGTTGTTTTACAGCTCTTCTTGATCGTTTCCTTTAAATCCTCTTCCGTTATGTTCGCATCTGTGTTACTTATGAACAGTATGGTATCGTTTGTTTTGTGAATCATCTTCACTTCACTCATGTTTTTCTTTATTGCTTCTTTTAATTTAGTCCCATTGTCTTTTCCTTCGACTTCCAGTATTTGTCTTTTTTAGTATTTTAATTTCTACTCCTGCCTCTTTTATGTTTACTCCTCTTTTAATACTTTTTAACGATTCAGCATACGTTTTTACCTTCAAATTTCACTATTTTTTCTGAGGTGGTTTTTGGCTTTTCTATTATCCCCATGCTCTTCGAAAATTTATATATTTCACTATGCACTATAGTTATGCTCCCCTCTGAACGCATAGTACATACATTTTCACCAATGGCTAGTATTGGTTTGTACTAAGCGTCTTTCTCGTTTGAGTCCCCTGTCTTTGCTATTATATTTAGAATTCTTCTTTTTCCTTCTCCTTTCTAGCTTGACGGGTGGTCGATATTTTGTATTCTTCTTTGCGAAGTGTCGTCTAACCGATCTGGTGGTGCCTACATTTTTTGAACTTTCTTATTTTTCCTGCCAATTTGGCTACGTGCCTTATTTTAAGACTAGATGTTCCTCTTATTATCCTCACTTTTAGTGTTTTCCTTAAGGGTGTTTGGCCTTAATCTCCTTATTTCTTTTTAGTTAAGTCTGACCATACCTTTGATTGTGTTCGCTAACAATTCCTCTACCTTGATTCTTGGTTTCAAACTTTGGTTATTGGATCAGTATACTTACTTTAATGATCCTTTTCACTCTCCTCTTTCAGTCTTTAGCCTATGGGAAAAAGTTCCTGTTCTTACCCCTCATATCTATATCTTTTTGGTAGTTCTCTTCCTTTTTAAAGAAGGATTATCAATCTACGGTTTTCCCATAGTCTTTACCTTGTAGACGGCTAAGATAATTCGTAATTTTTGTATTTGTTAAAATGTCTTAAATTTTAATTTTTGTTCAATTTTCATTTATTTAATTTTCAAAACTTAATATTTAACTATTGCATCATGTGATTTGTATTACCACTTTCATTTTTTATGAATTTCATAATGTTATATATTTATAACATAAGATCATTTTCAAATAGGGTAGTTGTGTCATTATATTGATTTTCTTAGTTTTAGACCTGATGATGACTATACAGCCGAAACTAGTTGTCTGCTAATTTTAATTAAAAATTAATTTGTGGTACTAATTTTGAATTTTATTGTTTGAATCCATTTTACCATATTACAGAGCTACGGATAACCTTCTACAAATAAAAAAAAACTACAAGGCTACTTTTGAGAAATAACTACATCTCATTGTGACAACAAACATTTTGGTCAAATATTAATACAGAATCTTCACAACACAGTCAATTAAAGCAGCGATACTATAAAGCAGTTCGCTTTTTTGTACGGTAAGTATGCATTCAAAAAATTAAAATTAATTTTAAATCTCGAAAATAATTTGTATACTCCAACATATGCAATTTTATGGCCTCCACAGTAGGAATTGAAGGAAGTGAGACGGAATAGAACTACGTTTCTACCACAAATTTATAATTACACCTGAACATTTATTTACAATAAGCATATAGAAAAATATTTTAGCTACATTAATATTGTGGTATAATTTCATAGAAACTATATTTTTGCTATTAAGAGTACAATTCAAAAATTAGTATAGGTATTTGTATGGTAGAATATTCTTTTCAATTTATTACGTATAAATATTTCCTCTAAACTTTTTGTTACATCAATATATGTATAGAACGATGAATATTTTTCCGTTTGAACCAACTTCTCATTTGGAGAGACCAATAGGGAATTTTAGTAAAAAATTCACGAACGCTATAGAGTCTCCCTATGGTGAGAATAAGGAAAGTGGGTTAACAACTCTCTTGTAGAATTAAACTTGCAAAATCCGATCACAAGCCCAAAGCGCACCTTATGCAGGGGCAAAGGATTTTATTAGTTTTAATGTAATAAGACCTCTTATAGACATATTGTATGCTCCTTTGACAATTTAAATCAAAAACTGAGCAAATCAGAATTATGGAATTTTTCGTATAACTTAACCATATTATTTCTTGAGGAACTGAAATATTAGAATACAATCAATAATACAAAATTTAACAAAAATCGTCCAAAATAATCTAAATAATAAATATATATAGTTTGGAAGAGCCGCATGTACTAAACTCATTATTTCAATTATTGTGCATATTTATAGAAAAAAGCGAAACAAGTCAATTTTAAATTACGAAATTATATCGTGCAACGAAAAAACGGTATCTGCATTTTCTATTCAAAAAGTTTATCATTTTCAAATATATTGCAAAAATTAACTTAAAAAAATTAAATTATCTGATTGATGAAATTATTTATAACATCCCGAGTAACATCCTAATCTAAAACAAAAATGTCTTTTAAAGTTATAAATACCATCCATCTGAGGCGTGAATGACCAAACCGCCAGCGTTATTCTTATGCTGCTTAAGTCAGCTAAATTGAGTGGTTTAGTTTTGTATACTATACTTTTCACATATCCCCATAAAAAGAAGTCTAATTACGTAAGATCAGGTGATCGTGCTGGCGATTCTATCGATCATCGCCTCCCTCTCCACCGATTTGGAAACATTAATGCGTGGTCCTACCAGACATTGATTCGTGGTGGTGTTCTTCCTGCTAGAATTTGTGGATTTGTTGGATCACGAAATAAGTTTGTCAAATTTGGTATGACATTAATTTGGAGCATTGCTAAATAATTATCTTCGTTCAAATTGTCATTAATTAAAAAGGGAGTAGTGAAGTAGTTTTCAACTATTGTCAAACATTAACCTTTTCAGGGTATCGAATATGTTTTAGTCTCATCTAATCAATATTTTATGCAGACCAGTAGCGGACATTTTGACGACTAGCTTGACTATGAAGTGTAAAAGTGTACTCGTCAGTAAACGAAACATGCTATAATTGAATCACATCATTATCTAACATTTCCATCACTTGTTCACAAAATACATTTTATTATCAAAATCGTCTTGCATGAGTACATGAGTTAGTAATTTTTTAGGGAAGCATTTTATTTCCTTTTAAAATTCAAAGAATTGATTCATGGATAACATCTAATAGTCCAGTAAACGAATGTATCAACCATGACATCAGGTCGCGTGCAGATTTTTTTTTTAATTTGTAGGTATTCATGGGTATTCCCTGAAAATATGTCCCAATGATCCCGAAAATCCGGTTTTTGGCCGATATCTCCCGAAATATGACACTTAGAGAAGTGGGGTTTGGCTAGAAATGGAGAGCAGTCGATTATCTACAAAACTGATCCTTATCATTTTTGTCAAAAATTTAACCGTTTTCGAGATAACCACCCCTAACCGTAGCCTGGTTTTCGAGCTGCTGCGCCGCGTCTCGGAAAGCACGCTCCGTGAATGTCGGCATGGGCGGACGGACAAATTGTTCCATAACTTGGGTAAAAATTAATATTTTTTGACGATTCAAAGTTCATATCAAAGGAGGGACCTGTAGCTATAATATAGTATTATTTTTTATTTTTTTTTATTTTTATGGAATATTGAAAAATCTAGCCAAAGTTCGTTTTTCCTCGATATTTTACCCTCCTTATCAATCTATTTATATTTTTTTTAATCAAGAGTAGTTTCATCGAATCCTTTTGGATAATGAAGCTATGATAGGCGACGAATGTATTCCGTAAGAATCAATCAATAATATTTGTGTATTTTTATAAACAACGCGTTCTTCTTGGGACGTTTTTTTTTGTATTTTCGGAGTTTTTGAAAATGCCTGGGTCTATCAATAATTGATAAATAATGAAGAGCCATATTGGGGCTCAATGCACATCATTTGAAAGCTGAAAATGTCCCCTTATCGATGGCTTTTTTTATTTCTTTACAAATTTTTCAGTTTCCCGGAAAATTGAGAAAATTCTTACCTCCATGAAAAATCTACGTTCTTTTTTTAATCGCTGTTTTCTTTTCAGGGTTGAATTTTTGGAGGTTAATGATTGTACTAAATAAAAGATCAAACTCCCAGCTTTCCATCAATGTATATATCGACTATTTTATTGGGTGTACCCGAAAAAACTTTGCCTCCAATCTTCCTTGATTGTGATACATGTTTATTCACAGCGCGCCCGGTCCCGGCCACGTGTCAATGTAAGTTGGACTGTAGCAAAAATTGTTCATGTATCAAAGCGGGACTAAAGTGCTCGATTATTTGTGGTTCATGTCATGCTGGAGCGTGTTATAATTACAATGATATGGAAAATGAAGATACGACAATACCTGAAGAAGAAAGGGTAGAGGGAGCGCCAGGAACAGAGCCAGACGTAGATAGTTAGGAAACAGAAGATGTAGACCGAATAGACCAAGGAGAGATTGATTACTCCAGTCAAGAATTTTCATCCGAGCGAAATGTGACGGATTGGTGATTAAGAATAGTTGTTATACTTTCCATATATGTTATGTTGCTCATATATTTTTCAATAATAAATTCTATTTTTCAAAAACTGTGACTATGAATTATTGCGAAGAAATGCGAAAAATTAGCAATTCTTTTCAGCACATTTCCGAGGACAATAACGAGGAAATATTGGAACCTCGTCAACAATGATTAGCCCTCTCAAGACAAAACCCCTAGAGGTGAAGATCACATGCAGAACATGATTTTCGTAAGATTCGCATCCATTTATTGGCCCCGTTTCCGCATATCAAATAAGGATAGCTCAATGGCTTGGCCCAAGGGGACAACAATCATGTACCAACCTGAAGAGTTGTTAAGAAATCAATCATTCCCCGTGGTTGTTCATCGCCATGATAATTTCGCAAACAGGAAGAAATATGTTGGCGCCGTCTATAATTGGTCTTTACAGTTCGAAAAATGAAGACTGTGATGTATTTCCAGACCCCTCGTGCCAGAATTTGATTGAAAAAAAACATATTTTCAGCCTCTGAAAATTGCAAACCTTTTTTTCGCAAGAAATATTAGTGCAGCGAAAAAAATCCTAAAGGCAATTTTTGTAGGTAATGAACTGCTCTCCATTTCTAGCCAAACCACACTTCTCTAAGTGTCATATTTCGGGAGATATCGGCCGAAAACCGGATTTTCGGGGTTTCTGGTCATTTTCCGGTCCCCTCCACTCATCTCCCGAAGGACATATTTTCAGAAGTTAATGTACCCATATTCACCTACAAGTTGAGAAAAAAAAATTTTGCACGCGACCTGATGTCCAGGTTCCAGGGTTTCCCGGCCTTTATTTACTGGACTATAATGATGTGGCTGCTTGTAGACCCGAAGTATGGAGGTTTTTCCTCAAACTGAAGCATTACATCCAATTTGGTGTCATTAGTTATTGCATAAGACGATGCTGTTTATCTGTTTTACATGTTCAAGCTTGCGAAATTGCTTTTTTATTTTACTAATTGTCCCTTCTTCATGTATTAGTACATTTAATAACTATGATGGTCCTAAAAATATCTACATATCAATAAAACTTTGTTTAGCGTTGATTGTGTGTGTTTTGTTTTCACTTGAAACAAATTTCACTTCTCAGAAATCATTACTTAAAATTAAATTACATAGCAGCTATTGAAGAGTTGTTAAATATATATTGTAAATAACTTGAGCCAATCATTTACATTTTCAATCTGAGGTTATATTAAAATTTTGGAGCAACGTGTGTTGTGTCGAGTTGAATACTAATAACTGACTTTAAGCGGGCTGAGTTTATTCTCTTCAGGTGATTAGGAACAACTAATTTAACGGGCTTAAACACTGGAACTGATTGCAATTCGTGGCGCTGGGAAGGAGTATTTCTTATTGATTTCTTATTGATTGAATCAATTATTACCTACGTGACCTAAGTCTTGCAATCGAAGTTTCGAGAACGTATACAGGGTGTACCCAAGAGATTTGAATATTGTTTTTACTTGTTTAAAATAAGTTAATTTTAAACAGTGGTATATCATGATTGTTTTCTTAAAATGGGGGAACAACTTCGAACTATATTCGTGTGTTACCTACGCAACCAATTATTTGCAGGGATGATATTTTATAAAATTCTGTAAAATAATACTGACAAATATTGTCAACCAGTTATAATGAAACAACAATTTGCTAAGGCATTTTAAATAAAGTAAATTGCCATAGTAACTTTTTATGTCCTTTTCTTATCGATACCGTCCAAAAAGAGCACTGAAGTAGTTTTTTTCTTACTTTCCCACTATCAAGAACTAAATAGTGTTACTTGTTAAGTTTTTAGTGAGTTTTACTGAATTTCGTAAGTATTTTTTTAACGTTAATTTTTTAAATGGATTTGTAAACAATAACATTTTTGAATAGAGAATGAAGAGATCTTTCAAGTGGTGTATCAGAAGCCCCTACTCACTAATTCAAAATTTGGGGATTATAATTTTCACTCGAAGGGGGTTCAATGTAGAGATGAAATTTATTCCTTGCATGATGTCATTTTATAATCTAAAATTGACGTATTTGAGGATTTTTTTTATAAATATACTTAATAATTGAAATAATGAATGTATTCCGTTTGACTATTCCGCACTGTATAATTATGTTATTTTCAAATTATACAGTGTGATGAAAATGTAAATGCTTATTGTTTATTAAACTGGTAGTATTAAGTGAAAAATGCACATATGGTCGATTTTAAATTATAAGTGAATATGTTTTATATACAGAGAAAACACGCTGGCGTAATTATTATTAAAAAGACAGAAATATTTTTAAACAGACACTTTGTTAAAAAATCGGTTTATATCCAAAATGGGTCTCAGATGTACCTTTTTGTTGTCTACCTACATTGATACAATGGTCTGTCAGCTAACATAGAAAATCTAATATGATACCCAGCAGTTCAAGAGTCTTTGATACAATTTGCATTTTAGTATAGTTTCATTTCGGAAATACCAGATTTAAGTATGAATGCCTCTTAGGTACCGTGAGTATATAAAGAGGCGAAAATTACCAAATTTATCAAACAAATGTAATAATGATTTTTGTCATATTAAAATAATTCAATTTATAATTTGTTTATATTTATATAATTATAAATTTAAAGAATTATTAAATTGCATATGAAAATTTAGTATCAATATCTATTCACATTTTAAATACGGATAATTTCAACAGAAGAACGTGATCGTCTAACTAGAACAGGACCGCATTATGCCCAAAAAAAACATTCGAACAAAAGAAATCAATGATAACAACAATACGTACTTTGAACAATAAAACTGACGTTTGTTTAACCAAAACCAAGAATAGTACAAAAGTTTACATTGAAAAATATTTACAATAAATACTTAGTTAAATTATCAAAACTGTATGCAGTCAACTAACCCAATACCACCCTGGAGTATGTTTGCATGGTCTCTTGATTGCTCGGTTAACTGCCTTGCGTGACGTTGCTATCACGAGACTAGCATGCACTTAATACGCACTGTTTATTGTTTACGTTGGATTTATTTGAAATGTGAATAGATATTAAAAAAAGCTATACAAAAAAGTTATTGCGTGATTTTTACTCTTTCTTAGAAAAATTGTCATAATTCTAAATATTTAAAAAATACCAAATTGTTATATTTGGCTATTATATTTTCACAATTAAAATAGTTTGTATACTATTAGATAAAATGCTATAAATTATGCAAAAATCATATTTTTTCGGGCTTTTGTTCCTTACTTATTTTTTATAAAATTGCGAGAAACATCACCTGTCGAGAGTTGTCGTTTAAATATCCGGTATATAATAAATAAAAATTTTTTGGGGTCTAACAATATAATGTATAATTTTAGGCTGCTCTTCCATCAAAAATGTCCCCAAAATACTTGATGAAAAAATTAGACCTAGTCGGTTCCTATAATTTCTAATTTCTACTTTCTATGAAATATCACCAATTTTTTGAAAATGAATATTTTTTTTACTTAAATTCTACTAATAACGGTGTGCAGTTATCAATATATAAAAATGATTTCCTTGTAGTTTTGTATATTTTATGCTTACTTTCATATGTAAATAATTGCATTCTTAGTGCTGTACAATAATATTTTCTGCAACTAGCGTAATTGTTTCCAGAGAGTTAGCTTGATTTAAGTATAATCACAGAATAAAGACCAGGCATATTTGTTGCGAAAAACGCATCACCGAACGAGGGCAAATTTTAATTTGTTTAACCACATTTTTTCTTTCTTCTTCTTTTTGTGCAAAGACCTTTACCGTTTTTTCTATTAAAAACTTCTGTCGTGGTAAACGATAACAGATTAGTCCACAATATTTTAGTAAAACAAACTTCAGTATCTTCTCAATTGCCTGGCGGCAAACTTTTTTTTAATGAAAGTGGAATTATTGTTTACTTTTCTGTAAAAATTTTTAAATCTGCTTTCTGAGTTATATGATTTGTCCTTTCTGCTGCTTATTTATTTTAATTATTTTGTATGTAGCAAAAAATATTTTCATTTTTTCTACTATACTATTAAATTTATTAAAGAAGAAAGTAAACAAGCAATATTTGTATGGCTTATTTTATCAATTTTAACTCAACTATGATATTCTAAGTTCAATAAATGTTATAAAAAAATAACATATTTGGTACCCCACGGATCCTAACTCACCCTTATTTATCCGATAAAAATATGAAAAGGAAATGCACAAGATTGATTGTCAAAAAAAATACAGTTACAACTAAATGTAGAATACAGCAACGAAGAAGACAGTGACTTATCAACGTCGACAATATCTAACAATTAAATTCACTACAATATTACAGTGGAACCCAAATGGGTTATATTCCCATTTGGAAATGTTTAAGCTCCTATTATCAGAATACGCTCCTACAATAATCTGTCTCCAAGAAACCCGTCTTTTTAAATAGTAAGATCTATAACCTAAAGAACTATGCCAGTTTTTATCTTAACAGAAATAACCCATTGATTGCCAGCAGAGGGGTAGCTATATACGTTAGAAATTCTCTGGACGCTGAACAAATCCCTCTACAAACTAACATGGAAGCAGTTGCTATTTCTATCCATGGCCCCATAAAAATAACTGGTTGCAATATCTACTGCCCTCCAAATGCATTGCCTAATAGAAATGAAATTACAAACCTTTTAGCACAGTTACCTACACCAAGAATTATTTTAGGAGGTTTCAATGCACATAATGATATTTGGGGATCTAAAAAGAATACACCTTTTGGAATCACTATGGAATAAGTTTGCAACCAATCCGGCATCAACATTATGAACGATGGGCGACCTACAAGATTCAATACAGCAACAGGAGAAGGTTCAGCCATAGACCTCACGTTATGCGATCCTAGCCTGTCATTAGTTTTTAATTGGGACGTTCTTCCAGATCTTTATGACAGTGACCATTTCCCAATAATTATCTCTGGTAACCAGGTAAATGGAAAAATATCTCCGGAAAAGTGGAATCTCAACCGAGCAAATTGGGAGCTTTATAACTCCATAATAGTTAAAAAAAATCAATAACGACAGAAGCGGGGACATCTTAAACTCCGATGTGGACGACATGGTAAACAAATTTTCTGCTTTAATAACTAATGCTGCTGAAGAAGCTATTGGAAAGATCACAGTAATTAAAAACCATACACCAGTCCCCTGGTGGAGCCCTGAATGTGCCGAAGCAATAAAGAACTATAAATATACTTTCAATAAATATAAAAGGTATAAGACACAAGAAAATATGCTTCAATTTAAACGTTTAAGAGCACTGGCCCGATTAATAGTAAAACAGAGCAAAAGAAAATCATGGATTGAATTTATATCAAGCATTAATAATTCTACTTCAGCCAAAACCGTGTGGAAAAATATTAAAAAAATCTCAGGAAATAATAGTTTTACCGAGATTACCTTTCTCAAACATCAGAATGTTACTGTAACATCTCCAGACCTAATATCGGAAGCTTTAGCAGAGTCTTTTGCGGATTACTCCAGTAACAACAACTATAGTAACACTTTTTTAGAGCTAAAAGAAGCTGAGGAACGACAGATAATTGACAGACAAGAAGAGCATTCCGTTGCTTTAAATGAACCCATTACAAAACTCGAGATGAACTACATCATAAATTCAATGAAAGACTCTGCTCCAGGAGTCGACAACATACCAATAGTTTTTATTAGAAATCTGCCAACCTCTGGAAGCGACCTTTTATTAAAAATTTATAATAAAATCTGGACTAATAATGTTTTTCCCCAAACATGGTTAAAATCTATTGTAATCCCTATCTTAAAAACCGGTAAGCCTAAATCAAACCCAGACTCATATAGGCCAATCTCAATGACATGCGCAATGGCTAAAATATTGGAAAAAATCATCAATGCGAGGTTAATGTGGTCCTTGGAAAAAAGAAATTTATTAATCCCTGAGCAAAGTGGTTTTAGAAAACGTAGGTCAACCGCAGATAACCTAGTGGACCTAGAATCGGAAATCCATGAATCTTTTGCCAATAAAGAAAACTGTTTAGCAGTTTTTTTTGACATCTCTAAAGCATATGATACTGTCTGGAGATACAAGATTATTAAAGTACTGGAGAGCTGGTCAATAAAAGTAAATATTCTAAATTTCATTTATAATTTCTTCTTCTTTCCGAGTTAATGGAGCCTATTCGTCGGTTAAAATTCAAGAAAACGGTATCCCACAAGGGTGTTCTCTTAGTGTAACATTGTTTTTGATTGCGATAAATAACATAATTGCAAACTGCAGTCCTACAATTAAGGCCAGAACTCTATGCAGACGGTCTAGTCATATATAGCCGAAGTCGAGACTTACGTTCACTCTATCTCTTAATACAGTCATTCTTATCACTTTTAGAAGATTGGTCAGAAAACTCAGGTCTTCAGTTTTCTATATCAAAAACCAAATGCCTTTTGTTTTCCAAAAATAATAATATAGTCCCAAATAACCTTCAAAATATGAGTCGTAATTTTTTTTGGTGAAACTTTGATGTAAGCATCATTTTTATGTAAATTTATAATATGATAATTTCAACCATTTTCCAGAAAAACGCAATTGGACAGTTTCAAAGTCTGGAAAAGATTTTTCAATATTTAATTTAATGTAATTTATTTTGAGTGCATACCTTTGCTGTGAAATTTTTAATGCGTTGCTGCTTTTTAAAGAAGAATTAAAAACCGACCGTTAGTATTTTTCTTGGAATGCCTCGTCATAATTATTTTATCAGAAAGGAAATGTTTGATATAATTTGTATGTATGCTCGAAAAAATTATTGGGTCAGTACTTGGGTAACCGTGCACATTTTACCCCCAGATATGTTTCGCCTCTGGCTACGTTAAATAGTTGAGTTACTAAGTTATCGTGCATACCTCTCCTTCTGAAGAAGCCATTTATAAAAAACGGCGAAAGGTTGTGAAATATCTCATAGAATGATTCGGTCCTCCGAAAGCAGTTGTCCTCATATGAAGTCCTAAGTTTTTTGCCAATAAAATACAAAATACTGCTAATTTTATTCGCAGATAAGATAATATTTTTTATGTCAATCGCTCATCAAAAAAATTAAAAAAGCATAGAAGTAAGATGAGGTAACGTAAAACATTTATTTTGAGTTTGTTTCTAATTATTTTGTTCTTCAACGCCATTTCTCCAAGAGACTTGTTTAGAGTTTTTCAATGTTTTGTTGTGTTCAGTTTATTTTTACAGTCAATACTATTTTATTTATATCTAACCATTTATAATCTACCTACTTAGGTTTACCGGTTCATCAATCTTATTGAATCAAAAGTAGAAATATGATTTCATTAGTTGTTAAAGTTTTTTAAATATTATACTGTGCGAATATATACCTCATAGGTAGTCATTCATTCTAAATTGATCTTTATTCTTTGACAGCAATTGATGTAATTGTAAACATTTTTCCTCATTAGATGTACGTAAATCATAAAATGCGATCTGCATTTATGGTTATGTAACTCTCATTTATCTATTTTGTAATTAATATTCGAATATAAAAACCGAGATTCTTAACAAAGTATTCTAAAATGATGTAATTTTGTATTTTGTTGTATTTTTTTATAAAAATAATTTATTTTACATTTAAATAAAATATCAATTGGAATAACCTTTATTGATCAACAAATTATAAAAATCCCTTTACAGAGAAACGACCTAATTGGTAAAATATCAATAATATTAGTATTCAAAACCATACAAATTAAAAACAAAACAAAAAATTCACTAGAATTGTAATTTAATCTGCGTTCACATAATATTTACAGAACCCTTTGCACTCGTATGTCGCCGTAGGAGCGGCAAGATGCGTTTTACCGTTGCACTCGTATGTCGCCGTATAGACGGCATACCATGTCTTATCATTACAGCGGGTTGGCCTGTCTGTCATCCCCTAAGCCCATGTCTAATATTTCTAAATTGCTTTCTTAAACCTTCTTTGAGTACATGTTTATGTAAAAATAAAAGATAACATGGCATATAACTTGCTATCCTAAGCTGATTATTTTATATCTGCTGATGTATATATTACAACCACTTCGGTATTCACATGTGCACTATTTTTGCGTTTTGAATATTACTCAGTTTTATAACTAACACGATTGGGTAAAGTTCGGTGTGTTTTTTCGTTATATTTTAAAAAAAAAATATTTGAAATGACCAAGAGATTTTTACAAGATGAAATTGAAAATGATTTGCAAACTAGTGACGATGAATTTTATATTGACTCGCCTGAAAATGATAGATTGGATAGTGGTAATATCAGTGAAGAAAGTGACTCTAGTAGTGGTAGTGATATAATTACTAAAAGACAGAGAACCATGCCTTTACTATCAAGTTCAAGCAGCAGTGAAGAAGACCAGAATATAACACAACCGAGTAATTTCGGACCATGGCAGGACGTTACATGTCAGGATCAATTACCAGACAGGATTCAATTTATTTCTGGGGATAAAATGGTAGGACCTCAAATTCCAGATACCTGTACAAAATCTATAGATTTCTTCAAGCTCTTTTTTACTGATGAGCTAATAATAAAAATAGTGGAACAAACAAATAATTACTCTAGACATAAAATAGCACAGAAGAGGTTGTCAAAACGTTCTACATGGCACACGTGGGTAGATACTACTGTAGAAGAGTTTACTGCTTTTATTGGGGTTGTCCTAAATATGGGTACGATAACCGTATCTAGTCTCCAAGAGTATTGGTCACAACAGTTTAACGCCAACATACCTTTTTTTAGTAGCATATTTAAAAGGGAACGATTTTTACAAATTTTTTGGATGCTCCACTTGGATCAAAACGATCCAAATGACCGAACCCTTAGGGCTCGAACTCAAAAAGTCAGCCACTATTTAGATCATTTGGACAAACAGTTCAAAGAACATTTTGTTCCATCAAGAGAGATATCAGTAGACGAATCTGTTGTTGGATTTAAGGGTAAAATTAGTTTTTTAACTTACAACCCTAACAAGCCTACGAAATGGCGGATCAGAATATATGTAATGGCAGATGCTAACACCGGGTATGTTTTTTCAATTTTGCCGTACTACGGAAGCTTGACTTCAGAAGATTTAGTGAGACCTGACCTACCTGTAACTACAAGGATTGTATTACATCTTTGTCAAAATTTATTGGACAATAACCCAGGATGTAAAGGGTATCATTTTTACACCGATAGATACTATACGAGCTTGCCACTTGCAGAAGAGTTGTTAAAACTAAATGTTCATTTGACAGGCACTATTCAAATCAACCGCAAATTTATACCTGATTCAATCAAAAAACCAACATTTGCCGAAGATAACACCTTTGCATGCAGATCAGGTAATTTGATGTTATTGGCATGGAAAGATAAAAGGGTCGTTACTACACTTACTTCGTGGGATATTTCAGGAACACAGCCTATCAACAGAAGAATACGTGGAGGTAACTTACAAGTTGTAAATAAGCCAAATGTAGTGGTCAATTACAATAAATTTATGGGAGGTGTCGACCGAGCAGACTATTATTCAGCATCATACTGTTTCCTGAGGAAGTCATTGAAATGGTGGCGAAAGTTATTTTTCTGGGGACTCGAAATGTCCAGTGTCAATGCTTATTTATTATATAAAATTTCACAACGGGGCCAAAACAAAAAACCTATGACACATCTAAAGTTTGTTCGGGAATTGGTTGACGAGCTGACAAAAAACTTTCGACAGGGGTAGAAAACTTCTGGGAGACCATCATCTGTAGATACAGAAGAGCGGCTAAATGGTAAACTACATATTTTACGCCAAAATGATGGGAAGAAAAAAGACTGTGCGGTATGTTCTAACCGCAAAGTACAAGGCGGCAGGCGGGAAACTAAGTACATTTGTGACACTTGCACCCGTAAGCCTGGACTACATATTGGTGACTGCTTCGAACGGTACCATACACTACAACATTATAAAATGTAATTTTTTTAACTTGTCTATAAATGTTTTTCAAGTTTTTTTATTTAGAGTTTTTCAAGTTTTTTTATTTAGAGTTTTTCAAGTTTTTTTATTTAGAGTTTTTCAAGTTTTTTTTTATTTAGTTATTTTTCATGTTCTAATGGTAATAAATTATTGTGTCTAATTTGAATAAACATCTGTGCAAAAAATATTATTTTTTAAAAAACATCCCATAGTTTTTGACATTGTGTGATTTTTGCTTTTTTTTCTAAAACAATAAAAAATTTTCCACATTTTTATTTTGTTTTACACTAAGTGTATCTACTATGCAATTTTAGCGCATTTTAAAAAAATTCGCATATAAAAAAAAATTCCGAGTAGATAGATAAGTAGATAAAATAATAGTCCGAGTATACTGTAATCACAACAGAACATATACACGAGTGCAAAGGGTTAACGAGAACGTTAGTTCGAGACTTTTTACAGTAAAATGTTAAGTTATTTCTATTGTTATACATGGAGATTTTTAAATTGATTTTGGCGAGTAGTTCAGGACAATCAGTAGTCATGTGGAGTATTTTATACATATTTGGACTGAATATATAAGGACGTACACGAATTCATGCAAGTGATAAAGAACGCGTGATGAAAGAGAGAGAACGTGTATTAATATCTTGAAGTAGGGATATATCGAGGTGGGAATATCATTCCAGTCAATTCGATAATAATGTATCGGCAATCGCAGTCGTACCTCTAGTTCGGTCAAGGGGCGACAGATGATCGTGCTCTTTCTCGGTCATTTGGTTATATCCATAAATTTTGTCATCTGTTATTCCTTAAGGTTTTGCCTATGTCTTTTTAGATACTGGCTAAACTTGTTTAAACAAGTGACTGCGGTAGATATCCTAGGAGACGCAAGACTTTCAAAATTAAGGCTATCTAGAAGAAATTGCTAGTCAATGCCTTGATGAGGATAAACTCCATTTACTTTAAAGAATAGATATTTTAAAAACTTTCTTTGAACGCCCTTTATTTTTGTTAAATGATTCTAGTGAAGAGGACTCCAAATATTACAGTAATATTTTAATTTCGAACGTATGAATAGTACAACATTTTCAAAACCAGGACATTAGTAATACCACGACAATTTCTAACAATAAACCTTGTTAGCGTTCGAGACTACTAAATTAATGTGTTTAAGTATTTGATAGATGATTGTCGAAATCAAGTAGAACTATTTATATTGTAATTGAATTCAATAATGGAATATTCCTAGTATTGTAACGATCTTACTCTTCGATGAATTTAACAATAACTTGTTTTGTAGTTTACAATAATTAAGGGGATATTAAACTAGTTATTATATATTGTAATTACTATAAAGGAAATTCTTTCATCATTTCGGAAAAATTCGTTCGGAATTAATGAAATTAATTTTTAATAACAGAAATATTATCAAAGCTGCTCCTTTTTCTCATTATACTCCCTTAAATAAAATAACAAGCCGGAATATTGTACGCATTGTCTACGACCCTGAATGTAATCTAATGCAGAGAAAATCTGTGAATTGGGGAAAGTAGGGAAATAAATATGCGCAGGTAACGTCATGCATTCAAATTATCCAGCTAGAACACTTGAACATAGATACTTCCAGGAAATGTGTTTACTTTTGTTGTATGTTATGGTATACTGCACTAATAATCATAAACATTCCCCCTATTTTCTTGCTTAGTTCAGGGATCATAAAAATTTAAATATTGAAGATGTGGAAAGGTTATGTTGTGTATTTTACTCATATTGTATTAGCATCTTATACGCCACACAATAATAATGATTACGGTTAATATACCGTCATTATTTAGTTATATACTTACTTTAATATTTCAGAAATAATACGTTCATTTATACATGTTGTTTTATAAACAATGAGTTAAATTTGATAAGTAAGAAATTTTTAAAGCAAAAAAATAAGAATAGTATACTTTTGTTAATTGGACACCGCTATTGATAAAAGAGAAACGAAAATTGCGGAGTACAGGTTATATAACAACTTGATTCTCAAATATTATTGTGTATACAAAAAAATTTCGAAAAATCAAATCTTTCGCATCTAGTTTACGGGATCTTATTAGTGTTAATAATACTCGTATTTTCGTAATATTGGACTTTAGTGATATCATTAGTGAAAATTTGAAAGGATTTTATAGTTTCGATAATTATATAGTAAAAAGATTTAAGAGTGAGGCACTGGCTATTGTTTATAATTTTTTGAATCTCATTTTAAGTGCATTTGTTACAGAATTCATAAATACCCGTTATATTCTTAGCCAACATATAACAAGCATGTGTAATATAACAAATAGTTATTTTTACAATAATTGCTCTTACTTTTGTCTAAACGGTGAGGACTATTATCACAGTCCCGAGTTCAATTTAACTTATTATTAATCATGTATCTTAAGCATACTTTATAGTTTAACTATACGCAAAGTTTAACAAGCAAAAGTTTTTTACTATACGTTTGCAGCTTAGAAGGACAAAACAAATAATTATCTGTATAAATAACTAAATACTTTTATTAATACAAATAGAATAAAGTCAAAATAAAATCTTACGCATTAGAAAAAATAATAAAAAATAGATCTGGTCTCCCCTAACAAGTAATTCTAATAAGAAGAAGAAACAACAAAGGTGAGAGGCAAAATCCTCATTGCTACATCTCATCAAATTTTCCGACTTTTATAGTATAAGGCTTAAAATGTGGCCGCTTTAGTATCTCTTTGCTGACAAATTTTCTTCCTAAAGCGCCTGCAAAAAGTAAAACTTAAAGCCTTATCATTAAAATCCTGAAAACAAATATTAATGAAATAAGAGAAACTTCATTTTAACATTTAAACAACTAAGGGTCTTAGACATTTCTCCACCATTTGGAATTTAAAAGAAAATTAGAATTTAAAAAAAGATGAATCTGCTGCCCTAAATAATTAGCATTTTATAGACTTAAAACTTAAAAATATTTAAAAAAAAGGGTAATATATTTTATTATTCTATACAAGCTATTGCTAGGTGTAAGTAGGTTGTACTTTCGATTTTTAAATAAAATGATACCGCTTTTCCATGCTACTCTAAAAAAATAAAGTTTGCTACATGTTAATATTAGGAATTCCCAAATTGGTCAAAAAATGGTTGATTCGTAGCCATTTTGTTATTTTTCCAAGTGTAATATAGGAGACTTAGATTACACCAAACAGACTTATGAATTTATTGTACTTTGCCTCTTTTCTATAGGTTGGTGATGGATTGTATTATTTAATGCCGAGCGGTAGCATCTGGTTTCTTGTAATTAATTAATTGACGAATATCAAGGATGAGGATTTATTCAGTCGATAGCCGTACTGTATCAATAAAGGAAAATGGCACTTTCAAGATTCAAGTGCTCCCAGGACTCCGGTTCTGATTCCAGGACGCCCAATATAGGATACACTTATCAAGGGTTAGACATAACGAAAATATTAAACTTTTCTAGTTATTCGTACGAAGAATATGATTAATTTAACAATAAAATATGGACAAACAACAAGTAACAACAGGTTAAGGTAAAATTAAATTCATGAATAAAACAATTACACAATTACGAAACCTCGTCAAGTTTATTGATAGTCAGATTTGATACTATTAACTGAGAAATTTAGAAAATAGTTATAATTTACTAAAAGAGCATTAAGGTAATCGCAATCATGTAACTAGAATACTATTCGAAACGAGGGTTAAACTACAATCGACACAAAAAAATATCTTGGCTTCGATTTAGACTTTAATCACTAATTCTTTGTTTGTCGAATGCGATGTTTTCGTTGGTTAGCGACCTTAGTACTTTTTATTTATGACTAAGCCAAATTATGAGAAGGCTGCTTTTATTATTGTTTATACGACTTTTTCGAATTACTAACGAATTTTCAAATGTTTACAAACCGACAATGTGTTTGAAGAATTTATTACGGGGTACAATCCAGAACAAAAAGATTTTTACAAAAGTAAAACCCCGAAAAACTGTGTTACTCTCCGTTTGTGCGGTTTTTCAGATGCGGCTATATTTTATAAAAAATAAAGACTAAAATAATCGTTTGTTCGCCTTCTTGGGGGGTCAATTTGTACATTCCAGCTAAATTCTAACATTTGTTTAGCACTTTTAAATTAAGTTCAAATATCCTTGTTATATATCTAGAGATAACCTATTGTATTTAAAAACGTTTATTTTTTAAGGACAGCTATTGAATTAGTGCTTCATTAAGACAATCTTAGAAAATAAGGTTCGTTTGCAGAGACCGCTCTTACACAAGAATGACTTAAGATTTTGCATATTTTTTATAAATTAAAAATTTTGAGCTTTTTTAAAATTTTGTTATTTTTAACTGATCATTAAACGATTAAACATTCACCAAGTTTATAATACTAGATGCAAGCATCTAATGTAGAAAATACAATACAAAAATACTAGTCAGTTTTTGGCCAAATGGGCTTTTAAAGTACTAATAAGATCGCAAATTATATTTTCTCCAGGATGACCTATAAAAACCCGCTCAGTGGTTTTTCATAGTATCTATTATTAAAGCCAGACATAAACAATTGTAAAGTTTTAAGGCATTGCCAAGAATGTAGAATTGCTATCACATATGCTTTTGGACTTAAAATATGATCAAATCCACTGTACCTTTTCATTTAAATTTTAAAAGTTGTTTTCCGTTATACTCGTACTGAAAGTTTAAAATGATTCTAAAAAAGACGCTATTTACGTCTTCTATAAATAATAAATTTTTATATAAAAACTTGTAGCACATAGGATGAAGGGCAAAAGAAGGAACTTTTGGGACAATTTTCATAATGCATCAAAGAGTTAATATCACAAAAAAACTGGGGTTTTATTGAAATTTGATGGAGAAATACAGTTTTTATTAAAAAAAGTTAAATTTCGAATAATACTTAAATTTCTTTAAAATTTGACAAAATAACTACAGTTTTTATTAAAAAAATGTTCATTCTTTATTAAAGTTTAATGAAGAAGACTTGTTTTTTATTGAAATTTGATAGAAAAATACAGTTTTTACAAAATAAAATTTTAATTTCGACTAATATTTAAGAAAGCACTTTAAATTTATTTAAAATTTGATAAAATAACTACAATTTTTATTAAAAAAATATTCATTCTTTATTAAATTTTAATGAAAAAGAATTGGTTTTTATTGAAATTTGACGGACAAATACAGTTTTTAGTAAATAAAAATTTAATTTCGACTAACACTTAAGAAATAAGTTTAAATTTCTTTAAAAATGTTTGATGTTTGTGGTGGCTCCTCCTTTGTCTCGTGAAAACTGGTAATGTTCTTTAGGTTATTTTATACCTCATATAGATCTGATAAATCGATTTCCAAATTTATTAGAAGAAACAAATTGAGAGCTGGACATTTTTTTTCTAATTATACTGGGTCAATCTAATTTAAAAAGACCTCCTTCTTGAATGAATATGCTCTTAAGTATAATGCACTTGGGTTTTGTAATCTAAAATACATCTCAAAAAAGAAACTACTTGGCCTACACTCCTTCACCTATTATTATTGAGGCTAACATCCTTTTTCTATTTAAAAGGTGTTCATATTAAAACTAAAAAGGTATTTACTTATTGATGTCGATCAGCGGTAATTGCATTTTCAACGTAGAAATCCTCAATAATCTGAGCGTAATAGCATTTCAGTAGTAAACAATTCTGCAAACTCCAGCGTTACCTTTACTTCTGTTATCCGTTTTCCCTGTATTCAAATTCGGATTTCCATTTCAATTGCCATTTTACTCGTACATTCTTATCCGCCTACCACTTTCTAAGTGATAGCAAACAGGAAGTTAGATCAAATTGGAATTCTCTTACTGCGGAAGTAATATCTTTCCTGTTCAATATTTTACAGGGTGTGTATTCCATTAAAATAGTGAATTATTCCACTAAAATCGCTTATGGATATACAAGGTAATTTTTTTTGTTAGAAGTTTTTAAGATGAATCAAAAATATTTTTTTCAGGGCCAGAATGATATAATCAGTATTTTTTTTCATTAAATCTGAAAAGACTTATTACCTATATTTATACACAAGGTCAAATGACTTGGAGCTCTTTAATCTTTGAACATATTATTGGTAAGCAGTTAAGAATCTACATTAAAGTTAAGAAAAAGCTTCTTTTATGCTGGTAAGTCTTTTAATACCTTTATTAACAAATGGTATAAGAGAGGTTCGCATTAGACGCATACAAAGGAGCGATCATAATGTTGCACAATAATTCTCGAATGTCTTGATTAACTTGATATTGCTGTCTCTAATGCATTCTAATAATTGTATACCATAATGCCACACTGTTTGTAGATCAGTATCTTATTAGATATTGACAATTTGGAGATTCTGTCAAGTAGAAAATAACACAGCAATCTTGCTCTTTTTTTTTAATATGTACCTACCCTAAAACGCAACCAAGAGCCATGGTAAAATATTTTTTCTACGCAAAGTTGACGTTTTCCGAGGAGTGACGTCAAATGTCAACTTTGTCGCTCTAGAGCAACAACATTTGAAAAACGCTGGGCCAATTTTAATTACGGATACAACTGTTCAACGTACGTAGACAGTAATATATATATATATATATATATATATATATATAATCAATTTGATGTGAATTTTAATATAAACTAACTTGAAACGGACTCACTTTCATTTTATCAGCAGTAAATACGTATTTTGTCACAAACTGGGACACAGTCGTATCATATGAATTTGCCTTGTTTATGACGAAATTAAATATATCTACAGGCAAATGAATGGTATTTAGTAAACTCACCTAATTTTTTTCATGTTTTCACATTATAAGATAATATTAAACATCACACCATCAATAATCTTATACCATACATAATTAATAAAAAAATAAATAAAATAATTTTTTAAGCAATGGATATAAAATGGCGAAGAAATAATAACAACATCTATATTATTATCATATAATCATTCCAGGTTTCTTAATTAATATAATTTGTTATCTGACGATAGATGGCACTATCTTTAAAGCACTAAAATCATGTAGTAAGCTGGTTTCAAATTTAAAATTTCATTTCATTAGTTATTAATTCTTTATTTGAAAGTTCGTTTCATAAAGATATTTTTTATGCAACTGGTATAAATTGGCAAAATTGAAATTTATTTTCCATATATTTTTTTACATCATCATTATTACAACTATACGAAAAACTCTGTAAATTGCTTATTTAAGCATTTGCTTTTTTTTAATATATGTATTGTTAGTTTATGCAAAACTAAAACCAATCAAAATATAAGAAATACATGTATTTTAGAATTGAGAATATAAAATTTTACATGTTTCTCAAAAAAAAACTAAAAAGAAGCAAACAAATATAATAATAGCAAAGTCTAAAGTTGTATTTTTTTGGGGCACTGCTTAGACATTTTTTAGGGCATTTCTTTGATGCTGGTAGCAAAGAAAAGCTGTCCTTTTTTTGTAATGATACAGTAAACAATCTTTTTTATAACAACTGAATGTCCCTGCTAATATCTTCATACCAATTTAGAAGGATATCCTTAAAATTTGGAATAACGCCTAGAAGCACATAGATGGATAGATCTTATACCTAGCCATGTGGCACTGTCTGTGAGACAGTGTGGTAATATGTCTTATTCCAATTTACTGAGGTACTAACATCTTCTAGCTTTCTGATAGTTTTCTTTACGGCGAAGTATACTACTACTATATTATATTAAACAAAGAGTGAGATCCAAAACACTTCTTTGAGGTACTCTGGGAATAGAGAATTAGGACGAAAAGGCTTAATACCATGAATCTTTTTTCCTGCTTTCCGTAGCATGCAGGATTTTTTTTAAAAGAGTCATTAAAAATGTATATAATTAAGTACAGTCTTTTCCTAAATATCTAATTTAAGATTTCACTAGTGATTTTACTAATAACCTGGTCTCTTCTTCAGATTTTAATATTTGTTTTTTTTTTGGAGTACCAGGAGTAATCTTTATTGACTTTTCCTATAAGTCTCTTACTCTTTGGAGTGATTTTCAGACAACATAAACTGTATTTTTATATATTGAGAGGTTTGATTGATTCGTTTTGCAGTTTATTAAAGGTTTTAGTTTCTTCTTCAAAATATTTGATATTTGTTATGATATTTTTTTAAAAACTGGATCTGTTTACAGATATTTAAGTTTTCAATTATCCAAATACTATTTATCTAAATATGGTAAAATGATAACTATACACATAATTAAAATTTTCTCGGTAATCAAACGTATATTATTAAATCTTCAAGAATCTCTGACGAAGACAATTTTTTGGTGTATATTTCTAAATAACGAAGTTTGCCATTTTACAGCATTTTTTTTTAGAAATATGCTTGACTATCACCTATTTCCAATTTGTAAAGCTATACTTTGCGCTAAAGTTTATTAAGAAAATTGGATGATAATTAATTTCAACACAAATACTTTCTGCAAGTGGGACTCATAATTAAGAAAATCACAACTGGCGCTATTTCAAAAATGAGTAATTTAGTCCCGCTCACAGATTTAATGGTTTGTAGCAATATCATCAATCATAAATTGGTACAAGACTCTTCGGCTTTTGTCTAATATAAGGAAAAGAAAAACTACGGCAAAATACTTGATTAATGGATTTTACCAACAAGAAAGTTTGCCAACGCAGTCCGTCGATATTACTTGCCTCTTTCTGAAATATTGACACAGCAACTAGCCGAATAATGATGTCCACGAATTATTGAAAAGTTATACGTGCCTAACTACAAAATCATTCCTTCAGTTTAAACAGTTGATATGAATTACATGTATTATACTAGTTCTTATTTTAATATGGGTTCCTGGGTAAACAAAATTTAATCAATAGCTTCGAAACATGAACTAGTTTACTACCTAGATTAAAGTACAGGGTGAAATTTACAATAATATCTGTAAGTGTGAGACGTTGAAAGCTTTTTTTTCTGTGTATTAATTCAACCGTTAAGGGATATTAGCCGTCGTGTTCTGTGTAGTCTTTGTTACTGTTTCTCGGCGCCATTTTAGGAACAGCTCTGTTAATTTGAAGCCATCCCCAAATTGAAAGATTCTTTTATTATTTTTGACCTGTCAGTTCTCATTATCAAGGTACAGATACTACAAATTGTTTAATCGATTCTATAAAAATTTAAAATATGTAGATATCTTCAATCACAGGACAAAACAAATTCGATAAAAGCCTAATTAAAATCCTCATTAGACTTTACAAAATTTGACAACTTCAAAAAACTATGTATAAAAATGTTCACTTAATAAGTATTAAAAACCATCCCATTGTAGAGGAAGTGGGCTTAAAACGGTATATGTAGGTAAAATAGGACAATGCTATTTTGGCAACATTGCAACGTCGCAATTCAATTCTAGAACCATCATCGTGTAAATATCAGTCGTTAGTATTGCTGAGTGTTAATATTAAAGCAATTTCACAAACAAAACGTAAGTATTTTTATTATTACAAGTTTTAAAAAGTATGTATCTGATACTTATGATTTTCAAATGAAGTCTAATTTTCAAACCACTAGATATTAATAGATTATAAGCATTATACGAACTAGATTAGAATAGACTAGATGTTCATGCATGAATTACTGCTTCCTTGTTGACATATTTTTCGCTCGGTTACAATGGGATCTTCTGTCAAAACTAAAACGGGATATATTACCTACTGTAACGGTTTTCCAGCGGTTTCTGGAAAAGTAGTTACAATATGGCGCTTTCGGTGACGCCTCGGGCGCCAATCCTCTAGTTTCGTGGAGAACTCACGATCCCTTAAATTAAATTAAATTAAAAGAAAAAAACAATAAAAAAAATTAATCTACATAAAATGTTTAAGGGTTGTTCATACTAAATCCAATATTATCAAAAATTTGCACAATTGGCCGGTACTATAAAAAAATTTTTGCTTACTCTGAAAATGATGCTTTCACCTTTCACTAAGTTAACAAATTCACACTTTCACTAAATCAGGACTTCACCGCCGGGATCGTAATCAGAGAAGAACTTTTCAGAGTTTACTCTCCCAAAATTGAAAATACTTTACTTAGTTGGGGTCCAATCACTGCTTGCGCATAAAATTCAAAATCAAACTGAAATAAAAATACATTAAAAATCACCAGAGGCGTATCACATGGGTTTTTTAATGAACCAACTAAAATATTTAAAGAAAAATAAATTACAGTTACCACATCTGATACACTTAAAAAAATGCTCCATTACCCTACATGTATATTTTTATATTTCAGATATAAAACTAAATCGCCAATCGTAGTAACAGAAATCCATGATTAGAGCCATAGATGCCTTAAAAGATTTTTAAAACATGCAAAAGTAGCAAACGAAAATCTAACAAACTGAGCAACAGAATTAAAATATTTGCTATTGAATTGGAAGAAAAATGACTACACTACGCCAAAATATGGAAATGATGTTATATGGATTAACAACTAGAAGCATTCGTAGTCTATTTTATTTGACTAACGAAATAAACTCATAAACTAAACTTATATTTTTTGTCAGGTTATTTTGTACTTTTTCAACAAAAATATTTTTTAAAAACGGATTTTTCAATTGTCAAGATTTAATTAGTATTAACATCCAAATGTTCAATTTATATTAAAAAATATGGTTGGGTCAAAAATTCCCTACCTTGTAGCGGCTTATTTTGTTATCTGTGTAATGAAAAAAAAACGTTTATCATAATAAATTTACTTTAAATTTTTTTGTATACATAAATGAATTATTTATATATTTATCTTTCTTTAGACTTTACTAATCTTAAAATAAATGCAGAAACATATAAATTATAACAGTGTTGGACAGTCTTGACATTTTAATTTTTTATTAAAAATTATTTGAGAATTGTTAAATTTGATAGTGATGGTGAAGAAAATGTTTTCATACCATAATTCCAACAAAAGTTAAATTTCCAAATTGTTAAATAAAATTTACTACAGTTCGGATGAATTTTTAGTTGATATGCACGTATATCAATCACAATTTAGTACTAATGGTATTTTCAGTTCAACAAATAATGTATTTATACTATTATGAATTCATTAAACAAAGAATTATTAATTACAATGTCATAAAGAGTAAAAAGTAAAAAACTTATAAATTGATTTATGATCAAAATAATCTAAAATTTAACAATAGATATTAATTGATTTAATTAATAAAACTGAAAGGGTATATACAGGGTGGCCAAACGAAAACGAAACAGAGCCATTATCAGGAACTGCATCAACGTTTTTAAAAAAACGAAGAGACCCGACGATTTTGGATCAAAGAGGCACACTTTTTTCCGGTATTTTCGAGTTCGCTGCTTACGCCTCCAAGCGAGGGTAACAATCACTCCAAAATATTTAAATGGCATTAGGGGTCAAGTAAGGCATAATTTTAAAGCCCTTTCAATTCTCTTTACAACAATGGTTTAAATGTTGATTTTCTTGCTCTGCATTGTTTTTGTAATTTTTTTATCACATTTGTAAAAGACAAATGGATACAATACGGACACACAAAGAACGTGAAATTAGTGGATTCGTATATCGAAGCGAAGGTTTGTTTAATTGTGTTTTTAAAAATTAAATACCATGGTTTATTCCATTGCGGAAAGAAAATATATCATTTCGCTTTATTTTATAAACAGTAAGTGTGCTCAGTTATTTAATGAAAAATATCAAGATAAACAGGTCAGTAGGAAGTATGTTTTAGAGTTAGTGAAAAAATTTTAAGAGACTGGAAATGTAGCTAATAAAAACCGAGAAAATATACCGCGTGAAGTTGCAGTTTTGTACAAGGAAATTAGCATCTGTATCGGGGATCAATCGAACTAGCATTCAAACCATTTTGAAGAAGAACGAATTCCATCCGTATAAAATACATTTAGTGCAGGAATTTAATGAGGATGATTATGACCACCGTTTGCAATTCTGCGAAATAATAAGTGAGCGAGGAGCGAACGATCCACAGTTTCTTTTTAATATCTGTTTCTCCGATGAATGCAGCTTTTTTATGAACGGTACTGTAAATCGTCATAATTGCCGCTACTGGTCTGATTCAAACCCAAGAATTTTCCAGGCAAAAATTAAATGTATGGGTTGGCATTTTCGGTGACCGGCTGGTGTCTCCATATTTTTTAACTGGTAATTTGACTGGCGCAATGTATTTGCAATTACTAGAAGATGCTATTGACCCTACCTTGACCGGTATTATTGAAAATGACCAACAAAAAAGTGAAGATCATTTAATGTTTCACCAGGACGGTGCTTCTGCGCATTATGCTTTGATTGTTCGTCAGTATTTAGACCAACATTTTCTACGGCACTGGATTGGGAGAAAAGGTAGCATTAAATGGCCTTCACGGTCGCCAGATTTGTCGCCCCTTGATTTTTTGTTGTGGGGATACCTCAAAAGTAAAGTCTACAAAACGCAACCAGCCTCTTTAATAATAATAATTTAAATTTTAAAATGTCATTTTTTTAAAAGTATCAGCCGAATTTTAAAATTTAAAGACTGTTCAAAAGAGAATTGAAAGGGCTTTAAAATGTTACCTTACTCGACCTCTAATGCCATTTAAGTATTTTGGGGCGATTGTTACCTTCGCTTGGAGGTGTAAGCAACAAGTCGAAAATACTGGAAAAAAGTGTCCCCTTTGATCAAAAATCGACGGGTCTATGCGTTTTTTTGAAACGTTAACGCAGTTCCTGATAATGGCTGTGTTTCGTTTTCGTTTGGCCACCCTGTATACTATGTATACATATATTGCTGAATCAATTTTCAGAATATACTCATTTAGTAAACAAACAACAACCTATTAGCAATAAAGGCATATCAAATTAACACTTATTAATTCCATAGGAGCGAAATTCCTCATTTCGAATATATTCCTGTTTAATAAAACATACAGAATTTCATTGGCTTTGGTACAAAATATCAGTTGAAATATTTTACCTCGACTTGTGCAGTAGTAATTTTCTTCTAACATAATCCTGGCAGGGCTGGACTTGACTATTAGAATAAAATATCCTAAAATGTTTGGCCCAAATACAAATGCCAACTTTTTCTGTAAAGGCTTCGAAATATATTTAGCGATAAAGTTTATAAGAACATGACAGCGCTTTAGAGTAAATAAAGATCCCGAAGCACTTAATTTTAGGCAGTAGATTTCCATACATTTTCAGTGGTTGTTTAAGTTTAGAACCCTGTCGATTTTTTTCGTAATTAGTTTCTAGTTTTAGTTTTTTGTAAATAAAAGAAAGCCTAAAATTAATTGCGCTATACAGGGACATCTACAAAGTCTAACAATTAATTCATAAGAGTACTATTGTAATCTCTATGGCTTTAACCAAATCGATTAAAATATACACATCCATATGTAAGGAAAGTCAAGGGAAGAAGTACCGGTAAAGATCTGGAGTTTTGATCTTCGAGATCATTTTGATCAAAGATATTTATTGTATTCAAGGTCGCACAGATATGTGAAATGGTCACTAGTTGTTTGTTAAAATCCCGGGCTCTTGCTGCGCAAATATCTTTCAGTAATAACAGAGAGAGTTTATATCGTTACAGAAAGGGGCGTAACCAGTGTCATGCAGCTAATTTAGTGGTTGTGTTGAAGTGATGTTCGATATTATTGATCTGACAACTGATATGCCAGATTACGAACACTTCTAGTTGTTAATCCATATAACATAATTTCTATATTTTTTGCGCAGTGAACCAATTTTTCTTCCAGTTCAATAGGAAATGTTTGTTTTCTGTTGCCTAGTATTTTTAGACTTAATTTTGCTTTTACAGGATTTAAAAATCCATGAGTACCATCGTTTACGACATATAGGGCACTAATCATAGATTCCTCACACTGCGATTGGCGGTTGGTTTTCCTCTTATAAATAGAAGATATTTGATATGATATAAAAATATATATGTAAGTAAAATAGGATATCTCGTTTCAGCTTTGACAGAAGATCCCATTTTACCTACACCTTACACTAGTAAATTCAAATTAACCGCGCGAAAAATTTGTCAGCCAGGCAACCGTAAGGGGGAAATAAGTATTATTATAGACTTTGGAAGCAGAAATTTATTTCTTTTAAACTGCTCTTGTTATCTACAAATTTGTACGGCCCTGTGGCTACGTTTTGCAGAAATCTGATTTATAAAAATACATACTCAATTCAATTTTTGAGATACTTCTCTAGATAAGTTAAGTAAATTTCAACTAACAATATTATCAAAATCTCTCCGATACCATTTTGTAACCCTCAAAACGCTCATAAATTATACCTTGAATGTAACATTTTGGTATTACTATTTTCTGCGGAAAAATAAAAAGTAGATGAGTAGATTCAGTTTTGTCTGCTCTTTCGAATTATAAAAAGCAATTTAAAAAATTCGAAACAGAGTGTGTTGTTGGAACAACGCACTATTAAATGTTTTGTTAAGCCAGTCCTGGATTTTCTTTTTGATAATACCTTGGTAGATGTTCCAGATAATAGTTATTATGCGTACCAAATATCAAAATATTACAAAGAATAATTCGGAAGGTATGACCTCTGAAAGAAATAGGCCAAATTCATAAAACACTCAGTTGTAAAGGCTAGAAGATCTATTAAATATAGCTTATTTGGAACTACTAAAGCCGCCTGTATATGTAGGCCAAATCTCTATGCTAATATCATCAACGTTTTGTCTCGATTGGAAAATTAAATTATGATTGTTGAATTTAATATCATGTCCAAATAAAGATTTTCCGGTTGATTTATATGTTCTTTAAGTCTGGTATAAATAATTCTAATTGTTCTCCTTACATAGGTAGCAGGGTAATCAGCACAGCTAATTTTGTATATTCCGCTCTTATCGAGTTTTTCTATTTTATCTTAAATATGAGAAAATAATATTTAAGTGTTTGTTGACTTAAATGAAATTTTAAGATTTTGATTGAATTTTATGTGTAATTGAGATATTTGGTTTGGTATATAGCCAATATATAAAAGATTAATAAATGAAAGCATTAGTGTTCTTTGAAGTGTTTATAGATGAATAAGATAGACTCATTTCTTGTTGACAGTATTTTTTTATTTTAATTCTATCTACTGGATTGGATTATGTTAGGAGTATAATCATTGTTAAATGCAATTTGAGTCAGTATCTATTCCCCGTTACGAAGATAACTTCAAAGAATGAAGTACACGACATACTAGATGTGGCACGAGAACCCTTGACTTGAAAAGATATTGTCGGAGTATACTTATTGAAATTTTGGCATTTTTGGTGGTGGGCCAGGAATACCTGTAGACGTAATAGTTTATGAAGGCACAATTTGTTGAGTGGCCATCTCTTGTTCTTCATAATTATTTTCTTGTTTCCGTTCTCACTCTCAGCAATTGCAGCAGTTCTTGATTAAAGAGAAAATACTTGTTTTTGTCCTTCATGTATCTTTTTAAAAATGATACAAATTCTGCATACTTTGACTTTGGAAACACCTTACCTTCTTGTCCACTTTTGGTGATCTATTTTGGAGAACTTTTCTATATTGACTTCCCACAAATACCCATCTTTTATTTTTTTTGTTCGTTATTCTCGGTGCAATAACAGCTATTAACCAATAATTAATTAAATAAAATTAGTTTTATTTGACAAAAGTAGTTTAACTTGATTTGAAAATTTAATTTGATTTTATCATTTAGTTTATTTTGATATCAGACTTTTTCATACTGTTTCAAAAAGACAAATACATTTTTAACAAGTTTTTATTTTTAGCCATTTAGCCTTCCTTATGAACAACCTTTTGTCATATTATGCAGATCGATAGAAATCAATTTATTTTTGAGCAAATAACCGGATATAGCGATTTTGACATTATCCAGATTTGTACATTTTTTGTCGCTTAAGAGGTATTGTACCTAACTGTCGAAATAAATTAAAATTCGATGGTGCAATATCAGACGAATATGGTGGGTGATCCCGTACGTCCCATCTCAATTCATTATTTAATTAGCCAGTATTTGCATTGCGCTGTGTTGTCTTGCATTATAGTGTTACAAAATAACGTTTTTTCAGTTATCAATCACTTAACAATTTTCAATTAAAGGTTCATGTACTCGGTCCAGTTGTATGAAAAGTGAAAATCTACAGTCACAGTTTGTCCAAGTTCCAGAGCTTTAAAATGAATTATTCCGTGCATACTCTACCAAACACAAAAATCCCTTTTTAGGATATATAGGAGCTATGATAATTAATTGCACTGGCGAACCGATAATGTTGGCATGTGAAAATTCAAACATTTGCAACTTACATTACAATGTTCATACAGATGGGTGCTTTATTTTATGAATAGGAGCATATTAAATAAAACAGTACAAGTGCCATCGATTGAAAAATGTCGCAGGATATATTGAAAATAATTTTCATTAAATTTCTCGTTAAATCCGGGGAAAAGGTATAGAAATTGTGCCAAATTTGAAGTCAGTTGCGTTTTTCTTTGCAGAAATATCGTGATTTATTTGGGATTGCATTTCTGTCACAAAATTGAAAAAAATTGAAATATCTCCAAAAGTAATATTTGGTATAGAATATGGGTACATGAAATTTACTCAAAATTTAATGCAGAATTTAAAAATAAACTAAAAAAATACCATGTTCCATATAAAATAAGACAGTTAGTATTTACTTCCGGTGTAACCGGAAGTAGTTAATTCCTGAAAAAATTATATTTAAAATCAGCCTTATCTGTAACCAATTGTGGTAAAATTTTATATTTTAGATATAACTAGATTCCTCAAAACTTCTAATCAAAACTCTTTGTTCCACACCCGGTATATTAAAATATTCCTGCGTCTGCGAGAACGAATTCGAAGAGTTCAGTTTGACCTTTGGACATACAACTCTTGGCTACGTCATTAAAACCACGGCCGGTACATACAGCTTTCAAAATTCTCGGTTTCTTCGCCAATAATTGATTCAACGCAATCGATCATCCGCCATATTAGCCAAATTTCTAAAGAAGATTTTTCCAGGTTACTTCCATCAGTAATAGAAACTGCTGATGAATAACTTTTGTTTTTGTAAATAAATAAAACTTTTCATTATTATTTCTCTTCAGTAATTAAGTGATACCAACCCATGGATGCCATTCGCATCTGTACTGACGCTTCCAAAACAGAGAGAGGCTCAGGATGTGGAATATACTCCAAATCCTTAAACCTGAATATAAAGTGAGTTGTGGGTAAAAAAGCCATTGTAATTCAGACAGAGCTCACTCGGATACTGATAGCTGCTCAAGAAATCACCAGGAAGAACATCTCTGGGAAAAATGTACACCTCGGAACGAATAACAGACAATCACTACTAATCCTAAATAGACCCCATATTACTTCGGGCTTAGTGCTAGAATGTAATCAAGCCTTAGCTGGATCAAGGGCAATGATAAATTGAAAAGCAACCATATGGCTGACTCGCAGGCTAGAAAAGCTGCCTCCCAGGAGATTCCGGACCCTGACCCCCTCACTGGCCTGACAGTATCAGTCGTGACAAATCTAATAAAAGAAAGTTCCCGAGACATGTTTAAGGAAAGATGTGATGAAACAAGAAGCTGTAAGCTGACCAGGGAACTATACCGTACCCCGACAACCGTACAACCAAAAAATACCTAACATTGACCAGACAGAATCTTCGCTTAGCTGTAGGCATTCTGACTGGCCGTTGCCATCTTCGGAAGCACCTCCATAGAATCAGGCTATCCTCTATATAGAGGGTGAAGATTAGACAATGGAACATATCCTCTGCGATTGCCCAGCGCTCTCACCAATAAGATACTCTGTGTGGAACTAGTGTACTCTTTTTGTTTTTATAAACCACATGAGAATGAATTAAAAAATGGATAAATAAGTGTGGTTCTCGCAAGTTTTTAATAATATATACTTTTATTTAAATTGTGCATTTATAGAGCAATCAAAACGTATTAACCGTTTACGTGTTACAAGAAGGTAAATAAGCAGTTATGGGTCGTTTTAATTAAACTTTCTTGGTTACATCCTATGGAAATACTTTATAAAATTTAAATTAATACCTTAAATTATTTAAATAAATTCTATTGTATTCTTTTAAAATTCTTTTTGAGAGTTGTTCTACAATTTTAGGCTTCTATTATAGTAACATAAAAAAAATCAGTTGTAGCATTTATCGGAAAGTCAGGTGCTCTGATAGCCTGACACATGGTGTTTCATTAAAAATGTTAAAATCGAAACCATGATTTTAGGCTATTCCACCAATTTCCAAAAATTAACACCATCAAAATCAATACAGTTTGCGAGAACGAATAGAACATAACATATTAATATCTCAGATGAACTTGCACAAGAAAACAGTTAAGAATGATTACGATTAATTCTACTGAATTAATGTGGAGAGATTGTAAATCATATTACAAGAAATATATTGGCAGAGATGAATACAGTGACGAAAAAGAAATAAGTATGTGAAATGAAGCGTTAGCTAAGTGTAATGATGAAGTCGAAAAGCAATTATAATAAAAACGGTATTATAGTGAAACATTTATTTGTGACATAGAAATTAAACTGGTAATCAAAAACGTTGGATTACTAAATGAACCAATAAATTATATATATTGATACAAAATTTAAATTAATAACACGAAGTTACTGGTAAACATTATTTAAACCATTTAAATATAAAATGTATATACATTTTTATGGCTTTTATTTTGTTAATAGTAAATGGCTTCACAAAAAATAAAAACAGGATGGATAATCTACGATATTTAGTTTTATGTTAACAATCCCCAGACATCTGCTGGAGTAGTAGCCACTTCGTACTCTAATATTAAATTGAATCTTAGTATCAAGAGCAGAACGATTAGTTTATTCAACAAAGAAAAAGTATATGAAATAATATTTACTATTGATATGTAAAAGCATAATGAGGCCGCTGACTGGCATTTCAACATTAAGTTTCTATTTTATTTTTCTTATCATACATTTTCTCATTTAAACTGTTGTGACTTAATGGCCTGGAAAAAGACAACAATTTTCACCACACTTAAAGCATTTAATGCGAAATATCACTCTGTAAAAGAAAACTGGCTCGAGCCCTATTTTTCAATAGAGTTGATCTAGTGGATTTGTATTGGTTCAACACCTAAGAGGATAAAGGCAAATCCTTTCTAGGTTTAACGTATCCATCACCGCAGTTTTCGAGGATGAAATTGACTAGTTTAGTTTGTTTCCTTTTTGTTTTTGTTTTCTTTCCCGACCTTCTACACGTCGAAATTAAGCCGACAGACCTCCCAGATCTGGTTAAGGGAAATGTTATTAGGACGAAGTGGAACTCGGACCAAGCTTTTTTATCCAAAGTAAACAAACTTTTTGTTTTATTAAAGGCATAATTAAATGATTAATTCTATTACAATGCATAATTGGTTGACTAAATAATGAAATTTACATTAAAAAGGATCAAATAATTTCATTTTTCGTTGAATAAATTTAATTTAGAATTATTTTGTTTATTCTTCTTACATACTTTCTTAATTCAATTTGCGATGCAACACAATATGTCTGAGTAATGTACTAGAACTATTTACGAAGCTTATTACAAATATTCAATGAATCCAATGGATATCTAAAGGCTTAAATGTGGATATTTTATAAAAAGGCATTCGGATTTAATGGGTTGTAAAAAGTGTTTTTATTCAAACTTGATACGGTTATTAACCGGTTGCATTAAATATACCATGTAATTTAAGTCACACTGATTTTCTGCAGACCCTCTCGGATCCAGATCAACGTTATATCGATTTCGTCAACTATATTAAATTTACAGTATTACCAACCGAAATCTACATATTAAACATAAGACATTTCAAGATATATACAAAATATCTGAATGTTAAAAAAATTATTTACACTTTAACAACTGCTGAGTGCTAGGCTAAGGGGTAATCAGCAGAATAGTGAAAATTTTGTAATAACAAAAAAATTATATTCAAAAGTCTCCTTGCTTCTAATATTGAAATTTTTTTGCCGATCTCCGTCATCTACCTCTAAGATGATAACTTCAAAGATACCCTCTGTTTTTTATTTACGTTTCAAATAAATTGAACAGAAAAACACAATGCTTGTAACCTTATCACATTCAAATAGGCCGTACAGGGTTTCTGATGCCTGGCGTTTATTCTTAAGGGATTCTATTTTACGTGCTGTATGCGGCAAAATCTAAAGCACATTATTTCTATAACGGGTAACTAAGTTGAAGTTGTGCGTAACCCGCGATGTTATCGTTGTTTTCTCGGCTCGATGATTGTAAAAGTTTTCGGGAAATGTTAGGTTAGGACGGTCCACTTGAAAATATTACAAAGCGGAAGTGATATCGAGGTAAAAAATCCCAGAATCAAAGGAAATAGGAAGTAGAAGGGTCAGGCTGTTTTCTGTTGTATTGCGGCCTGTTCACTGGAAAATTGTAAAAATCGCGAATCAAAATGCTTTCGATAATAAACGAAACGCTTTTGGAATTTGGTATTGCTAATCAAATGATGTATTTTATTGAAATCAGATTTGAATATTTCGGATCATTCATATATCAAAATTTTACTAAATTAACATAAAACATCCATTTAATAGAAGCTATCAATATTCACATTATTAATGATATCAAACATAATGTCAGATAAGGTACTTTTATGTTTAAAATATTTTAGGGGTGTCTCTTCTAAATCCACGAACGAGAGCGGCCAAAACTAGAGCTTTGGGTGCTGGCAGTATATTGAACTACATTCCTTTAGTTTAAATCGATTTGCTACATTGATCAAACTTGTATGAGATAACCACTGTCATTAAGAGATATTTAACTTGGGCTTTAGTGTTAGTAGGACAAATAAAAGTAATTCATGTCTGGTCTCTGAGACTGAGGTTTTAAGGCGTCAGTCTATTTAAAATTTGATGGCTTTTTAATGGTATTATACTTTAGTAATACATCAATCATTAAATAAATGATTGTAATTATTAAATCATATTTTGATAATACTCTTTTGCATGCCCAATTTGCAAGTATTGTTATGTCTGTATTAAAATTAGAATCAATTTACCTTAAAAGTGTTATACAATGCTTTTATTAAGTCATCCCTTTTATTTTTTGAGCAGGGTGAGTTATCGAAATGCAACCAAGACAGGGTAAATCTATATTAAAACTATTACATTTTAGTGTAAGAGTTAACTCCGACGTCTTCACGATGGCGTTGTAAATTTAAAGGTAAAGGTAAAGCTGTGACACAAAAACATTGGGTGGAGTGGGTGGAGTAAGTGTTCAAAATTAGCACCAAATACATTTTGACAAATATCTAGGCGAATATATAACATTTTTCTGGCCTCTTGAAAAGTTTCAGTAAAAATATTTCTACACTCTCTGTAGTCATTTTATTCTAAAGTCTCTAGAGACTCTATTTGCGTCTTATTAAATACGCTTTTCAAATACCTACAGAAGAAAAAAAATAATGTTGAAGGATTTGGCGAATGTGTGGGTCGTTCAACACTTTTTCTTCGTCGAATCTATTTAACACGATACATTTGGCCCAAATATTGTCTATAGGTAAAAACTAATGCTGAGCACCGTCTTACTGTTTATTTTCTAATTTTCCAAATTATTTTCTACATACGGGATCATTAATTTTTTCAACCACTCTACTATAGTAATGAGAGATAGCTTAAATCAAAATTGAAATTAAAAAGAACAAAATATATTGAGGTTCTCATAAATTTTATTTCATAATTCCCACACGTAGTAAATAGAAATTGAGTTTAAATTTCACAATTGTTTAGATTCGTGTGAAATAAAAAAATATACAACTGCTGAATACCTAAAAAATATGTTTACAGAACCTAGTTATAAAGTAAGTGTGTATTACTTGAAAAAAAATAGCGGACGCCGGACACCGGACACCAGGGTCTAGACACATGTTTAGAGAATGACAATATTTTGACTTTGCAAATTGCCGTTGGATGCTAATTTCAATGTAACTCCCACTAAGGTCATAGAACATTATAGAAACTATTAGGAAGGGGTTTTTCAAGAAAGTAAGTATGGCAACTGAAAAAAAAATAGTCACTAGGAGTCGCTAGAAAACAAAATGTGACTGAAGTCAAGTCCCGCGACGCTCCAGTTTCTGAGTTGGAAAGTTGGAAATTTTTTTGTAACAAAAATTTACTTCGGCCATGTACTGAGTGTGGCTAGGGTTTTTTTTTGTTTTGTCATTCATGTCAAAAATACCACCACCATTCGCACTGGGCAGTTCCAGGATTACTGATCCTCTGTCCAACGGAAAATTAAGTAAGACCCACCTTGTATCATAACTAACTGCAGTGTGGATATTTTGTTTCAGTGTTTTGTCAATACTAATTTTTTTCTGTTTATTTTTATAATAAAAAGAGTTAGCTTTCCTCCCAGCTCTTGAAAACAATAGAGTTTTATTTGTGTATTTTAATTTGCTGGGTTTCCTCACACATTTTGGTTATTTGGTTATTAATCTTGAATCACGTAAAAGTTAGTTAGGAATTAAGGTTTAGCGTTCACACAAAGTAGAGCCTCGCGGTTATTTTGAGTTAACGTTTAAAAATTTAACTTGTTTCATTCATCTTTTAGTATCTTAGCTAGTAATTTTGAGAGGATATTGTATTTAGTTGACCGGAAAAGCTGAGACGGCCTAGGTAATTAATTCAACGTTAACAGCTTTCAATATTCCTTTTTAATAATTCGACGACTGAACGTCGCAGTAAAATTAATACAGTGAAAGACGCGAACCTATAAAGTTTGTCAGAAGGGACCAAATACTGTCCTTCAAGCTATCTCCTCAAGAGCAGCCAGATTTATTATTAAAGAAAAAGATTAAAAAGCTTTTTTTCCTTTTGAATATGGTAAAAATGGCCTTCTGTCCGAAGCTAGGGGTTCCAATTGTGACATGAAAACCGATTTTTTTTGTTGTCCTAAAACTTACGCTATATTTGTTTATAATTTTATATTTTCATTTTTGTTTGTGTCCAAAATTTCAATTTTTTATATTTAATCACTATTTGTATTCCGAAAGCATTCAAAAAATTTAAAACCATTTGCCAAATTTTGACCGCTCTGAAACCATCCGATATATTGTCGGAGGCCCTAAATTTAATTGGTAGTAGATTTGTTTTTTTTTCAGTGAGGTTATACTCTGACCTTAGGTTAAAGTTTCAAACTGAAGAGGCACATGAAGTACCATTTGAAATCTACAAATTAGTAGGCGTCGCGACACCATCGTGAAGAGGTCGCAGTTAATTCTTATACCAAAATGTTATAATATTATTGATCTAGCTTCACTCTGTCTTTTCGTATTTCGTAGCTCACCCCTGTCAAAAAATAATAGGAGCGGGGAAGGCTTTATAAACCCACTGTATTCCAATCCTGGCACTACAATATTTATGTCTTTCTAATTAAAATTAGGATTCTCATGCATTTTGTTTTTTTCGTATTGTTTTTCTTTTTTTATAAGAAAAAATTCAAATTCAAGAAAGTGCTTTATAATGCATTGGTAACTAGCGACCTCCCCAAATTTGCGGATGCATTCACAGATTCTAAGCAGTGAATCCCTGCGATCTACGACATACTTCAGAGTCATACAAAAGTGATAAGCAAGATATTTTTGTGTTATGCTAATTTCAATTTAATGTCTAAAACGGCACATAAAATAAAATTACAGTATTTGGTAGAAGTGTCAACAGGGCTAGTAATATTATGGAGGTAAGAGTATAATTACATATCAGAATTAATTTCACTAAAACTGCACATAGACAACTTTTTATAATTGGTAGAGTCGTGCTAAATACTGTTTCAAGGGGTTAGAATGACTCTCAAATACAGAAAGCTGCTAGAAAATCACTTGTCAGATTGTCATAATTAATTAATATCTCTAGTACTGCGTATATAACAATTATGATATTTAGAAGTACTAAATGTGGATAATCAGTGTATAAAGTTTATACATTTTTCTTAAATAGCCAAAAACATCGATACAAGAAGAGAAATATTTTTTCATTTAATTATATTTTCAATTCAAACCTATTAGTTTGTCTAACAAAAAAAAACATTTTCATATTAAAGAAACCCCCTAAACAACGACTTTTTTTATTGTCCGAAAAATTGAAACATAAGTGTAACTAAAAAACTAGATTCGATGAGAACCCTACAAATAAAACAATTTTAAGCCAATCCTTGGTTTTCTAAATTTTTATTTTTGAAAATTATTAACCAAATAAATATTTTAATACCACGGTAATAAAATTACACCCTAAAGAAGTTTTTGAAAATGTTAAAAATCACTCTGCAGATTGAAAAAATGTTTTTGTTAAGAAATACTCCGTACGGTGTAGTTAGCTGACCAATGAGCAATTTGGTTCTAACTTAAAGAAACTAGGGTTTTTAACTTAATTTAAAGTATGCTTATTAGTGTTTCTCAGGCTGTTTTGTTATTTAAATACACTAATAATGTAGCATATACCCTTCACAAGCTCTGCTTTTAATTTAACACTAAACTAATTAAAAAGTCTTTGTCCTCTTAAACATTGTTTTTAATTCAGTGCTAGATGACCTTAATATTCACAAGGTGATTGAGTCGATCTAGCAAATTTTTTGATAGTCTGGTCAACAGTTTCCATTTCTAAGTTCTGGTACAAATTTCTGTTTCTGTACCAAGAGGAATGTACGATGTTCCTTAGCTTGATTTTCTGAAATCTCTAGAAATGTATAGATTGTATTGTTTGGTACATCCCCAAAGTATAAAAGTAGATAAGTTTAAGTATTTGCTCATGGAACATAAGCTTATTATGCAGTGGCCGAGTAGAATTTCTACCAATAAGCCAATACATTGTTATATATTTGAGTCTTCCCTTTCCTTTTTGACATGTGCTGTACACCAAAGTTTGGCTTCCAGGGTAATACATACCTAAGTATTTAGCTGTAAATTATTGACAACTTTTTCATTATTCTTCCTTACTGCTAAAACCCCAGTATCGTTAACGAAGGTGGGAATAGTATCATTATCTAATTGAGGAACATCGGATTATAGGACTGGTCCTAAAACAGTTCCTTGTGTACTCCAACATAAATATATTTCAGATCAGAATAAGATTATTTTTGTTTGATCCGAAAGTATCTGTTTGAAATATATGATTGAATTATATTTGAATATTGTTTGAGGAGGAATAGCTTTATCTTGTTTTTTCGGTCTTCGTACCTTTATCGAAGGCTTGGATAATATCAAGAAAAATGGTAACACAGATGTTCTTTTCATCTTGCGGTTTTTCAATTATATTGATGATTTTATGTACTTAATCTCTGGTTGGTTGTTTTTTTAAGCTCAAACTGGTGTGTTCGGATGAACTATCCTTAACCTATTATTTATATTAATCTTTTGAATAAAAATTTCTTGAAAAGGTTTCACCATGACAGGCAACAAGAAGAACGGTCCTGATGAGGAGGCTTTGATATTATTATGACTTCTGCAACTTTCCAGAGCCTAGAGATTTTAATCTGAATGCTGCGTTTATTGTATTAGTTTATTTAACTAAAGCTTTTTTAGGTAATTATGTTAAAATTTCTCCAGTAATTAAGCAAACCCGGGAGCTTTCTTCGGATTAATATTTTCTTTTATTTCAGAAGCAATTTCTTTGGGAGAGGTAAGTTCTATTTCCTGATTTTCTTGAGGAGGATCATCTGGTTGCTGTGTGTTCCTTATAGGAACACAAAAATGGACTTTCTAATCAAAGCTTTTTTTAAAACTGCCCTTGTACTTTATTTGTTGGTAAGTGAAGAATTATTGTTTTTCTAATAATATTTTCACTAATTATTAATACGATAGTAGAATTATCAGAGTTCATATCTCATCCTTCTTTTACTTGCAAAAAATTAGCAGAAATATTTTTGGTTATGAAGGAATCTATAAGATCTGGAATCTTGTTGATATTAGATGGCCAGTAGGCATATTTCCCAGTAGTTATAACTTCCCATTTTAACTCCATAATTGTCCCTAAGAGCTCTTTGCCTGTGTGTTCGTTTGGATCCCCAATAAGCTTTTTTAACATTAAAGTTACATCCTGTGATAAAGTTATTTCCTTATTTACTTAGGAAATAAACACATTGGGGTTCTTTTAGTGCATATGTTGGTGAATTTCTAATACTAATACTTAATTCATTTGTTTTGTATTCGAATTCTTTATGATGCAAGATATTGTTTCTAATAATATATATAATAAGTTATGTATCTCTTAAATCTAATAAACAATTGATTAGTAAAATGTGTTTTAGAAGTGACGCACATATCCACATATCTAGTTTATTTATATATAGCCCTGCATGCATTGATGTTGTTGGATCCCATTAGCAGACCAATTCATTATTCGGAAACTAGCCTTTTTTGTTCTTTCATTAGATTTCTCTATTCTATTTTCTATTCGTGCTTTTTAAGTTGATCTAAAATTCATTTTAGGATGGGAACTATCATCGTTTTGGGTTGTGTTCTGTCATTTTTATAGTTTCTAATACTTGATGATCCTTCTACTGCCTGACCGTAGGAGGAAAGTCTATTTTCATTCCTGGGCACTAAACGTTTTTTCATTTCCTGTTTTATTTGTCGTATTGCTTGTTTGACGACAAATCATCCATAGCAGGGTGTTTTCCACCACAATGTCTACATTTATACTGCACTTTTGGTTTTTTGGTATATCAATAGCCTTGCCATCTCTTAAACTGAGGTAAAAACCATGTTGTACTGATAATATGAAAATATATTTTTACAATATTTACAACAAGTTTTCTGCACATTTAAAGAATGTCAAGTAAAACAATCATAAAAAATATATATTTATTTATTTCTTAGTACCTACTTAGTTCGAACAAAAATTTATATTTTTACAATAATAAACCATCACATATTTAAAAAATGTCATGTTTAATAAAAAAAAAATTAAATAATATTCGAATATCTATCAACATGGACCATATGTAAAAGATAAATAAAAAAAAAGATATCTTTATCACATATACTTAATTGTACTAATTTAAATCTCTTATCAATTTAATGCAAATAGTTGACATTAACCTTAAATTTATTAAAAGAAAAACTTGTTTCGTATAAACTAGAAGGACAGCTTCTCATACATATTCAGATACCGCATTCAAAATAAAAATATTCATCTAATTGGTACTTAACAGAGATACATGGCCGTTTGTTCTTAGTTTTTGAGTTAACAATTTAAATTCAAGTATTTCTGTCAGCCATTCGTACAAAGTTCTCCATTTTAGAGTCCGCGACTAAATTTGAAGTAATCCGAATTAAACTAGTTCAACTCGTTAACCCTACAAATAATACTTATACAGAGTGGGCCACTGAAAACAGTTCACCCTGATATTTGGCAGTATTCATTAGGTTTTAAGAAAATTCTGAAACACGTCAATTTTTATTCTAAAGGGGACATATTTTCACGATATAGACGTTTGTCATGTATGAAACCCCTCCCTTCCATTTCTCCAACCCCTCCCTTCCATTTCTCCAACCCCTAAATTGGAAATATACCATGTGCGGCACATCATTAGAAAGGTATTGCGATCGACTAATCGGCCATATAATCATCCATGACTTCTTTTGCTATACTAACTCAATGTCTGTAAAAAAGTCTTAATCTAATTAAAGTCTAATACCTATTAAAAATTAAATACAACGCCTATGTTTGGCTAATGTATTACATTTTTTTATCCCATCAAAATAACGAACTTTGCAAAGATTTATTAAGTAGTTTCTAAAACATTTAGTAACGTTTACCAGTGGTGCTAGTTAATCCAAAAGCAATTTTTTATTACGTCCAAAATGGTCTATTCTATTGCAGAGCGAATTGAATTTATTTGGAACAAACACGGAGTTAATATCGAAGAAAAGTCATAGATGATCACACAGCTGATTAGTTTATCGCAATACCTTTCTAATGATGTGCCAAACATGGTATAGTCCCTATTTAAAATAGAGTTGGAAACATGGAAAGAAGGGGGTTGACATATAACAGATGTCTGTATCGTGAACATGTGTCTCGTTTGGAATAAACATCGATGTGTTTCAACATTTTCTAAAAATCTAATAATACTATTTTGGGGTCAATTAAAATTAAATTTGGTGGCATCACTGACATTGAAAATATGTCTAAACTACTTTTTACCTTTTTTTAAAAAAAACTAGTTACCTTATCAAAATTCCTTGATATTCAACACAATTGTTATTGTCAAGTGGTTAATGATATTGTAGTAGACAAAATCAAAACATACGAAAATTAATTACTTAGACATATTGATATAGGTGAATAGATATTTAAAAGAACTTTCAATTGATGTATTGCAAAACCCACTTTTCTATTTAAACATTTTATTGATGACATCAATCACAGAGATGACGTCAAAAATAAAAAGGTGGTCTGACGAAGCGCCCATTTAAAAATAAAAGTAGATGGGTTTTAGGATGTTCCCCTAAAACCGCCGATATACGGAAATTATTCCGTTCATTTGGACCATACTGTATATGAAGGTATCCTATTTAAAAAAGATGTTAATTGGAGCATGCAGGATGAAACTTACATTCATTTCTGGCTTTCTGTTAGAAATCGTCTGTATAAGATATTTACATAGCAATGAAATAGCAAATTATATGCCCTTTAGATATCTACATTCTGTTTCTTGGTAAATAGAAATTAGTACTAATGAAATTAAGTCATGGGGTGAATTAAAAGAAACTTTTTTCTTTAAAATAAAGTCACATAAGGATAATTACTAATTCAGTAGCGATAACCGGATGTCAATATATTTTTTCTACATTTAAGTTTTGAGCAGTATCAACATTGTAAAATGTTTTAAGCCCAACAAGGCATGTTTCAAATCGAAGTTTCCACTCTTCCATCACAATTTATTTTAAAAGAAAAGTAGAGCAAACGTATTGGAACAAACAATATTTCATTCTATTATAATGAAGCATTTTTGTTTGGTATATCAGATGTGGTATCTGTCAGTGTATTTTCCATTAAATATTTTAGTTGATTCATTAGAATACCCATCTGATACGCCTCTGGTCATTTTTAAATATTTCCGTGTCGGTTTAATTTTAAATTTTTATGCGCGAGCAGTGTTTTAGCTCCACTAGAGTATATGTTTAAATGTTGGAGGGAGAATGCAGGACAAAAGAACTTTTGAAGGGCTCACTTAACCGTTTTCCGACATTCCGACCCCTGGTAGTACCGTAATATTGTAATCGTTCAGTTCTAAAAAGTGTTGTGTAAATAGTAAGAAAATATTTTGTTACTTTTTTATAGTATTTTATGTTGCTGATTTTTAATAAAATTTTATTTTTGCGTAAAATACCTGTTAAAAACTTCGTGCCAATTCATATTTATACATTTTTTTTTCTCTCTCAATGTTTTGACCGGCAAAAACCACTTGTGACCGTTGGGGTAGAATTTGTACTGGGTGGTCTCTGACAAAACAATTAAAGCGTGTTTTCCACTACTTTCAAAATTTTGGTAACTTTTCAATCAGACCCCTGGAATACCGTATCTGCATCTGTTGCCAACTAGGCACCCTTATTGTTAATTTAAGGGATGGTGTGTTCTCCACGAAAATAGAGGACTGGCGCCCGAAGTTTCACCGAAAGTGGCATATTGTAGAAACTTTTCAAGAAACCGCTAGAAAAACGCATTGCACAATCTTAATCAGTAGATTTTGTAAAAAAGAGTTTTTTAGTCAGTTATACCTTTTAGAGGTAGATCAATAATTCTTATAGTAAGTTTCATTCATTTTTCGTGGCCATATTGGGCATGAAAATCTATTTCCTAAAAAATATTACTACAAGCTGTTCTAGAGTACTGAGATAAGAACGACATCGTTTCTTATTGCAATATTCGCTGATTATAAAAGTAGTAATTTTTACATGCCTACCATATACTTAAAAGCTTTCAAACCACGCAATTCTATTTATTTTATACCTGATATCGAAACCGAAACCATCTACAAACTTTCAATAAAAAGTTTAGTCCATGCTGCTCAAAACATCATTTAAATCACCATCAATCAGTTAGGTACTCCAGATGCTATTATAACATTAGTGTATCTAAAAATAGAGCGAAAGGTATAATTCCAAATAAATATTAATTTGAACTTATAAAATACATATATAAGAAAATAACTCTATGTTGTGATAATTACACAAATAGTTTGTATAACGGATATATGGAGATAAGATGGCCTACAAAAGTGTAACGCATTTATTCTAAATATACGTTTCGGTTTTATTTAGAACCTTCATCAAGACACTACAATGAGTAATTTAAGTTGTAAAATGCTAGTTATAAATGAAAGATCCACTCATTAAATACTTGAGGTTAACTTTTAGCTAGCAATATTAATTACCATGACATTATTCTTGTTAAACGAAATTGTACAATTAAAAACAAAAAATTAACCTTGAAACTAAATTAGAATGCAAGTTGGATATAGGGAATGAAAATTACAATTATTACAATTATTGACAAAATTTATTTTATATATCATACCAACAGAACGATAGCTAAGATTCTTGGATTGACATATTTATGTTACTTATTTAACAGAAAGAATCACAGAATCGATATAGTTATCGATCTTTGGTCTATGATCTTTCAGTCAGACATTGGCTGAAAATTGGAAAAAAAAACATGCTCTGTTAATTTTCCACAGAACTTTGATCTTCCTTAACAAAACAACAAGTCATTAACCATTAGAAATTTTTTCACTGCATCAATTGACTTGATAGTTGCTTATTACTTGCTTCCCTTATTTAGGAACCACAGAAAGTATTTATATATGTATAGGTTCCTCTCTTGAAGAGTGCACCAGAAACTTTTTTATATGGTACAATTACTAGCTGAAAACACATAAAGTATCTTAGGTTTCTAGTTGTCTTGCATTTTATTTAGTATTAGTACAAAAACTTATGTGTCACTTTTGCAAGTATTGAGATAAGCAGGAATTATACAGAGTGGGCCACAGAAAACAGTCCACCCTGATATTTGGCAGTATTCATTAGATTTTAAGAAAATGCTGAAACACGACGATTTTTGTTCTAAGGGGGACACATTTTTATGATACAGACATCTGCCATTTGTCAACCCCCTCCCTTCCACTTCCCCAACCCTTTAATTTTAAATAGGGAATATACCATCCGTGGTACGTTATTAGAAAGGCATTTAGATGGAGTATTCAGGCATATGATCATCCACGATTTTTTTCGATATTTACACCGTTTTTGCAAAAAAAAGTCTTAAATAATTTAAAGTGCAACACCTCTTAAAAATGAAACGCAACGCCTATGTTTTGCTAATGTTTTAATTGTTTCTTTCACATCAAAAGTAAATTAAAACAAATTAGTAATTTGATACTAAGAGAGTATGTTTAACATTGCTGTTAGTTAATCAATTTAGGTATTTTTTGAATATGTTAATTATTTACACGACTTTATAATACTAGGTTCCGTTCTTGAACAGTGAACCAGAAACATTTCTTTTATGGTACAATTACCACCGATCTAGGGTTTATATTTGATTCCATCAAAACGACTGGCAATGCCACAAGAAAAACGTGAAAAGATTTATAATATTTGATATAGCTCGATTAATTGGACATCTAATCTTTGCTTGCCTAGCTTTATAGCACGACTGGGTTTATACTAAGCGATTAAAATACACAAAATGTTTAGCTCTACAGAGGAGTAACTCCAATAAATGGCAAAGATTAATATAACTGAATAAACTATTCCTGACTTAAATTGATGACAGAATAACATTAATATTATCGTTAATGATCTAAAGATGATGATTTTTCTTGAAAACTCTATACCGATGCCAGCCTAACTGCTGGGGTGGCTTTTGTGATGGTCAAAAGGAACGTTTTTGGCAAGCACATAAACTCTCAGATAGTATAATACATCCTTCAAGTAATGGTGGCAATTCTGCAGTACAAATTAAATCCGTTTGAAGGTAAGGTGACAGATATATTCCAGTACCTATAAGATACCACCAACATTACATATGAAGCAAACAATTCCTATTTCTCTAATTATCTCAGAAAATATAGGACAAGATCCACGTTTAAAAAGATACATGAAGGGCATCCTCAGAAAAAATCCACCAAGAGCTCGTTACGAAACCACCTGGTATCCACATACCTAGCCAATCTATCGGACTCTTCAAACTTGGAAATGGTTTCTTCTAAATTAATCATCCTCATGGCGTTAGTTACGGCTCAAATAATTCAAACCTTATCTTTGTTTAAAACCAACAACGTTCAAGAATCCCTTTAAGGCATTCGTATATTCATTTAATTTTATGTTTAAAAACATTTAATACGTTGACCGAGAATGACGTAAAGTGGTCACAAAGGGAAGGGAGGAAAGTTGTTGTCTTTAAAGGTAGTGAGCAGGGCGACACAAGAGCGGGTCCTGCATAGTTTATCACTATGATATTTTCGGATTGGACGCTTCATATAATTACGATCGAACTGGATCACTGCATTTTGTAATAAAAACCAAACAATTTAATTTATATAGGATTTTTAATACAAATCCCGTTGCACGTCATATATCAATTATGAGATCACGACCCTGCAGTGTTGTCGGCTTGTCTAAATTATCGAGGAATGTAGGAAGTTTCAAAAATGTAAGGTTAGGTTATGTTGTTTAGCTTTATTATTATGAAAAATTAATTTATTGAAGCGTATATGAACAATATATGATCCTCACACTCAAAACACTTCATCCTGCCAGTTTTAAAGTACATTTGAAAAATGTTTTTCTTAGTTGATTCATTAGCAATCTACAACTGTGATATTCTTCTTCTTCTTGCTGTATTATCTACTTTTAATATTCAATAATCTGTTATAAAAATCGTTATATTATGTTGTTTATTTGTACTATATTTTTATTAAATAAATAAAATAGACACATATAAAAAAGATAGCAAACTATTTATTGTTATTAAAATAAGACAATGTTTTATTTAAAAAAATATATATTTTTCTTATAAGAAACAATTCAACTACAATATTCGAATTCCTACAAAAGGTAAATCCTTTCTCCTAATTCAAATCTGAATCACTTGAATCACTGTCATCGCTGTTAGGATTAATAATAATGGGATTAATTTCTAGTCTATCAAAAACTCTCTCTCTTTTATACCACTTTTGTATTTCTTTTTCTGTATGTTTAATAGAATTTTTCCATACTTCAGGAGTAATTGTTCTAAGAGCTTCAGACCACATATTTAAAGAATCTTGTTCTTTATTACCGTCTCTGCCAATATGTTTAATATAATATTACTTAGAAAGGCCCCAAATAAGTTCGACGGGGTTGAAAACACAATGATAGGGAGGAAGACGTAACACTTTATGTCCATATTGTTCTGCTAAATTGTCCACCAGATATACTTTTGGTGGCTTGTATCTGAAAAAGAATATATTTTACTTGCGGTTTTTTATAATATGCCAACATCGCTAAATTCAAAACTGTAACATCGATAGATTTTTATACTTACTGTTCAACTTTTTGCAGAAGTTCATATTTAAACATATTAACAGAAAAATCAATATTTCTATTTGCTAGCCACTCTTGTATTTCAGCTTTGGTTGAGCCTGTATTGGGTGTTTTGTGCAATAACATGCTATGGTATGAAGCATTATCCATAACAATTAGAGAAGGTTCGTTAAGGTTCTTCAGTAATTGGTTTTCAAACCAATGTAAAAAATTGTCTTTATTCATTTCTCCATGGTAATCATTTAATTTAGTTTTCGAGGAATATATTGTTTGGGCACCTTCAATAAATCCATTTTCATTACCAGCATTAAGTATAATATATCTATAACAAATGAATAATAATAATAATGTTTATTTACATAATAATAATGTTTATTTACATAATAATAATGTTTATTTACATAATAATAATGTTTATTTATGTAATAATTAAAGTTTTACATTATAGAATGTAACATGTAGTTTTAATGTAAATAAATTTTTACATCCACTGAAATTTCAAAAATGTAATAAAATTTAAATACACAACCAGAATGCTGAAACCTTTATTTACTTCAATTTAATGACTCACCTCTTGCCATCAATTTTTGTAGTTCTAACACTTCTTTTATCATCGTTTTGCCAGGAACGGTTTATAGTTCCATTTTGAAAGATCCATGTTTCATCAATGAAAACGAACTGATATAAACATGCTTCTTGTTCCTCTCTATAACGTCTTAAAAATTGAACTCTTTTTATAGCAATATCAGGAAGTTCCATAAGTCCACGTCTTGGTTCATCTTTCTTCCATTTGAAGCCTAATTATTTTAATAAGGTCCACAATGATGTAATACAACCATTAAACATTTGCTTCTCAATCAAAGTTTCTCTTAAAGATGCCAAAGGTATATGCTGCCCTGTAAATAAATATGTATCTCTATTAGTATATATACAAATATAAACTTTTATTGGATAAATATGATTTGATAATGAACTTATCACATCACTCAATAAGTTCGTAGGATGACTAATAAAACAACAACTTTTACGCAATATTTTACTTTATTCATCGACATAGTCTCCTTCAAGAGTGATACATTCATTCCAACGCTTCTGTAACATTTCGATACCTTTCTTGTAGAACGATTTATCTTTGGCCTCAAAATAGGCTTCAGTTTCGGCAATCACTTCTTTATTGGCGCCAAATCTCTTTTCCTTGAGCATTCTTTTTAGGTCTGCAAACAGGTAGTAGTCGCTGGGAGCCAGATCTGGAGAATACGGTGGATGAGCAAGCAATTCAAAGTGCAATTCGTGCATTTTTGCCATCGTTTTGATCGATTTGTGACACGGTGCATTGTCTTGGTGAAAGAGCACTTTTTTCTTCTTCATTTGTGGTCGTTTTTTCACAATTTCTTCCTTCAAACGCACCAAAAGCGCCATATAATATTCGCTATTGATGGTTTTACCTTTCTCAAGGTAATCAATGAATAAAATTCCGTGCGCATCCCAAAATACGGAGGCCAAAATCTTACCAGCTGACATTTGCGTTTTTGGCCGCTTTGGACGGCTTTCACCCTTTGCTGTCCACTCAGCTGAAGACCGATTTGACTCTGGAGTGTAGTGGTGGATCCAAGTTTCATGCATTGTTACATACCGCATGAAAAAATCCTTTTTATTTCGCTTGAACAGCTCCAAAGAGCGCTCCGAATCATCAACTCGTTGTTGTTTTTGGTCCACTGTGAGCAAACGCGGTACCCATTTCGAACAGAGCTTTCTCATGATCAAATGTTCATGCAAAATGGTGAATACACTGCCTTCTGATATATTCAGGGTGTCAGCTATCTCACGCAACTTCAATTTACGATTGACCAAAACCATTTTGTGGACTTTTTTTATGTTTTCTGCAACACTTGCTAAATTTGGGCGACCAGAGCGTTCAGCATCATTTGTGTCTGTACGACCGCGTTTAAAATCAGCAAACCACTTCTCTACCATTTGTCTCGACGGAGAAGAGTCCCCATAACACTTATCAAGCCATTGCTTTGCTTGAACGGTATTTTTTCCCATCAAAAAGCAATGTTTTATCAACACACGAAATTCAGATTTTTCCATTGTTTTGAAAATTACAAAAGTAGCATCACTGAAACCACTGTAACTTTTGAACTAAACGTCAGATTGCCATGAAATTTTGAAAGGCGTCGTCTGAAGGTTGGTGTCTCCTAAAAATCATATGGATTTATCAATAGAGGCGCCACCTATATGTCATCCTACGAACTTATTGAGTAACGGATTACTTCTTTCATACATGTTATAAATAATATTTCGGATTCCACTCGTATCCAATGTTATTGTATTAGTAATTGTTTTTTTGTATGAACGCTTTTTTGGTGGCGATTTTAATAAATCATTCTTCTTGACTGTTTGCGAAGTAGTACTAACAGTAGAAATATTTAAGTTTAGGGCTGCTGCAACACGCTAAAATAGACAAGAAAACAATTTCATATTTCTAGACATTTGTATAATCTTTAACTTACCTCTCTGACGGCAGTTAAGGGTAATAGTGGCCCATTATTATCACGCTCCCGTTCAAAGTACTGTATTAATGAATATATAAGCTCTTTACAACGACTATTTAGTTTTTTTGGCATTTTGTAGAAATAAACATCAATAATTAGCTTATTCACACTATGTTTGTTTTGAAAAAAACAGTTTTTTTATAAGTTAACTATCTAGCAAAGCAAAAAAATAAAGACAATATTATAAAATTACCGAAAACGTGGTGAAAACACACAACTGGTTGACGGCCGGACGTCAGAAATCGTTGAAATATTTCAATCTAAATACTCGACAACGTCGCATCAAGGCATGCCAATCGCTACAATGTCATTTCTTCATCATAAATACGAGTCTCATGGGCGTAGAAAATTTCAAAATTTTTTAATGTATATTATGGTTTTTTGAGTAGGTACTAAACATATAATAATGATTTATAAACTTTATATTATAAAGAATAAGACGTATATAAGCCAATATAATTGAAATAATTCTAAAATTATCAAAATAATTACGATTACTTTTTCGGTTTTTTAGTACTGTGACTACGTTCATGAGTCCTCGTGAATTTTCGTGATGTTTCGTATGATTTATCTTAGTTAGGGAAATTTTAATTAGTTGGCAGTACTATGACGAAAGAGGTACGTCACTCCTGACGTGCAACGGTATTTGTATTAAAAATCCTATAGTTAAATAGTTCACATATACAGGCTGTTCCAGAAAAATTGTACATTCCGTAAAGGTACGTGTAGGATACATTATGAACTACAAAAAATTATTATTCTCAAAAATTGAACATAAAACTTTTGAATCAAAATTACATTTGACAATCCGACACTCTGCACCTTATGTTTCTAGTTGTCAAGTGCTATCCATTGTAACTACATAAAACGGTACGCGACGTTGTCAAATTTAGGAGCTTTCCTATAGATAACAAAAAATATGGTAAACCGGGTATAAACCAGTTATGAGCCAGCCCTAGTATTTTTGAATGCTCTGTTAGATTATTTTAAATCCAAGTTAGTAATATGGTGTAATTTTTAATTATATTTCAAATTTAAATTGAACTATCTATATATTTTTACAAATTTGAATTCCATGACCTCAAATTCATAATAGGTCTATGGTGGATAATCGTTTTAATAATAATAATTGCTTTACACTTTTTACATATCCAGCATTTTATACAGAACTTATAAGTAGTTGCTTACTTTAATATATTTCAATTATATTTTATCATTTGCCATTATAACTTTTGTCTTAAAAAAAAGCAAAAAATAAAGAATATCCATGTTCTTTTTTGAAAACGGCTTAAAAAAAAATTAAGCTTGTGTATGGAAAGTATATGAATCAGGATTTAATGAAACTACTTTCTACGTCGACGTTTTGTTTATTATTAAACCATCTTTAAGACATTAACAAGGATATATATTTGTTTGAAACAATGTATGGAAGTCAAGTATTAAGTAATATGAAAAAATAAAACTTACAAAAAGAGAATAAATTTTATATATTAAAAAAATCACAATGGTAAGTATTACTAACCGAGAATGAACACCATGCTGGTTATTAGTCTTGGGGGATTCGAAGAAATTGATCACTGACACGCCCACGGTTTTTAATCGATGTGTGAGGACTCTCATAAAATTCAATGTTTGCAGTGTTATCATCAAACACAAAAGTTTTTCTACTATACTTGTTTGAAAGATAAAAGTTTTTCCATTGTTTGTTTAAAAGATTACATTGTAGAAGGATTTGGAAAGTTAACGTAAAATTATAGTCGTATTGAATATGTAAACCAGGAAACGAGACGACGTAGCATCTTGCAGTATTTTAAGTATAGGTAATTCAGAAAGGACTTCATTTTATAGATAATCGAGAATGTATTACATGGGAAACATTTCACGGCAGTTTTCTTTTAATTATTCCAAACTGCATTTCTTAAAAAGGGTCAATATTTTCACTCATATCAAATTATACATTATTTCCCTAGAGTTGAAAATTAAGTGTATTAAGTTTTTCAAAAATATCTACTAAATAAGAAAGCTTTATTTAAAAAATATAACGTAGATTTTTATTAAATGCTTGTAACTCAAAAATATCGCTGTTTCCCTTTTTAGTTCGTAAACAAGCTTTAACACTTTATCGCGTGACAACAATCTGGATGAGGAATAAAACAGCAAAGATTTATGCCCAGTTTCCATATCTTCACATAAAATAGTGAACATCCTTTATTTTAGTGGTATGGTCTATATATAGTTAACTACTTCAATAATTACTCTCCAAACCATATTTAGTCCAGAACTTAGCGATTTAGATGTTAGGACTTCCGGATGAATTTGTGCAGTTTGTCCAGATAATTTCTGAAGGTTTCTTGACTAGTGCTTGTAAGTTTTATTTACCAGACATGGCTTGGGCTCCATCGGTGGAAATCCTAACACAATTTTTTCAATTCCAAAGACGCCTTAGTAATAGCATTATTTGTAAGCTTGAACAATTTGGTGGCTATAATTCTTCCTTCAGTTAGTTTACAAAACAATAAATCTTCACATATTGTAGAACCTTGACAGAATCTGACGTAGCAAATGAAATGTAATTCATTGTTGAAATCGGTTGCTTCGTCAATTTTCCAGTAAGTTCAGATTCAAACTGTTGCTGATTATCAACTGATATTTTGTTAATTCGTCGATAGATTGTATTGTTTGACAGACGAATATTATCAAATTATTTGACTGAGATTTCACCAAACACAGTTTCTAAAATGTCCTTACAAGCGAGTAGAATAAGCTGTTCTACTATAGTGTGTGGCTTTTTACATGTAGCTTTCTCATTTACTACCACTATATTATGAAAATCTAATTTCAGTTGTTTGAATAAGTTTTCCCTCAAAAATATCACGCGAGTTATTCACATATTCTTGGTGCAGCGTTTCTAGATGCCTCTTCCATTTATTGGGTTCCATGCTATCTGCGTGCGGCCAAATAATGTACTGAGATTATTCATCATCACTTACTTCTAGATTCGTATAGTCGAAATTTAGGTACGATTCATCGTATTCTCATGTTTTAGATTTTGGACAATCCAGACAGTTCAATAAACTTCAATAATTAACGCGAACTTTCCGACAGCATCTCCAGCGCGCTAGACAGTGTTGCCTAGTGCCTAGTCACTAGTGCAATTTGAATTTCTAGGGGTTGGCTCTTAACTCACATCAGTGAACGAGGGTGCGAAATTATTTGAGTTAAAACAGAGGGGCGCTAGGTACAAAAGAGTGAGAACCGGTGTCCTACTCGATTAATCAATCAATATATGGACATGTCTGTTCAATAACATTATCTCAGTTTTTGTATGTAATAAAAACACTATAGTGAGTAAAACAAAAATATTATGAAATTTGTGCGCTGAAGTGTTTTCCCCAGTTTGGAATGAGAACAATCGGAAGTTGGGGCTGCTTTGAAATCCAAGAAGACTGGACGTTGTCGTAAATGATATTTTAATTAAGGGGGATTAATTTGACACATGTAAAACATAACATTTTTTTTTCTATTTCAAAGTTACCAACGAAGAACATGAGCACCCCTTTATAATTACACCGGAACCCAACGAATAACAACGGATAGATAAACTAAACGCCCACTAAAAAAAATGTATGCCCCTTCCACCTCCACCCTAAAACCTCATGTAGAGTAACTCGAAATTAATAATGGGAGATCATTATTATATCTTCTTAATTTAAAGGCCCACTACCGGAAATGGTAAAATTATGTTCCCCTAAGAGTCGGAAGGACCCCAAGTATACCATCAAATTGGGGGGTGAATGGCGAATATTGTGTTTTTAAGCATAAGGACATATACTCAAATGCTATACTATATACATTTTTTTACATAACCTCAATTTGTAGAACGGACGAAATGGGGGGTTGGGGAACATTTTAATAAGCGGTCTTATGTGGTGGTCCCTAGAATGTTACCCATCAAAAATTTTTCGGATATCTGCAATTTGAAATTTCGCAATAACCTTACAACCCCCCTCCCTTAGTATACATATACAAACTGAAAATTTTTAAATTTGCGCTATTTGCATTATACATCTGTCGTTTGGCATTATAAAATATCTAGGTTACCGGTCGTAAAATTTGCAAACAAAAGGTTTTCAGTGCCTAATGACTTAAAAACATAGTTCTTAGTGCGTGGCAAAATGATTGGCGTTAATCTCGTGAAAAGTTGTGGAAATTACAAATAATGTGTTAAAACGTCCAAACTTTCTACTTCCCAGGAATAAACACTCGAAGTACACATAACTAAAAACAACGCACCAATATATAATTATTGTTTACTGTTAAACATTTCCTAATAGAGTGCCAATCATTACAGTATATTAGGGAAAAATACAACCTCCCACACTATTTTCGTGACCTTCTTGGAGATAATTGTGACAATATTCTTTTGTTTTTAAAAACATTAATTTGCAAGATATTTTCAATTATATTAATTGTCTAAAATTTAGTAGTAATATGTATTCTTGTCGCCAATAACCTTCGTGATTGGTGCGACATTAAATAAAGATAAAAAAAGTTACTGGAACAGACAATTTTTAGGTAGACATTTTTTTGACAATAATAACAGCGAATAATACCGGGAAATTTAAATTCCATATTGATTTGATTATTGTTCTTATATTATTTTATTTGTTGGCTTTCTTTTTCATGTAACTTGAATTAATAACGGTGCAAAATTTCATTTTTTTTTTAGTATAAATAAATTTATTTTAATTTAATTTTCTTACAATACACAGGTTGTAAATAATAATAATAAGGTTTGGCCTTTTTACCTTTTATTTTTAATTTTTAATTATTTAAGTTTAATTTCTCATTTATAATTTATTCCGGATATCCACCAAATTATATTATTTCTGTTTGTTATTTGTCATTAATTTATGTTTATTTTGTTTTATAACCTGCTATTTTTACAGCTTTGCCTCAATTACTGTAATTACAATACTGTACATTTCGTCGTATTTTAAAAATAGTGTGCTTTTTCAATGAAGTTTTGCACTTGATTTAATTCCACTTTCATTAATTTTAATAGTTTTATCATTTTATCCAAATTTACCGTTTACTTTATTTTTTTTGTTAACTCTTGGACTTCCTTAATTTTACTTTAATAATTTTGATTTATATCTTGATTTTGTGCGTTAATATTTGAATTGTTCTATTTGATTTGGCTATAAGCCCTTGTCTCACCGTATTACTAATAAACTTTCTTTGGTCATTAATTTCTATTTTTTCTTTCCTATTGTTCTTATTCTTTGCCTCTTTCATCTTTTCCATATATTTATTGTATACTGAGCACATTTTGTAGTTAGCGGTATAACTTTTTTGACAATTGCAGCATTTGGGTTTACTTGTCTCTGTTTTGACTAACTTACATTCCGTTATACTATGGTTTCCCCCACATTTTACGCAATTGGGACTCATGCTACAATTAACCTGGAAATGCCCAAATCTCTGGTATAATTTTATATATCAATTTTATATCCACGTCTTTCTTAACTGTAACCAGATAAATACAAATTTCTGCGTTTGGGTCTTTACCCTTCATCGATATTACACTTTCAATTTTTATATCTTCTTTATTTTCTGTTGATTATTTTAACGAGTCTGTATCCGTCTTTGGAATAGCTTTTAGTACGATTTTTTTCAATCTATCCGACTTGTCCGAATAAGTATAGAATTAAACTTCTCTTTCAGTCAAGTATTTTATAACTAAATCTCTCTGCTCTTTATTTTCAAAGAAGATTTTTGTCTTATTTCTATTGAATTGAACAGAGAATTATTTTGTATTAATGGCATTGCTTACCCTTTTTATAAATTTCCATGACTACTGGTGGTGCTTTATTAGTCTTAATCTCATCCATTCCCGCTATTTTGTCATCCTTTTCCTTAAACTGGACTAAAGTATTGATTCTTAGTTTTAATTTTGCTAAGTCCCGGTTTTCTCCAATCATCCTCGCTCTCGCTGTTCTTAACTTCCCTCATTTATTGGTCCACTTCTGGACTCCTTGGCTTCATACATCTTTTCCAACACACAATCAGCTTCTATAACACGTCGAAATATTACTGCTCCCTAAAAATTGGGTTTTTTTATTCCCGAAAATTGGAATTTAGCACTAGAGTTGTAAATTGTAAACTTCCCACTTAATAATTTCTTTCCAGCAAATAACATGAAAAATTGGAAAGACACCTCAATTTTATCTTCAAGGGGTTCACGAAGAGTAGGTGTTGCCGGTAGACTCATAAAATGGTAAATCATTTTAAAGAGAATTTCTCTTTTCAATGGTACCCTAATTTATTATCATTGGATCAACAGTTTCACAGTTTCATAACAAACGCATTCCAAAGTTGTTAATGGTGCATTTTACACGTACCATTAAAGAACGCACTATTTTTGAGGACACCTTGTATATATATATATATATATATATACTGGTATTGATTTAAATTTTCCGAAAACCTTACTTAATTGAACGGAAAATCAGGAAATTGTTCAAATTGAAATTTATGTAGATGTTTAAATTGTAATGGTTCATTCACGAATTGTCTCTTGCATGCAGTAATAAAATAAATTCTACCATTTCCAATTCGTAAATAACTGACATCAAAGGTTTCGTTATTTAAAAGAAATATCAGGGTCTGTCCGTTTTACTTTAATAATCCATCCCTTTATCTTCGTTGTTAATTTAGATTTTAGTATTGAAACTTTTTTTGTATATAAAGGGTCGTTGCGATTACTTTTTTGTTCATTTCGATAACCTGTAAAATAAACTATTTTCTTTGAAATCGTCCCTTAATTTTTTATATCAAATTTAGATTCTTTGGAGATTTCTATTTTTAAATCCAATCTCTGTCAAAATGACAGACATTGTATCATGTAAATTAAATATAAATCTTAGAGAAGGTTCTCCATAAGTATCAAATGTGGTATGTGGGATTAAACCGAAGAAAAGACTAAATCTTAAAGTATTTGTGGTAAATATTTAGAGTTTTCCTTGTTTTAAATATAAATTAATGAAAATGCGGTTAATGCTAATAAATGAACTTTCTATTGACTATTATTTTTATTATTTAAATAATTAATTCATGCTAATATGTAATAACGTAACGATATATTTATTGAATGTCGAGGTTTTCATTTATCATTACCATATTTGTACATATTCATTATGTTATTAATTATATTTATAATATATTTCAATATAAATAATTATTTGGTACTAATCGTGAATATTAACAAGGTGTGTACAATAATGATCGTTTCTGAACTGCATACCAAATATAATCTGCAGGCATCACATTTATCTGAAAAAGAATGTTGGTCTTTATGGAGGTATGATTTTTGCTATCTTTGTTTTTAAATAAATATCACAAAATACGATTCATGTTCATTAAAATTTAGTAAATAAACAAAATAAAGTCTAGTTTTACTTTTATATTCAAATCACCATAAAATTTACATGGAAATAAATCCTTTCAAGAAAAACCTACTTTTCCACTTTAGATCATTTTCAATTTCCTGAAATTGCTTTTATCCTTTTTTCACGTAAAGGTTCCTTTTTTCAGTTAAAAGATAATTTTTGGGAATGCCTAAAATTATGGTCAGCGAGAAAATATATCCAATTTCTTTTGATATTATCGAACGATTCTATTGAGGCTATACTGAATGGAAATGGTCCAGTTTATTTGAAATATTATATTTCTCCCCAAAAAGAAATACATCTGACAAAAAGCTCAGAATAGAAGGTTTACATTCAACAACCGTAATTTTCCAAGTATCGGTTTTGTCCTTTATACAACGTCGAAGGTGCATTTAACAAGAAGATTATTTATTTGCTTACAATATACCTTGTTACTTGTTATAACATGTACAATTTTCTCAATATAAATTAAATATGGGTAGGTTCTCTTCTATTTTTTGGACATAAACTATTAGATATTTTTTAAAACTCATTGGAATCTCTTTCATAACTCATAGTAAAAATCAGTTAAAATGTTGTTTATAAATATACGAATATAGATTATAATAAATCAAATACGAGTAATACAAACTATAGGTTTATCGCTACATTTCTTAGTATAAATAATAATATGAATTTATAATTACATGTCTTTCGTTTTTCGTTCTGTTGATTTATAATAACCTTTAATAGTCTAATATTTACTTTATCTTAGAGCTTAATGAGGATTTTCCTGAAAATCGTGGCAATATTCAATAATAATATTCGGGGATTAAAGTTTCCTAATGCTGAAAGCAGCCATCCTCTAACAGACAAAATCCGAAACTTATTATGGAAAAGAAACAAATGGAAACAAAAGTTGTTCCGGAAAACAAAGCTGGAAATATCGACTTATTAGCTTCTTGCCAATTTTCGAGAAACTTGAAAAAGTATTTGCATTCGCTTCGAATCAACAAAGTATTTATTAAGAATGTATTGGTTTTTCGTTTTTTTTTTCTAAATTTTAAAAAGTTTAAATTACTTTTTCCTCTCAAAACTGAAATAAACGAATATGTACCAAAACAAGAACTTTTTAAAAGCCCCAAAAAATGTAAATAAATACAAGATGAAGCTTTACAGTTGCTTTTTCTTGTTTATTTTTGTATACACATAGTCTGCCTCAATGGTATTTTTTCCATGTCCAAAGATATATATTCATCAAAAATTGCAAATATTTAATGGAATTTGTAACATATCAGAATAAATATAGATTTAGAAGACAATTTGCTGAAAAGTAATTTTAATAATAAATTATTAGACAAACCACTAATAGCAAACAAACCCTTTACGAACGAAATAATTAGAGACATTCCAAGAAGTTTTGTTGAATTTGTGTCATACAAAAATAGCAGCGTTTATTCAGAAATAAATAACTTAAATGAATAATAATTAATAATAATGAAAACGAAAAGTCCATTAATAAAAGAAGATTTATCAAAATAAGATAGGGAAGTCTCAAATGCTCTAAAATCAGAAAGTAACAAGACAATTAGTTTACGCAGCAAATATTTAAGAATTTAACTTGATAGTAAACGTAAAATGATAGTTTAGAAAAGTACAAATAAAATGCGAGATAAGCAGAAAGAATTTTAACAAAATAGAAGCAGTGAAGACTGTTCTGAAGAAGCAGAAACCCTATATTATAATATAGAAATAAAGATATGAGGTTCCTTTAATCACATTTGTGTTTTGAATAAATTTTTTTTATAATTAATTTTTAATACTGATAACCATTTGTTATATTCTAATTTTAAGTACCATTAGCTATTTAATTTGTCTATGGCTGGTTAAAATGTGTGTATTTGGTGGAACACTTCCACATTTCCAAGCTATATTTGTGGTTGCTATTAGGAGCAGTAGCGTGTAAGTTTTGAAAAGTATTGGGACACAATAAAAATTTTTATAGAAGAAAATTTTGCAGATACATAATTTTTAACTACAGCCAAAATCATTTCAAAAGGAGAATACTCCATCTAATTTATAATGCTTCAAACTATTTTTATGATGTTTAACTAATGTACACAGGTGTGTTCGTAATAAAGAAGGTTTAAAGACAATATTGTTAGTCGTCAACCAGTATATTATTTCTTGGATTTTTTGACCTTAAATTCAAGACAAATTTTTCGATAAGATTATGATATGTTGCATTATCATTGCATCATACCATTATGACAATCATTTGATTTGGTGCCACATATTAATATTTATAAAATATTAAAAATAGAACTCATGTCGGCACCAGAATACTCAATAATAAGTATTCTTTAATTATTCACCAAGATTCTTGACTGTTATTGGTATACCTTTCATTTTAAAGAAAGGATAAACTGTCTTCCAGATTATACCGATTTTGTAAACTGGAATATCTGTTACAATTGATGTTCTTTTGTATTTTTTAGACTGTTAATTAATTTTTATGCATGGCCATTTAGATTCTTCACCTTCTCAGTTCTGGTCACTTTTTAAAATTATTCTATCTATTCTTTTTACCAAATAACCAGTACATTCAGCAGTTGGCGCTTTAATGTTAGTGATACTTTTTGACTTATCTTTAATATTATCGGTATACAAAGATGGGCAAATGTGTAGAACCAAGTAAATATCCCTAGAGTTTTCAAAGATATCGAAATGAAATTTAGTAGGTAGATATTATAGTAATATGAGTCGATATTTGGTTTCATTTTTTTTTAATTTTGGGCTTCCTGTTTGAACGGAAGTAATGCCGATTTTAAAATTTTTAATGAAATATTCTGTATATTATTTTAGTTTCGAATAGAGCATTTTATTACCAGTACAAAAATTGGTTATTTTTTTAGTTAGCTCTTGCAAATTTTTCGGTTTATTAATCTACCAGCGTGCGCGTTGTAAAATTTACGACAAACCATGTAACCATACCATACTTTTTTCTCTGATGCCTAACTATTATATTCTTCTACCTATTCCTAGATCAGTCTGTTCTTAACTAACTAATGATAAAGTGAGTCCCTAGTGACGAAAAACGTGGATATTGTGAACAAAATATCACCTAGCATAATTTTTACGACACGCGCATACTCATGTAAGTTAAATAATTTTTGTCTTATTATCTGCATTTTTATAAATTGAATGTTTATTTTATTGTTTTTTTATATTTAAGATTTTTTAAGATGTTTCATAAACCGCTAACTGAGAAATAGTTGGAGGAAGTAGCCAAACATTTATTTGATGAAGCTAATGAACACTTTATTGCGTCTTGTGAGAGCGAGTAATCTGTTCAGGAATTTCAAACTGAACAAGATATTCAAAAAAGTAATTCGGAACAAGACATTTCATCTGCGGAGTCAGAAAATGAAAAATTATACTCAGGTAAATTTTTCCTTTGAAAAAATGAAATAAGTAAATGGAGCAAGAACAAATACTCAAAATCCTCAAAAATTAAAAGTATACATTTAGTAAAGATTGCTTCCGGAGTTACTCAATATGCTAGAAATATTGAATGCGAATAAGACGGTTTTTTAAAAATTATTGATCAATCCATGTTATATGATGTATTAAGGTATACCAATATGTACATAAATCACTTGAAAATTGATCATGAATATTCCAGGGAAAGAGATTGTAAGAACATAGACACGGCAGAGTTCCTAGCGTACTTGGGTTTATTGTACTTAATTGGAATAAAAAAATCTCATCATGCTAATGTAAAAGAAATTTTTGCTAAGGACGGATCAGGAATTCAGATTGCTAGATCTGTGTTGACGTGATGAGTTATCGAAGATTCTTATTTATTACCAGTTGTTTGAAGTTCGATGATAAACTCACCAGACCGGAAAGACGAAACACTGACAAACTTGCAGCAATTTGAGATTTCTATGATGCTTTCGTCCACAACTGTCAAGTTTCTTTCAATATGAGTGAATATACGAGAATAGACGAAATGTGACATCCATTTAGAGATCGTTGCAGCTTTGTATAGTACCTAGTAAACCTGCCAAATATGGCATAAAGATGTATGCGTTATGCGACTCCAAATCTTTTTTTACCTTGAATCTTGAGATTTAATGTGGGAAACTACCAGAAGGGCCGTTTTGTCTCTCAAATTCATCAGCGGATATTGTGACACGTCTCATAATCCCACTTGAAAACTCAGGCAGAAATTTATCAATTGATAACTATTACACCAGTATTCCGCTGGCTGACGAATTGCTGGAGAAAATGATAACGGTATTAGGAACGCTAAAGAAAAACAAACCTGAATTTACGAACGAGTTTCTACCAAACAAGAATAGAGACATTCAATCTTCCTTATTTGGATTTCAACAAAACAAAACAATGGTTTCTTATGTGTCTAAAAAAAAAATAAAGCCGTAATATTGTTATATACGTTACATGATGATGACGAGGTCGATCCGGATACTCGTAAACCCACAATCATTTTAGATTACTATGCAACTAATGGCGGTGTTGACACCGTTGAAAAAATGTGCTCTGCTCCCAAATGGAGAAGATTATATTTGAGGAACTTGGCATTGAATCTAATGAAAGAGCATTTGATATACAGATCCAATCTTAAAAATCTGCCACTTGATATTAACGCGTTGTTGAGATTAAATTACAGTCAGCCCGTTGAGATGAACGAAGAAAGAGAAAATCTACTAAAACGAGGTGTGTGCTGTTTATGCGCCTTGGACAGAAAACGATCATCGGCCTCAATGAAGTGCAGCAAATGCAAAGCCTTTACATGCAATGGTCACTACAAAACTAAATGTATATAAAACAATTGGACAGAAGAGCTAACCGATTCTGATGTCTAGATTAAGAAAATATATTAAAAAAAATATTGTTTTGAAATTATTATAAAAGCTAAATTTGTTACCAACCTACTTTTAATGAGAATTTAAGTTTTATTTTTTCATATTCAGTTTTACATCCATCTTTAAAGATTAACAATAGCCCGCTTACTTAAAAATAAGGTGTGCGCTCGCTTGAAGGTTAACCTAAATTATACCTTTGTAAAGTTTTTGTAACCAGCGAAACTGTTATTTTCCAATACAATTTTATCATATAATCAATGCTTATACAACTATTATTTAGATATATAAATACATTTTATAAGTAAAAATTAAATACAATTTGAAAAATAATATTTTTTAAATATTTCCGTCTTTTAACCGAACAGTAATTTTAATTATTTCACATGTAGCCTAGTGTGACCCAATAGTTTGGGGGTGTATTTTGAGATACAATTCAACTGTAATTGGGAACGAACGCACCATATATAATTTAAAATTATCTTGAAACAAATGACGTTCAATATGGACTAATTAACAATGTATTCGATTAAAATTCAATATAAATAATGCAAAAACATCACATGTCATAAAATCTATGAAGAGATATAAAATTCCACAAGTTCACAAATAAAAGACTCGAGTTTTTAGGTATCATTTGAAGTTATAAGTTAAACACACATAGTTTTTAATTGTATGTACAGTGCGTTTAATAAATAAGTTCGCTTATACTTTTAAGAATGTATTCTTCTTAAAAAATTATTCGTACATTAAAATTTAATTAATAGATATACACATTTATTACTCTTTTTATAATCAAAATTGCTTGCAGAACTATATACTTGTTTAAAATAATTAGTAATAAATACTAAAAATTAAGCAAACTGTGAGAAAAATTATAGAACTTTTTAGAAGCAACATAGTTTTTAATGACACTTTTATATTTTTGACATCAGTTATTTTTCTGAATAAATATCTATTAAAAATTACAATCATTTAGCATAAAAAAGTACCAAATAAAATGCCGTTTTAAAAACAGGAATTGAAACTTTTAAAAGAATTTGAGAACTAAGAAAGGTAATTTGTTTTTAAGGATGCATATTCTATCTAGTTATTTGTAACGTATATTATAGTTTTTAAACAACTAGTTTACCTATTTTTTTGAATAAATCTCTTTGGCATGTCTACATAGTAAAAAGCTTGCAATATCAAGGTGTAGTTTTGATTAAAAATATGGTATGTTCAATAAAACAAGTCCTAACAGGTAGAAAATAATAGTCCACTAAACAGCAAAAATTTAAATTTAAAATACTTTCAATAGGCATTATAATGTTACGAAAAAAATAATGGAGAAGAAGCAGAATGTTTTTTGCCAGGGGGTGCATAATTTTTGAGAAACAGGCATATCTATATGCAAATTATTCCGAAATTTCCGCTCATAATCTCGGCGTTTTGTGGAAATTCTCTCCAGAGACGGTTTCGCTTCAATAGCCAAAATAGCTCCGGATTTATATGGAAATAATTTAAACGGGAAAAAGTTTCTTTTGTTGGAAAATTATGCGGTTTTCGACGTTTTGAGTTTAATCAAACAAAACGTTGGATATTTGCCCTCGTACGTTTCTGACTATTTCGACCTTTATTATGTCCTACATTGTGTTTAAAGACTTTGTCCAACACAATTTTATGAATGTCAGAGGCGGAGATAGCACCTACAATTTTAAATAAATAAAATTGATGGATTCAGTGGCGATACTTTGCAATAATTCAGCTGTAGAATTAATTTAAAAAGGCGCAAAATTAGCTACGCAAAATGTAAATAAATCAAGATGTTATTATAATAGTATGTAACATAAAAAACTAGAAACAGAAACAAGAGAATACATTAGGAATCACTAAAAATGAAAACATATACAGATATCTTACTGAAACATCTCTTTTTCAGTTTTAGCAAGATAAACTTTAGAAATTTACATCATCGTATGAAGGCCGACTTTAACTTTGGAATGAAGACTATTCTAACCATCCTGTAAAAGGTTGATACGTGACCAAGTGCTAGAGTAACTTTCAAAGGAGGTTGATGTATGTAGCCCTTCTTGAAATAGGACCGGTAATATGCCATCATTCACCCATTTTTTCCAGTATTTAAAATTTTGTTTTACTCCTATGCGGTTGAAATTAAAAAAAAAATTGCAATAAAACTTTAAATTTAAAAAAATCTGCGTGAATGAAGAGACGTATTCCTTTTTTTTTGTTTTGATAGTTTCTTTCATTTTCTCCGATTTTTAATAATATTTTTAAAAAAAGCAATACGCCCCCCCCCCCTTTGGTATAAATATCTGCATCTCTCCGTTTTTTAATCTTTTCATTATCTCAATCTGTTTTCAAAATATATCTTAACAGACTTTCCAGTTTATATATTTATATTTATTATTCGTACTTTTACATCGTGGAATCTATCCATTATGAAGGTTTTTTTTATTATTATTTTATTGTAGATTTACAATCTACTCTATCTAATTACAAGAATAATAAGTAAATGTGATGTGGGAACCATCCAATAACGGCACTTCATACTTAATCAAATCTTCTGGCCATAATCGTTAGAATCTTTCTCTATCATTAGGTCCTAGATACGTCTGTTTATGAGTTCATTTTGATGACTTAAGTTTTGCCACTTAATTTGATGGCAAGTGATCTTTAACGTCGTTGACGAATGGAATGTTAAAGCCTTTATGTATGGTATCATTGGATATATACCACAGAATATCGGTAACAGCACCGAGTATTTTGGATTATACTATCTGTGGTATATTTGCGTTTGAGGATCTTAGGTTAATTTGCTGCTTCTTGGTTTGAAGGTGTCTTTCAGGTTAATTTTTTTCCCAGTGTATTCCGAGGTAATTGAGAATGAAACATTATTTATTGTGACTTAAGGACAGGAGTTTCGTCAATTTATGAAATTAATGTGTGCAGATTTGTCGGCGTTTACCTTGATTCTCCATTTCTTTTGCCAGTTTTGCAATAAGTTGAGATGGTGTTGTAGTTTCTGCGAACCTTTGTTAGGGTTCAAATCTGAAGTCAGAATTGCTGTGTTGTCAGCAAACGTAGTGATTATTGGGGAACCTGGGAAATTTTTAATTCAAATATTTTCAAAAATGCAATGTTTTGGTATAAATATGTTGATGACGTCCTAGCAGGTTTTACAGGTAGTAACAGAAAATGAGATATTTTCCGTAATTTTATTAATAATTTACATTCAAAAATAAAATTTGTCGTTATTATTGAACAAAACGACTCCCTAAATTTCTTAGGTATAACTATCACAATAGTAAATTTTATCTTATAACAGAAATCACCGTATCACATAAAATGGAAAGTTATAATTCAATGGTACACGGAGCATATTCAATACCTATGAAAGTAGATTATTTTAAAAGGCAAATTATTATAATAAAACAAATAGCTACTTCTAATAACTCTTCATTACATCTAATAAATAGAATTATCAATAAAAAACAAAAAAAAATGCCTTTAACCTTGTATTTCTAAAGTAACCTGAATAAATTAAACCATACAGAGCTATTACACATTTTGGAAATATTCCAAATAAAATGTCAAAAATTATACCTCGGGCAACATCTTCGGTAATATCTTTTAAAATAAAAAATAATGAGGGTTCATTTTTAACAAATGTAAAAACTAAAAATACTGAATTACAAATATCAGATATTTTAACTTAAATTGTCAGAATTGAATTGCTATCTATAAGGCCCTTAGTAATTTTTAAATCAGATATCAGATATAACGAACTTGACTTTTTGGAAGAATTTGAAAATAAAAAGACATTTATGATATCATCAGATAGATTTTGCTATCATAATGGTTCTTTTAGAAAAGATTATGTATGTGATTTGATTAACAATTCTATAGAATAATGAACTAACTTTACTTATATGTAAACCAATCTACCTACTATTATTCCAATTATTTGCTAATATTGCAAGACAATATTTCATATTACTGTGGTTTATTGACTAAAAATCAGTTTATTTTGTCAAAAATCAAATTTCAAAGCAGCTATTAATCTAGATAAACAAGTACAACTGAATGTGATATAAATTTTAATTTTGCGTGTTTTTTCTCTTTGATTAGCATAAAAAGTCGAATATTTTTAATGAAATTTTCCTCTGGGTATTATCAAATCCTTGAATTTTATATCGTTTCTCTGCGAAACGATCCCATTTCAGTCCAGATGTTCTCTACATTTCGGCAGTTAATAATATCGAAATGATTTTCAGGGCCCCGTCATCAACCCTTTCGGATCTCGAACGCCCTAAAGGCAAACTGCCTGTCAAGCGGCACTTGACAAAATTTGTGAATGGAGAAAGTAACTTGGTCACTGTGTTACCAATTTGTAAAGTTACAGTCTCCGAGCTTCGATTAACCAACAATCTGCATAGGGTAAAAATTTATATTTATACTGGTTGTCAACCTAAAATAGAAGCTTGTACGTATTTTATTCGAAATCACGAGGATACATTTTTGGCACAAATAAGCACCGAGTTTTTTGTCATATTATACTACTGCGTTAGATGAATGAAATTCCATTTACGATAACAAATGAAGAAAAAAGAGACAGGTATATAGATTTGAAAAATAAATAAAATAAAGTAGTTAAAAAAACTGATTAAATGGTTTTAATGAATAATAAAATATTTAAAAGCAAAAAATGTGCTCTTTAAGTGTTAAATGAATAAAAATGTATTTATCTAAAAAAATATGAATTTTAAGTAAAAAAATAGTAATAACTTACGCCAAACAAAATTACAAAAGAAGTAAAGATAAACAAATAAAGAACTATTCCAAAAGGGACTAGGGCCTTTTTCTAAAAACAAAATTACTCGACAGGTGCTCTCGACCGATACCATTTTATTTTTAATTTTCTATTTGTTAAAAGAGGCTCTTTTATTTTTTTGGGATAGTCTTAAATTTTAGTTTTGACTCTCACAGATCTTACTTGTATTTTTTCTGTTTGATAATCTATTTATTGATAATGTATAATGGATTTCTTTATAATAATTGCACTACCGTCTTTTGTGTCGTTGTTTATATCCCTTAAATATGATATAAAACTCATTTGTGAAGTGTGTTTCAGCACTGAGATATATTTCTAGGTTCAGGACCACTACATCTCTTGATGCTACCTTAGTCCGTTGGCGTTCCATTTAAGTACCATCCGACAAGAATATCTGAAACCGCGAGATGAACAGTGACTTAAGGGAGGAGGGATACCACAAATTAGAAACAAGCGAAGAATTTGTAGGACCAGAGTGATTTGTTAATCTATGATGCCATATCTTGTAAAATATTCAAATTTTAAGTAACGATAATTGTGTTCAAACTTAATCTGGAGCAGATGAGCATTTATTTTTAACTATCGTTTAAAAAATTTAATTGATAATTACACTTACTGTAAATAATAATATGCTGTCAGTCTGTTGAGAACTTTCTAAAAAAGGATTATTAAAAAAAGGAGTATTAAAATATTTTGTTGATCATTACCAATATTTTATTTTATTCTTGGAAAGGTCAGTGGAAAGTACATTATTATTATAATATTAAAAAAAATATCTCCATGTTTAAAACAGATATAACCTATTTTACACCATATAAATAATTATATTATTTTTAATAATAAAATTATTTACAATAGTTATATATTTGCTATTTGGGGATCAGGGAAAAACATATTTTTTCCAATGTTCATCAGTCAGTTATTTTTTATTCAGATTCAGATTTTGAATGCGTATAATAGAATATTTTTTTGTTATTATGTTATTGTAACTGCATAATTTAATATAATGTATAATGTAAAATTTATTATTGTTCGACGCAAGACACCTTTATCGAAGATTTCTAATGCTAGTTTCGAAGATTTCTTGTTGCGTTTTCTAGGTGATGTGAAACAAGACCATGTCAATCGAATGACCAATGTTACCATTTATTTTGTTGAGGTTACTGCGCACCTTGAACTCGCGGTTTCAGATATTCTTAACGGATAGTATTCTTGTTGATTAGCCATCTTTATTTTTTAGTCATCGCTCCTTAACCACGTTATTCTAATTTAGAAATTCAAACTCGATCTTCCCTTTTGTTCAACTTTTTCAGTTTTTGCTAAAATATTTAATTAAGTGACGATTCTGATTAACTGATTTTTTTATTACTATGTTCTTCATTCGACTGCGGTTTCTGGAAAAGTTAGATATGACGTGGCGCTAGACAAGGTTTTTCTCGAGTGCCAGTTTATTTAAGTGGTTTTCTTCACTTCCTTTCGATTCAGCGTCAAAAGGGCCTGGGTAGCAATAGATGGAGATACGGTAATTCAGAGGCCAAGGTGAACAAAAACTTACTAGATTCTAACAGTCAGGCTTTAATTAACTCCACTGTAATGTTAATTCAAATTTAGGTCTATAACTGTCTTCATTAAAGAAGCCCAATAAAAGAGAGGGGTTTTAAATTAGTTACATATATTAATATCAAATTCTACACGGTTATTGGAAAGCAGAAGACAAAGCTCACCCAGATTAAATACCCACTACGGATGGCAGTGCAGGACTCAAGCAGGTGCGGTTCATAGCTTTATACTATAATTTTTAGTAGTGAAGCAGTTTTGTGTACTTCTTAGTTCAGTGGAAAATAATAAAAAAAGTCTCCGGAAACGTCCGATATGCTAGAACCTTACGCGGTGTATGACAATTACGCACAAGAGTTTATAACACTTTGGGACGTGGGAAAACCGGTATACTAGAATATCGGAAACAAATATAAAATTTGAAGTATTATTTATGAATAAATTAATTGTATTATATCTTATAACTAAAACTGTTTAACAGAATTGAAAGACACACAAATTTGCAAACTCTGAATTAAAAAAAGTGGTTATTACTATTAATAAAAAAACTAGACGGAACCGGCAAACTTATCTTTGTTTCGGACGCTGGTCGACTTAACTGCTACGGCTTCTTCAAAAACGGTCCGCGCTTCTGCATTTATAGCCTTTTTTGTGATTAATATTCGTCTTGTTTAAAGAAGGGATACGGTCTCATACTGCCATTTACATCTCGAAAACGAATTCTACTGAGAACACATTTTCTTCAGGTTTGCAATGCGGCCGCAGTTTTCAAAAATAAAAATGAAAATAAATAAATTAATTAAATGAAAAATTAATTCTATTATGATATCGGAACGGCAGCCGTATTGACAAAAAAACTTCATTGTAAGACATTCTATTTACTACTTGACGTAGCGCTTCAGTCTTGGAGCGTAATTTTGTTTTGCTTGTTACTCTACTTTTTGTTGATAAATTTTTTGGTGTCGTTGTGGCACAACAGGTTTTTAATTTTTTTTGACCACCGTGTATCATCGGTGATTTGGGGCTTTTTCTGTATTACATTTTGAGTTTTTTGTACCCCGCCGTTGTGTTTTCCCAATCACCAGCGATCCTGGGTTCTTTGGAACAATATTTCTGTTTATATCCGTAGTCTTGGCTTCTTTTAAATTAAGCTGAGCTTATGATTTTAAAATTTTATAAACACCCCTATGTTGTATGAAGGCTAAGAGGATACTTGTTTTTATATTTTTAGATATTTCTTCTAGTTGTTCATATAATCAGTTTGCTTTGTTTACCCTGGTTATTCTCGTAAGAGTGCCACCAGTATTTTTGCTTTTATAATATAAACCTGAGTGATATGAAGCTGTCTCCGTTGAGGACATTAATTTTAATTTTCGATTCCTTCCTATTGATGGAGGAGGTGATACCTTCTTTAGTTGTGCTTGTTTTTCTACCGAATTTTTTTAAATGTTTTTTGAAGGAAGAAGCGATTTATTCATTTTCCGCTTCTTCTATTTTTTTTAACTTATCCACTGGGTCTCACGTTCTACTAATTCTTCTGCATCAATGAAGTATTTATCTAGCATTTCCTCTTCTTTGTATCATACTTTTTTCCAGTCCCATTTATTTATATTAAAGTGTTGATGGAATTTGGTCAAAACCTTGGTCAGTTGCTACAGAAATATTTTCTACATCATCAATTTTTTCGACTACTTTTATCACTATTTTTATCGACACACTTTTATTTTTATTTTTACAAAGGATCAAATTGTGCAGACATTATTTATTTCTAGTAATTCATAATCAACACAAACTTATGTACGGTACACGAACTTCACCTATTATCTAAACAAAACAATCAATCGAACTTGTCATGGGTCAAATGAGAAGGATTTAATAATGGAAATATAAATTAGAATTTGTAAAGGATTAATTAACTTTGGCGGAATAATATTGTAAAGAATAATTTAATATAGGGAGTTTATTAGAATGTGCTGTCAATAAGTTTTTTAATAAAGCGGTACCAGAATTAAAATAGAAGCAGGATTAGCCAACATTTTATAAATTCTAAATTCCATCTAGAATATAATGGATATTAAAATTAGACAATAGCTTTGGCAGTTAATTTTATTAGGATTTTAAATAAGAATATTAATGAAAGTATAATCTGATATTTATAAAAGCTGGAGGTGGAAGTTTTATGTTTAACCACTATATTTTTACATTTCAATTCAATGCTATATTTATAAATAAGTATTTCTAGTAATTTTAGTCCCCATTTTGATGGAAAATTGTCTATCTATTTTTTGATTACATACTTTTATGAAAAATTTTGCTTCAATGATACTTGTGTAATATATAGGGAAAATCGCTCTAAAATAATTCTCAGTTATACAATGTGTTTAAAAAAATCACGTACATCAAAGTTATGTTTTATATTTTTGAGCAGATTTTATCGATGTGCACAGTGTATTACCAAGAAAATGAAAATGAAAATGAAAAGATAAGGAAAAATGAGGCTTTCATATTTTATCCTTTAAAAAATAACCAGTTCACTTCTCACAAAAACGATCCAAGAAAGTGCGTGAAAATATTCACCCGAGGAAAAGACAATATATTGCCTCGATGCAGTGGCATTTATCATAAGGGAAAAGATAAATAACCAACAGAAATTCTAAAAACGGTGGAAAACTACTCTAGTTTCTCAAAAGAAAACATCATTAAACATATCTGTGTAAGAACTAAATAATCTTTATTACCATGACTGTGAAATTGACGAAATAAAAATGTATTTTAGAAAATTTGCCACAATCGAAAGTATCGCCTATAACTCTCTGGAAAGCCATGAATACAAAAAAAATTCTCCTATCTGAAATAAATGAGGGAAGACAGTTAACTAAAAGCAACAAAGTTAAAGAAGTAGGTACTATTCACCAACTAATTAAAAATATTATTAAAATGTTAGTGGTTTCCTAAATAACCCGTTTCAAATTGAACCAGCACTAAAACATTTAGACTTTGCCAAGTAACAAATTTTATTCATTTTAGACTAAATTAAAAAAAAACGCCTGGTTGCATCTACTATCAGCCATGATACTTCAAGAACTTTTTAAAAATAAATTGATTTTTATATAAATTATATATTTTGAGCACATTTTTTACCACAGTGAAAAGTGACATAAATTATGTTAGATACAAATAAAAACCTGTGGGTAAAACTATTGGCGGAATTTTAATATTTTATAAACAGAATTAGGAATTGTTTATATGTATATAAGCTTATATTGGATAATTAGAATATTTTCATAGAAAATTTTAAAATAATGTTTTGTAATTTATAATTAAAACCATCATTAGAATTGACCTAAATTTTAGAATTATTTAAAATAATTTTGGTCTGACTAGATACTCCTTCTCTTTTTTATGTTGGTATGGTAAGAAAATGGGCGAGCAGGCCATGGTAGGATGTTTCTTGTATCCCTCTATAAATTTGGCAGTCTGGGTCCTCCATCACCTCGAAAGGTACCTTCTAAATTTACTTTGATCTATAAGGAATCCGACGATTAGCCGCAGCGGCTGTCAAAATTATTCAGTAGCCTTCTGGATTTAGGTGGATTTAGGCTAATAATTATTGCCTGTATGCTCTGCTTTCTTCCCATACAGCAAACAACGCTCTTTGCTCCCACTCGTCCAGTATTAACGATATTTACACCTTACCTAACCCTATTAAAAGTTAGAGCTCTTGAAGTTAGCTGACGTCTCGTTCATACAAGTTAGTACTGACTGATCTGACTGGTTGAAGCTTGTCAGGTGTTGTATTCCCCTAACACTCTCTATTGAGTCGCGCGGTGCGTGCGGCTTCATTTTGTTTGAATCGTCTTCCCGTCTGATTCCCACTAACAATAGTGTGTAGTTATTTTAATCAGATGTACATTATGTCTCTTCTATTGTCCAGATATTTGCTTTATAAGTTGATTTAAAAAAATGTTAAGTTGGTAAATCATGAGGTACTATGGACCAACGCATTTACTTTTACATGAATAACTTTTGTATGGCAGTCTTGCTGTTCGAGTAAATCATGAAGTGATCGTATATGGGTTAATTCACTAATGTTCATTAAAATTTCAAATTTTACAATAATTTCTGCAGAATAGAAAATAAACTTCTGCTGATATAGTTTTATTTTGTTTTGTTAACATTTTTACTTACATCATATATGACACTCCACGCTCCATTTTCACTCTTTGTAGTGTCTGTATATACAGATTTGGCCTAAACATATAGAGACATACACGAATCCATGCGAGTCATAAAGAACGTGTTATGAAAGAGAGAGAACGCATTACTAATATCTTGAAGTAGGGATACATCGAGGTGGGAACATCGTTCCAGTTAATTCGATAGTAACGTACCTGCAGTCGTGATCGTACCTTTAGTTTAGTAGAGAAGGGAAGCATTATTGTACTTTCTCTGGGTTATTAGGTTATTTACTTATATTTCGTATTGTGTAATGAAGCTTATTTTGTCAATACGACTGCCGTAAGAGAATTTAATTTTCATTTTAAACTGCGGCCGTATTACAAATCCGAGGTAATTTTTTATCAGAAGACTTCGTTTCGCGATGTAATTGGCAGTGTCTGACCGTATCCCTTCTTTAAGCATGACTTGCGAACTAATTACCAAAAGGGCTATAAAAAGCGTAAACAAATACCGGTTTCAGTAGTTAGTTAGGCAGTTAAATAGTTAGTTAAGAGTAGGAAAAGTTCCAGCCAAAATTCAAGCATAAGTGATAGTCCTGGTAAGCGCATCAGCAACTAATACCGGTTCCGCCTAGTTTTTCTATTGAAAGTAAGAACCACTTTTTATCTAGCTTTTTTGTAATTCCGCACCTGCAAATTTGTGTGTCTACATTTCAATTTTGGTAACGTTTTAAATTTTAATACAATTATTTATTTCTTAAAATACTGCGAATATTGTTTTGCTTCCGATATTCTAGTATATCGGTTGTCCCACGTTTTATATTTTTTTGAGTATGTATGCATTTGCGGATTTTCTGAGGATATTTACGTCTGACTTGAGGATTCGAGCTGGGAATATATCCTCCTGTTTGATTTTTCTTCATTTTCGTATACCGGTTGTCCCCACGTTCCGTATTTTTCAGTTTGTATACATTTGCGGATTTTCTGAGGATATTTTCATCTGACTTGAGAGTTCGAGCTGGGAATATATCCTCCCGTTTGATTTTTCTTCATTTTCATATACCGGTTGTCCCCACGTTCCGTATTTTTCAGTTTGTATACATTTGCGGATTTTCTGAGGATATTTCCGTCTAACTTGAGAGTTAGAGCTGGGAACATATCCTCCCTTGTATTTTTTCTTCATTTTCGTATATCGGTTGTTCCTTTCTCAGTGTAATGGTTGTTTTCCAATTTTTCGGATTTCTAGAAGATACATTCGCTAAACTTGAGAGTTCGAGCAGGTGGACATACCTTCACGCTAGTTTCTCTAATATTCCCGATATTACACACCCGAAATGGAACAACTTCGTTTATTCAGCGTGTTTAGTTATACTCTTAACGTCACCCTGTGACGTTCTAGTATATCGGATGTTTCCAGAGTTTCTTTCTATATTATTTATTTTGTTTTTCTCACTGGACTAAAAAGTAGAACACACCGCTTCGCTACAAAGTTAAAGTAGAGTCCATAACCCGTAGCTGCTTAAGTCCTGCACTATCATCTGTAGTGAGAAATTAATTAACGGGAGGGCTACATCTTGTGCTTTCTAACAATCGAATATTTTGTATCAGTTTGATTATTAATATATATATATATATATATATATATGTAAGCATAACTTATCACGTTGGGGTTTCTACCCTAAATAAAAGTCAGAGAAACACACTTTAATGATTTATTGACGCAATCCTGTCAAAAGCTACTTATTGAATGCCCCTCCTCCCTTGCGCCATCGTGACATGCGCCATCGTCTCCTCGGTCATGCTCGGGCCTACTCGGGCATCACGTCTTTATACGGGGTTTTACGTTATTACTCTAACACGGCCATCCTGCAATTGGAGCGTCCCTGCGACACATCTTATCTGTAATTTTTAAAACACAGCACAGCAGTTACCAGTATAAGATTGATTCAGTTATTTTTTTTTTATTGTAAAAGTCGCTACTATACAAAAGTACTACATAACACATCGTCAGTTCGACGCTATAATACAAGATTAGTCAAGTTGTCACTAACCTGTCTTGTAACTCTAGTGGAATTGCCACTATTTAGGGCTAGTAGGGTTGCTACTACCCTTACTCACAATTCTAGTGGGGTTGCCACTATTCAGGGCTAGTGGGATTGCCACTATCCTCACTCACAACTCTAGTGGGGTTGCCACTATTTAGGACTAGTGGGATTGCCACTATCCTCACTCACAACTCTAGTGGGGTTGCCACTGTTCTGAACTTGTGGGGTTGCCACTATCATTCTTAACACATATTTTTTTTTTTTTTTTCACAAAGGAAAACGTTAATATTGCTAGAACGTACCTTTATGACATTGCCTCCTCTGCAGGCCAAGGCCTCAGCTGTTCGTGTGCAGCCACTGTAGTTCTTTTCCCCTTGTTTGAAAGCAAGTACCTCTCATTAGGCAGAACCTTGCGGACTGTATATGGTCCCTTGAACTTAGCTTTAAGTTTGCCACCACTATCTACTTGAGAATCTTCAACTGCCACTACATCTTTCTCTCGAAATAGTTTGGGACTGTAACGAGTAGCGTTGAAGCGCTCGGATTGCTTCTTGAAGTTATTTTCCATTCGAAGACGAGCTTCTTTAACTGCTACATCTGGGTCAATAAAATTCTCCATTGAGATGTTTTTGAAAAATTGCTGGGTAGCCTTAAGCTCTGGATTTACTCCTAGGCGCAGCACAGCTGGTATTTGGTCGGTCATCGAATGAATTGTTGAGTTAAGGTTATCCTCAACTTCAGCTAGGGCTTTGAGCTACAAGTTGCTTGATGATGTCCAGCTTGACCACATTGGAAACATGCTCCTTTCACACCTTTTTCAGACCGTTTTGGCATCGACGCTTCACTTGAACTTGCATTTCTGTTTCTTTGCTGGGCCATAATATGACGACGCGCATCGTACTCGCTAAACAATTTCAAAAGGTCCCTTTCAAGCTTTGGCTGTTGCATTCTTATAGCAGCCTAAGCTTCGTTATGTCCTAGACCATATTCTACCATGCTTATTATTGTGCTCCAAGGAAGATCACTATGAAATCTTTTAATGGCTCTCAGCTTTTTGATGCCATAATCACTGAGGGAACTGCAGTCATTGCTTCTTAATGTGGCCGCTAAATAGGCACGAGCACCCGCCGTTTCTCGATCTGGAAAGGCTACAATAAGATCCTTTTGAAACTCTTCCCACGTTCGATGAATTGGTTTCCAGTCGCAGTAATAAGCATGCGCTCGACCCTTTAATGCCTCTCCAGCTTTTGCAATCATAAGTCCATCTCCAATGTTTTCTTCTTTTTTGAGAGTATCGGCAACCTCTAACCATTCTTCGATTGCGTGATCACTTTTGTCCGGGTCAAATTCCGATAAACGAAATGAGACGTAGGATGCTGCCGTTCGCAGAGTTTCGTTTTGTGCTGACACTGCTGACGTTGGCAAATCTGAACTACGAGCCGCCATTGTTACTTGCCTTGTAAGCTCCCGCAATTGCTCTTGTTGTCCAGCCATAAGTAACACTAAATTTTCTTGCCAGTCCAGCCTTGAACGTTTTGGTGGACGGAAACTTTCCTCCGTCTGGTCAACGTTAATGTCCTCGTTAGAATCACTGACTTGCTTTTCTCCTGAGTCAGCCATTTTACTTTGATTCGCACAAATTTTAGTCTCTTTAAAGTACTAATTCACACATTTAGTTCACGTAAGCGATCCCACTTCTGATGTAAGCATAACTTATCACGTTGGGGTTTCTACCCTAAATAAAAGTCAGAGAAACACACTTTAATGATTTATTGACGCAATCCTGTCAAAAGCTACTTATTGAATGCCCCTCCTCCCTTGCGCCATCGTGACATGCGCCATCGTGACATGCGCCATCGTCTCCTCGGTCATGCTCGGGCCTACTCGGGCATCACGTCTTTATACGGGGTTTTACGTTATTACTCTAACATATATATATATATAAATACCTTCAAACCTCTTTTATTTATTGAATTTGGATATATACAGGGTGCGGCATTAGCTTAGATTAGATTAGTTTAGATTGTTAAATTTGAAATCCCATCTGATTTTTAATCAGTCTGTATCAAATATTTTTTAATGTCGTAGCATAGAAATTGAAAAGTTAGGATAGGAACATGTAAGCCGTTTTTATTGATTTTCAACGTTTTGGCTACTACAGACATCTAAATTCAAAAAAATGTGCTTTTTAGGAGGCTGTAGATCCTTTATTAAACATAATAGACATCAAGTATTATACATCGCTGAAATTAGCTCGGCAAGAGGTTTCTAAAAATGTAAAAATATATGAGATGTTCCATTTAAATAAACAAAAATTTTATCAGGCACTGCGTTCCTGAACACACTATATATTTGGGACTAATTTTAAAATGTGAATCTCAAGACTGCCTACACTTTTTGTAATAACGTTTTTTTCGTAACTTCAATAATAGCGGATTAATCGATCTTCGACGCACCCTGTATACATACAGAGTCCGCCGTGTTAAATATTAATATTATACCCAAACCATGATACTTTACCAGAATTCTGTTGATTTTTTTCATTCATCCAATATAGAGTTTGCTAGGTCTATTTTGGGTGTTTTAAAAGCTAGGTATAACTACTTATACGTCAAAATCAATGTATATTTAGCACAACGTATCTCTACGTTGGGTAATGGTCCAAACTCGGAACCAACATTTTCTAATTTTATTTAAATAGAAAACTCTATATTTAATGTCATGTGAAATAACATTTAATAGCTTTTTCATTGACATAAATTATTCTCTATATATAAGCCTTATTTATACTTATATTTATTTTTCCTACAATCAATATTTGTTGTTTTTGGTGATTTCACTCTGAGTACACGTCTAAAGTTTTGCCCTCTAATGAGTTTCCTCTACGTTAGAAAACGTAAGGATTAAATAATCTGAAATCTCGTTAACAATGTCCAACGTTAATGCTCTCAAGAATTTAGTTTTGCGAAATTTGTATTCAAAGGTCGACTACCACCGAAACTAGAATTCTCGCCAAGTCAAACGATACAGTTAAACTTTCTGAAGCTCAGTGACCTGAAGTGACCATTCGTTGTGGCTGTATATGTGATATATAGTGAATAAATGTATGTGTAGATGTATTGTGTTTAGTTTAACTGGAACGTTTATTTAAATTTAAATCTACTATTATCCTAAGTAATTTTATTATTCAAAGTAGAGAGACATTATCAAATTATGTATTTTACCTGAAAACCAAAAAAGTTTTATTTAAATTGTGATTATTGACGATGGTTAATTAAATGTGTAGATGATTTTAGTCTGAATTAAAAAGTATTATTAGTAAATCCATACTTATTTATTGATTTCCTCATAAGTCAGATAAAAGTGGAAATAGAATTACATTGATAAATATCAAATTTTAATGGAATATCTCGAATTTGAATAAACAAAGTCGAATTTCGATAAAGTTTTACCAAACACTTACAATGTCAATATAATAATGCTCTATTTACAGTGCGATGGAATAAGTGTAGTTTTAATTAAAAAGATTGGAATACTGGTGGATTAACAAACTTTACTTCTAAGAAGATCTACATCTGCCGTTTATACCAATACTAGCGACTTTGATTCCAAACTTGTTACTTCACTACTTCTTTCAACGCCAATTGCCAAGTTATATACCCTTATGAATACTTGCAATTTTTGAAAAATCAACAAGAAAACTTCAAAGTTTTTATTTGTAAAAGAGAAATATTAAGTTATTTCAGCTGGATGCTGTTTGTAGAGTAAATTCGGTTGAGTAAAAAGAGTTTTCGCGTGAGCTGGAGAAAAATTTCTTGGCTATAAATATTCACAAGATTGGTTATTAACCATATTTATAATAGCTATAAAATTAAAAATGCTAACCTAGTGTGAAAACGTATACTTCCTAATAAATTTGTGAGTAATTTTTATTTTTTACGGTAGCTATTTCTGGATAAACTAACTAGAGAAAGACTCCATTACAATGGGAGATAAGGCCCACCATACACCTCTTTTAATAATCATGCATTAATTATTTTACCAACGAGTTGCAGCCATGTAAAATACAATATCAATAAAGCTAACTGTTGCGCTTTCCAAAGATATATTAAAGGGAGTATTAATCACACTAGTATAAACTATAGATATAGTATAGTATATAGATATTTAAGAATGCCACTAATTTATACATATCTCTTAAAAAGTTTTCTACTATCCCGAATTCCCTCTCTTCCCTAGTGAGAAATTGCATGTTTTGAAATGGTCAAACAAAAAAAGATGCCTTTAAACTTTATACAATAACTGAATCAATAGAAAATTTTACTAGATTTAAACAAATAAGATTCAAAAGATGGTTACTTTGAAAAAAGAAAACAACTGACTGTGAAGTGATAGACTGTCAGAATACGTATAATACACACAACTACTGCCCTTTAGCTATAACCACAAAACAATTTCCTAAGGCTTTTTAAACAAAACTAATATTACCATGGTAATTTTTTATATTTTTTTTTTATACTGTCCAAAAGAAGATTGAAATGGTTTTTTCTATTTTTTCATTACCAAGAACTAACCGGCATTACTTATTAAGTTTTAATGTGTTGTAGCGAATTTCGTCGATCAGATGATATTTTTTTTTTCTTTAATGTTAATCTTTGCAGTAAATTTGAAAACAATAATAATTGAATAGAAAATGAAGTGCCATTTCAAATGATTTATATAATCCCCTACTTCCCATTTAAAAATCTGAGGGTTATAACTGTCACTTGAAGGGGGTTCAATATAAAGATGCATGTTTTTCGTTGTAGGATGTTTCAAAATCTAAAATTGAATTTATTCCGTTTGACTGTTCCACACTGTATATGTTACTGCTATTTTTACAGTAATTTTTGTTGTTACTAACTTCTTAGTAAGTAATCTACCTAAATGTGCGTTGTTGCTTTTCGTCTTTATATTAAGTAACCTAAAATATATTTCAGAATCGTTCAATTATTTATTTTGGTATATAAAAGTAGGACATATTTTTATAGACAAATAAATCATTAGAATGCCATTGTGTTAAAAATCGAAAACAGAATTTTTGTCTCTTTTTCTTTTCAGATAAAAATGTTTGCTTTTTTCCTTCTTACGATTGAGTCCAAATCTCTAGAGGTTGCTCTGATTAGGATTAGCGAAACATTTAAAAAGAAACTCGGGAATAATTAACGAAACGCTCGCCCTTAAAACGCTCCGAGGTTTACAAAATACCGAAAAAAATCATGAGCCCTTTGGGGATTTTATATCATTCCAAACCAGCGAGCTTACAAAATAATTAATTAGATTAACACCAAACTACTACACACGCAACTTTTCTTACAAATTCGGTGTTCATCACATTATGCATTCACGGCAACTGTTGAATCAATTTGAATATTTGTGAGGCTAATGATCCTTCCATTTTGGCCAATTTGAGTCGTAGAGCCGCTTGTCAAGGGGCGAGACGGTTGATTAACTTGTCAGCTAAGGGCTAGAAAGGACCTCCGTTCGCCCTATGACATAGACGTACACAAAAACATTTCGACATTTAATTAAGATTAATTTTTCAAGTCGAACCAGTTGCATTCATTATAGTTTTTTCAATATTCGTCGTAAACTATTTAATGAAGTTTTGGAGATAAATTGGAAAGCATATATACATTTGTAGAATAACTAGGAGTATACTAACTCAGTATTAGTTAGTAAAAAAATGATCCATTTTCGTTGTAATTGATATTATATAAAAATATCAACACCAACTTATTCACCCACCAAGTGACTGCTAATTTTCATTTTTCAACATTGATAATAGTACACCAAAAAGTTATTAAGGTAAAGTTATGTGGTTAATTAAAAGTGGATAATAACATACTAGGAAATATATAAGTAATATGGGGTGACTCAAAAAGAATGGTAAATATTTTGAACTGTCCAAAGGGTCATAAATAGAGTCTCTGTTATCCTTTAGTACGATATATATTATTTATTATGAAATATATTTTTTAGCAATTACATGAATCATGACAAACTAACTAAATCCATATGAATAATTAGTTAATAGATTCGGGTACTTAGTATCTTTAATTGAAATTCTTGACTCTTATTCAAATCCAACTTACAATATTGCAAAGAGAATTACGTAGGGGTTATTTTAATAGTAGTTTTCTGGAAACACGTGTATATTCCCATTTTTGTTTAATTGAAGACACATCTAAAAAAAATTAAAGCCATCCAAATTTACAAATATACCGGTGTCTTTTTTTTAACATGTTGTAACTTAGCTTATGAAGTCGGTTCAAAAAACTGCTAGCAATATGATTTTGATTAATTATATAATTAACGGAAATTGAGATAATCATAAAGCAACCAATAGGTGACAATTGAACTGAAGGCATCGAATATATGAATGTGGAATATTTATACACTAATTCATTGTAATTATTACTTTGTGTTTTATAGTTACGTTATTGTTTCACTGAACAGTATTTTGCAATTTTATTTCAACATTGTATTTGCATTGTTATATATATAGGTAGACTGTGTTAAAAGTCTATTTATAAAATATATTTTTATTATTATTTATTATCAGCTGTCCAGCACTCAATAATACTGTTTATATTCAAGGTTTAGCTCATGCTTATTTCATAACTTGTTCTTTCCTGCAAAATTTTAGCATCAAAGATCAAGCCAAGATAATTTGCTTTGTTTTGCAAAGTACTATAAATTCTATTTATTTTAAAATTTAAAAATTTTAGTTTTGGTTCCACTTAACTAGTCCATCACAAACATAATTTTTTAATAGATCAATCATGCTTGCACTCCATTATTATTAGAGCGGTAGTATCTGAAAAATTAATAACTTTAACATTAACAATGGTTGGGTATGTACTCGATATAACAGGAGGAATCGTATAGAGAGAATTTCATACATTTCCCTGAGGTACATTTGCTATTACTTGCCTTCCTTCTATGCTCGTACTAGAATGTAAGTGAAACAATAACCATGCTTGCTTTATACTAAAATCAGCTCGCATATTTTCCATAATTGTGAAATTTAAATTATAGCATCCTTTAAAGCAGTCATGTCCAGTTTGTTACAAATAATTCTAAATGCATGTTGTTGGTGTTTTCAAAATTTAAGGTGATTTAGTATTTAGAATATTTCTCTGTGGAAGCAAACTGATAATCAGGTATCCAGTGTATTTTGTTTTTATATTAACGGTGTAACTGTTTTAAGTAATTACTCCCTAAAGAATTTGGATCAAACTGGTAGGTTTGAGATGGGTCTATATACATATAATAGTCTATATGATTTTTTATATCCTAGTTAGGTTACTTTCATGACTTATACAGGTCGTAATGCTAGTTTATTAAATTCAGGAAGATCATACAGGCGAAAGGAAGGAAGAATCATTCTATGTGAGATTTATTCTCAACTGTTGTTTAGTAATTTATTAGTAATTAAATCAAGCTCAGAAGTTTTTTTTTAGTTAAAATTACTAACAATTTTATGTAAACAAAGCATGTTTAAGTAAACTTATACTATTTGAGAACACATAGTTATTAGACATAACATTATTTATTTTGAGAAATTCTTTGACACAAAGTGTAAAAGAGATAAAAATGATTTACATCAAAAATAAAAATGGCTATTGGAACTTTTTTATAACTTTGTGTAATTATAATAAGAACAGAAAGAGATATTGATCATTAGACATGGACTGAAACCAGTTAAAAAACTAGTGAATAAAATTGCATTAAATTACAGAATGTGTTCCTAAAAACTATTGCTAAGGAAAAATTTAAAAATATATAAGTACGCGATTAAGCGTTAGTAAATTTAATATAATTATTTAGAAGAAGAAGAGTTCAATTTAATATATAGAAAGTAATTGATACTACAAAAAGATTTACCATTACAGAAGCGAAGACGTGTCATTTTAGAGTAATTGAATTGTTTATTAACGTATACCGATTCGGCTTAAGTTTTTTTGGGGATAGTACAAAACTATAAAGAGCAACAGAAAGAAGAATATTCATTTGAAGCGAGAGTAAGAGAGAGAAAGTAGATTACACAAGAATGAAGGCGTCGGCAATCAAACGATTCTTGGCGACGCCGATCGATCTCATCCGACTCCAACACGCAAAACGTAACGAATTCGGACGCGACTCCCCCACTAACAATCGGGTTTTAACGCTCGCTCTCTTTTTATAATGCTGTCGCATTTCCTCCTGTTAATCGGCAATCCCCAAAAAAACTTAAGCCGAATCGGTATAAAGAGTGTCCAAAAATATTATTCTATCGAATATGATTTCACAAAACTCGACGCACCTATCTGGATCATCTTTTGTCAATTTATGTATCATATGGAGATTGTATGGATGTATTTTTGTTTTTCAAAACATTATGGGCAGTACTGAAGAAAAAACAACATGCATTCGCGATTAACCATAATGAGTCTTGATTTATATACATTTGACCAATAACATCTGTGTGAATATCGTTCTGCACTTATTGAGGATCACATAGTTTCGCATGTGCTAAACTTCTTGCACTTATAGACTTATTTACTAATTCTATTTTTTTACAAATAAAATTATCAGAATAGTGCTCGTTATATAGCCAAACAATCTCATAATTACTATAAGCTTAAAGAAAATTATGCCGTTAATTATTTTATCCAGTGTATGCATATGGCAAGAAAATCGACAATTTAGACGTACACAATTGAAGTTAGTTACTAAACTATTTCGGATTTTTTATTTAAAACATTCATTTTTTTAATTTTGTTGTAAGTACTGAAATTTTTAAAATCATTTCAAAAATACATAATTTTAGATCACGTATCTACTTATTTTTTAAGAATTCATGATGTGAAATAAATAAATGATATATACTAATTATTTTATCTTACTACCTTCGTTATGAATTAGCCAAACTTAAAAAATTATACATGGATATAAAGAGGTTGAAAAGATCTTTCAAACAAATTGTCAAGCGATCCAATGTGCTTTTTGAAGATTCTGGTTTTGTAGGCGTTCTGAGTTCATCGTGAGAGCTTCGGAGTTAACTCTTATACCAAAATAGAATAGTTTTACCCTGTCTCACTCACTCAACCATACGTGAGCCCATGAACCAGCCGGGATACGCATCAATTATACTATTACGCATCCTAGAAAATCCCACCACCCTCGGCCTTTGCAGATCAGTCCTCACTATTCACATTCTAATATTATTTCATTCACCTCAAAAGGGGCCGAGATTTTAAAGTAAAGGAAACTGTTCCTGTTCGCTAGTGGTAATGCTAGGCATTCTTCTCTCTGGGTCGTCTGATGGCGTTCAGTTTTGTGTTAACGTCAGTCTGCACCATTATCCCCCTGTTTGCCCTCTAGAGTCAAAGCTTGCTTACTACCTTGTTTAACTCAAGTACTACTTCGTATCTAGGGTTAGTGGCCAAGGGACCGTTACGCGCAACACGTAGCCTCTGCGGTCCAAGACAGCCTCACCTACCCGTGGTGCCACCGTTTCTGCTAACGAGGCTCTGTCGAGACGAGGTCAAAACGACGGTCAAGCACAACGAGGAAAGTGTATACGAGTTCTCACCTAACGATGACAAAAACAAGGGCAATAACGGACAAAAACAAAGAAAGACGAAATACAAACCATATCCCACAGTGAAGCAGCGAGCCGAAAATAAGATGAACCTGAGTACTGAGTAAGTTGATTACTAAAAAGCCTAGGCGAAGGGCCCACCGCGTCCGGCGCCTATACGGATGAACCGGGACCTCCACTCCTCGTAGAGTGGTGCGACAGGACGGGTACAATCGAAGCTGCTATGATACAAATTCAGTTACGAGGCATTAGTCGAGTTGGAAAGCAAACTGTGGATCCAAAGAGGGCAACGGGATATGTAGGACAACGAAGCAAAACAGAAGGAGGTAAAAAAAAACCCAACGAGAGGAATCATACGAGGAACAAATAAACACACACCAACAAATAGAGAAGACACAACAAAAAGAAGGAAAAATAACGAGAGGTAACAAAAATAGACGACCAAGGGAGAAAAGCGCTAGCCGCTACCCCACGGTAACAAAAAGGTAGGACGGTTGTATCACCCCACTTAGCCATTGGGGTGATATCTTGAGGGAAAAATGAGGACAAATGAATCTAGAATGAAAGCGAGAGGTCCTGTCCGGAGACAGGGGGTGGTGGAATGGGTTCCCCAACTTTCATATCAGTAAACCCGATATGGAAGATGGGAGACCCGGGCTCAGAATGAATGTGTGTGTATCTAGGGTTCGTCTCGCTTTCGGCTCAGTTCTGGCTAGCCATTTGGCTCGCGTCACACCGTGATTTTCTTCGCTGAAATCTGTTATGGTGTGGCTGGCGTTTCACGGCTAGCTTACTACCTCGCTTACTAACTCAACTATTACTTCGCCCTTAAGTTTCATATCGCTTTCGACTCATTATTTCTCATTCGGGGACAATGGGATATTTTTGGAGTCATTTTGTCGTTTCTCCTTTACAATATGGTACCCCAGTAATACGGTCGTACTCACTTGTTGCGTTATTTTTCTGTTTTTGTCATCTCGTCGCTGGCTTTTTGTCTTTCGTTAGGCACCTGTCTTTAACTTGACCATTGTAATCCTTCTTTTCGAATTCACACTATCTTCGCTTGTGGAGAGAACATACGAATACCCTTACTTTTTCTGAGCTCGCTCCTTGTTTCTTCATGGGTAGGTGAGGCTGTCTTGAACACTGTTTACCCTGTCTTACCACGTTTAAAAAAAACAGTAGGGGGGAAGAGGTGGAATGTAACTTTCCAAACGTACTATACAGAGTCATTCATATCCCTAAAGGCATCAAAACCAAATTTTGATAGATTGTAGGCAGTCTAGAGGTTTTTATTTCAAAATGTGTTACAATTATACAGGATGTTGCATAATGACGTGCGATCAAAGTTATATTTTTTTAAAAGAGATCCCTTGTATTTTATTTTAAATTTAAATTCTGCTTACATTTTTCATTGCAGCAAGATAAATTTGTAATAGATTAAACAATGTACTTATAAACCTATGAACAGTTTTCGTGAAAATTATCTAACGCCCTGTATATTTTGAAATGAACAATTTAAAATTATTCTTTTACAGTCATAGGCTTTTGAACTTCTATCATATCTTAACAACCGTATACAGGGCGAGTCCAAACTCGAATACATCAGTTTCAGAAGTTTGTTATATCGGTTGCTTTGATCGCTATTTCACTACATTTTCAGTTTGATTAACATTTCCCTATACCCAAACTGAATAATTTTTGTGTTACTTTAAATTTATTAAAATAAAAATTGTACATCCAGCAAAGATATCTTTAAAACGCAGTAGAACAGAATTTATTCGCAACAATGAACTTGTTATGCCAGCTCCAGACTCTCACGGATACTTGCCGAAGTTACCCAAGACGAGGAACTCACATTTACATTCTCGTCTACTTTGCGTGTACCTATTGCGATGATTGACACAGAACAGGTAACAGCTGCTGCTGCAACTATTTGTGCGTATAATTATTAAAAGCAAGAATGAGAAAAGACAAGAGTGTGGGGGTGGTACCTCGTCTCCTGTACTCCCACTCTTACCTCGTCGGCCTTTGTCTTAGGCACAAGAGACCATCTCTGAAGCCCGTGACGAGGTAAAGTAGTACGAGGCGGAGCGAGGAACAGCTCAACACTCACGTCCCGCTCGTTTTGAAAGAAGTATGCTAGCATAGAAAATGGTCTTAAGACGTCAATAAAATTATAAGAAGTATAGAAGGGTCAGGTTTTTTATCTAGTTATAAATAGTTAATTACAAATAGAATCATAAGCGTCATATCAAGATTGTTCTATCTAAATCTGGCCACTGTAGAATCCTGAATTATAAGAAAGAATATATACGAGTACAATAAATATAAATAACTTTTGAATTACAAAGGTATTTTCCATATTTCATATTGAGTTAAAGCAATTAAGACACGGCAAAGTTTTTAAAAATAGAAAAACACATCTTTGGCAGTTTATAACGTAGCGGTTTTTTTTCTACTAATTTAATCAAAAGCTATTTATTTGGTTTTGTTTGAATAAAAAGACAGATTTAAATGTTATTCTTGTTTCTGTTGCGGCTATGGATTGTGTTCGTTATCAAGAAATTCTGCAGGCAAAGCAAATGATTAATAATTAATGAAAAGTGATTTATTATGATAGTCAAACTGAATTCGAATACACTATTTAAGGGGTTATTATCCGGATGGGTTTTAATAGATAAATTGGTGGCTAGATAATTATTAATCATCTATTTAGTCTTTGTTTCTCAGTGAAAATGTTTGATATATTTTTTGAAAACTTTTAATGAGCACACAAATAGGTTTACCTCCATTGGCTCTGGATATTTTGTCAGTCATATTTTTTCTCTTTAGCTATTTTTTTTTGCAATTTTATCCAATTAGGATACCAGAAATAAAGAGCTCAAATTAATTAAAAGTTAGTTTAATTGATAATTTTACAGTATTCAATTTGAGGAATTCGGAAGTTTGTCAAAACTTTTATAATTAGGTATCAAAATTTTTACTCAATTTTATATAAAAAATGTTGTATTATTACATTGCCTTAGAAAGAACATGGATAATTACCCTATTTAAGCTTTAAATATTAGAAGATTATGTTAACTAATACCCGTATATAAATTTTTACATATTACCTATTGAGTATATAAACAAATTTTTTATGGTACTCTAACATTGGGAGATATACAGGGTGATTCATAACTATTGGGACATAAGCTAAGGGCAGGTTATTTGGACCAAAATATGGCGATAAGACCAAATATACATTAATAAAATATTGATGTGGAATAAGTTATAAGACGTTAAAGTTGAATTTTTTTTTTTGATAATTTCACCCGTTTTCGAGAAAAACGCAATTGAACAGTTCAAAATCACAGAAGGGGATTTTATCGTGTTTAAACAAAAGTAACAATATTACGGATAAATGATATTTTCTAATCAAAATCACTAAAAAGTTTCGTCAAAAAGCTACCACTTAATTTCATCATCAGAAATCATTCATGTAATAAAATGTGAAATAATATATAAAATAATATTCCTTGTCCAAAGCTATGTCTCTATGCCGTTTCGATAACAACTGATAAATATACTGTGTCATCAGAAAAAAACAGTTTATTAATGTATATTTGGTCTTATCGCCATATTTTGGTCCAAATAACCTGCCCTTAGCTTATGTCCCAATAGTTATGAATCACCCTGTATATCACAACAAAAGTATACTACCGAATACTAAAATAGAAACTTGAATAAACCAGTTGTCACATATATTGCAAATAAGTACAGGGTGTTTACAAGGTATGTGCAAGTCCAAAATATCAATGTCGTTTTGAAATTACAAATTTTGAAACATGAAATGCCAAGTATTTATAAAATAAATCAAAAAGTCTGTTATTAGACTTTGATATATCATGCAAATTATAAACAAAATATTGTTTAAGCTAAGTTTTTTGTAAACTGTATTATTTATTTATCAAAAAATATTATGCGACTGTTTTGTTTTATTTTTAAGGTGCATTTTTTTAAAACCTATGTTCCTCAAAGAAATTTGTATTACCTGTTTGAACTCTACATATAATATAACGGGATTTTGACATATGTTGTAATATTTTGAGAAAATGTACCCTGTTTTTCTATTAGTAACTCAATAAATATGAATGAAGGTTCCAAATGATATATAAATTATTATTTAATAGTTAGTGGCCAGAACATAACAAATTTGGAATATTTATCGAAAGATAAAATATCTCCGAAGAAATCCGAAGAAATATCAATTTGTGTTTATTAAATTATAAGGAATTTTATATACAATTTATGTAAAAATCTCAGGTAATATCTGAAGTTTTGGTTTAGTACAGATATTTAAAAGTAATAATGAAATAGGTTTAGAATTCGAAGTTAACGTGAAGGTGAACAAATTTATATTTTAATTGGGCCGAACTTAATCTCTAATTAATTTCAATATTAATTTTATTTTGCAAATACGAAATCTCGTAAATATTATCATTACATACTAATATACTATTACAATATACAGGGTCAATCAACTTTACATACTTCTACAATATACAGTCTCTCAAGGGGAATGTCATGTGACCATTAAAAACTGTCGACTTCCTTTTCTTATTAATATATAGGGTGATTTGTCTATTTTTTTTTTGGTAAAACTATACACCAGTGACCAGCATTCAATTAGCTTTCTCAAAAGTTAGAAATTCCAGGACCGGCTTCAGAAAAATTAATTGGGACGGATCATATCCAAAAATCCATACTGCATGCTAATTTTTTAAATTCTAACAAATGATTTTCAAAGCGCATGAATGAAAACTGTATATATCACATTTTTATTACATTTTTATTAAATTTGTAATAAACGAATAATATTAGCTAGAACTAAAAACCCACAATCACATATCACATAATGTAATATCAATTTAAAACAAACATTTTTAGTTGTTGAGGTTTTGGATAAAATAAGTGTTGTAAATACACTGTTATTGTCATTTTTTCTTGAACTAAACTCCTACATTTGCTAAGTTTGATTTTTATGAAACCAAACTAATTTATTTTCAAGAATTCCTAAGAGGGAGCTTTTTTATTCATGTTAAAATATGTGGCACTTTAATTCAGGATAAGAGGTACTAAAATACCATTTCTGGGTAACGAAGTTAAAAAAAATTATTTAAAGTGTAGAATATATTTTTTTTTCAAAACTGACACAGTTTGGCTGCTAAATTCCGCATCGTCTCAATTACTATTATTTATTAATTATATCACTTTTGTAAATCTTTTTAAAACACTCTGACAAAATTAATTATACTAGAGGTCTTTCTGATTACACATCTCATAATTCAATAACATCAATTAACCAAATTAAAATTGTTGGGGTCTTTTGAGGGCAAAAATTACTCCGAAAAATAGCTACTCATTTAGAAAGTACAAACCACACAGTGTAATCGATCAATTAGCTTAATTTTGTTAATTTCAAGCATTGGGAGGAAACATGAAACGAAAATGAACCCCGAAAAACTTTTTGTGTTGATCCGCCCAGACCATTCATCCTCAGGTTGAATACTAATTTTGTAGTCAAGGGAATTGGGATTTTTTGGCTACTAAAGGCCCGAATAATTTTTATGATAATTTAGATTTTCTCTATTAACCAAAATACTAGATAGAATAGGAAACTCAATCTATTGAACGTCTATTTATTATATTGCTATAAAGTGCAACCGTAGAAAGTACACGAGAATAATAATAGCTTCATTTATTTTCTCTCGTGAAACTGATGCATAGCATTCGATTATTTTATACTTTAGAAAACGCCTTATCCCAGTTATATTACATTAGCTTGATGTTTTTACAACACGCATAATTTCAAGACTATACTTAGATCTACTTTCCTCATAGAAACAATATACTATTTATTTTCTATCGCGCGTGAGACAAATAAACTGAAAAAACAGACAGTAGAAATATTACCTATTATGAACCATTCTAGGAGAAAATTAAGTGTGTTAGGTCACATTCAAAAATATATTAATTTTGTGATTAATAAAAATATCTAAAAACTATAATAAAGATTTTAAAATATGTATTAGACGTAAATAAAAAATTTAAGTAGATAAATATAGTACGAAAAATGCAATCTGGCAAAATATGTTTTTAACAAAGCATATCTTGAAAAATTGCCGAATTTAGAATTAAGAACATTTTATGAAAGATCTAGTAAGTGTTAAAAACTGTGATTTTTATAAGTGAATATAACAATTTTAGAAAAATAGATCCTTACTTAAATATTCATAAGAATAAGAATTATTACCATTTTATTTAATTTTTTTTACAGTTTGTCCTTTATTTTCTTCATTAACTTTTAAATAAATAATAAAATTATCCTTAAAATCAAAATGACAGTTCTATTAAATCAAGGTTACATAGATCTCTTTTTTTGTAATCCGTTGCTATGTTTACTTTTTTATACTAGTAATAAAATGAATACTTTTTTGTACAACTGCAATAATAGGCTCTTTCTACAAAACGTGTTACATGAATATACCGTTATATATTATTATACGCTTGAAGAAAAATATTTTTTGGGCTATGTCATCCTTAAGGAGTTCTGATTATTTTTCTTGCAGCTTGTATAATTACGTACATTATACTTTATTGTAATGAAGCGAGTTTACAGGATAAGGCGCGATGGAGGTTATGTTTCCTCAACGATTTAGTTTTAATTTTGAAACATATCTCAACAGCGATAAGAGAGAGTTCAATTTGGTGCAATCTCTGGACTCTAGAATAGCTATTCTTGAAAATGAAGAACCAAAATCGTTTAAAGAAAACAAAGAAGAAAATATAACTTAGCTAAGACATAGCATAGATAGAAAAGTTACTTTCTACTTCCTCGCCTTTAACAATAGGATTCCAACATCTTGGTGCTATCTCCAAGTTCTTTATCTAGTTTCCCCTTATTTCCAGAAGTCGGTGAGGTAGGATAGATCAATTGTCGTTATTTCCGGAGCAATGTTTCATAAATACCTTGATTTTCAGCGGTAATTTTGATTTTGACAAATCGGTTGAGGTTTGAGAGTTTTTGATAGGTAGTTTCAGGATTTTGCTGGTTATATCAATGACACCTTTGATATACGGCAAAAAGGTTTTGGTTTAGTTTGCGGAATTCAGGAATATTGGGTGAAATGGGAGTGGCAAGTTTGTAAATATTTATTTGGGTCATATTGCAGCTGTTTTGTCCAAAACATTCTCCTAGGCTATCAGTTCGGAGTCTTTATTGGTGTCACCCACGATAAAATACGAGGTCTGGCTTTTGCAGAAAAATATTGCTTGTAATACGTACAAATAAACATTTGCAGTATATGTATCTTCTAAGAAAATGGAAAATGATATGACGACTAAAGTGAAATTGGCTGGGATACATTAAGAAAGACATCAAATGAAGAGGCTAAACGTCTTTAGATTAGAACTCCTAAAGAAAACGAAAAATAGACCTACTATGACACGGACAAAATCGGTACTAGTAGAGACTGGAAAATGAGAAAATCGCAAGGAAAAATAACAGCAGTGGTCAAGAATTGCATATAATGGCATTATTATTTTAGAGGTACTATATTACTAGTTTTTTTAAGCTTGCCCTCGTAGACATTTTAACAAAAATAAATACCCAAATTGTGCAGGTTAAGAAATAGATTCAATATCTGAATGTATTAGATTTTGTCACGTCCTTTCACGTATAATGTCTGTTCTTAAGATCTAAATTGACCAGCGAACGTGATATGAATGACAATCAGAGACTCTATTTTTATTTTGAGGGAACTAATATATAAACTGAAACATGTTTGGAAAGGTAACTCAGTCTATTTATTTGGCGGCATTGTGTACTCAAATCATAATCCCTAATTTCTATAGATATACCTACACTATCTATTAGTGTCTTTTGTAAATCGACATATATGTATATGTTGATTTTCGGCTTCAGCGGGTAATATGTTAAGATGAATGATTCCTCATTGTCAGCGTTTGTTTCTGCGAAGGATTGTTTGGTTTCTGAGAACGATTCAATAAAGTCACATTTGTCATTTTTAAGTACCTATCCACCCAATTTTCTGCTTGCGCTTCTTAATAAATTAATACCCGGCATTTCTTATTTCCTTGTCAATATTCTGAATGGTTGCACTTGGTTGGTTGTGATTGCCATTTTGAGTCGTGAGTCCATTTGTCGACACAGTATTTTCTTGAGATGTTAACTTATTCTTTATTTCTTTAGTTTCTAGTACTGGTTTCCAAGCTGTTGTCTGTACGATCTGAGTATCGGTTGTAGAATTTAAATTATCTGAGCATTTTGATATTTCTATTTCTATTATTAAATGTCCTGATTTTAGGGATTCACTATTCGCCAGTACTTTGATGTATTCAAAATTCAAATGTGAGAAAATAACATTAAATCGTATATGTGATTTAGAAGTTCTCTGCTTCCTACTACGTACTTAAATTTATTTTATGGATTTCTAAAATTGTGTTTAAAGTATATCAAATCGTTTGAAGCTAAGTTTGGACCTAATAAGAATAAAATGAATGTACACAATAACACTGATTGTCGAAATATACTGTATCAAAATATAAAAAGGCGATCAAACGAACTGTAGTAATTTTGGGCGAATACCTGTAGTGAGCATAGTGTTTCAACAGATTTTTGAGAAAATATTAAAAAGAAGAATCGAAAATATATAGACTGCGTACTAACAGAATATATTCTCAGAATCTACATCGATTCCTCTAATCCTATTTTAGGCTCAAATTTATTATATGAAGGTATCACCCCTATTTTCTATAAGCCAAACTTCGTCAGAGTTCTTTCAGTATGCAGTGCACGGTTAAGGGTTTTATTTACTTAGACTGACATATTCCTTCTGATTTCCGATCGTTGTAAATCTTAATTTCCTCTATTATATTACTAGACTCATCACAGAAAAGAGTTCTGGTGTAACAGCTGATATTTGAGCTCCTCTCTAGCGAGTTTCTATTTCATAATCCTCGATTCCTGAGTATACGAGCAACAATAATCCTTTTAGCTAGTTCGTTCTCAGAATTTTGATATTATCTTTAGCTGATTACATTAAATATCAATACTTTTATAGCACCTTGAATATGCCAACTAAATATATCTAAGAATAATCTAAATATCTAAGAATATCTAAATATAAAATTGGATTCAAGACACTTCAGTATTTGAAAGTAACTTTAGATGATACAAGTCTGAAAAAGGAGCTGTCATAAAATTTTTTCACATTAAAGATTTAAGTTGCAGGAAATTAAAGCTGAGTTGGAGTTTACTTTAATCTGGGTGGCAAATTTTAACCGCGACCATACAAGCACTAAGGATGTAAAGCGCCCAGGTAGGAAAAAATCATCTACCTCAGAAGATAAGAATCTCCAAGTTCATAAAATAGTTTTGAGTCAGAGTTAATTACAGTTGGTGTCGAAACACATCACATATTATGCAAAATTTTGAACAATGCAAGAGAATTTGCGCAGATTAATAAATATGTACGAAACTTGAATTCACCATTACACACCGAAGACCAAACGTCAAGAAAATAAACAGCGAAATGCCAACCAGTCCCAAAGAAGTCGAAAGGGTTGCATCGGCCAAAAAGGTTATGGCTTCAGAATTTTGGGATGCAAGAGTCATTATTTTTATTGATTGCCTTAAAAAGCGTAAAACAGTAAATGGACAATATTATGTTAACTTACTTGATTAGTTGCAATAAAAAAATTCACAAAAATGGCCTAGATTATCTATTTCCAATTGGTTGAATTTAATTATGTTTTTGTGTTTTGTTCTTTTCAAATATCATGGCAACCCAAATGTACCTTTCAATATTTATTAATGTCAGCAATATGGAATTACCGTATTTTAAAATATATTTTCAACATGAAAATTTAGGCTTTTTCCCTGATACAACAATAGATATTTGCTTCTGAGGTTTCCTAATATAAATTTGATCGTGAAATTGATATACATATGAAACCTTGGTTTATGTATTTTATTGGTTATGTTATGTTTTCTAGTTCATTTTCGATTATACATTTATTGAATGTTGTAAAAAATTTTGTATTATGTATATGTATTCCAATTATGCATTGTTGTGATTACGGCTCTATTGTGCATATCGAATCAAAAATACGAAGGAAACACATTGTTCTAGAATAAATTGAATAAAATTGAATCAGTTGAGGCGGCGTTTTGAAATATTGAATAATAAGAATTCCGAATTGCTGTCATTGCTAAAAATGAAACGATTTCCGCCGTGCCACAGATTTCTGTTCTTTAATAAAGATAATGGCATGTGACATAAAATGCCACTTCAATTTTTCAGAAAATATACCAATTTCGAAGGCGATATTCGGATGTAATAAGCAAATCATCAATTTTTATAACTTTACGTATAGTTAGAGATGGATCGCCATTACCATCTATTGAAATTTTTAATAAAACTTGTCCAAAAGCGCTTCAGCTTTATTAGATTAGACTCGGTCTTTATAGTTTTAGGGAGACACAAAATGTATACCATTTAATAGTACACACATGGAAATAAACTAATGTTTACATAAAGACATATTGTTTTAGTTTTCGAAAGTTTAAAATGCATTCTACTGTTTTAGTGTTCCAAATTTTCATATTATATTTTTTACTTTTGCAAAAGCGGTTGTTCTTATATGCATAATATTATAATAGTATTAATAGACTAGTAAAATTGCCACCAAGGAATAGAATTTAGAATTGCTTATTCCTAAAATTGTCATTAATTTTTATAAAAACTAATACTTTACATATCAAACAATGCATTTTTTGTCCAAAAAATATTGTAAAAATAAGTAAAAATGTAAATTTATACAGTAATGTACAATTTGGGATAATTGACTAATTGATGCAAAATCAGATAATACATTTCATAAAGAATTATACAACTATACTTTTAATACCCTCTACTCATTTTACGTCTTTTTGTGTTAAAATTAAGCAAGTATCTTACCTACTAGGTTTTTTTATTCTGGAAGATCCTGTATGAGCTGATCAGATTATTATTATGAAACACTTTTGTTAAAAGAGACGGAATATTTTATAAACCCAAATATTTTTCATTTATGATTAAACGTAATAAACAAACAAAAAGAAGAAATTGGAATAGAGAAGTTAAGAAAGGAAGAAAGAGAAATTATGAGGAAAAAATATGAAGACAATTAACATCAAATAGACAAAACCGAAATAACGATAGAAAATGTCATTATAATAAGAAGTATCATAACTAGAGTAGTTAATGTGATAGATCGAAAATAAATGAAGGAAAGTAACAAATTGTTTGACATATATTGTGAAAAATTAAACAAGAATCAGAAATAATCCAGATTAACATGACTAAGAACAAGGAAACAAGAGAATTAACAAATATACAAAGAAATAAGAAAGGAAAGCAGAAATATAGTGAAAAAATAACGAAGTGGATAGAATAAATAATGGATCTAGAAAATGATAATACAAACAAGTAAAAGCTCGATTAGTATAGAACTAGAATAAAAAAACGATTACAGCCAATATTGAAGACTGGGAAAAACACTTCAAATAGTTACTACTAACGCGACAAAATGCAGATTATGAGAATGGAATCACACTAGAGTGTGAGGAAAAGAAAAGGCACCTAGATAGAAGAATATGAGCTAATATTAGCTAAACCGAATTAATGCAAAGACTATATATACCAATTGTAGACATATGGGAAGCAAAAATGATGCCGAAAGAACAGGAAGTAGGAATTCTGAAAAAAGCAGATCGAATAGTTTGCAAAAATTACACAGAAGTCACACTACTAAATAATACATAATAAATATTAACAACTATTTCGAGAATCTATCTAAAGTTATAAATCTTTAAATCTTTGGGCATATTATTCAATGATATAAACCCAAGAAGTCAAACATTTCAACGAAGCAAGATGTAACTAAGTTTTCACAAGAAGCGTGCAATGAAGAGTGGTTACTAACAAATATTTGTAAATATGTAGAATAATACAAAAAATTATTAATTTACATTCATAAATAATAATTTGCAGGTAGTTTTGGTTTTTAGGCTTTGGTGGGCCTCCAGAAAAGAGTAACTCACTAACATGCAAGTAGAAGAAGTAAAAGATAAGTGGTCTTTGTTATAATACCAAACATAAAGACTAAGGTTTCCATTAATTTTTTGTAACTTACCGTTCACAAAAATTTGTTTGCTGGTTAAAGGAATAGCAAATGCATAAAATTACCAGTTGGTATTAACACAATTGGTAGCATGGCAAAAAAAATTGCTTCTTTTTTGAGATTACCAAATGGAAAAGACTATATCGGCCACTACTTGAGAAGATTATCAACTTCACTATTTGCAAACTCAAGAGCGAATCAACTAACAGTGAAAAGACACGGAGACTAGAGTAGCAATACGGTAGCTGAGGGATACATTGAAATATCCGTAGAAAATAAAAAATAAATAGCTATAAAAATTTTGTGCTCCTCAGCAGAATACCCTTCGTCTGGAGTGAACTTGTTTAAATGCAAAAATGTTATCAATATTCACAAATAATGACATTTTGGTTTCGCTATTATTAACCAACTGAGTTAAATGATGGGCTCATTATTTACCTCAGTTAGATAGTAGCATTCAATACTTAACTCAAATAAATTTGATAATAGTTTTTTATCCAGGTCGTCGTAGATATTTAAATTTACAAATGGACTATTGGCGAACACTTTAATAAAATATGAAATTTTTAACTAATTTTCGTAATTAGCTGCGAAGGATTCATAATCCATTTAAAAATACACATGAGAACCATAAGTTCCCTTTAATGAATAATGTTGTTGATGAGTTGGTTTTAAAAAATGTTAAAAAAATGGAGAAATAATATATTACTTTTCTTATTTCTTTATTTGATTAATACATTAATGTTGCAGTAATTTATATTTATTTTCAATTTTGTTCAATATTTTAGTATGTTTGAGATAATGAAAGTTTTTGAATATCACAGTTTTTATCGAAGGCGCTTTCAATGATGTTAGAAATTAGATAATTCTATCGTTTATTCATAAATTTGTTACAAGCTATAGCATTTTTTAGAGTTATACCACTATACCACATTTCATATGATGGATTAGTTTTTCTTTACAGTAAATAATAATGTATAACGCGGGTGTATCTCATTCGAATGCGATACAATTTTTAATTTTGTTTTGAAAGAGTAGCTAGCCATTATGGAATTTTTCTTAAAGCTTGTTTGGGATATTGGTCCAAGATTTTTGCCATCTGTTATTAACTCTCTTTTTAAAATTGAGCTTTAAGTGTGAGTGTAAAGAGACGGGAATTTCCTCTGGTGTTGGGTTATTTCGTACATTTTTTGTTAAGTCCGAGGTAGAGAGTAACCTACATACATTTTATATCAACTTATATATGCTAAGCCTTTTATTTCTTTTTTTTTAGCAGTATTACGGATGTTACTAAATAGTTGATTTAGAGTTATTAGAGCGCTGAAAGACCTTCTAATAATTAAATATTTCTTTTTTTTTAACTAGTACTCTAGCTATTTATATAGCAAACAGAAGAACCAGTTACTAGGTGGAAGTTATGGGAGGCTGAGAAATCCTTGGACTAAACAGATACTGCGATTCCATTTTCATTTTTTGATTCGTTAACATATGTATATTTCGTAGGAATCGCTACAGTTAGTAAGTTTTCTATTAAATTCTTGAATTATTGAAGTTGAATTTATATGTCAAGAAATTGAGCATAGAGTAGATTTTGTATTGATGATATCATGATATCATAGTTTTGTAGCAAATAGTAGTTAAGACTTAAGAAACATGTTTATACACGATAGTAAAAATAGGGATCACTTCTGTGTGTTGTTTTAAAATTAGTTTGAAATAATCGGAAAATGCATTGTGAAGTACAGCATTGCTTTAATTCGATGAGACTAGACTAGAGAAAGAGATATTTAGATACTGTCTTCTGTGAGAAAGGGAATTCTTCTTATTCGCAATCGAGGCTTTGATTGAACCATGTGTGATGGACGCCTAGACAAATCAATGAATTGAATATAGTCGTTTAAGGATTAGAATGGTAAGCGATTATATTATAGTCCAATTCTAATCGGACTACTGTTTTGTAAATGAATAGTGAATTCTCCAATTTTTAAAAGCTAGTGATCTCCGTAAGATTGAAAAAATTTAGTTAAAAATTTTGTGTGACTTCCACGAAACTTTCTTAATGGAAAATTATTACAAAAAATGTAATTCGTTCACGTAATTGATTTGTTTTTTTTTATTCTATTTATTGCTTGTTTGCTTTATTTTATAGCTTCTTTGCAACACAGTTATTTCGCTGATTTTATTATGTATATGTACAAACCTATTTCTTGATAGACATTAATTTTGGAATTATGACTGACCAGTTTACATAAGATCTTATTGTGTATTTCAGGTATGTTGCAATGCAATACTGAATATAATATAATAATGATCCGCTATCATGTAATATATCCTATTCATCAATTCCCGGAGTAGGATTATATGCGTTGAAATATCCGATTAATAACCGTATTCGAATCTTATTTAAGAAATTTTGAATTTTTACTGAGATAAGCTCTTGATTCAGTAGGATATAATTGTGGAAAATGGTTAAATGGTTATTTCAGTATACGCTGTTAAGTGTGTTATAGTTTTATGTCGATTTCACTCCATATATATGGTATACTACACTCACGCTTGCTTTGTCAGCATTTTCTATATTTTTGAAGAAACAATTATAAACATTTAAATTGTGTATTTTGTTGTTATTAATATTTGTTTAAACATATTATAACGGTTTGGTTCTAGCGACGAAGGCCTGAGAGGATGTTGACTGCTGAATGTTAGCCAACAGCCAATGACTGTGATGGTTTCCCGAAAACGTCAACAATATTCTGATAAATATCTAAATTTTCTGGAACATTCGAGAAAGGAGAAAAACATATATAATTATAGAGAAACTGACTAGTAAAGTGTCCAAAGTCGACACAAGCAATATAGAGTCTCTGTTATTCACGTTAATTTGTATTATTAGGCCGTTTTGTAAAGTTTTCTTGTTAAATAAAGTTTGTTACACGCACTGTTCCAATACTATTAGCTTGTGTTTGAAAATTAGCAATTTTAAAATATTTAAATGGATGTAGAACTTATTTATTTATGTTATATTGAGCTGGTGAGTGTGTTCTTAAAAAGTTTCAGTGAAGGTTTCCCAATCAGGTTTTTAATTATAATTTTGATTCATTTGAGAAATGTTGAGGGGGGCTGGAACTGATGCTTAAGATAAAAGTAATATTAGTGAGTAGGTCTATAACTTCTGTTACCCTTGTCACATTGAGGTGATCTGGTGACCCATCGCAGTTTTATAAGAAGTTGTTTTTAACATACTTTGAATTAGGATATTCTAGGGTATTTTTTATTACATTAACATCTCTGCTATCAATTTCTTAAGCTTAACATTTTTAGAAGTTTTAATTTTTATATGTCTTTAAATTAGTTTTCCTGAGTACGGGGCTGACGAGTTGCTAATTATTTTGCAGATTTTTTTATTTATTAACTAATGGAAATATTTAAGTCATAATAAAGTTCTCGAACAGTTTATTGGTTGACTGATGTATTATGATCGCTATAAATATTTTAGGAAGCCTTATCAATATTTAATATTTGAATTTTAAGGAGTTATTTGTGGCAATACTTATATAACATCCTCCAGGTCGTGATTTTGAAATGTTAATATCTGTATCATTATGGGTTTTATATTAGTTGATCTTCATGTATAGTTTTTTGTACTAAATTATTTTTTCCCTTAAATTAATAAGTTGAAATTTAACATACTAATGCTAATGATTTGTATACAATTAAAAATTCTTCGAAATGCGATAATAATTATTCGAAAAAGTAAACTGGAAAACTGGAGAAGTTATGTAAAAAATGTTATTAGGTTATAAGGTACAATATGTTTTTCAACGAAATTTCACATGATTTATACGACAGCTCACAATTTAAGACGAGTATTCGAGATTTATATGAATACTCAAAAATATAAGAAGTGGGATTTCATACGAAATAAGTTGCGAGCGACTTTGGAGTTCACAATTCATCAAAAATATCGCTGTGATGAGTTCACCATTCATGAGATTAAATTTGCATCCATTGATTTTGATATGCCAGTGTAGAAATTTTTGCAATGCAGCTGAAAGGTATTCGCCTGATTATAGCATCTGTGCCCTTAGTATCCAGACTAAAATCACTTTATCTAACTAACTACGTTTTGTAGGTACAAGTTGCAAGGCATCAAACACTTAAAAAAAACGTGAACAATAAAAAATAAATTGAAGTTTTGGACTAAACGAAACTGGTAGAAATTATTTACTAATAGTAATAAGCTTTTTTCTTTAAATAGAATATATTGACAAATTCTTATTTCAGTTAGAATTATTTTTCCATATATTGCGAATAATCAATCGTCATGATAATCATTGTATAACAGATTATAGAGAAACAATTATTTCAATGATATTTTATTTTTTAACTTTTGTCTGGTGTATGTGCAAGCTACAGATAGTGCTATCTTTTACCCTTTGTTGATTTTAAACATTCTGAATTGAAAATACAGGAATTAAAATCATTAATAATTAATGTTTTACAACTTTGACTTTCTCACGTTTAATTAAACATTGTTATTAGCGTTTAAAAATATCCTTTTAAAAATTTTATTAGATTTTAAGAATTTTGTGGGCGTTTAGATATATATATATAAACAAGTAAACGTTGGGATTTCAAAGGAAACTAAGGTCAGGTTTAATGAAATTGGTACAAAGTCAAAGGACCCCGGCCACAGCTTATGAAAAAGTGGTCCCGGTCAAATGAGCTGAAATTTTGGGAATAAGTAGATCTCGATGAGTAGAGAAAAAGTCTCCATGGCACCAACCTCCGGGGATGCCCCGTTTTTGAGATATCAGCGTTTCAAAACTCAAAATTCGGCTCTGGCATATAGGTTAGGTCGATTGTTTATCAATGAAAACATTCCTTTTTAGAGTCTCTCAAGCCGGTTTTCGGTCCAAAAAAGCTTTGGAGATATCTGCAAGCATCGTAAAAACATTATGAGACACGATCCCGCCCCTGAACCCGCAGAATTCGCACCAATTGTGGGGGATTTCGGTTCGCTGTCAGTATGAAAGGAGACACCTGTTTTTCTTCTCTCAAATATACTAGTTACGAATTTTGGTGACGTAGGTGTCCATTTACAGGACAAATAACATCCCCTGACTTCCACAGAATGCCCGAAAGACGCCTAAGGGGTCGAAAAATGACATAAAATGAAGAGATCTGGACTAACCCTGACAGAGTGTATGGGAGATACCTCACCGGTTTAGTTCTGAAATGAGTCAATGAACACAACAAAAATTGGGAAACAAGGTCAAAGCATTATTTTTTTTATTGAACGATTAGTTTAGTCTCGAAAATATCATCTGGCATCTTGCCCTTCGTCAATTATTTCCAATTCCTGAATATTTCTCTGACGAGGTCGATGTCCTGCATCCATAATATTATCCAACAAGGCAGCACTTAGGAATCTTATTCGTGCTTGATGTCGGGCATAACCCAGGAACCATAAGACGCTAGCAACATGCGCACAACATCCTAAGGTCCTGGCCCCAGACCTGCATGTACAATAATATCCGAAAATAACCCCCTGTTCTATTTCCTCTCCATCTTGTCCACAGAGGTTGGGAAATCTTTTACAAAGTCGCAAAAATCACAAAGTTCGCGAAATCTTTGCTTATTAAATTAATTCTTGCAGTTAAAAAATCACTGGCACACAATAACAATAACGAAGCAGGAGCACTTTTTGTTTATAAAACGAATTTATTTTACTCTCAATTAGCTACCTTGATAATGTTTTATCGAGAAAAGATATGAGTTCGAGCTCGAGGTTCGTGTTCAGCTCTTTTTTTACGATGTAAGTGTCTTTCAGGGAAGTTTGCAAAACTACTGCTGAAAGTAAACAAAGGTTTGATTTCTAGGAGGAAGGATAGATTGCGCGACCAGCATTTCTGAACCTTGGGTGTCCATTTGGCCACCTTTGGATAGTCTGATGGATGTTAAGGTCCACTTAATGCAAACCAGAAATCTTTATCCGAAAGGATCTCCGGTCCCAGTTTGTGTTAGTCCAGACCCTATTCAATGTATTTCATTTTTCGCCCCTCGGGCCCCTTTCGGGCATTCTGTGGAAGTAAGGGGATGTTATTTGTCCTGTAAATGGACACCTAAGTCACCAAAATTCGTAACTAGTATATTTGAGAGAAGAAAAACAGGTGTCTCCTTTCATACTGACAGCGAACCGAAATCCCCCACAATTGGGGCGAATTCTGCGGGTTCAGGGGCGGGATCGTGTCTCATAATGTTTTTACGATGCTTGCAGATATCTCCAAAGCTTTTTTGGACCGACGAAAACCGGCTTGAGAGACCCTAAAAAGGAATGTTTTCATTGATAAACAATCGACCTAACCTATATGCCAGAGCTGAATTTTGAGTTTTGAAACGCTGATATCTCAAAAACGGGGAATCTCCGGAGGTTGGTGCCATGGAGACTTTTTCTCTACTCATCGAGATCTACTTATTCCCAAAATTTCAGCTCATTTGACCGGGACCACTTTTCCATAAGCTGTGGCCGGGGTCCTTTCAAGCTGTCGACAAAAAATAATAGAATCTATGGTATAAGACAAAAATACGCGGCTCTGTTGTTACAAAATTATCATTGGTCAATCGAGGTAAAGAAAATTTAATAGGGACAAAATCCCAACTACGAAGTAAATAAGACGATTTCGTGGGACCGTCAGAACGAAAAATTAAAAAAGTAATTTGTTTACGGGGCTAACCATTAATCCTTTTCTATAATATTAGAGATTTTTTGTTAGAGTTTATTTACCAGAAAAAAAAATAGATTTTCGTTCCGTTTCTCATAAGTAATAATTATATATTTGGTGTCGTTGGCGAAATTTCAGAAATGGAGACTATTATGGAGATTAACGGCTATTGAAACATCAGTGATTAATCTTCAGAATAAAACCAGCAAGTTTTATTTCTTTCATTTTTCTGTGGCATTTTTTCTCAGTGTATTTTGTTTGTGACAGTACCGAATTAGCACTATATTCCTGAGCGAATTCCATCTCAATTTGTATTTCTATTGCTTAGATAGGTCCGACGGATGAGCGTCGAATTAAAGTTTAAACTAGTAATTGAAGAGATTTATTGAACATAAAATCAAAGTACTATTTATTCCAAGCTATTCACAGGGGTAGCGTATTTTTTTTATAAAAAAACCAATATTTTTTTTTAGATTCAATTTACTTTTTGAAGTTCCGAGTCTTCTGCCCGAACTTAGTTAAGGAGCACTCTACTGATTATTTCTTTCGTTAATTACAATTATAAATCAAATTATGTATTATTTTCACTTAAAAAGAAAATTGTTTTATCTCATTTTCTGTTTTACATATTGTTTAGTTTTAACTAATTGTGATATTTAATTTGCTCGTTTCTGTTATACTCTTTTATTACTTAAGTTAATATACCTATATGAGTTCCTAAAGGATTCGAAATCATTAATTTATCGCCCATTCTTTTTAGATTAAAGTATAAATTATTTGGTATATTTCAAATACTTTTTCTGATTTCAAAAATATGCATTATACATCTACCCTAAACTGTTTTCGAATCTTCAAATGTCTAATATCGTAGTTAAGCTAGTTAAGCTAAATTTAGATAAAAAATGACAACTATTACATTTTTTAAGTGACCTTTTTTAATACTCGTAGTTGGTAACACAATATATGATAATTCCTAATGACGGATGTATGTAATAAAAAAAAAACGTATATAGAAAAAGCTTAGAAATATATCATAAATTATGTGCACTTCTATTTGATTTGAAAACCAATACATAAAAAAAAGAAATATATTTTTTCGAGAACTGACGGATGTCATTATTTTAATGCCCTCTTTGGTCTGTATCTGATGTGAGGACAAACCATCAAGCAAACGCTTTGATGTTGGTCTGTCAGAGACAAAACAAGTTTTTTATTCGTATCTTTGTGAGTCATTCCTGATTCGAAAAAGGATAATAAAAGCATGTTGTTATATTCTGTTGATGTACAACACAAATGTATTATCGTGTCGGGAGTTATAAAAGTATTATTCTAAAACAAGAAAGACACCGTTAACTCTCTCGAAATCGTAATATAAATTTCAGTAATTTTAAATTATGAAAAAAGAAAAAATATGTTAGAGAAGGTGTTAAAGGGAGACTGAGCTAGCAACATAATTTCGTTGATCCTCTCTACGATTTTGTCTATGGAAATATAATAACCCTATTATATAAAATTTTGCGAATTATTCTATTAAAAATTTAAACGTGCCCAAAATATTATATATAAAATTAAACCTAAAATTTAGGTCGGGTTCTTCAAGTAACATTTTTTAAAATATCCAGTACTGTTTCTATTTCACTTTCAACAAAGTAACTTTCACCCAATATTTTCATGAAGTATATAAATTACTAAGGGCAGGAGTTGTACAAAAGTTCAGACCCATCCAGATCAATTTGTTTCAAAATTCTTTGTGACAAGGAAATCAAATAGTCAGAAAAGATATATTTCAAAACTGAATGAATCTAAAGCATTTTATGGTGAAAGATTATCAGAAGGTACGTATTTAAACAAAAAGGCACATTAAGACTCATACTTTCACACAAAACATCAAAAATATTTTTTTTCAACAAAACGAATTTACATGTGTACCTTTGGGTTATACCCCGCTCCATTTACCTTAACCAATTGTGTGTGAATTATTTACTATATATAATCAAATTCCCATTCTACCCGTAATTGGGTGTAGGGCGTACAATTTTCTTAACCAATCAAGAATGTTTTTCAGACCCGTTTTCTGCAAGTTTTTTCGCGTCTTGCCATTTTTTCCCTTTCTGTTTCAATATAGTCCTTGGTACATTATCCCAACACTTTTTAGGCCTTCCTCTCTTTTGACCCCCCTTTAGATCACTTTTTAATTATGGAAAATTCGAACATAGAATGTTTCATTAGTTGAACGTTTAAATACAAAAATAAACCATTTCATTCCATATTTTATAACTCGAAGAATTCTACTTAATATTTGTTATCAAGTGAATAAAAAAAGAAATAAATTGTATTATTCCGATGAGTAAAGTTCCATCGTGTTTTTATAATCTTTCAGTACAAGATAAAACTCCCATTCGTCTCTTTCAGTAAACAAAAGATCCATCCAAGATATTGATAATCATTTTAGAATAATGACCGAACAGGATTGTAACGGTGCAGGGCGTCATGGGCGTAGTATATGTGATATCGAAGGACCATATATTTATGGTCGAAATTTACTTAAAATAAATTCGTTTGATTCATAAATTTAATATTATTACACAGCTTGTTTCACTTCGGCTGACGGTATTAACAGCAAAAGTATATGTTTCACTTATACAATGTTTACGTTTACGTCATGAGGTTACTGATTAAAGCAGAAAAACTATTTGGTATAATTTAAATTACTAATTTAAGCTGTTGACATCGATATTCAGAATTTAAATAAAACAATGCCACCAAATTAAACAATATTTAATTCCAAAAGGCGACAAAAACACCATGAGCTCCTAAAAGAAAACTGAATTGCTAAAACTAAACCAGTCGTCTAAAACGAGAGTCATGTCATCAACTCGAATAGATGTTTGTCACTTTCTTTGGCGTATAAACTAGTTAAAACTCATGGAAAATTACGATTTTCAAATACGTTTTTCATAAACTTCCAAAAGTCTAATAGATCTCATTTTGGAGATTAGGGTGGCTGTTCTTAAAACCTAAACAAAACCAGTGCTGGCTTCAAAAGAAATATAAAAATATGCCCCATCTTGCATAACTTTAATAAACATAATTTTTAATATTATCATATTCAAATCTGATGCTAGCCTACAAGTAACGGCAATATTTCATTTTAATAGCTTTCAAATAGTCACTACTGCTAATTTTACAATATAGCGTAGTTAAGATTGTAGGGACTGTAGCTTAACAACAAATACATTATTTAAAAAATGGTAAAGGAAATTTCCACAATTTTAAAATATTTAGTTCAATTCTTATACCTTATGTGAGACCTTATATACTTACAAGCTCCTATGTTATATTTACTGCAAGAACTAATGACCAAAAGTTTTGCCTTATATCAATACGGCCAAAACAATACAAAATCTCTAGATTCGAATATCTAAACGAAAATATAATAATTTTTTGTGTCAAGTTTGACCTGGTCCTATTTTCAAAAATTTCAACAAATTTCACTAAACTGTATCATATCAATAAGTCTAATTTTTGAAACGTAGTTAAATGATAGATGTAAGATATCGAAAACACCTTTTTTAGACGCCTGTAATGTAATATATACACCGAAGAAATTAAAAATGAGACAAAAAGATAAACTTATGGCACATCATCTCAAAATCTCGTTTACAATTAATATGAAAAAAAATCATTTTCAGAAGAAAATCTGAGCATCTTATCTTTTGAGACAGTTTTGAAAATTTTACCGATTAGCATCAAGACAATACGTCTGAAAACGGACTAGATAAAAAAATTTTTCCAGATGTAAAAAAAACAATATCAACCAAATTTAGTGAAGTACCTTATTAATCAGACAACTAAAAGTTTTACTACAAAAACCAATGCACGTCATAGAGCACCTGCTAAAATTTTTTCCGTCACTACTATACAGACTTGTCTAATCGACACAAAAGTATAAAAAATGGAGAGAACAGTAGAAAAATTTAAGGTTATATTTTGATTGTCATAGAGTAAATGTATTCTAAACATGATTTTACTGTCATTTGGAGTTTAATTTTCTAAAAAAATATTGATAATGTAAATTAAATAAATATTTGCGCTGTTTTTAAAAAAGAGAGGGGCGTGCGCCATGTTACAATCGGTTCCCTGACTCAAAGCATTTCAATTTCAGCTGCGACTATGGACCCATGGACATTAGGGCAATGCATATTTGCCTATGATTGCTTTGTTAGGAGTGGGGAATCGGTAATTGCAGTGCAGAGTGAATTCCGCCGGAGATCCAATATCGATCGAAATGACTCTGTTCCCGCCCGAGACAATCAATCCCGCGTTCACACCAAAAAGACAAAACAGAAACAGGAAGCAAAACAAAAATACAACTTTTTAGAATCTTTTAAAGCAACAAAAAAATTCGAGACAAGAGATAGAACTCTGGATTGTGGCAAAATTCGGAGACAAAACATAGCCTAGACAAAAAAGTTGCTGAAATATTTCAGCTTTATTACAGAATTGTTAAAAAACTCAGTGTCTATATGGTCTGTATATGGCATTACTTTGCTGAATGACGACCACGGTTTGGCAGTATCGCTTGTCTAACCGATTCAACGTTCTCTTCTGTAAGAACAGTACTTTGACGGTGGGGCAGCTTTTTTTTCATTATTATTGAGCCTACTTATCGAAGATTATTAACCCAATGTAAGATTGTGTCTCGAGCGGGAACAACGTCATTTCGATTGATACTGAATCTCCGGCGGAATTCACGCTGTACTGCAACCAGCGATTCGCCACTCCTAACAAAGCAATCATAGGCAAATTTGCATTGCCCTAATGTCCATGGTTTCATAGTTGCAGCTGAAAGTGCAATGCTTTAACACACACATCCTTACTGAGCCCTGGTCTCCTATCTTCAATATCTGGTTTACTGATGTAGAAGATAGGGAAACCATTCCACCACCCCCTGTCTTCAAACAGGTCCTCTCGCATTCACTCTCTTCGTCTTCGTCCACATTCTTCTCACAAGATGACACCCTATAGGCTGGGTGGGGTGATACAACCTGTCCTACCTTTTTGGTTTTTTGGGGTAGCGTCCAGCGCTTTTCTCGCTTGGTCCTCCCTCGTTGTCACCTCACGCTCTTTTCCTCCTCTTGGTTGTATCCTCTTCTTAGTGGTGTGTGTTGGTTCCTCCTATTTTTGTCCTCCTTGCTGGTTTTCCTGTCTTCTTATTGGTCCTGGTCCTGGACTTCTATTTGCTTCTTGGGCCTTACGTGCCTCCTGTAGTCCTCTCTGGTGTAGTCCACTAGTTCTCTTAACTCCTGGTTTGGGTGGTTTAGCAACTCATCGAAAACCTTTCTCGCTCTGTCTGTCATCACCTCTAGCAGTGGTGTGGTCTCTATTTCCCTGTATATTTTCTTGTTCCAAACATACCAGGGGGCGTTTATTGCCATTCATAGGGTGACTTTTTGTTCCCTCTGGAGCTTCTCCTTGTGAGTTTTCGCCGTGTGTCCCCATGCTACTGATGCGTATGACACAATCGGGATGATTATGTAACGTATCAGTAGCAATTTGGTCCACCGAATGCTTTGAATCAAGGAACGGCAACCCAATACCTAATCTAAAAACAATCTGTTCCTTTACCCCATCCTGTACTATATTTTTATGTATATAAAAATTTTGCTGACTTGTTTAAATCGTCCAATTTGGGATTTGTTAGATCTATTCCGGGTATTTTAAAATTTATGACTCCTTTTATATCAAAATCGACGTATATTTAGCGTCTCGTATCTGAAAAGGGAAAAATTTGAAATTTTTTTCATCGCTATTAGTTGGGCACGTATTCTTCTTTCTTCTGTTTAGAAAATTTCCGAAAAAATCATGAATTATAATAAGAAGGACAAGTCAAAACCCGAAACCAACATTTTCTCATTTTATTTAAATGAAACGTACTATAATTTTTATATTATTTGGAAATACATTAAATAGTTCTTTCACTTTCGTGAACCAATCTACATGTCTAACGTAACTATTTAAATAAAATAATGAAATTAGCTAGAGGATTGTTCAAAATAATCCACAAATATGAAATGTCATCAATACGTCATTCATGAATGGCTTTGCCCATAGGGTTGCTTTTTGCGAATGGGTTCAACAACAAATCCGTAATCAGATTAATTTTTTTTCTTGTCTCTTTGTTAACAGCCAATATTCGCATTCAAACGTTAAGATTGGTCGGTATATTGTTTTAAACACATTTATCTTTGTTTTTTTGAAATTTCTTTTTTATTTATAAACGACGAATTCATCATGTAACACAGTTTTAGTTTTTTTCCACTCTGTTGTTAAATTCTAATTTCTGACTTCCATTTTCTTCTATTTCTACTCCCATATACTTATTTATTTTAACTAGCTTGATATTTATTTCATTTATTTGTATATTAATATCATTTTGTTTCTGTCCTGTAACTATAATTTTAGATATATATTTATTTACTTTCATTCCAAATACTTCTGCTGATATATCTACTCTTAGATGTATGTGTCCCACTTGTATTTTAGTCATTTTAATTGAAGGTGTTTTTATTATTTTATCAATAAAAATTGTAAATAATAATGAACTAAGTCCTTCTTCTTATCTTAATCCTTCTTATGTTTAAAAAAATTCTGAAGTTTTATTTCGGTATATTACACAATTTATGTTATTCTAGTATATAATTATTCTTATTATTTTGTTAGTAACTTCTCTTTGTTTTAGTATTATCCATAATGTGTTTCTTGTTACTATATCAAAATCTTTTTAAGATTTATAAATTCAATGTATATTTCCTTTTCTTGTTGTGAGAACTTTTCAATTATTTCTTTTACCATGAATATGTGGTACTGTCTGCTTCTTCCTTTCCTAAATTAAGTTTGCAACACTTCAAGGGTTTTCTCTATTGTTAGCCCTATTTTACTGTCTATATTTTTCATAAATCAAAATCAAAATGTACATTTTTATTATCAAACGTATTGTGGTAATACCATCTGCATTTTTTTTGACATAGCAGAAATAGGCCCCGGGAAAATATGAGGTTTTTTACAGTTACTGCCCACCTGGCCGGGTTAATTTTATACGATTTTCATAGTAAAACGATGAGACATAATTTTAACTGACTCTGCAGACTCTGCATTAAACAAAGGGCCCAGGGTACTAAGAAAATACATATTTTAGAAAATTCATGTCACTGATAAAAATTAATTACAACCTAAGAGATTATTTTAATCAGAAACTGTGTATAACTTGTTTTTATCAGTTAGAATTATTTATGTATGTATCCACGATTTAATATTATATGCCGTTTTTTTGCATTTGCCAACCACTATCACTTTATTTTGACATTTTTATTCTATTCGAATATTCCTACTCTCTTGTTGGTAGTTCCCATACTTTCTATTTTTCCTTATTACTTTGTCGTCCAAATACTACTAAAATATCTGCAATATGTTGGGTATAATAAAAATAACCAAATAACCTTGGAAATATTGTCGACTAAAAACAAGGGTCTTTTATAACTAAAACGATTTTATGTTTGAAATATTGCTATTAATTATCTCAAATGTTAATCCACGTTCATGTTATAATTTTTGCTGAAATTGTAATTCTCCAAGTTGTTTCTAACGAAAGATTGCGTAGGGAGAAAATTGAAAATTAACCAGCAAGAAAAAAACGACATTGTGGGAGATGTGGTCTTTGTAAATGTTTTGGTAAGCCCTCGGCCACATTTTCTAGCGACCAATGTCGTTCATTATGTTTCTGTCGAGATTGTTAACCGTTTCATAATGTTTAATTGAAGATGTGCAGCACGAAAAGGAAAACATTATTATTTATTTTAGTGATTTGTTCATTAGGGAATTCTCGTCTAATAATATGATATCTACACAGAATATAAGTAAAAACGTTGCTCACGACTATATACGGTAATTTAATGACCAGAGGTAGAAAAATATTTCAAAAATTTACAATAATTTAGTATTTACAATTGTTGTTACTGTCACTCACTTTTAATTTAAAACTGAAAAAATTTAATATAGACATTAAAAAGACGTCATGTTTTGTACCAAAGTGCGCATCTACAAGATATTCAGAATAGGAGTGAATGGTAATAATTATTATAATACACTCAGAATCAGCTTCACTAAGAAAAGTACAAAAAAGGAAGTATTAATTTAAAAAAAATGTTTTATAATAATTTGAAAGAAATTATAATTAAATTCTGCTTCACAAGCTAGCACAAATGTAATAAATGTATTCAGTATACCTAAGTAAGTATACCTAAATAGACAATGGTAGTACGTAGGTGTAAATTAATGAAAAGGCAGGAACATAAAGCTCTCGAGTGACTGTTGTAAGTTAGCCGTTAGAGGGCGTAATTGACTACAAATAAAAAATTTTATTACAAAATATATCATAATTAAACTCTATGGAAAATATGTGTACGAGAATACTTTATTTATTGTATCTTATCTACTAAAACTTCGATTTTAGATCTAAGAACAGTATTCAGTTCAGATTCATCATTTAAGAACTTCTTATACAAATTTACTATTATTTGCTTTTCTACGGCTCTTTGGCTGTGAAAGACATGCTGCATTTGTGCTTGCTTTATCTAATCCAAATCAGTATTTACTTCCATGAAGGTCTAAAAAGAACTGATTTTTGTCTCTTAGGTAGCACAACCTGAACACTCTTTCGCCCATAAAAGGATTAAAGAAGAAGAACAACTGAACAATCTCACTAGCAAGCCTGGATAATTTATTAGCTAGCAGACAATGGTATGTCACATGTTAAAATTTATATAGTGTGAATTTCACTAATAATTTACCAATAAATAAAGGCGAGTTTTATCAGTAACTTAAAATCGCTCCTCCTAGTTTTTAAACAATGCATAAGCAGCTTTAAATGTCTTATTTCTGTAATCGCGGAAAAAGTTGGAAGATGGTTCTCCAAAGGTTACCACTCTCGTTAAAGTTTTGGGACACCATCGATAATTCTAACAGCTCAAAAGAAGAGGAATGGGACTAGACTCAGGAGAGAGCGTAACACCAATAACGCCTAAGATGAAGTGTGATCTTAAAGTTGTAAAATTCGAAACACGCCTTAAACACAGTAATCTGTATTACTTTACAAGATAAATGTTTTTAAAAATTTTATAAATTCGACTCTCAGGTGTCCGAACTATTGGACCTTAACTCAACCTTGTATGTCTTTTTTTGTATTTTATCTCATAAAGCAAACAGAACTTCCATTTAAAAAAATCTTTAAAACATCAGGAAAATATTGATATCGATACCGGAAAAATATTTAAACTTAATAAGTTACATTTTCAAATCACAATTTACAGATAAGATTAAAATGGTGAAGAATCGAAAAGCAAGACTACAGAATGGTATTAACTACTCGAAGCACTACAAAAAATAAGTTTGTAGAACATTTTTTACATTATTTTTAACATTACTCGTCACAGTTTGTAATAAAAATTCATACACTGTGTAATTTAAAATGTTAATTAGGAGCCAATATCATACACCACTTTTTCCGACTAAAACATTTGCTTCCTTATAGACCACATAGTCTATATAGACTTACAAACACACTAACTATAAACAAGTCTCCTTATTTCTTAGTTGATTTTAAGAAACAAACAGAAAAATGAATACAATTTCAATAAAACTGGTTTGGCAACATAGATTTTCCATTAGAATACTGCACAGACCCGGCTTTAATAGAAAAGAGATTTAAGTTTTTTGGAGCATATACAAATGAATGGGGTATAAAATATATTTGCGGTGAGTTAAATTTATGGAAAAGTGGTGTACTGAAAATGAAAAAAATATTGTTCTTTACGAAACTTCTCCTTTAAAGTTTCTCGTAAAACGTAACTGTATATTACAATCTCAATATTTACAACAAATAAAAATTGAATTTATCAAAATAAAAATTTCCATAATATACAGCAACTTAAAAATTTATATATGTACTTAACAACTTTAAATTGGCACTATACATAACCAAATTAGCAATAAAAATTTGAAAGGGCGTTAATTAAATATACATATTACTTTTTAGCAACTATTACATAAAAATTACTTACCTATTATTAATGGCATTTCGCGCTTTTTCCCAGAACTCACTCGTTTATACGACAATCGTCTTTTGTGACTTTTATCATTCTCGAAACAAGTATGCTCTATAATTACTCAAGTCGTTTACAATTTCCGCAGACGGTACTGTATAAATAGTAATTCAAATTTCTCCATAAATCTTTACTTAGCCGCAGTCAAAGTCATACGTGAAAGCATAATCTGTCAAAATTTATGAACACTGTTGCCAGATTATAGATTTGTATATTTCTAGTATATAGGCGTAATCTACTGACTATTTTTTTCTAGTATTAGAAATTTCATTTTACTCCTAAGCGGTTGAAAAAAAAACTTTAAATTTAAAAAACTGCATGAAGGGGGGGGGGGGGCGTATTCCTTTTGTTTTAGGATTTCATGCGGTATCGTTGCCACTTAACAGCATATTTAATTACATATTGTAAATTGTAGAAAAACTGTTATGTTCATCATCTTAACCTTTACAAAAATCAAAGTAGTCCATAAACTGAATTCTCATATTCTTCATAATAGTAGACCTCTATGCCATGGTAGTAATTAGCTCAAAAATAACTGGACTCTAACCCTTCGGTATAAATGCAATCAGTAACGTTATTTATTTGTTTTGACGGCTTCTAACAAAGTAAGCAACATTTCGGAAGAATTTTATAACCCCTAAATTATATATTCAGAAAAAGTTGTCAAGGGTGAAAGTTCATAAATATTTATTACGCCTTTTAAAAAAGTTTCGCCCGAATACTTAGACTTAATAATTCGTTAGGGAGCAAGTACTTACGTTCTTTGAAACAGTTGTTTTTTCTGTTTGTTCTTGGCAAAGTTGAGTGTTTTTTCTTTGTATACTCAGTTAGTAATTATTCATCTGGTAGAGTATTTCGTAGCATAATTCGTATAGCTTGTAAATTAAATATAAAAAATAATATAGATTTTCTAACAGTGAATCCCATCAAAATGTTAGCTCGTAATTTTAAAATTATGGCAACTGACCCAGAACGATACGACATTCCTAAGACAGAATGGAACACATGTTTTTAATACGATTTCCAAATAGTGCTTGTCGAAATGTTTGAATGTTATCCTGTATACGCTCGAATCAAATTACTAATTTTATTCTTTATATTGTAATATAAATTATCTGTCTGCAAGGCTCTTCTTACTTTGTTAAAAAATTCATTCAGTAGAGAAAATCGATAGTTTTAGAAAGAGGACGATCACTCTTGAGTCCTCCTATCAGGTGTTAAATTGATAAATGACTTGACTTTCCAAGGAAATAATGCAATCTTTGGATTTTTCCTTGAAACCTGCTTTAGTCAAGTACAGAAACGGCCTAGCCTAGCTTTTCTTTTAAAGTAAATTCTTAGAATAATGAAGTAAAATTTATATTCTTTTTAGATAAAAATATTAAACTTTAATTTTTGTATTGTTTATTTTCAAATTATTTTTTGTAAATATTTTTCAATATTAAGGTGAGAAACGTACGGCGTTTAGACACAATATAATCATAATCAGTGATCATAAAATAGAATAATAATACAATACAATAACAGTTGAGATTACAATTAGAAACTAACATTTAACATATTTATATAAACTATTGATTCTGTGGTCGCCATTAGGAAGTCTTCGGGTGTCCCTCCATAAGTCGTTCTAGGGCAATCGTCTATGATACGTTTCACCGTTTGGTTTTCACCACATTCGCAGAACGGCGCTTTCCCCATTTATGCAGGAAATAGGCACATCTACCATGCTGGGTGCGGATTCTGTTCAGTGTTGACCAGGTTTTACGTGGTAAGTCGAATCTCGGTGGCTTTTGGGTAATATATGGTATTTGGTTGTTTTGCTTGTTATTACATTTTTGCTGCCAGGCATTAATCATATTGAATTCTTTATCTGTGGCCGCAACTGCTGTTTTGAGGGGTGGTTTTCTAGATTGAAGGCAGTTGTGGTTTGCGTCTTCAATGTCTTCATGTATTGGTAAGTTTTGGTTACTCAAATTCTCCCTGTATTCTCTCGTAAGAGCATTTTTGCGGTGTAAGTTTGGAGGTAATATATGACTCAGTATTGGAAGCCATTCCGTAGGAGTCGATTAGATAAACCCTGCGATCAACTTCATTCTGTTATGGAGTTGAGCATCAACTCTATTAACGTATGGACTAATAAGCCACACTGACGCACAGTATTCAGCAGTAGAGAAGACGAGACTCAGAGCTGTTGAGCATAGAGTGGTGGCTGATGCTCCCCATGTTGGTCCACAGAGCTTTTGTATAATACTGTTTCTTGTGTTTATTTTCTCTTCTGTTTTCGTTATGTGCTCTTTGAATGAGATAATTCTATACAGTGTTACGTTTAGGTATTTTGGTGTTTTGTTGTGTGAGAGTCACGTGTTTTCAAATTGTATTCTAAGCTCCCTTTTGGCGAATTTATTGTTGAGGTGGAAACAAGTGACATCTGTTTTTTCTGGCGATTGATTGCAGGTGCCGTTTTCTAAAATATCTTCCCAAATTCGCCTGGTCGCCTATTAGGACCTCCTCTAAATTTTCAAACGAGCTGCTTCTGGTTGCTAGGTACCCAGTCATCAGCTTAGTAGTGCTTTTTAGACAAAAGAATGCTGAAATATAGTCAGGAGACAAAAGGGCACAAATAACAAACTGACGCAAGTTAAAAGGATGTATGGTCAACATTTTGTGCGCCATCATCCCTTCACATTTTATCCACACATAAGCACAGCTTTGGCCTCTATACAAGTAGTTTTTTTTACGTTTCTTTAATATTATTTAGTTAATAATATTTATTTTGAGTTTATATTTCTGGTTCAAAATTGAGCCTCTCAAACATACATTGGCATGGTATCAAAAAATAATTTTACTGGTTCTTTATATATTTTTTTAAGTTCAATCACAATTACCGAGATCTGTTGCACTAATTTTAACAAATTTAAACTACCTTCTTTTACACTGTATTAGTATTCTTTTTTATAAGGTAAATACATTAGTACAAAAAAATCCAAATATTATCAAGATTGAAAAGCTATTGCGCCATTCTCTATCAGTACCATAGGGCTCTGGTATACCTTTTTCTACCATATCAAACCCAAGTTTGTAAGGAAAAGGGGTTTTCTTCGTTGTCTTTTTCTATCCAGGTATTTTCAGAATAAGTTACTAGTGACAACAATATATGCTTGTTTTTCTTTTTTCTTTGTATAAAAGGGATTTTTGTTGCACCTTGCTTGCAATATAAATACTTACATTGAAGTGTTCGCCCCACTACCCATAATGACATTTCATAATCCTTATTTCCTAAAAACTCTTTAAACAACCTAAATATACTATATTATCTACCTATAAAATTTTAGGTTTAGAAATTTTACTAGTAATAAAAATAATTAAATGAATTCTATAAATTAAATCATAAACATATTCAGTACACAGGCATTTAGTTTTTCCAGTCCTTTTGTCGTGACACTGAGGTTGAGGGATCTTGAAAATATAAGATATTACCAACCGTTTTAGTTTGAATGAGTACAAGCTAATTTAAAAATAAACCAACCTTTATGAGAAAGCAGAAGCCTGAGATTAAAAAAAAAACATTCAGACGCAGATTCTTCAAAGCAGATGGAAATCGATAGTCGAGTATCTAAGAAAACAAAGAAATAATATAAAATTAAATTACATTTATGGAAGTGAAAACACATGTATAGAAAAGTCATGTAACATTATGATTAAACAAAAACAATACTCAGTCGAAAATTTATGAAAAAATAACTGCTAAAACGAAATAAATTTTCATAAAATGCCGATTGCAAGCTTTGTCAAAAGTACACATAAGAAAAATATAATGATGTTGAAAACTATTCAGACGAAATCTACAAAAGTTGTACTATATTGTTGGATATTGTTACCAAATCTCCCGCTATTAAAATAACTGCGTTCGTGGTTCGTGGAATACATTTCGAATATATTTTAAATGGAATGCCGCTCCGTAAACTATGCCTTTTATAAATTCTTCTGGATGAATTGGTCTTGAAGTACAAAAGCACAGCAAAATTGATTGATGTGTCTTAAAATACACCTAAAATGATTAAAGAATACCCATAGTATAACAATCAAACTAATACATTAATTATGTTACTTCGTTATAGTTTAAAAAAATAGAACTTTTTCATTCATGAAAGTAAAGACGGCGCAACTTGTACGTAAAATAGTTCTCCAGAACCTTTTTATTGAAATCACGTATTAGAAATAGTAGAAGAAAGCAAGTGACAATAAATTTAGGAAATAAAAACTAGAATTTTTTTTTTAGTTTTTTAACTTTCAATTAAAGACATTAAGCTAAATAACTACTCGGCGATTGACCTATGAATTTTATTTATATTTTTTAATATAATGCTAACGTTACGCTTTTTTAAACGGGAGCTATGACCATAACTTTTCTTTTTTCCATCTCACGTCTAGATATATGACCAGGGCTATTTATTCCTTTCTGTAGTTTCAACTTTTTGTTATAGTACTTTATAAAAATGCTTCTTATGAAGAGTTACTTGTTCCCTAAAATTAATAATAAAAAAATATATTTTCATTTGTGGATAAAAGTGGATGGGTTTTTATTTCGAAATCCACTTTAAAAACATTAGTATTTTTTATTCTGAAGTAATGACTTTCATTGCTTTTAATTTATGATATTAACCTTCCCCTTTAGTCGAAATTCTTCTTTTAATCCGAACCTGGCAAACAAGGCGATTTCTGGTTCCTATTTCAAGGAAGTAAAGTATTAAATTGACTAAATTCGTTGAATGCAATCGCACGTTTATTAAAATCGAATCCCATTAAATCTCAACTTTTGAACATTAAATTAGGAAGGTGAATGAAGTGAAGCTTACTTCATTCAAGTTTAAAAACCATAATTTTAAGTTAGTGCCGTGCATTTGACACCAAACCAATGGTTATTTTTGAGAGTTTACCAGCTTTTTAGTATGTTCCACTAAGGATCTTGAAATAAAATGGGGAAGGCAAATTATGTTATTTATATTATTTATTTTATGAATTAATTTATTAATTAACAAGGATAACAATGAAATCTTTCTTTTATGTTTTAGTTAGAAATAAATTGTAATGTTTCACTGTTTCGGTTAGATCAAAGATCGCGTACCAGATTGAGGGTTCGCTTTCTCAGACTCAGATTTGAAATAGATGGAATATACCTATTTTATATTATTTTCAAATTATGATTATAAAAAATAATATATAGAGGGAATGTATTAGACCAGCTTTAAGAAATCTTAGCATCAAATATCAGTAAATCCAAGATTTCAAAAGGACGTAAGCCTTCACCACTTCACGGTTATATCCCTTGAGAAGGTAAAGAGGAACAGTAACGTGGTCTTAGCAACGTTTTAAAATACGTCCCAGTATTTAAAAAGATAAACTCCAAATAAAAATTAAAAATCTTCATCACCACTACCATCTTTACTAAACGTATCTGTAGCCATTTTCAATAGATTTCATATAACAAACCCAATTGGATCATAACTCTGGAGTTATTTCTGCAACAACTTCTCTGATGACGTATGAAACACTTTCTAACAATGTAGGAGTGATATTCCTTTTTCCTTACCATTTGCTATTGCTCTAATTTATAATAATACGGTGGCAAACATATAAAGGTATGACCAAATGTTTTAGTCATCTTATTAATAACGTTTAAATTTTTGAAGCAAGTATTTTTTCAAAGCTGTAGGAGGTTACTATACTACACCTATGTAATCTAAAACCATGGATGATATCTGTTTTCGAGCTTTGGCTTTTGAAATATCATTTGTTTGTCGGGAATGGTAAGGAGTTTTATGTATTACTATAACTGCATTTGGTGGCTAAACTATTTTTCAAATAAGCTGGAAATCACATATTTATGGTAATTAGCAGAGCAATTCAAAATATCCTATGCCGATAAAAGTAAACAATTCGCCACAAATGTATTTCCAATACCAGCGTATAAATAATTATGCGCATTCTTCTTTTTGTAGGAACATTTAGGGAACAGAGAACTGAATCATCACTACATCCTCTTTACAAAGTTATGTGTGTCATAACAAGTTTCATCGAAGTATACTATGAATCTTTCTTGACGAGGTTTCTCAGCTATTCGACTCAAATATTCATTCCGTAAAATAATAACCCTCTGAGATTCCATAATGGTCTGGCTACTAATTAGTTTTCTAAATATAAAACCCAGACACTGGAGAACTTTTCTTATAATAAGATCAGCCGTGAATAGAAATCTTGGAACTTATTTAATTAGTTTTTTACTAATTTTAAAAGGTGGCACAATATTAATGATATAATTTTTTTCTAATATTGTCCACCATAATTTTATCCGTACAGGGCAACGATTTTTGGTTTCTGTTTTTTTTAGTGCCTGTTTTCTCATTAGAAATCACTTTAATAATAGAGGTTTTTGATACTTTAGTTAAAACGTGAATTAGACCCTTTATTTTCTATCTTAAGCTGTTGATACGTATTTCTTATTATTCTTTGGGAAAAAGACACTATCCACATATCAATATTTTTATGATCATTCTCTTTTTTACTATTAGAAGAAACTACGACAGGATCTAAATAAAGCAATTTATTAATTACAGAAAATACTACTAGAACATTTCCACATTACTCTCAGGAATATGTGCAAATTCCCAACTCATAAATCATAAATTTGCCAAATAAAAACAAACGACTAATTACTTTGATTCAACAATAAAGTCAAAAAGTATGATCTTGATACGAATCTTCACGCTCCTCAGAACCTCCATCAGTCAGCCCATGGTTTTCACAAAATCATTCCATAAAAACTAAAAAATAAAATAAAATGTTTTAATACAACTGGGTTGGTCAAAAATTTTACAAAACTTGGAAGACCGCGGACCGCGACGATTTAAAGGAATCATCTAATGTAGTGTTTTTCGATGAGGAAACTTTTTGTTTAAACGGAACAGTTAACCGCCATAACTCAAGGTATTGGTCAAATGAGAATCCTCATTGGATTCATGAAGTACATACCCAGCATCCACAAAAATTGAATATTTTGATGGGAATTGTCGAAAATTGGCTAATAGAGCCATTTTTTATAGACGGAAACTTGAATGGTGACAAGTATTTAGATTTACTGAATAACCAAATTATTCCTGCACTTCAACAGAATGGGCAGTTACCACAAAATGTTTGGTTTCAACATGATGGAGAACCTCCCCACTCTGATAGACGGGTCAGGGGTTTTCTGGATCCGAATTTTCCAAATCAATGGATAGGACCTAAAGGATTCATAGAGTGGACTGCTCGTTCTCCGGATCTAAGCTCATTAGATTTTTTCTTTACGATTATCTAAATTCATGTGTTTACGTTAAACGACCAACATGCTTGCAGGAATTGAGACAAAGAATTATTGATGAATGTGAACTAATACGTGGAGAAGTCTTGGAAAGAGTAACTCAAGAATTTGTTAATAGGCTGGCATATTGTCAGGAGGTGAACGGAGAGCATTTTGAACATTTAAATTATTATTCTCATTAGTCTAAAGTAAATAAATTTACTTATTAGGCAACTAAAAGTGAGTTATTTCTCGTTTTTACAAATTATTTTTACTAAACCCAGTATGTACAAATTCGAGAAATAACAAGCTCTTTCAAAATCTGCAAAAATATACAGGGTGTCCTATTTAAATTAAAAAAGTTGAAGGTATTTCAGGTTAAGCCGGAAGTATATTATTAACAAAAAAATGTGCATCAGATAAATATCGTCCGTTTCGTTTTAAAGATATTTACTTGGTTCCATACTTTATCCCAACCCTGTATATTAGTCAAACAAGTCAGTACCTTAATAATAGATTAAAAAGTCATAAACATTTAGGTAGATACACTCTCTATTTTTTCAATTTAGAATATATAAATACCTACAGTAAAAATACCTCATCATATCACAACGCATTTTCATTTTAAAATATAGAGATAACACAACATGACAATTTTTAAGAATATCAGATATTATTTCAAGTCTGTATGTGTAAATATTAAACGTTTTTTTAATTGACGTTTCTACAATTTATACAACCACGAAGAAATTAAAAAAAGTTTGCTCTACACCAGGTAATTAATACATATACAAATATATGTTTTTTTTCTTTATATACATTTTTTGCAAAGGTCTTCAGTGTGCCTATGCATTTCTCTTATTTGCAGATTTTGAAAAACCTTGGAGTTCCGGTCGAAACGTCAATATTTTAAAAAATAGTCTTTTTATTACATTTTTATTTTTAATTTAATATGGTCCTAAACGCTAGAATATTAACAAAACTATATATCTATCTAAATTGTAAACATCACCATAGTATTTGAAGATATTAATCAGTTTCAACAATTTTTTCTTTGATAAATTTTGTACAAAAAATTTATTTGGAAACAAGTTTTCAAAGAGCTAATGGCTGTTTAATTACACCTCTTTGTCCTATCCAGCGACCTGGTAACATGGCGTTTAAATTGTAATCGCGAGTAACGTGGAGGAGCTCCATCTTGTTGAAAAATCATTTTCTTCTCAATGTGTGTAGGGTCGTTCCTATGATATCAGTTAGAGCTGGCTCGATGGCATTTTCAAGTAAATCTAGGTACATATGCCCTATAAAATTTCCAGGAAAGAAAAAAGGACCAACAAGAGAATTTCCAAAAATACCAGCCGATACGTTCAACTTTTGAGGGTGTTGTGTGTGTACCTCGTGAAAAACACACGTTAAATAAGAAATTACCATTATTCACCGCTTGTTCACTCATAACAAAATTGCATGCGACGATCATACTCGTCTTCATTTAGTTCTGGCAATATTTGATTCTTATAGGGAAAAGTTCATTCTCTGGCAATTATGCCTTTCAGTACGATGGCCCACCCTGTATATATATGTTATGGTTTGGTACTATTCTTGGACTATATATCTGTTTATTTTTGTTTCTGGTTTCTTGAGCTTTATTTTCTTTATTTTGTTTTGGTTTCGGGTTAAAAAGTAAACCATGATGTGTATATTTTTTATTTTTTATGCAACGTTTCGGCCTTTTCAAGCTTTCATCAGAGTAATTAAGTATTGTTCGTGGTAAAAAGGTGCATCCTGTTTCCGGTCTAAAGGTCAATGACCTCAATTGACCTTTTGACTGGAAACAGGATGCACCTAATTACCACGAACAAATATCTAAAGGTCGATGACCGCAAATGAGGTCAAACATCCGGCCACCTGTTTCCGGTATAAAGGTCGATACATGAAAATGTTGTAACATATGTAGTCCATTAATCATAAACTTACTTATCACTTACGGTTTAGACAAGTCTAAACAATCATTGACTATATTGATCATAATTATTTATAGAATTGAACATCTGTCGATGTGCGGTCATCGACCTTTAGACCGGAAACAGGTTGCACTTAATGTGTTTAATCTAAAGGTCGATGACCGCAAATGAGGTCAAACATCCGGCCACCTGTTTTTTAGACAAGTCTAAACAATTATTGACTTCATTAATCATAATTATTTATAGAATTGAACATCTGTCGATCAAATCATATTTAATATACTCCCCACTATTATTTCTTGATATAAAACAGAGAAAAATTTCCCTTTTAATCAGTCTTTAAACAAAAATGTCTTTAAATAGTGAGTTAAATAGCCCTATATTTTTGGGTGAACGTCGGTTTTATTTAAACAAATCAAAATCCAAGTATGTGGCAATTAGTTTATGTGAACAGTTAAATTTTGCGCCCTGCATTATCTTATCCGGAAATAAGGGTATCTCGCTAATGTTTAGTGAAGATGAATGGAACGAGTTTCTATTTTATCAAGACAGAATAACCAATTTTATGGAGTCTCCAACCGATGATCAGGTGATTGATAGTAAAAGATTTTTGTTGGAACTGAAGAAAGCCCCATACAGTACCATATTAAAAATTTCTGACGGTCACTCATGGATTACTGTCGGACCAAGTACTTTGTTGGAACTTTGGAGAATTTCACCTTTAATCAAACAAATGTTGGACATACTGAAAAATGTACAATTTACTAGTAGTTTCAAAATTCTACAGGCAGGTGTTAGAGGATATGATGATGCCATATCCGCCGCTATGAATATAATGGAACCTATAAAAATGGTCAATCCCATTACTTACAGTATAGCTGTAGAAGTGATTTATAAATATCCTCAATTATTAAAAGAAAATGAAAAAAGTGACATTTAACGAAGATCTTAATCAAATACACCTGCTTTGTACTTGGTCTTACGCTCACAAGATGGCGCGAAAAGGAAGCTGGGAGTCAACAAAACTGGATGGAATCCGTTTTTTTCATCGCATTGAAGAAGCATATAAATATATAAATCCAATTTTAAATTTAGGTCACAGAAATAAAGTGTATGAAAAATATTTTAATATATAAATCAAAAACTGAAATTTAGCTTTTAATTCCCCTATAATTGTGTATAGACATGGATAAGTACTGCTGTAAAAATAAATGTTTTGAAACCCCTGTTGATCAAGTAGATGGGATCGCTTGTCATATCTTTAACTCTTACTGCTACTGTACGTGTAGATGTATTGAATCGAAGAAAGAAAAGAAGTCTTTGAAAATGAAATTAAAAAACTGTTTGAAAAAATATTTTATAAATAAAACACATTCGTAAAAAATTGGTTTTTATTAAAAAAATATTTTACACAATAGCGTTTTTATGAATCCATGAATTATGTGAGTTATCCATGCCAAGCCATTTCACTCGAATCTGGTTACCTTTTCGTTGTAAAATTTTTTCAACCAGATAGACATCTGGATGAATAGTTTTTTGGAGCTCTTCAGTGTAGAATTTACCCTTGATTTCTTGTATTTTGGAATCTTCTAACTGGTAGGTATGTGGGTTAGTGTGGAAAACTTTTTTAATTCTAAAAATCTCGTTTGTCCAATTAGGTGTATAACCTTTCGCGAAAATATGTCGATATTTGCTAATTCGAACATGATCCCCCACTTTAAATTTAGGTTTTTTCTTATCAACTATTTTTAAGTAGTTAAAAGAAGTGATCTCTTTCGCATTTTTCTGATTTACGGAATTTGGTTTAAATCCTGTTGTAGAGTGTACATTATTATTGTAATTATCTACTATTTCTGGAAGTACTTTTATCCACTTGTACGATCCCTGTAGGCTAAATTGTTTCCATAGCAAATTCTTGAGAGTCCTAATAGCTCTTTCACAGATGCTCGCTTTTAAATTTGAGTAGGTGTGGTAATGATTAATATTATATTTTTTTATTAGTTGTTTGAAGGATACATTAAAAAACTCTGATCCTTGATCCGTTTGTAAATTTTTTGTCGGTCTTTTCATTCGCATCAATATTTTTTTCATGGCTGCTGTAACATCTTTTCCAGTTTTTGATTTTATTGGCTCAGCCCAAATGAATTTACTAAATGCATTAATTACTACCAAAATATACTTGTAACCGTTATTTACTTTTGAAAACTGTGACAATATTGCCAAATCAGCTTGAAGTAAATCATTTAAGCCTTTAATAATAACACGTCGTCTGGGATAGTTTATTCGTGCTGCTCTATGAAGTTCAGTAACAATTTGTAATTTAGACATTTTTTTCCAATGGGCACTGTATTATAATGTCAATACACATGACATCCGGTGTACCTAACTTAAATTCAATTTTATCTCCTTGATTAATAGTATTTCCAGCTAATTGATGATATTTATATGGTTTTGAATTAATCAGAACATCTCCATCCGCTTTATAATGATTAACATTTTGAATTTTCCCACTAAACGGAAAAACAAATGCAGTACCTTCATGTTCCAAAATATATAGATTTTTATTTAGTTTATTATTTTTTATGCCCTTTAAACGTAAAATACATTTACTATGTAGCGAAACTGGCTCACAAAAGTAAATTGATGCTGTAGGTGTAGGACTTGTAGTGACAGTTAAAAAATGATTACCGAATTTGCTGATGGGCATGGTTAGAATAATAATGTTTAATCCAAGGGACGCTATTTATTCAATTATTCCACCTTCACGTAGTTCTTCAATAATGGATACAATTTCATTGTGATGACCAGTGTTTCCAGCAACTTGAGAAGCAACGAGTAATTTCAGACGATCGATCAGTTCATTATAATCATCAAAATACTTGTAATCAATAGGTTTACTACTATATTCTAACATCAGTCCTTTACCAGTTTGTTTAGCTGCTTCCTTTCTGGCTCTTGTGATCATTGCGATCGATGATGGTAGGGAGGAAAGTCTAGGTCGATATGTAGGTAGGTTCGGCTTAATAATTTCAAAATATTTGCTCTTAATATCAAATGGAAATTTTCTGATTGGAAAATCATCTTTATATTCCCTATGAATTAAATGTGTTCTTTTAACTATATCAATGTATTCATCAAGATCAGACTTTTTAAATGATATTGGATTTTTCAGAAATAATAATTCGTACAGCCCTGGGGTACCGGGGTAGACTATATTTTGGATCTTAACATTTGGACCTTCAAAGTCCATAAAGGAATTCCCGATTTTAAATTTTTCTGTCAGCATATCATGAGCAACTCCTAAAATATGATCGTATTTACCATCTACGTCTGTAATTGCACCTTTAATATAATCTCTTGGTAGAGGGTGTGTAAACTGCTCAAGATATTCTTCGAAGACTTCACTCTTGGTTAAATCTTGAATACTCTGTCTAAGTGAGTCTTCATCATATTGATCCAATATATGTACACCTGGTACATCCTCTTCATTATGTGACTCGAAAACAGTACCTTCATTTATAAATTGGGATTCATTTTGATGTTCTGGGGCAATATGAGTGCTATTTAAGTCTGCTAAAGGTCTTAATTGATTCGTTGAGGATAATTAGTTGAAGGTCTCCCTCTCGGTGTTATAAACGCAATTTGATTATAGTTAGATTTTAGTGGACTGAAATCCGTGAAGGTTTTATCAGTAACTCTAGAGACTTCTTCAGATTTTGTTTCTTTTTTTATTTTAGGTTTTCCAAAAGCTGTAACCAACTCTTTGAGAGGCTCAGTTATTGGACGGTAAGTTTTTTCCAACTGTGTTTGTGATTTAGTTATATCACTTTTTAAGCTTTTATATTTTCTTTTTAATGCTTGTCTGGCCTTTATCAGTTGTTTAGTCATCTGAGGATTCATTGTAAATAATGTAGATATACATTGTACTTGTTTATATATGAATAAAATTATCAAAGTTTTTTCTATATCGCCCCGAAGACATTAAGCAATCCTTGTCTATAACGAGAAAATCAAACTTATCTCGCCAACAATACGAACACAAGTCTTTAAATTCTTGAAAAGACATATCAATATTTACGTGATCATTAAAAATATGTTTTAAATTTGTCATATCTTGTTGAAAAACTATAAGCAAATTTGCATTATCTCTAATAAGTTGTTTGGGAATAGCCGAATATGTCTGACATAAATAAAAACAATCTGTTTGTTTATGTCTACCAAAACAGAAGTATCTTTGGATAATGTTTTGATCACAGGATGCCACGTCATCAAATATTATAACGGAATTGGGTTTAATTTCTTGTGGAGAAACAATGTCTTTAGAATCTTCATATTCCTCATAATCAATTTCTTTTATGGGTACAAGTAAATTTCGAAGATACTTGTATTTTGGTTAATGAAGACTTTTCGAATATACATATAGATTTTCAAATCTTAGTCCGTTGGGATGTTCAATCAGTGATAAAACAACATTTGTTTTTCCTGAACCACTAGCACCAACAACTAGAGCACGTTTCGATTCCCCTCCAAACAAATAACCATGTTTACCAACCTTAGCCTCATTTGAAATAATGTCATGATTTATAACTGGTGATATAATTCTTTGTTTTTTAATCCTCATGGTTAAAAGTGGAGTGAGAGTATATATATAAAGTGAAGCACTTATATAAGATCACAATGCTTACTAATAAGCGAAGAGGACCACACCATAGAGGAAGGGGTTTTCTAAATTCTCTAATCAATAAAGTTCCAATTGAACTTCATTTGCCGGGATATTCTTTTTGCGGTCCTGGAACTAAACTTAGTAAAAGACTTCAAAGAGGTGATATCGGTATAAATAAACTAGACGAAGCTTGTAAAAATCACGATATAGCATACGCTCAAAGCAAAGATCTTGAAACGAGACATCAGGCAGATAAATTATTAGAAAATTTGGCTTGGGAAAGAGTTCAATCAAAAAACGCGACGCTTGGAGAGAAAACAGCCGCTTGGTTTGTAACTAACACTATGAAAGCTAAAAGGAAACTTGGAATGGGCTTGAAACGTAGAAGATGTAAAAAATATTTTATAAGAAAATCTAAAAAAGGTGGATCGTTAAGAAAAAAGAAACGCATAATTCGATCTCCGAGGAAAGGCGGCTTTTTACCACTTCTGCTTCCACTCTTGGGAGCCATAGGCGCTCTTGGAGGGGGAGGAGCTGCAATTGCTTCTGCTATAACCAAATCAAAAGCAGAGAAGGCTGCAATAGAAGAACAAAAAAGACATAATCTTGCTATGGAGACCAAAGGAAAGGGTTTATATTTAAGACCTTATAAAGGATATGGAATAAAGTCAAAAAACTGACGCTGCTTCATCGAGCGCTTACGGATGTAGATTTAAAACATTTTATCAAAATTTTACAAATACCATATTTTAGAGGAGTATTTCATGAGGGATAATTTACCTAAAAAAGTCAAAAAATATGAATGCGGTATTTTAAATTTAGATTCTACATCTGGAGAGGGAACTCATTGGACAGCATATGTAAAAAACGATGATTATATAAAATATTTTGATAGTTATGGCGATTTAACACCCCCAATAGAATTGATCCGCTATTTTTATAGTAACGGTAAAGTTCAAATCATTTACAATCATGATAGGGTTCAATCTTTTAATTCATATCGATGTGGTCATTATTGTCTCAAATTCTTATATAATGAGCTGAAAAAAACAAAATAGTCATTTAAAAATATAATATAAAAAAATATAAAATATAATATAATAAGGTAATATGTCTTATTCTTTCACTTTAAGTGGAAATTCATCAATTTTAAGTTATGATTTTAATCCACAGATTTATTTGGATGAAAACTTGGATTATGAAATTGGTCTCATAAATTTTAATAGTTTCAATACAATTCCCAATATTGATGAAAGCAATAACGTATTTATATGGGGTGATATTTCCTCTTTGCGTGAGTTTAAGCTTCCAGTGGGTGCATATGAACTGGATGATATTATTAAAATTTTAAAGAAACACATGAGTTTCATCGATAAAGATGCATGGATTGAAATAACTCCAGACAAAAACACTTCAAAAATTAGCATTAGTAGCAATCGGAACATTTCGTTCAACTCACCCAACTCAATTGGCAATTTGTTTGGATTTACTAGTACACTAAGGATTCTACCTAATACAATTATTTCTTCAAATAAGCCTATCAAAATTTTAAAAGTTAATTCTATCGGCATTGATTGCAGTATTTCGGCAGGATCCTATTTAAATGGTAAACCAGTACATATAATACATCAATTTTTTCCTACAGTCCCAAATGGGTATAAAATAGTGGAATCACCACAAAATATTTTGTATTATCCCGTAAGCGTTAAGACAGTCAACAACATTACAGTTAAAATTATTGACCAAGCAGGAAATCTTATAAATTTTCAAGAAGAGGAAATAACAGTTACATTACATATTAAAAAAGTGCAATAATATATATGGTTTTAAAATTTTTTCATCCCTATTCCCTAGAAAACTATAAAAGAACTTCTATAATTAAAAATAGAAATAGTTCTTCCAAAGCTATTAAAGGAATCATAGCGGAAAATAAAAAATTTTTAATTTCCCTGGGATTTAAAGTGATTGTATAATGGATATACTTCATGTAACTGGACAACCATTTGATGATAATTCAATTGAGGATTTCCAGTTTCATTCCTATCAACCGAATATTAGTGGAAATATTAATTATAACGATGAAGTGAGAATTTCTATTCAAGATCTTGATGCATACACCTTACCTTCAAATAGTTACTTATATATTGAGGGCAAATTACTCACAGATAATGGTGCAGTACCAACGAAACTAAAATTTATTAATAATGGAATAGCATTTTTGTTTCGTGAACTGCGCTATGAATTGAATGGAGTAGTAATTGACTCGGTTAGGGATGTTGGACTTGTCTCAACAATTAAAAATTATCTCAGTTTAAATGAAAACGAAAGTGTTTTATATCAAAATGATTGTTGGTTCCCGAAACCACAAGAAAAAGTTGAAATTGATGCTACAGGAAAGGCTTCTTTAAAGACCCAAAAGATTTTGGTAGATGCAAACGGTAATTTCAACATATGCCTTCCTTTACGATTATTATCTGGATATTTTGAAGATTTTACAAAAATTATTATGAATATGAAACAGGAGTTAGTATTAATTCGATCAAATACTGATAATGATGCTATTATAAGTGTGGATGAAACAGAAAAACCAAAAATTGAAATAAGTAAACTTTACTGGAATATACCTCATATAAAACCTAATTTAAGTCAACAACTACGCCTGACGAATATCGCAAAGAGTAATAAAGATCTCCCAATTAAGTTCCGATCGTGGCAAATTATCGAATATCCTTCATTAAATACCTCAACCAGACATACGTGGGCGGTCAAAACAAGTTCAAAAATTGAGACACCGCGTCATGTAATTATCGGATTTCAAACAGATAAGAAAAATAAGATTACACAAGATATGTCCAAGTTTAATCACATTAATCTTGAAAACATCAAAGTTTTTTTAAATTCTGAAAGATTTCCATATAACGACATGTTTCTAGATTCTAGACAAATTTGCAACGTTATATGAAATGTTTGCAAATTTTCAAGAAAGCTATTATCATCTCAAAATAAATCAACCTATTTTTAATCCTCAAGAGTTTAAAGACATAGCTCCACTAACCCATGTCGATTGTTCGAGACAAAGAGAAGTAATCCAAGCGGGCAGTATTGTATTAAGAATTGAATTTAATACAAAAAATCCAACTAGTGCAGATACAGCAGCTTATTGTCTAATTCTTCATGAAAAGGAATTTTCATATAACCCATCCACAAAAATTGTTAGGCAGTATACTAAAGCGCATGATCAATATTAGGTATAAAAGAACGACATATTCAAAAATATAGTTAAAATGTATCCTTTAAAGTTAGAGTTGAACAAGAGGCTTGAAAAACATCGTCAAAATATTGAACAACTTCAACGTGATATTGAAAATTATCAACGAAAAAAAGAACTTGTTAAATTTTTTGAAAAATTGAAAATATGCGATTAGTTGTGGACCTTCAAGGATTTAAAATCGAAAACAATAAATTTATTGTCAAAGAACTCGCTGCTTTCGATGGTAATCGAATCAGTCATTATGTCTTCAAGCCACCATTTCCAATCAGAATGCTATCTCCTGATTTATACAGACAAGCAATTTGGTTAATGAAGAATCATCACTGTATAGACTGGAATGTGGGATTCACACCACTACATCAGTTCACAAATATTTTGCAATCTCTAACTCAAAAAGCTGATATGGTTTATGTCAAAGGTTTGGAGAAAGCCCGTTATGTTAAGAAATACTCTACTACACCAGTTTATGAATTTCCAGAAAGTTCAACAATAAAACCGTCAATTCCAAAATGTTTTTATCACACAAAAGATAATTGTATATGCGCTTTATTCAATGTGTATTCTTTATATGATAATTTTATAATGCTTGAATAAAAATTTGATTTTTTAAATTCTTGTTTTATTATCGCAGACTTTAGGCTTATTTTGCAAATACAACTAATATTTTTAATTTAAAAGGATATTCTAATTTTAAAATTCTAATAATTAGTAAAAACTCTTTTTTCCACCTCCACCTCCCTACTATACCTTTTTAGCGGTCTTTAAATATCGTAAAAAAATTTTCATTAGTCGGTCATCATGATGCGTCACGAAACACCAACTGTAGACATTGAGATTTGTTGGGAAAACACTGGTGAGTTCGAAGTTAAGTATAGTACACCTAACCTTCAAAGACTGGCTGCTAATAAAATTTACGAGACGATAAGTGCGAGCGGCTCAATTGGAATTGATCACAAATTCGGTAATAATAAAATGTTTCATGTGTTTGTTATACCTGAAGACCTGTTGAGTGAGTTAAATTTCAGTAGTCTTGTGGTTTTAAAAAAACAGATATTAAAAAACATTACATGGATAAATCAAGTTAAGTATACGGGTCAAAGCGCCGATTTGTCGATAGGCATTTTAACCCCCGATTGTGATGACCCGTATTTATTTTGATATTGTACTTTAGAAAAGATATTTATAAGAAACCGGATATGTCGCAAGATGTTATCGTGAGAATGTTACAACATTCTCATAAATCATATAAATAACAAGTGTCAGATGTTTCCGGCTCCACATTTGCTATCCAGATGTTCTATTCTATAAATAATTAATGCCACCGGAAGTGTCAGATGTTTCTCATAAATAACGGTCACCAGATATTATCGTGGGAAACTTAGAGGAGAAAATGAAAATAGGCATTTTAACCCCAATAGTGATGCCCCGTATTTTTTTGATATTATACTTTAGAAAAGATATTGACAAGAAACCGGATATGTCGCAAGATGTTATCGTGAGAATGTTAAAACATTCTCACCATATAAATAACTAGTGTCAGATGTTTCCGGCTCCACATTTGCTATCCAGATGTTCAATTCTATAAATAATTAATGCGACCGGAAGTGTCAGATGTTTCAGAAAATGAAAATGGAAGAAGATATCTTAAGAAAACTTCGTTTAGAAGAAAAGTAAAAAGGAGTGTTTACGGATAAAGAAAGATTTGTAAAATTAATTAAAAAATAAAAGTTTACTTCAATTTCTTTGTTTTTATTTAAAGGTATAAATAGCAAAACGTCAAATTTTTTATCATTATACAAAATGTTGCCAACTCATTACATTATTTAATCGGCTATACTTAATGGGGTGTTATATATTCAGTATCCGTACAAAGCTAAAGATATTTTTGTTTGTTTCGATTTAAATGGTATCAAGAATGATAGTTGGCCTTCTAATTGGATAAGAATGACCCCTTATACGGCCAATAACATCCCAACGTTAACTTCTCCTATACCGAAAAACAGCACTTCATATAAATTACGTTTATTAATGAAAAATAATGTCGTGGAAAGCACTGATTGGTTGAGTCTAAACCCCACCATTACAAATACAATAAAAGAAGTTGATCCGACCATATATTGGTTACTCTTTGCAACGACTTTGTGTCCTACATTTCTAATACTCTTACTATTGTGTAAGATATCAAAAAAATGGATAACTGCTCTAAATGTTTCATAAGGAAGTTGATGGATGATCATATGAGTGGTAAAAAAAAGTTATGTGACTTTACCCAAGAAGAGCTAATGTACTTTTCTTTTGAGTACTTAATTCAAATCAATAACTCAATTGAACTGCTGAATGCGTGGCACAAACTTCCAGAGGAATACAAGCGAAATTTTCATCTTCGAATAAAATTACCTTGCTTTTATCATTTCAACAAACCGGAATGGACAACTGAAATTAGCTGGCCTCCACCATCGCAAGAAAAATGTCCTACATGTAAAAGAAGTCTTCTACTACTATGTAATTCATGATTTATTTAAATTGTAATCAATAAAACCTTTAAAATTATTGATGTTTTACTTAAAAATCAAAACCCATTCTAAGTATAAATATTTATATTACAAAGCTTTATATTACAAATATATGTCGCAATCAAAATCTATTGGATTAAATAAATTATCAAAATTTATAGAGTCTAAATCATTTTCTTCAATGGCAGCAAGTAAATCATCTAATGTTCTATTATGTGATTGTGGATTGATTAGCAGATGACCCCATGCTAAAGTGTTAACATCAGAAGGTACAACGTAAGTAGGTAAACACAGGGGGTTTCAGAACCAAAACCGGTTTTCCAAGGGGTTAACCACCCTTCCAAGGCGAAGGCTAAGGCTAAGGCTACGACTACGGCCAAGGCCAAGGCCAAGGTCAGGGTCATGATGTGTTAAATTTACTAATATTTCAAATACAACACCCTCCCAAAAAAAAGGTTAAAGCGCGGTTCACGATGTTTTGTACATTACAGAGATTAGATAAAAAAACAAGACATACATTGTAAACCAGTTTCCCATTACTTTGAAAATGTATTTACTTATTATGTTTTATAACTAATTTTAATAAGGTACGATGATGCAATTATGTAAATTTTTATTAAAATCTATCCTTAAACAGTGTTTTAATAAAGGTATTACGAAATTGAATTTCCGTTTCATAAAAATAGATTTTCATTTTTCAATAAAATATAAACCTTAAAATTAAATTGAAAAATAAATCTTCCTATACCAATTTTTGCCCATTTTTCTATATCAAATTTCTACCTTATTGTTCCAAAAATTCAACAGAAAGTTGAAAAGTAGTCTTAAACAACTAGTGATCCTTAAACTTTTGTTTTAAGGGTATTCCGTTGAATTTTCGTGATAGTGTATAAAAATAAGCAAATATTTTTATTCTATAAACCTTAAAATTAAAAATTAAACTAAAATACTACATGTCATCCCAATTTTTAATGGCCACCTGAATGATATAAAAATAAGCAAATAAATTTTTATTCTATAAAATATAAACCTCAAAATTAAAAAATAAACTACATGTCATCCAGACCCATCTGAATGACATTTAGATAAAAATAAACAAATAATATTAAATTTTTATTCTAGAAAATATAAACCTTAAAATTAAAAAATAAACTAAAATAAATACTACATTAATATGTCATTCAATGACTCCCCAATTTTTGAATACTCATCTGAATGACATTTAGCTTCTCTATGAGAGCTTTTTCGACCCCTATTCTTCTCCACAATAATTTTCTTTCTTGGTAAGGATGACATTTAAATAAAAATAAACAAATAATGTTAAATTTTTATTTTATTAAATATAAAACTTAAAATTATAAAATTAAAACAAAAATAAACTAAATGTTACAAATGTCACCCAGATGGCTATTCAATTTTTTAATATCCATCTGGATAACATTTAAACTAGCTTCGCAATCGATAGCATCTTTTTCGACCTCTATCCTCCTCTTTTCGACCTCCATCCTCATCTTTTCGACCTCCATCCTCCGTTGCAACAAATTTTTTTCTTTATCAAATAAAATTTGGATCCTATTCCCTATTTTTGCGTATTTATCCTGCAGCTCCGAGTTTGGAACTGCAGAACTTGAGGCCGTACAGGTATTGATGATGATATCTTTGACCATTAAGTCAAAGCCATCATCATCAGGAATTTCACTTGTCAAGTCCAACGACTGAAACAAAAATTAATGTAAGATATTAAAAAATAAAAAATATTAGAAAATAGGATTATGAAAATTAAAACAAAAATAACTTACCGGAGGATGTTCAATTTTGGGTTTCTTAGCACCCCTAATTATGAAGTTGCTCAGGATTTTCGCTTTTGGCATTGTACTGATAATAACAAGCCTGCATCTTCAGTTGATATACCCAGATATTTTTTTCAAAGAGTGGTTTGCAAAGAGGAGTACAAGGTCTCCTCAAACATGAATTTTGTAAATTTAACAAAGGCCTAATCAAATTTTATTCTTTTTTCACATTTACCGACAGAAGATCGAATGCAAGGTTAAAGCAGGTCAAAATCCAGATATCTTTTTAAATCTTATAGTATAGTCGAATTAACAAGAAATCTAGAAATTTTCTGAAAGAGAATTTTAATATAATTTGAAATTTGTAAAATATTTAAAAAATACTTATAAGGAAATCAGGTAAAAAAACCTGAAGGTATGTATTCATATTTACAGACAAGACGTTTCGAATGCAAAGTTAAAAGTTTTTCAGATATCCTTTAAATTTTATAGTATGAAATTAACACTATTTTTTCTGAAAGAGAATTTTAATATAATAAATTTGAAATGGCAAAATTATATGTGTAAAAAAATGCTTAGGAAATTTTCAAATATCAGGTAAAAATAAACACATTTAAAATAAAAACAGAGACACTTTTGTATTAAAAAATATACACCACAGTTTCATAGAATTAGTAATTCTAAATATTTCGTTACAAAATTCCATATGATGCAAAATTTTATTATATTTTTTAACCTCTAATTTTAGCTAGAAATTTTATTTGAAATAATTTTTTAACGTCAAAATAGAATTTATTTTAATAAAAAATTACAAAATTATTCCTATAAAATAGTAGAAGCAATTAAGAACTTTTAGGTATGAAATTAACAATTAAAATAAAATATAAGAATCATGGTTTTAGGAAATTTTTAATTCATTTTAGATCACAATAAAAATTCAAGAATTAATCTTAAGTATAATTTGGCAATAAGGATATCAGAATAAAACGAAACCAGATTTTTGCGGCAGGTATTCAACAATCTTTCGAATGCGAGGTTAAAGTCGGTCAAAAATTACAGGTATTCTTTTAAATCTATAGTATAGTCAACTTTAGTAATTTTCTGAAGGAGAATTTTAATACAAATAATTTGAAATTTATAAAAACTGTAAAATATTTGTAAAAAAAATGCTTAGGAAATTTTCAAATATGTATCAAACAAGCAAAAGTAAATTATACATTATTTAAAATAAAAACAGAGATACTTTCATATTATAAAAATATAGTTTCATAGAATTAGTAATTATTTAAAATATTTTCGTTACAAAATTCCACATGACGCTAGAAATTTTATTTTAAATTATTTTTTAGCGTTTTAAAATCTGTAAAATATTTGTAAAAAATGCTTAGGAAATTTTCAAATATGTATCAAACAAGTAAAAATAAATTATACATTATTTAAAATAAAAACAGAGATACTTTCATATTATAAAAATATAGTTTCATAGAATTAGTAATTATTTAAAATATTTTCGTTACAAAATTCCACATGACGCTAGAAATTTTATTTTAAATTATTTTTTAGCGTTTTAAAATCTGTAAAATATTTGTAAAAAATGCTTAGGAAATTTTCAAATATGTATCAAACAAGTAAAAATAAATTATACATTATTTAAAATAAAAACAGAGATACTTTCATATTATAAAAATATAGTTTCATAGAATTAGTAATTGTTTAAAATTTTTCGTCACAAAATTCCATATGACGCTAGAAATTTTATTTTAAATTATTTTTTAACATCAAAACAGAATTTATTTTAATAAAAAATGACAAAATTAATCCTACAAAATAGTAGAAGTAATTAAGAACTTTTAGGTATGAAATTAACAATTAAAATAAAAATAAGAATCATGGTTTTAGGAAATTTTCACTATATTTTAGAACACAATAAAAATTCAAGAACTAATCTTAAGTATTTAAATTATAATTTGACAACAAGGAAACAGACAATAAATAACGAACCAGAAGACATTCACCTGTACATTTACCGAAGATCGAATACGAGGTTAAATATCTGGTATCCTTTTAAATCTTATAGTATAGCCGAATTCACAGAAAATTAGAAAAATTTTCTGATAGAGAATTTTTAAATATTATAGTATAATGAAATTAACAATCTAGAAATTTTATTTTTCTGAAAGAAAATTTATTTTAATACAATTTGAAATTATTAAATTATATCTGTAAAAAAATACTTAGAAAATTTTCAAATATTTATCAAACAGGTAAAAAACCTCGAAAATATGATACATTATTTAAAATAAAACAGACTATAAAAATTCATTAGGAAATTTTATGTTATTTTTTTGTAAAGTGACGTTTTGCATTTACAGAAGACGAATATGTTAAAATCTAAGGTTTTCAGATATCCTTTTAAATATTATAGTATAATGAAATTAACAATCTAGAAATTTTATTTTCTGAAAGGAAATTTATTTTAATACAATTTGAAATTATTAACTTATATCTGTAAAAAAAAAAAAAAATACTTAGGAAATTTTCAAATATTTATCAATAAAACAGAATATAAGAATTCATTAGGAAATTTTATGTTATTTTTTTGGAAAGTACAAAAAAAATTCAGAAAATTTTTAGGATAGTAATTATCAAAAGGTTGAAAATATAAAAATTTTGCAATATTTAAAACAAAAACAGAATATTAGAATTCATAGTAGGAAATAGTTTTATATAGAGTACAAAAAATTCAGCCTAGGAATTTTAAAATATGTAATTATTAATACGTTAAAAAACGAAAGACATAAATTATTAAAATACAATATTTTAAAATAAAAAACAAGATTTTAAAAATTCATGGTTTTAGTATAAAAAATTCAGCCTAGGAATTTTAAAGTATGTAATTATTAATACGTTAAAAAACGAAACGGGAATAATTTGATTGCACCCGGTACGGAAGAAACAACACCACGTTAATGAAAGTGAGAGTCGGCTTATAGTATAGTCAATTTCCACATAAATCGAACAATAATAAATAATTGAAGTCATAGTCTAACAAATTCTATTTTATTTATTGAACATTATCTTAATTATACTATTTTTGATCTATAAAAATTATTTTTTCGCAATAATTATTTTTTATCTCAATTTATTTTAATATATTTGTTGATTTGAATCGGAAACATTTCGATTGCACCCGATAGTTATTTCACGAATAGATATAATTCTTAAAATATAAATATCCGAGCAGACTTTACACAGTTCAGTTGTTGTTAATGGTTTCATCAATAGTGCACAAGGTATTTATCTAGTTAGTTAAAAATGTCAGACAAACTTTGCTCAGACGTGACAAAATTGACTTCTAAATTTTTTGAAAAGTATCCTAATTTTACTGAGGAAGAGAGACTTAATTGGCTTAAGCATATTAAAGTTGCAATTAATTTAGTGACACAGGTTATGTCAAAGAAAAATTTAAATGTTGGGAAAAAAAGAGCTTGGACATCAAAATTAGGTCATTTAAAGTTAATTTATAATAAACTTTATGGGGGCGACGACGATAATTCTATTTGTTGGGAAGAAGTCTTATCCATTTTTAAAAATAGGGTTACAACAGGTGTAATAATGAATCGAAAGCACAAAGATGTCGTACCGTTTTTACGTGATGCTTTTACCATATTTTCAACCAAAATTGTATGTATCCTAGGATACTTATCAATGGTTAAAGTAAATACGAATTTTTGTGCGGAATTTGTTAAAAAATCGGGTGACAAGGAAATTGTTGAATTGAAATATTTTCAAACCAAAAATAATGTTATTGATAGGACAACAGATTTCAAGGAATGGTTTATAAATCATGTTTTTGATTTTTTAACAAATAAGCTCTCCGAGTTCCAAGAAAAGGACTCTGGTTGGGCTTTAAATCAAATAATATCGTTGGAGGTTAATGTTAATAAACTAGAAATTGGTAATGGGAGTTCTTACATTAAACTACCTCTAGCTATAGAAAAAAAACTAGCTTGTATTAATATCAAAAATTTTGATAAATCTTGTTTCTATTGGAGTATTATTGCTGCCTTATACCAACCGTCAGGTTTACCACAAAGGATTTCTTCATATCCGCATTATGCAAACGTTTTAAATTTAGAAGGACTTGATACTCCGATGCAGTTTGATAAAATTAATAAATTTGAAAAACTAAATTCAATATCAGTGAATGTATACGGATTAGAATTGATTGAAAAGAGATTTAACGTAATTACTTTACATCTAACTCAATGCAAACAAAATAGACATGTAAATCTATTATTGATTCAAAATAAATATTTTCCAAAAATTAATGACTTTGATCCTCTACCTGAAGAGGAAGATGTTGATATACTATATCACTATTGTTATATTAAAAATTTATCGCGGTTAATAGGTTCTCAATTGAATAAAAATAAAAATAAAAAATTTATTTGTGATAGGTGTCTCAATTATTTTAGTTCTGAAGGACGACTTCTTACACATGCAGAACTTTGTGAAAAAATCAATGATTATAAAATATCTCTTCCTAAATATCCTATAGTTAAATTTAAAAATTTTGTAAATAAACAGCGAGCACCATTTGTTATATATGCAGATTTTGAATCAATATTGGAACCGTTTGAGGATAATTTAGAGAATAGTACAATAAAATATCAACAGCATAAAGCATTTAGTTGTGGGTATTACGTTAAGTGTGATTATGATAATAATTTGTCATATTTTAATAGTTACCGCGGTGAAAACTGTATGCAATGGTTTGCCAATCAAATGTCACATTGTTCGAAAGTGATTGAATCAAAATTTAAACATATTGTTCCCATGAAAGAAAGACTTTCAAAAGTCAATGCACATTCATGTCATATTTGTGAGGAGGTGTTTAGAAATGAGGATATAATAGTTCGTGATCATAATCATTTTACAGGGGACTTTAGGGGATTTGCTCATGAATCATGCAACTTAAAATTTCGTAAACAATTTGTCGTACCCGTTATTTTTCATAATTTAAGTGGATACGACAGTCATTTCATAATTCGAGATCTCGCTAAATTAGGTAAAATTACTCTCATTCCAATCAATAAGGAAAAATATATATCTTTTACTCAACACTTCAGTAATGACATTAAATTTCGATTCATTGATTCAATTAGGTTCATGGCCACCTCTTTAGATACATTGGCATCAACTTTAGATAAAGTAAATTTAACCAATTTAAGGGAACAATTTAGATTCTGCACGGATGAACAATTTGATTTGCTAACTCGAAAAGGTGTATTTTGTTATGATTATATTGATAGTTTTGAGAGACTAAAAGAAACTAAATTACCCGACCCCTCTCATTTTTATAATAAATTAAATGATGAATACATTACTGAAGATCGATACCAACACGCTCAAACTATTTGGGAAAAGTTTGCCATACAAAATTTAGGACAATATTCAGATTTGTATTTGAAAACGGATATTTTATTACTTGCAGATGTGTTTGAAAATTTTCGTAATATAGGATATAATACTAGCGGGTTAGACATAGTTTGGTACGTAACAATACCTTCTTACTCCTGGGATAGTATGTTAAAATATACCAAATGTGAATTGGAACTTTTAAATGACGTTGACATGATATTATTTGTTGAATCCGGAATACGTGGCGGTATCAGCCAATGTTCATGTAGGTATTCAGAAGCAAATAATAAATATATGCTTAATTATGATTCTTCAAAACCAGACAACTATTTATTTTACGTAGATGTGAACAATTTATATGGGTGGGCAATGTCACAACCCCTGCCCAAAGGGAAATTTAAATGGGTCGATTCAAATATTGACATTACTGGAATACCAGATGATTCTCTCCAAGGTTACATTTTGGAAGTGGACCTTGAATATCCTATTGAACTACATGATTTACATAAAGATTATCCATTTTGCGCCCAACATTTAGTTCCTCCAGGATCAAAGTTGCCTAAACTATTAACAACATTGTATAATAAATCAAAATATATCATTCATTATAGGGCTCTTAAACAAGCAGTAGCACACGGTTTAAAAATTAAAAAAATCCATAGAGTCCTCCAGTTTGAGCAATCTGCTTGGTTAAAGCCCTATATAGATCTTAATACACATTTTCGAGCTCAAGCTAAAAATAATTTTGAGAAAGATCATTTTAAACTTAAAGTAAATTCAATATACGGTAAATGTATGGAAAATGTTAGAAAACATCGTAATGTAAAATTAGTCTCTCGTTGGGAGGGGAGATATGGAGCTAAAAATTTAATAGCTAGTCCTAGATTTCAAAGTCGAACAATCTTTGATGATGATTTAATAGCTATTGAATTACGGAAAGCGGAACTTTATTTTAACAAACCATTGTATATAGGAATGGCTGTGTTGGATATATCAAAAACATGTATGTACCATTTTCATTATGATTATATGTTGCCTAAAATAAATAACAGATGTAAAATTTTATATACCGACACCGATTCTTTTATTTATCAAATTAATAGTCATGATATATACGATGAAATTATTAAACAGAACATTAACAATTTTGATACAAGTGATTACTCACCTACAAATCCATATAATATACCACTTTGTAATAAAAAAGTGCCGGGTTTAATGAAAGATGAAGCGAACGGTAACATTATTACACATTTTGTAGGTCTAAGATCAAAAATGTATAGCTATAAAATTGGAAATCAAAAATTAGTTAAAAAGTCAAAAGGTGTGAAAAATAGAGTCCTACAAACTAAAATTACATTTGACGACTATGTTGATTGTTTAAATAAAAATACGAACAAAATTATCTCTCAATCTACAATTCGTTCTTATGCTCACAACGTCTACAGCATAAAACAAACCAAAATTGGTCTAAATTCGTCAGACGACAAAAGATATTTAATACAAAATTCCTATGATACATTACCCTGGGGTCATTACAGTTTAACCTGACATTTTTAGTTTTCTAAAATATGATACAAGGCACTTTTTTGGGTGAAAAGCGATTTTATACAAAATCAAACCTAAAGTATGTAGCAGTGAGTCTATCACGTGATTTGAATTTTGCGCCGTGTATTAAAATATGCGACAACAAAGGACATAAAGCAATATACAACGAAGAGGAGTGGGCGACCATTATCAACATAATGGGCTTAACGTTACACGAGCTACCGTTAATACAACATTTCATTGATCTATATCGAGAACAAAAATTTGCATATTGTCTAACAATTTTACGAATGAGTGTCGCAGGCAGCTCCAATATGGTGCAGACAGCGCTCAAAGTTCTCGAACCTATAAAAGACATCAATCCAACTACTTATGGTTTAGCGTTGGAAGTTCTATATCAATATCCAGAACTACTATGAAGAAGGTTATCTTTAACGAATTGATGAACAAATTTCATACCCTATACAAATGGTGTTTTGCTTACAAGGAAGCCAGAAAAGGAGGATGTTGGGAGGAAGCTGCTCGTGACCGTGTAAGATTTCAACGTCACATAGAAGAAATCGCAAAAATTATAAACCCTTGTTTATTGAGATCATTGTATAAATAAAACACATTGTATGCAAAATATTTTATTAAAAAAGTACATATTATACTATTGAATTTTTATTTATCCAAGATTGTACATTCATTCCCAACCACTTTACTAAAATTTGATCTCCTTTTCGTTTCAAGATTTTTTCAATTAAGAAAACATCGGGATATTTCACCTTTTGCAACTCTTCCGCATAGAATCCACCTTGAATCTCTTCATTTTTTTCATCCTCCAAAATGTAGGTTCTAGGATTGGTCAGCTGAATTTTTTTCACATTAAAAACCTCCGTCGTCCAGTTGGGAGTGTAGCCTTTCTTAAAGACATGTCTATATTTGCTGATACGTACATAATCACCAACGTTAAATTTAGGTTTTCGAGGATCTACTATTTTTGCTCGACTAAATGCAATAATATACTTTGCATTTCTATTGTTAACTTTGCTGGGTATGGCTCCAGTAGTCGAGTGTCTAGTATTATTATATTTAGCAACAATAGTTGGTAGAGCATCTATCCACTTGTACGATCCCCGTAAACTAAAATGTTTCCATAAAGCCAACTTAAGAGTTCTAATTACCCGTTCCGCAATGCTAGCCTTGAGATTCGAATAGGAACTATAATGATTTATTTTATATTTTTGCATAAGATCTTGAAAATCTTTATTGTAAAACTCTGTCCCATTATCTGTCTGAAGATTTTTGGGAGGAATCATTTGTGTTAGAATGACTTTCATGGCATTAACAATATCTTTACCAGTTTTTCTTTTGATAGGTGCAGTCCAAACGAATTTACTGAATGCAATGATTACAACCAAAATATAATTGTATCCCTTGTTCTCTTTAGCATACGATGACATGATAGCCAGATCAGCTTGAATTAAATCATGCAAGCCTTTAACTAAAACATGACGTCGTTTAAAATTAATTCGAGCTGGTTTATGAAGTTCATTAACGACTTGCAATTTAGACATTTTTGACTAACGGACACTGAAGTAATAATTCAATACAAATTTTCTGTTTTGATCCCAGCTTAAATACAATTACATCCCCTTTAACAATATTTACACCTGATAGTTCATGAAATTTGTAAGTTTTCTGTTTCAATATTACTTCACAATCTGCCTGATAATGAGAAATACCTTCAATTTTTGCTGACAATGGAAACTTGAATCCTGAATTTCCATTATCAAGAACATAATAATCCTTACTCAAATTTGTTTTTTCTCCTCTTAAACGAATCAGACATTTAACGTGATAGTCGAAATTGTCACAAATATAAAATGGAGCATTAAATGAAGTATTTGTTTGAATAGAACCAACTTTTTCTTCATCTTCAGCGCAGCTTGAAAGAAGAAAGTGTTGATTAAAACGATTCAAAGGCATTATTAAAAATGAAATACAAAATAAAAAAGTTGCATTATATATAATCACTTTTTTCGAGCTGACATTGAATTACAAATTGAATAAAAATTTTATCTTTTATAAGACTTTGTGAATGCATATGAAATTCAATAACATCACCCTTGTTAATAATATTATTTTCTAGTAGTTGATTAATTTTATCATATTTTGTTTTATATGAAATATAAAGATTTTCCGGAAAACAGCGTATGCTTTCCACTTTTCCACTTATAGGAAAGGTATACGAAAATGTACCATCTTCTAATAGGTAGACTGTTTTACTTACATTAAAATCTTTAATACTTCGAATAGTTAATATACATTTACTGTGAAATTCGGAAGGTTTACAAATGTAGAAGGGTGTTGGATTTGGGGAGGACACTATCTCCTCTTCCGGACATGTGTAGGAAGTAAGAAAGTGTTGGTTGAACTTGTTAAGAGGCATTTTGAATACTAAAAAGTATTTTGGAAAACTGATGCTTATAAGATTATTCCACCTTCACGTAGTTCTTCTATAATGGAAACAATTTCATTGTTGACCCCAGTATTACCAGCTTTTTGTGATGCTACAAGTAATCGAAGTCTATCAACCAATTCATTAAAATCATCAAAATATTTATAATCTACTTTATCAGTTAAATCTATTAAAACTTTAGAATTTAATCCACTTCCAAGAGTTTGTTTAGTTTTACTTCGGGTTAGAGGAAGCAGACTTTTTCTTACATTGGAATCGGAGCTGAGTCTCGGGCGAAATTGTCCTGACATACCTTCCTGCTCGATTGCTCTTCTTTTTTTCTCAAATTTCTCCAAGGCTAGAGAATGCAAATTGGTAACACGAGGTTTAATTAGATCAATAAATTTAGAAGCATTTGAAGTGGATAATCCTTTTTTTGGATTATAACCCAAATATTGTGCATTTGTTCTTCTAACAATTTCAATATATGAGTCAAGGTCTTGAGTTTTGTATCCAGCAGGATATTTTTTGAATAAAAATTCATAAAGACCAGGAGTGCCTTTATACTTGAGATTTTGAATCACTACATCTTTTCCGTCAAATGTTAAAGGAGAATCACCAATAGCCCATTGTTGATTTTCAGGGTTAAAATAAACTCCAAACGTGCTATCAAACTGATTCTCAGTATCCATAATTTTATTTTCAATATATCCTCTGGGTAAAGGATCATACTTTTCTAAAAACTCTAGGGTCTCATCTCTCGCTTGTGAAGTATCTGTAACTATGTCATCATCTATATAACTCGCACCAAAGTCATCTTGCATTGTTTGATTGAAGGTTAGGTCTGGTACGATAGAGTAATACTTTTTTGGTGATGTTTTCGGTGACTCCTGTTTAATTTCCGGTTTAGTGGTGGTAATAAGTTGTTGAATAGGTTCAACGAGTGGCTTCCATTGTTGTTTGAAACGATTTTCCGTTGCAGTTTGTTCATTTTTTAAACTTTTATATTTACGTTTAATATCCTTTCGTGTTTCGAGTAGTTCTCTTCCCAACTGTTCATCCATCTTTAACAATCAAAATCTTACTGTTTGGCTTTATATAAGAATCAAATCCTTGTCGGTATCGACCTAACCCTAAATTACAATCTTTATCTATTGTCATAAAACCGAATTTGTCTTTCCAACAATATGCACACAAATCCTTAAAATTTTGAAATGACATGTCAATATTAACATGATCATCATACACATGTTTGAGGTTGGTCATGTCTTGTTGAAACATAATTAAAAGGTTTGAATTATCTCGAATTAAATGTTTGGGAATAGCTGCGTATGTCTGACAAAGATAAAAACAGTCTGTAGATTTATGTCGCCCACAACAAAAATAATTTTGTATAATACTTTGATCACATGTAGCAATGTCATCAAATATTATAATAGAATTCTTTTTGATTAACTCAGGTACAATCACTTCCTCAATTTTGTCATACTCCTTATAACCAATCTCTTTAATAGGTTGAAGCAAATTTCGCAAGTATGAATATTTTGATTGATGTAAACTTTTGGAGCATACATATACATTTTCAAATCTTAAACCGTTCGGATGTTCTAGAAGTGACAACATAACGTTGGTTTTACCAGATCCACTGGGACCTATGATTAAACCTCGTTTCGAGTCACCTCCAAAAACTATACCATGTTTACCTATTTTCTTAGCTTCTTCAATGTCATAATTTTTAACTGGTAAAGTGACTCTTTGTTTTTGAATCTCCATGGCTACTAGTGCCTATATAAGGTGCACACGCCTATATAAAGGTTTAGAATGATGCGAAAGGTGAAAGGTCGTGGATTACTAAATACTTTAATCAATAATCTCCCAGGGGAAATTCACATTCCGGGTTATTCTTTTTGTGGCCCGGGTACCAGGCTCAGGAATCGATTAGAAAGAGGGGATCAAGGTATTAATCCCCTAGACCAAGCGTGTAGAGAACACGATATTGCATACTCTCAAAGTAGTGATTTAAAACAAAGACACGTAGCTGATAAAGTTTTGGAAAATAAAGCTTGGGAGCGAGTAAAGTCAAAGGACGCAAATTTTGGTGAAAAAACAGCCGCTTGGTTTGTAACTACTGCTATGAAGGGTAAACGAAAGATGGGAATGGGTTTGAAGAAAAAACGGGGAAAGGGAAAACGTGTCATTCGATCACCGAAAAAGGGTGGTTTTTTACCTTTTCTGTTACCCTTGCTAGGTGCTTTAGGAGCTGTTGGGGGTGGTGCAGCTGGAATCGCTAAAGCTGTGAATGATGCTAAAGCTAATCGTCAACAGCTGGAGGAACAGAAACGTCATAATTTAGCAATGGAAACTAAACAAGGTGCTGGAATGAAACGAGGTCGGGGGTTTTACCTACGACCATACAAGGGATATGGGATAAAAAGAAGAAAATAAAATTACCTCAACATGCGTTAACCAATGTTGAGTTGAAAAAATTTGCGAGACACATTCCATATTTTCGAGGGATTTTTATGCGAGATTCGTTACCGCAAAAGATTAAGAAATTTGAAACTGGTATAATTAATCTTGATGTAAATAGTGGTCCTGGTACTCATTGGACCGCATACTTTAAAAATAATGATGATATTAAGTATTTTGATAGTTATGGCAACATACCCCCACCACTCGAGGTTACCAAATATTTCAAAAGTAGTGGGAACGTAAGAATAAGATATAATTATAATGTTTTGCAATCATTCAATTCATATCAATGTGGACAGCACAGTTTAAGATTTCTATTTAATCAGTTTAATCATTTATGAAATTCATTAGATTGTTTGTTAACCATCATGTCGTATACGTTCACTCTAAATGGTAACTCATACATTTTGAGTGCTGACTTTAATCCACCCATTTATCTCAATGAAAATGTTGATTATGAAATTGGTTTGGTTAATTTTGACACTTTCAATAGCATTCCAAATGTTCATGTACATAATAACGTCTTGGTGTGGGGTGACAAAGATGAATTTACCATTGCTATACCAACCGGTGCATATGAGATTAATGATTTGATAAAAATTATTGAAAAAGATATTTTTCTTACTGGCATAACAATTCATATAACAGCAGATTCAAAAACTAATACAGTCACTCTCAAAAGTACTGCACCCATTAATTTCAATGTACCAAATTCAATTGGAAAACTTTTAGGTTTTTCCACTAGACTCTCTCCAAATGTTGCTCATACCTCCGACAAAGTAAATATTTTGAGTGTAAACACTATTTGCGTTGATTGTAACATTGCGATCGGCTCTTTCCTTAATGGACGTCCGGTTCACATTATTCACGAATTTTTCCCTCAGGTTCCCAATGGCTATAAAATAGTGGAACAACCACAAACTATTTTGTATTATCCTGTAAGCGTCAAGACAATAAACAACATAACAGTTAAGGTGTTTCAGCAAACGGGTGAACTTATAAATTTCAATAACGAGACAATTACTATTCGCTTACATCTTAGAAAAATTGAATAATGGTTTGGTTGTTTCCACGTTGTCACCTCCATTATAAAAGACCATATAGCAATAAGAAAAACAGTGTTTTGAGAACCACTAAGCCGTTAACATCGCAAAACCGTAAATTTTTACAATCTCTTGGATTTAAAGTTTGTAATGGATCTCCTAAACGTAACCGGACAACCGTTTACTGATACGACCATTGAGGATTATCAATTTCACACCTATCAACCCCATACCCTAACCGCTGTTAACTATAATGATGAAATTAGAATTGCCGTTCAAGATATTGATGCTTATACTCTCCCATGTAATAGTTACCTTTATTTAGAGGACAAATTTTTAACAGAACAAAATAAGACACCAACAAAATTTCATTTTATAAACAATGGTATAGCACATCTCTTTAGGGAAATAAGATATGAAATGAATGGTGTAATAATTGATTCGGTTAGAGGTGTTGGCTTAGCGTCTACCCTGAAAAACTATCTCTCAATCAATGAAAATGAGAGTAAATTACTTCAAAATGCGGCCTGGTTCCCTAAAGAGGATTTAAAAGATTCTGCGGGAAAGACAATTGCATCAACGAATAAACTTTTAATTGATAATCACGGTAATTTTAATGTTTACATACCATTAAAACTTTTTTCTGGCTTTTTTGAAGATTTTCGTAAAATTGTTTTAAATATGAAGCAGGAATTAATTCTCATTCGCGAAAAAGATGATGTGGATTGTGTTATTGCAACAGATGAGACAGAAAAACCAAAAATTGAAATTAACAAGATATATTGGAATATTCCTCATATAAGTCCTAGTATAAGTCAACAACTTCGATTAAATAAAATAATTCAGAGTAATATAGACTTGCCAATTAAATTTAGAAGTTGGGAACTAATAGAATATCCCACATTAAACGATTCCACACGTCATACTTGGAATGTTAAAACTTCCACAAAATTAGAAAGTCCTAGACATATTATAGTCGCCTTTCAGGATGATTGTAAAGGAAAATTGTTAAAAAATATGAGTCACTTTAATCACTGTAATCTAACAAATATTCGTATCTTTCTCAACTCGGAACGATATCCGTATCATGATTTAAATTTAGATTTTGACTCTAATCGTTTTGCTACTGCTTATGAAATGTTTGCTAATTTTCAAGAATCCTACTATCATTTACCAACAAATCAACCAATTTTTTCACCGGAAGAATTTAAAAATAATGCTCCAATATTTCATATCGATTGTTCACGTCAAAGAGAAATTATTCAAGGGGGGTCGGTTGTGCTAAGAATAGAATTTGAAACCAGTAAAAATGTTGGTAAAAATGTTTCTGCTTATTGTCTTATTTTACATGAAAAGGAATTTATGTACAATCCTCTAACAAAAATTGTACGACAGGTTTAACACGCATGCTCCTTATTTAATATAAATGTCTGGTTGTAACGTTTTGTTAATTCAGTGATTATTAGCAATATGCAGCTAGTGGTAGATGTACAATGTTTTAAAATTGAAAATAATAAATTTATCGTAAAGGAGTTTGCTGCTTATAATGGTTCTCAAATTTGCCATTATGTGTTTAAACCGCCATTTCCTTTTAGAATGCTGTCTCCTGATTTGTATAAGCAGGCATCTTGGTTAATTCATAACCATCATTGTATTGAATGGGATTCCGGCTTTACACCACTCCATCAGTTTTCCAAAATTTACCAAGATGCTACCAAAGATGCAGACTTTATTTATGTTAAAGGATTAGAAAAAACAAATTATTTAAAAACGTTTTCCAAGACTCCTGTGTTTTCTTTTGACGAGCTACCCAAACTTCAACTAAAGGAACCTGCATGTCTTTACCACACAAAGGACAAATGTATTTGCGCTTTAGCAAACGTATATTTTTTATACAACAATTTTTTAATGAAATAAAAAAACTATTTATTAATATGTGTTTTATTTTTTTAAATATTTACAATGGACTTGACTGTGTTACCAATTTTTCAGCTTCTTCATATGATAAAGTATCCAACGGTTTCATTTCTTCGTCTGTATCATCATCATTTTCTTCTATATAGTTAGAATCCCTCAAATAAATTGGTAGGTATTTGGAAATTTCTAGTCTTGTATTTAAATTTAGATTGTCCAAAATATTTAGTAAACAGCAAAGATGAAGCTCACCATCAAGATAGTCATTACAGGCTGAAGCGGCTTTTTCATGTTGTATAGCTTTTTCCCTACATTCTTCTACAGAGTACCATCTATTTCTACCATAGATTGCTTCATGTTCCCATTCAAAGTTGTCTTCTCCATAAATTTTTGCAAAGTAGGTAATTGCAGATTTTAAATCTACTACCTTAACTTGGGTTGTGTAGGCTCGCCACATTTTGATGAACTGATCACCTTTAGACTTGGTTATATACATTTTATGGATGGTGGGGATAAGATGAAATAACCTTCAATTCTATTGGTCTCCAAATGGGTAGTGGTACTTGTCTGGGATCCTTAGGATGTTTATTATATATTTCCATTAGTGTTGTTATGTCTCGATCTGGTGTAATCAGACGTTCACTATCACTATATAATATAATCGGAATCCCATCTTCAAAATCTTCAAATTTTAAATTTTCAAAATTTTGTACACCCCAACGTTCTTTAGTAATCGAAGACATGGTTTGAGTTCTCGTTTCAATTTCACATGTCTTTATATTTATCGGTTGACCTTCTACAACATAGCCTTGGGAAACACACAATGTATTTCGTGTGCATTAGCTATTTAGAATAATTTTCACCAAATTTGTGCAAATTTAGAGGTGTAAAAAAAAAAAAAATCTGTTTAAGTAAAATTTATTTATTTTCTAAACCACATATCGAACAAAATCTTACATATCCTTTACACGCATTATGTCCGCATGATAACACTTGGCTGGTACACCTTCTTTGCTCATCTCGAACAATTGCTACTAGTTTGACATGACAAAAAGTACAATACTTTACTCTTGTTCCACATTCTACACAACAAATCCTATGACTACAAGGAAGGAATAATACTTGTATTGGCTTCTCTTTACAAATATAACATGTACCAATCCAGCGATCTACCTCAGTTGGACTGTCTGGAACTGAATTTGGAAATACCTCGCTAAAACTCATTGTAGACTAACTGTCTAGATTTTGTTCGGATGTTTTTATAGTAAAATACATATTAATTTATATTTTTTATTTTTCAATAAATGAACATTTTTCAAATTTGAATAGAGATGTTGATTTCCCCATTGACAAACTTTTCTCTCCAGCATAGATTATGGAATAATCACCATTCCCAAATTCACTTAGGTGCGGTTTCAAAAATACAGTTGATCTCCCCGGTAAATATATTCTGTGCTGGGCAAGTTCCACCAACACTGCTTCTCCAAATTTTGTGGTTACCATTTTTATTGATTTTAATTTGTGTGGAATATTGGGTTGTAGCTGGTTTAATTTTATAATTTCTTTATGCTCTACATCTAACATTAGCTGTTCGTTAACTTTTTGTAGATCCATTTTGAAGTTGTCGAGTACAATGCTATATGATGTTTTGGTCAACTATATTTATAATGAATCCCCCTCTACTTCACTTATTTTCAATTTTTCAAAACACTTTATAAGATTTTGCATTTGCTCGTATTTCATTATGTCTTGTTTTAGTTTAAATACTTTTTTTAAAAATCTATCTAATCTTTGTTCGTACATACAAAGCATTGTGAACTGAACCGCACTGTCGGATTTTAATCTTTTTATCTTGGAAGGACCTTGTATTTAGAATGTATTTAGCACATCATGACCCTGACCTTGGCCTTGGCCTTGGCCGTAGTCGTAGCCTTAGCCTTAGCCTTCGCCTTGGAAGGGTGGTTAACCCCTTGGAAAACCGGTTTTGGTTCTGAAACCCCCTGTGTTTACCTACTAACGTACCTTTTGTCATCTTTGGCAGATAGGGCTACTTTGTTCTTTATCTCTGTATAAATGTTGTGCAAATTTGAATCAAATATATACATTTTTCTAAAAATATTTCCACCTTTTTCAATAACTTGCACATAATCATTTAGCTCCATTTGTTTCTTTATTACATGTTTAGATATCCCTTTCGCTTTTTTTATGATGGTGGTGTTTTTGTATGGCTTACTTAATTTCACACAGTAGGCCTTTGCACCTGTTCCATAAAACGATTCGATTGGCACACCCGCGAATTCATCCTTCATTTTTCCAACTACTGAGAGACTTTTGGGTACCCTGTATTCATTATTTGCATCATAATTAGATGTATCAAAGTACTGAAAGTTTTCCTTCATGTCGTTATAGAAGTTCTTAGTAGCTACTTCTAAAATTAACGAATCTGTATCTGTATACAGGACTTTTGCAGCGTCTCCATATTGCGGCTTGATGAATCCATATAAAAACTCATATATTATGGTTTTGGAAATATCAAGAATTGAAAATCCAATGTATAACGGCTTATTATATACAACTCTTACTGTATTTAAATGAACAGCAACCAAATTTTCATTGAATATAGAACAGGTTCTAAATTCGGGTTTTGCTATCAGACTTCTGGCTCCAAGAGAATTTGTTTTGTTGAACCATCTAATGCAAAGACGAATATCTTTTCTTTTCTCAACGTTCTCCATAGTTTTGCCGAAAATAGCGTTGTTAAGAAGCTTGAAGAGGTCTTTCTCGAAATAATTTTTAGCTTGATTACGAAAATTGGTGTTTAGATCTATATATTTTTTAAGCCATGTTGATTGGGAAAATTCAATTATTCTATGTATTTTCTTCAATTTAAGTCCAAATTTTAAACATTGTTTCAAGTTCAGGTAATGAATTATATATTTAGTTTTGTTGTAGAGATTTGGAATAAGCTTGGAATATTTACTGCCTGGAGGAGCCATATTTTCAGGACAGAAGGGCAAATCGTTGTGAGTATCGTGTAAGTTTGTTGGATATTCCAAATCCACTTCTAAAACATATCCTTTAGGAGAATCCTCTGGGATAGAATTTACATCGAAGTATTGAATTTCTCCATTACTTAGCCATCTAAAGCCTCCGGTAGGTAAAAATCTACTCATTGCAGCACCATACATGTTTGTGGCATCCAGGTACATAATATAAGTTTCAGGTTTTGTTGGATCAAAATTAGGAAGAAACTTGTTATTTGCCACAGATTTTCTCTTACTGCATTGTGCTACTCCACCACGAATTCCTTTTTTGAAGAAATGCAGCATTTCGATATCGGTCAACAGCTCCAGTTCAATTTGAGTATATTTGAGCATAGCGTCCCAACTTAAAGATGGTGCAGTCAGGTATTGTACCGGATCTAATTTATATGCATCCAAACAAACTTTTCTAAAGTTCTCAAAAATATCTGCTAGCAAAAGCACGTCACCTTTTAAGTAGAGTAATCCATAGTCGTTAAGTGTTTTGCAATTAAAAGTTCTCCAAACCTCTTTAGCTCGATCATACTCTTCATCGGAAATAGCTTCACTTTTTAGATTATCAAAAAATTTGTCTTTAGATGGCAACTTTTCTTCTTTTAATTTATCAAATGAGGTAACGTAAGAGTAGGGAAAAATATCTTTTTTCCTCATTAAATTAAGTTCTGGCTGGTTTGGGAAATATTTTTTAATTTCTTGACATTGTTCGGAACCCAGTGCTTTACTTAATTGCTCCAAAGAACTTGATAAAAATCGAAACGAATCGACAAATCTTATTTGGATAAACGTTTCATGGCCTTTGGGGTTTTTCGCTTTTTCAACTAAGATTAACTTTGAAAAAGTTATATACTTCTCTTTGGTTTGAGCCACTACAGAGAGAGATTCACCCTTCGATGACAACTCTTTAATAAATAAGTGGCAGTCGTAATTTGTTAGGTTGTGAAAAAATACTGGTATAAATTTTGGAATCTTGTAATTTAAGTTGCAAGAATCATGCGCGGCTCCTTTAAATTTGCCAGTCATATGACAGTGATCTCGCACTTTCCTGTTAAATGGATCGAAAGGATTCTCACAAATGTGACACGTGGCAGCATTTTCATACATTGTATTTTCTTCTATAGTTAAAGGACACATTGTCTTTGGATACTTGAGGTGTTTATTGTATATGTTTAGAACAGTTTCATCCAATTTATTAACAAACACTTTTGCTACATCTGGTCCATGGTAAACTTCCAAGTTAGATAAGTTGTCATCATACGAACATTTGACATATAATCCAAAAGAGTATGATTCGTGCTCGCAAACTTTTACTGTGAAGGAATTTTCATTAGAAGGCTCGTTGTGATCTATTGGTTTCAACAAACTTTCAAAGTCTGCATAAATCACAAAAGGTAGTTTTAACTGCTTTTCAATATTTGTAAACTTTAGAATGTTTTCGGAAATTAGATCGCCATATTTGTTCACTATTAAATTGTGTGTTGGTAATTTAATATATATGTGAGTGCAGTCATTATTTTCATGGTCTTTAAGCTTCTCAATTGTTTGGAAAGATTGCAGACAACCATCACATATAAAAATTTTACTATGATTTTTTGTTTTCTGACTTTTTACTAATTTACCCAAATCAGTTATGAGGCAATAATGGCTATTTAATTCAGTATCAGTTATCAGGAGTAAATTTACATGTGTTGGTCGTCTTTGAGAAGTAAAATGTAGTGGTCCCACAACTTCAAAAGTTAGCTTCCGATTTTCATAAAACGATTCCACTCCAAAGACATTGACAGATATATTATTAAGTTGTTCAAACTTGCTAATATCCTTTAGTTTTACTGGAAACTCTATATCTTCAAAATTCAGTATAGTATCGTATGGGGGAAATGATGCCGGATCCTCTAAGCTGCCTTCAGCTCTAAATATTGCTGCCATTATACTGTGTGCGAAACATTTTTTATCAAAATTTCTAATATTTAGCACTGCTCCTCTTTTGGCTATTGCTTAGGGTAGTCGGATGTATGAAGAAGCCGAAATACTGGAATTTAAATCCATAAATATTATTTCTTGTAAACTCCAGTTGGATTCTTTCTCCTGGAATTCAGAAGCTTGGTTCATTATTTCATCTTTGAAATCATTATAAATCTGATCCGAATTGCTTGAATGAGTTATGATTTTATTGGCAGTGTTCATCGACTTGATGTCCGAGAGCTCTTTGTCTGGTTTAATGTAAATTCCAAAAACTTCTGTGTTTACTTTAACTGCATGGTGAAGCTCCAGGTACTCCCTTATAAGATTTAAAACTTTTGGTTTAACATGGTTTAAGAAATCGGTGTAATTGTTCTTATTGTTTTTATCACTAGCAAAACGATAGGTGCCAATACGGTTCTTAAATGCAGTTTTTAGCCTACTAATACCATCATCCAAATTATTATTAGCAATGACTCGAAGTCTTTTCTTAGGTAGAAAAATAGAATCACACTTATGTTTTTGCAAATTATTATTTCTGGAAAATTGTTTTCCACATTCATCACAAGCAACTTTGTTTGAGGTTATCCCACAAACTTCTAACTGGTGACGACGTAAACAAAACGCTTTTTCAAAATTTTTACCACAATTAGTACACTTCATTGTTGCGTTTACTAAATCAAAACACATGTGATGTCATTTTTATAGTGTATACAAATTGGTGGGGAGAACACATTCTATTAATAATAATAATAATAATAACATTTATTCATATAATAAACAATAAAAAGAAATATTAAATACAGTTTTATTAAATACAGTTTAGATTTACCTTAGCTAGAAATAAATGTTGAAAAGTCGATAAGCAATAGCTTGTTTCGACAAAAGACTAAATAAAATTATAAATTATAATTCACAAGACATACACAACAAAATACCACAAAAATACTGAATTTATTTTTGCTACACACTGGAAACAATTTACTTAAAATTAATATTTCAAAGTCGTGTCTGGAACTAGATATTTTCAATTAAATTAGAAATTGTATGACGTTCTTGAGAGAGAATGAACTTTTTTAATGACTTTTTGAATAAGTGAGGTTTACTAATAGTTTTAATTTCATATGGAGTGTAGTTAAAGAGTTTAGGAGCCAAATAAGTGTATGACCTCTGGCCAATGGATTTTTGTTTGAAAGGTATGAAATGATATTGTCTCATAGTGGAGCGTGTCGGATAATTGTGTGTTGACTGGCTAAATATGTTATTTTTATGATAGTAACTAACTATTCTTAGGTAGAACAGTTGACGAATATCTAGTATATTTGTTTCAAGGTAGAGATTATTTGACGAGTAAAGCATGGGTCTTTTAAGAATTATTTTTAGGATTCTGTGTTGAATTATTTCAAGGGGGCGGAGATGTGTTTTTAGAGCGCTACCCCAATTACTGATACAATAGCTCATATGGCTCTCAACTAGGGCATGATAAAGAATTTTTAACTGATTTAAATCTAATATATCTATTAAGTGTTTAAATTTACTAACTACAAATCTTAGTTTTTTACACACATAATTTATATGTGTATTCCATTTAAGGTGCTTATCAAGGAAGATCCCGAGGTATTTTATGTGGTCTTTACTTTTAATCGAAATATTTTGGTTAGATATTCTTATATTCAGTTCATTAAATGGCGGAGTTGTCAGTTTGTTACAGTGAAATGCAACATAGTACGTTTTTTCTAGATTTAAGGTTAGCAGATTGTGGTTGAACCAGTTCTGTATTTTGTGAAATTCTGATTCGACTTTGTTTTTCAAATCTATCCATAACTATCTATTAATAACTGTGACCACATATTCTAAAAATAACTATGACCATATGTTCTATAGATGGCCTTATGTGGTCATCAACCTTTAGATCTGAAACAGGTGGCCGGATGTTTCGTGGGAAAACATATCGTATAACATTCTCATGCATTCTAATATTCTTTTACGTCATATGAACTTATTTAAGCGAGTTTGATCCAAAAGCTTATTCATGTCTTTAAGACAAGTTGAATTAAAAAGATGTCTGAGAGTGAGTCATCGTTTGTTTTTGAAGATCAAGATTTTGACGAAAGCGAATTTTTGGAACTCGATGGCTCAGAAATGGACAAAAATATTTTTTCATTAAAGTCTGTTAGCAGTCTGTCATGGTTAAACAAAATAGCGTTCCACCCATTATGTATAACTCAAAGTTATTACAGGATTAATGATTTCAAAGTGTGTACCAATTGTTTTTTTAATGGTATCAGTAATATAAATGTTAACATAGAAGTTGATCATATTGCCGAGCATTTTACTGGCGAAGCCTCCAGTTTAGCAGATGAGTGTTTTAGTTGTTCGATTTGTGCTGACAAATTATTTCATTATGGTTTAGTAGATTATTGCATACTATGTAATAGTGTTTAAAGTTGAATAAATATTAATTATACTGTTTTATTGTTTTCTTTTATCATTTTTATGGTTCAGAGAAAAAAAGTAAACAAGTATATAAGAAATAAATATTTGTGATTTTAATAAATCTTTTTTTATCATATCGTTATAGAATAGTTATAAATAAAACAAATTACATTATTTTATTCATCTATTTGTGAGTTTATCAGTTTAATTCTAAATGAATCATGTTTAAGAGACTTGTACAATCTTGATTTCACTAATTCATTTTAATTTTATTTAATTTTCTCTATGCACTATACTAACTTGTTCTAATTTGGATTATAAGATAATATTATTCTTACTAAAACTTTTTAAGTTATTGATATAAATGTTTTACAAAAAGTAAAATTTGTTTGATTGTCTCAAAACTAGTGAAACTAAGCAATAGGTAAAATAATAGATAAATACTATATAAAATTAACCATTCCCTAAAATTTAGAAGCCGTTGTCTTAAAAGAGAATAAAATACCATATATTTTTAAAAAATTTATTTGACACTTTAAAATTTAATTGTAACATTTTTAATTTTATTGGCAGTTTCTAAAAATTTATTATTTTTAGAAATGCCCCTTTTTAGTTTAACAACTTTTTTTTCTAATTTTAACAATTTATTCTTCAAATTATTATTTTTCCGAAAAGTTTCAGCATAAAACTGTTCATTCAAAATTAAGAAAGTTTCAACGTCTTTTTTGTATTTTAAACACATTTCTTCATCACTAGTTTCTTGACCACTTTGACTGTCATTTTGTGATTCCTGGCCCATTACATTCTCTTGGTCACTTTGACTGTCATTTTCTGATTTCTGGCCCATTACATTCTCTTGGTCACTTTGACTGTCATTTTGAGATTCCTCACCCATATCATTCTCTTGGTCACTTTGATTGTCTGCATCTTCTGTTTCTTGATCAATACCATCCTTTGGGACACTTTGATTTCCATTGTCTGCATCTTCTAATCGCTCGGACTCTGATATATCCTCATACTTTGGGTCCAAAAGAGGCTCATGTACACTTTCAAAATTAGCACTTCCCTTTACTCTTTGTAAATGACTTAATATTTTAATAGAATGTCTACCAGCGTGGTGAAGAGGTGTGGAGGTGTTTGTTTTCTCTAAGGAATTTTTGAATCTTCTGTAACCAATAGGCATTGGCATTGGCTTATCACTGGACACACATATTATTGAATCAGTCGATATATTTTGTTTATCCAAATTGGTAGTCATATTTGACAAATAATTTTGGATTTTAACACTTTTCTTCCCATTCGAGGGTACTGAAAATTTGACACACTTCATTTTGTTTACAATTAAATTTTAAACTGTAAATTCTGAACTGTAACAATTTATTTTATAGCTACCTCTAAAGGTTAGGGTTAGTACCAATTAAAAGTAGTTTCAATTTTCCACCAATAACATTAATGAGAATCCCTTTACGCTAACCAATGAGAAAAATTAGTATAGTATTACTTGTCTCCAACCAATGAGAATTTAACAGGGGTGATTTTTCTAAATGTTCGTGAGAAAGCATATGTGAAATTCTTAATGTTTATAAGAATAATTTTTTCTAAGGAAATTAGCGCACCAGTGTTTTCTTTTTATTTGAACAAGTGTCTGTGAGAAAGGAAACAATTTTTTAATTCTCGAGACGAGAGTATTATTTTAAAATTAACATCTGCAATATCAGATCGTTGACACAATTTGAAAACAAAATAATCCTTCCCGACTTAAGCTGCTGTTAATTACACAGTAGCTTCCAATAATATAAACATTTAATGAAAAGGACAATTATAAATTTCCGAGGGTCATTTTTGATTTATCATACATTTTTAATTTAATACATACATGTGAACGGTTCGTCTCGGCTATCTAAGAATACTAAAAACTGATTTTATAATTTTATTCATAATATTGAAAATACCGGGGGGAGTCCATGTGTAATGCATATGTAGAAGTAAGACTTTTATTAGTTCTATCTCAAGTTTTAAATTTACGCATAGGTGTTTAAATTTATTAAGGTTGAATTCTATAAATAACTATGGCTTTATATTCTATTATAATTTTATTCATAATATTGAAAATACCTGGGAATTTTCAAAAATTATTAGTCGAAGTTGATGTGTAATGTATATGTTCAGAACTCATGTTCGTGAGAAAGCATATGAGAAATTCCTAATTTTTATAAAAATAATTTTTTCAAAGGAAATTAGCGTCATAGTGTTTACTTTTTATTTGAACAAGTGTCTGTTAGAAAGGAAACAATTTTTTAATTCTCGAGACGAAAGTATCTATTTTAAAATTAACATCTGCAATATCAGACCGTTGACACAATTTGAAAACAAAATAATCCTTCTCCGACTTACGCTGCTGTTAATTATTCAGTAGCTTCCAATAATATAAAAATTTAATGAAAAAGACAATTATAAATTTCCGAGTGTCATTTTTGATTTGTCAATTTGTAATTTAATACATACATGTGATTGGTTCGCCTCGGCCGTCTAAGAATTCAAAACACTGATTTTATAATTTTATTCATAATATTGAAAATACCGGGGGGAGTCGATGCGTAATGCATATGTTCAGAAGTTAGACTTTTATTAGTTCTATCTCAAATTTTAAATTTATTTAGATTTAATTCTATAAATAATGTTATAATTCTTTTTTTTATTTTGGAAACACGTGGCCGGATGTGTGACCTTTGTTCGTGGTAAAAAGGTGCATCCTGTTTCCGTCTAAAATCAACCTTTAGACCGGAAACAGGATGCACCTTTTTACCACGAACAATAATTAACTACTCATCAGGCATTGAGTATTTGTAAGTGTTGTTTCACACTCATTTTTACATGTAATATAGTTTAAACACAAACATCTTATTAGCATAATGTAAAAAATAAATAAAAATAACTCCTATGTGTTGGAATTATTTCTAAAATTTAGGATCTCGTCCAATTAGATCACGTGACCTGAACAATCATTTAAATATATTCATTGTGCATCTATTGGATAAGTATCTTAATAATTACCAATTATTTAATAGAAAAATATAGCAAATTTTCTCCTTGTCCTTGTTTCAGCAGACACTATCTGAAGGACATTTATTTATTTATATTCTTTCTTCTACAGAACAGAATTTTATAATTTCATAAAAATACTTGACTCCCTACTCTATTACCTTAGAGATACAAGAACCAGTCTAATTCTGTTACTATCTTACCTAGAAATGATAATATATCTTTCTGAGATTAGTTGGTCGAGGTATGGTCCTTAAATTAATCTTTATTCAGCCGAGTAGCTCCGAATAGAACAAGTTATAATTAATAAAGCTGGAGCGGATCTTCCTTTATTATTCCGACTAATATCCGGTGCAGCCAACCTGAAAGGATACTAAACCCAAAACCACTAGTGCCGCTTACATTTCAATCCAAGCTGGAATGCATAGACATTGATGGGTTAATAACGTTTATAATTTAGATTGTGATCAATACAGTACGTTTCCTGTGTTTTATATTTATTTCGTTACTAATAATTCAAAATATACTAAAATATATTTCTAATTATGCACATGATGTTTCGCTGCAATTATTATAATTGAGAATCCGGATAACCGAGAAAAAAGATAATTTATCACAGGATTTATAGTTGTAATTATCTATTTGAAACATAAATTGCATTTACAAAGTTCTCTTATAACAAATTTGTTTTAGGATGTTCCAATTGTATAAAATTCTAAAGAAAATGTTTGCATCTGGAAAATGTAATAGTACATTATTTTAACAAGCGCTAACGAGTCAAGCTGATACAAATTTTTATAAATAGCTCCCTGCACTTATAAAGTGTAAAGCGTGAAACCATTTTGTTTTCATTTTTGTATAGTAACGGAATTATTGGAAAAAATTTGGTGTTTTTGAAATTACAATATTTATTTTTAAAAACGGGAAGCTCATCAAATTTCAAAAATGGAACCCATCTTTGTACTCACGATGATTACAATATATAGGCAATTTAGGTTTCAATATATTTTACAGTAAAGGAATTATTGGAAAATTTTGTTTTTCATGGTAATTTTTTTTCTTTAATACGAGAGCGGCACTAACATTTTTGGGCACCTAGGCAGTCTACGATTTGATATCTTTTTCATTTACTTACCTTTTAGTAACTTATTAGTTACTTTTCATAGTAGCGGAATTATTAGACAAAACATTTTTTTCAGATTATAATGCTTCATCTTTAAAAAGAGGACAGCACTAATATTTTTGAGATAGGACTTATTTTGAGTTCGTAATTACAATTTTTTCTTTTAAAGCTTAAAAAATACTTATTAAGATAGAACCTGTTTCGATACACAGAATGTCTACAAATTAATATTATTATGCTTTCAATATTTTTTATAGTAACAGAATTATTGAACAACTTTCTGTTCATAAAATAAAAAGTTTTTCCTTAAAAGTGGGAAGCATATAATTTATAGGCTTAGTTCTGTACTTATAAAGCATATGATATATAAACATATCAAGCTTTTTCCAATGACCCCTAACTTAGTATTTTGCTTTAGTCCAATTAGTCTCACATTTTTCCTGTTCAAAATAATGGTAGATTGATATCTAATCGAAGCCAGCCTAAAGCTAGATCCTATCTATTAATAACATCATGTGTATAGGCAAGGGAGATCGATAGAAACAACCTTCTATATCATCACAAAACCGGTTGAAAGAGCTGTAGATGACCAATATGAAGTCCTTACAGTTTTGTTTGACATATGGATAATATTCAACAACAAATTTAGACCACATTGCTAATCAAAATGGCTCCTGATACAATATATTTTTTTTTATTATAATCTAGCTTTTTCTAACATTTTTTTTTATCCAATAATATTTTTTTGAGACTGCATACACCATTATCTGCATAAAAGGCTTCTGGCAATACCATAGCTAGATTTTTATATTTATTATTTACATATACAGATTTGGCCTGAATATTTGAGATCATACACAAATGCGAGCGATAAAGAATGCATTATGAAAGAAAAAGAACATATTACTAACATCTTAAAGTAGAGATACATGGAGGTGGGAACATCGTTCCAGTCAATTCGATAGCAACGTAACGGCAGTCGTGGTCGTACCTCTAGTCTAGTACACTAGCAAATATCTACAAATTTTGATAATACTTTTGTGGTAAAACTAAATCATTTAATAAGTCACTATTATTTTCCTTTGCGAGTGACGTTAAATACTGGACAATTTCAGTAATATCACTACTTGATTTTTTAATCAAGATTAGCCAACTCGTGAACATTTTCATTGATATCTGGTTCTAATTATTCTTGACTATTCTTTACTGCTCCAAATTTTCAAATATTTTACCAAAGTTATAAACTTTCCTGCGATTAAGTTTCTGCTGTTTGAAATTAATCATTTCTTAACTGGATTAAAATTAGAACAATTGTTTAAACTACGACTTATCCGAGGCAGATATATATTACACCTATTTACATTTATTGTTTTGTACAGGAATACATCTAAATGTTTTAAAGTTTATACTTAAGACATTTTTTTTAGATTTAGCTAGTCCTTTAATGCCAAACACAGTGCAAATATTAGTAATAGAAGTTACCGGTAAATATGAGTAATTATATTTATTTTAATGAATGCAGTTACTCCATTACAACTCAACCCAATCTGTAGTTACCTTAAATATGTTAATATATTCCTCCATATTTTCTCTTAGAGGAGCGCCAAAATTATCATACCCTACCAGTAAACTAATCATTATTACTTAATAGTAGATTCTGTAACAAGGTTAGAATGAAAAAAAACGAATTTTGTTATTCTAACCGAGTTACAGACTATATTTCCTCCACAACCAGAAATTCATTGAATTTTTCACTCGTCATTTTATTGAAATTAAAATTTGTTATTACGGTGCCGCCATTTACATCTGTCATTGACAGTTTTAACATCCATGGTTGTCGATATTATTTAGAACAATTACAGAATATCATTCCATCACTTGTTATGGAATGAAGATACATGCAAACCATAAAATAACTAAGTGTTTCGGAATGAATATTCTCTCTCAAGAATGAAAAGGTTTACAATCTATTATTAAAAATGATTTTGGAAATAGCACATTCCACTAATGGTCGTGGAGAAAATTATTTTCCCTATTTTTAAATTATAAATTATTTTTAAATTATATAGTTTCAGGTTATAGTTAATAATTGTGTTTCTTTACTTATTTTTAATGAATTAATTTCCGCACCTATTTTTCTTACATAAAAACTTTAGTACCCTGATTCTAGTAATATCTTGATTAAGAACCGTATACTAACTCCTCTTTTATAATGTAAACATTAAAATTTGCAAAATAGATTTTGATACTATAGTTTTGAAGTGATTGTACTGTTTCTTCTGAATATCGAACAATTTTGTTTCGTTACATTTAATTTCTTCTGTTAGTTAGCACATAGAACATAATGATGATGATTCCTTGAACAGACAAGTCATACCATACATTTTTAAGATCTTTAACCTTAAAAAAAACAACATCTGTTTTCAAAAACATCAGTCTAAAATCATATTTTGGACTTTTATGTAATCCTCGGTAGCAAGTGATTTAGTGAAAAAAAATAAAAAGTTATTTTTCTATTTAGTTGATTTTGTTCTTTTAAAGTGTAATAGTAGTATATTTCTGCTTACATTTTTGACCCATTAATTCATCCTGCCCTTACTACTCTCAAAAAAATAATTTTTGTCAGATTTGCTTTTAATAAATCTAATCAATCAGTAAGACTTGTAAAGTTATTGATATTTTGTTTACTCTTAAAAATGCGAAATTATATTGCGACCGGCTGTTTGGTAAAAGCACATGCAAAAACTTTAATTAGATCATAAGGTAGTGCCAATTCTGGTAGAAAAAAAGCTTTGCTGTTTATTTTCCTAGCTACTTTTAATAAATCTAATGTTTAAGTTAAATTTCTAATATATCGTAGAAATTAGACAAAGTTATACTTGATTTTCCTACTAAAGTTTGTTGACTTAATCATAATTCAATAGCATCCATACATAAACCTCAATTAAAATCTACTCTCTCGCAAAATTAGCTTTGATCTGTTCAATTGCCATGTTATAGTTACCTTGTGATGGAGGAAGCCCCACAATCATATTTCTTACTACTGTTGCTTGTAGCAGGTAAAGTATTTCCATAACCTCAAACGAAATATATCTGTATTTCTCTTTTCACCTTAGAATTAGCTACGAATTCCAATGATAGGCGAAAAAACATTTTTAAGAATTTTAATAAATACCTATAAATAACCATGACTATATTCTTACAATAAATACAGATAATGAATCAGTTGAAAATTTTTGATGAGGCCGACATGGAAATTGTTTTTTTTAAATAATAGATTTATTTCTGATAATAAAAATTTCACCTGATTTTTGTTACTTCATTTTTAAATGCAACAGAATATATAGGGTGTTTATAAATTCCTGAAAATCAGTAGGTGATTCGTGGTTCTAAATTAAGAAAGGTCTGGTAATACTGAAAAATGCCATAATTACCTCCAAAATTTCAAATTTCTACATTAACTTAAGAAACAAAAATTAAACTCAATTTTAATTTGCATGCATTTAGAAACACACTATATAATATGTGAACAAACCAATACTTTTAAATGCCTATAATGTTATACCATAACATTTACCATACTTATAAGTTCCCTCGTAATATAAGTTTGCGTTATGATGTTTTTTAAGTTATCAACTGCAATAAGAATTCACATGCAAATAGGCTATTTTTGACTAAGCTATTTATGTCGACTTCTATCAACAATTGGTATTTCTAAAAACTGATTGAGTTTTTCACATTTCCCATCAAATATTGTAATTTCTAATGTTGGAAAGTTGAAATTTCTTACTGCGTTTGGTAATATTTTTCTTCTTTAATATTGTTCATTAAATATATTCTGATTTATAATTTTTCCTCTTCTGAAATTTCTACGAAATCATTATTTCTTGAATCTGTTAACTGAGATATACATTCTTTAATCTTTATCATCCATAACTTGCTGAAATCGGTGTGTATTCTTTTTCATCTACTTCTTCTTTCTTCATCATCTCATCGATTTTCCGTTTTTTTAAATTTTTATTTATTCTTAAATTTTAACAGAAATTTTCAATAATGTGAAAAATAGGAAGAAATACTATAAGTTTACTGTAGCGTCATAGTTATATATTAGAGATGTTGGTGGATAGCTAAGAATTAGTTTTGTTTTAACCAATATTTTATTACCAAAATTATAGAATTTACTAAAAAAAGCTAATGACCCTCTATAGTCCTTTAGATAAAAGCAACTCCTGTGTTTGAATATTCCGATGTAGAAGTGATGCTCTTGAGCATACTGAATGACTGATTACTCGTGTCTTGTAACTAGACAACTCTATAAATATTGAATCAGAATTAAAGGAGTAGAAAAGCCTTAGTTTCAAGAGAAACGGAATTACAAATGTAAATTTGGCATATTTGGCGTATTCGGCATATGCACAAAGCTTTGATGTTTCATGAATTATGTAAGAAATAAATAGTGCTAACTTAAACATCGTATATGTCGTATATTATGTTTAACGAACTTGGAATCCGATCGACGTCAATTACTAATATCACAAAAGAAATGATACATGGAGGAAAAGCTTGAAGAAATTAAATTAATTGTTTCAACTCTTATGAAAAAGATAAATTATACTGTGGAAATTCAGATAAATATAATTTATCTTTTTCATATTTGCTTTTATTTTAGAAAAACACAGGGACCAGTCGATTTTTGATCAGAGGGAGACACGTTTTTCTGGTATTTTCGACTTCCCTGCTTACACCTTCAAGCGAGGGTAACAATCGCCTCAAAATACTTAAATGGCATTAGAGGTCGAGTAAGGTAACATTTTAAAGCCCTTTCAATTCTCTTTAGAACAGTCTTTAAATTTTAAAATTCGGCACAATACTTTTTAATAAATTACATTTTAAAGTTTAAATTATGTTTAGTTGTTTACTTACTTCTTAATTAAATTAAATGTTCAAATTGATGACCACCCGCGTCCATACAATAATAAATATTTTGTTCGAAACGTTCTCACATATTCCGAAGAATTTCCGGAGTGATTTGATGGCACTCCTCTCGACAATTCTTTGACGCTAATCTTCAAAAGAAGCTGCTTGTGTTTTGCATATTTTACTATCAAGGGGCGACAAATCTGGTGACCGTGGAGGCCATTCAATGCTACCTCTTCTCCCAATGCAGCGCCGTGGAAAATGTTGGTCTAAATACTGACGAACAATCAAAGCATAATGCGCAGGTCCTGTTGAAACATTAAATGATCTTCACTATACTGTTGATCATTTTCAATAATATCGGTCAAGGTAGGGTCAATAATATCTTCTAGTAATTGCAAATACATTTCGCCAGTCAAATTACCAGATAAAAAATATGGACCCACCAGCCGATCACCGAAAATGCAAGCTCATACATTTAATTTTTACGGTTGCTGTGTATGTACCGCCTGCAAAATTCTTGGGTTTGAATCAGACCAGTAGCAGCAATTATTACGATTTACGGTACCGTTCATAAAAAAGATGCATTAATCGGAGAAACATATATTAAAAATAAACTGTGGATCGTTCGCTACTCGCTCACTCATTTTTTCGCAAAATTGCAAACGACGGTTATAATCATCCTCATTAAGTTCCTGTACTAAATATATTTTATACGGATGGAATTTGTTCTTCTTTAAAATTGTTTGAATGCTAGTTCGATTGATCCCAGACACAGATGCTAATTGCCTTGTACTTAACGTAGGATCTAGATGAACATGTCCCAAAACTGCAACTTCACTAGCTGTATTAACTACAGGCGGTCTATTTTCTCCTTTTTTATTAGTTAACTCTAAAACATACTTCCTACTGACCTGTTTATCATGATATTTTTCATTAAATAACTGAGCCGTTACATTTGCACACTTATTGTTCATAAAATAAAGCGAAATGATATCTACCCTTTCCGCAATGGAATAAACCATGGTATTTAATTTTCAAAAACACAATTAAACAAACCTTCGCTTCGATATACGAATCCACTAATTTCACGTTCTTTGTGTGTCCGTATACGGACACATATCGTATCCATTTGTCTTTTATTATAAATGTGATAAAAATATTACAAAAACAATGCAAAGCAATTTAAACCATTGGGGTACTCAACGACCCATGTGTCATTATCACTATTTTGATAAAAATGAAAAAAAAATCCAATTTTAAAAACTCTTATTAAAAACTAAACAAGTACAAAATTTAAATTTTAAAATGTAAGTTTTTAAAAAGTATCAGGCCGAACTTTAAAATTTAAAGACTGTTATAAAAGGGCTTTAAAATGATGCCTTACTTGACCCCTAATGCCATTTAAATATTTTGGGGTGATTGTTGCCGACGCTAGAAGGTGTAAGCAGCAAAGTCGAAAATACCGGAAAAAAGTATCTGCCTTTGTTCAAAAATCGACGGATCTCTGCGTTTTTTTAAAACGTTGACGCAGTTCCTGATAATGGCTCTGTTTCGTTTTTCTTTGGCCACCCTGTAGATACAACTAAGCCATTTTGAACAGCAATACAACAATGGGCTAGAGCAATGCAGAAATTTAACAAAAATATCATTACCAGCTACGAGGATTTCCCCTACTAGCTAATACTTAAGGTTTTTTGAGTAGAAATAAAGAATTGTTTTAAAATATAATTTTAATTAAAGATTAGTCAAGTTAACAATGTTTAACATCAAATTAAAATTAAAAATTCGACTCCTAACCTTTTTCTTTTCTTCTTTAGCTAACTTCTCATTCCCTTTCTCCTCTAGAGCAAATTTATGAGGACATGTACTGAGAATTTCATTTTCTTCGTACTTTTTCTTCCTCGTAGATAAAGGTTTTTTTTCAGCGTCTACTATTGGGGATAACTCTCGTAAAATTTCGTCATTGCTGAGATCAGAACGTGTAGACGGCTTGGAAGAAGAGCAAATTGTGCAGGTTGTTGGCTGAAATATTACAAGTTCTGGTTGCACAAGAAGTGAGTCAGAAGCAGGATTAATTAATGGATCACATGAGAAATTTTTATTGGCCCAGAAAGACAATGAGCAGATACCGCAGCAACTGCTTTAAGTTTTGCAGTGGCTCAGATGTGGAGTTGATTGCTAGCTCCTCGGCATCAAAGTTAGAGAAAGATTTTGGGACGGACTGCATCGATGAAAGTGGGCAAAATTGAGTTGTTGTTGGAAGTCAAAGTAACTTCTTGGTTTTTCGATACCGCGACTTGAGAATTTCTTGGTTCTTTTAGCAAGATATTTGTCATCTTTGCACGCAACTAATCCAGGTAGGAAAAATATTTTTACTGCATGGATAAATCCCAGCCGTGCTGCTTTCGTAAACGCTCTATTGACCAGATCGGCTGTATCATAAACGGTAATCAGGTGGGGAGCTTATCAAATTAATATGATATTGTAGGAAAAACTGTATGACATCCAGTGTCTTGTAGCTACTACGGAAATTTTATGAAGTGACGCAGCTATTGAAGAAAAAAATTCTTGTTCAGTCAACCTTTTGGTTGAGCCATATCTACGCTTTAATATGGAGCAGTAATCATGAGATGATCATTCGTTTTTTGCCTTCGATAGACAAAGTAAGAAGTTACGAAACGGCTTGTTGCACTCATGCAGAATACGTTTGTAATGTTCTCTCCTCTTTCAGCCGAAATGATCTTCCCCCGATGAACAGTATTCGGAGCAATAACCTTTTGAAATTTTTGAACGCAGCTAACACCAGTTTCATCATAATTGTATATTTGAGATAGTGGAAATGAAGATTCATAAAATTGTCGAGATTTGTGTAAAATAGGTCTAATTGTGGTTTATCAAAATAACAGCTCACATTATATTCGTAGATTCTGGCATTCCCAGTGTTTACTCTGGATATTGGGATATAAAATCATAATAAAAATGCTTCATAGCAGCACCTTTCTTATAGTTGAACCGATGTGGGATCTTTAAGGCTACTTCTAAAAAATCATAAGTCAGCTTATAGAACACCTTTTTCATTAGTAGCAATAATCTTTTAAATAAATCCGTTACATGTCTCACCAGCAATTCTTCTTACGCAAGTGAAAATGTTTTATCGAACTTGTCATCTTTGGTTTTTATGCAACTTCTTTTCAAGCATTTATTGAAAAATTTATTCGGGTAATGAATGCTATTTTAGGGATGCTATATCTTATTGAAGCTTATCTCAAACTACTTTTTTTCGACATAATCAGGTCAATGGCACTTTTTATATTTTCTTCGCTCCAATTTCCTTCATATTATTATTTTGCATGTTGGTATATCCTCTATTCCTTGTCCGATGCTAGGAAACAGTCAAAATTACGTTTATATTTTATGAATAGGGTTTATATTTTATGAAGGGGATCTTCCTAGTAATATTCACGTAAATAATATTCGATACAGTGCTGTCCAGTCAAAAAAACAATCGACCAGATCCGAATGGTTTGTATAACCCACACAGATTCTTTTCATTATGCTCTTGAAACAATAGAGCATCAACTTTCTCAGATGCCGTCCGTCGCTTAGGGGACTAACTCCCCCTACGCAGTAGCTAAATATACCTCTCAAATCAAACACACTACCAAAATTAAAACAAGTAGACAAGGGCGTGATTGAGCCGACACAACCTACTAAAAAAGTATTATATATACTATTTTTATAAGAGCTTGACATGATATCACGAATCAATTAAATGAAACATAATATATTACATAGCATTGAAAGACATAGTAAAAAGGGAAGGATTTAGTCGGGGTCGAAACGTTATAAATAGGTTATGTTTTATTTTGAAATGTTTGTGTTATTTCATTCATTACGATTTTTATTCTACTTTTCACCTAAATTGTAAGAAAATTATGCATTTATTTTTAAATTTCTTGATACAGGTGAGAATCTTTCATTAATGTGTAGGACCGTAGAAAAGCGAATCTAGTAAAAACGGTGTTGTAATGAAAATGTTTGGGAAAATATTAGTGATAGTGATAATGAAAGTGAGCAAGCAGGTCAAGTTAAAAAATGCAGGACATGAGGTAAGATTCTATGAAAAGACGTTACAAAAGTAGCTAAACAAATGGGATTTAAAATTCAAACAATAAATAAAAGACAGGCCATTTTAGACAGTAGAACAATAAGAGAACTACGCACTATTTATAATAACAAAGAATAAAACAGACATATTTGTTATTTGGCGCAATTATCCATGATACAGTGAAAAAAGGATGGGCAGATGGATCAACTAGATGTGTCCCCAAATGCCTGCGAATAAAGCTTCACCACTGATTATTCTTCAATGTGGTGGAGTTTACGACTGGATAGAAAGTAGATTAAAACTATGTGGAAAGGAAATAAGTGATTTTAATATACAATGTATTCCAGAAGATTGTACCCAAAACTTGGGAGATGATAGAGGTGCTAAAAATAATGATAGCACTTTAATTAATTCGTTAACGAATTATCGGGTTATAAAGTTATTTAAAATTATTAAACTACTTATTTGAAGTGAATCAAAAATTAACCATTTATAGACACCATAAATACGCATTTGCTGACGTTATAAACAAATTTGCACTACCCTTGTGAACTCACGTACGCATTAAGTTCAATAGTTAATGAGGCTAATTTTTTTCATTTATGAATTTTACTTTTTAGATATGATACCTAAATTCCTCAAATATTTTTAAACGAAAAATGTACTCTTCTGATAACTCGATAAAACTAACGGTTTAAAAGTATTATCGCACTACACATCAATTGCGATTTCATCGTTTTTTAAAAGATACGATTAAAGGAAAACGATATTACTACTAATTTATTAATAAATCTGAACATTCTGTTTTGGGCATAATACTAGTCTTTAAATTTTTTTATTATTATAATCTGTATTTACTTGTTTTAATATTCATCAATGTTGATGTAAGAAAAATTTAATGAAAACAAATACACCTTAATTCAACAAAAGCAAAAATACTTGTTACTTTGGCCTGTTGTAAGAGAATTGTGTAGTTCAGTTAAAATTTATAAACATTTGTTGGAAAATTACAAAATGTGAGATTTAAATCTTACATCGAATATTTCTTATGTTGGGTTTATTTTTATTGTTGTTTTTGTATTTTTACTTTTGTTGAATTGAGATGTATTCGTTATAATTATTTTTTTCTTACATCATAATTCTAAATAATAAAACAAGTAAATGCAGATTATTAAATTAAAAATAAAAAGTAGTGATTCAAGATATTTTCAAAAATAGTGAATGCGCATTGATCTGCAGTGCGATAATAAAATTGCAAATATCTTTCAAACCCCTAATTTTATCGTGATGTTACAAGAGGACCTTTTCCTTCAACAAATGTTTGAAGAATTTGGGTGTCATATTTAGAAGAGAAAAAATTAAAGATGTAAAAATTTGCTCACTAACCATTGAATTTTGTTGATTTATTTCGAATAAGTAGTTTAATAAATATAAATAAAAAACCATTTTTAATTTCTAACTTTAGAACCCTATACTTCATTAACGAAGATCGTAAGGGACAAATTTTTTATTAAGTGCTATTATTATTTTTAGCAACTCCATCATCTCCCAAGTTTTGGGTAAGAACTCCAGCAGAATATGGAATCTAATATTTTTGAAGAATACTTCGAAAAGTTATTGATCCAAAACCTACTTGCAAATAGTGTCATAGTCATTGATAACACTTCTTGTCACTCCAAAGTAGTTGAGGAAAATACCTTAAAAAGCAAGCAAGGAACAATAAATTCAATTTTTTTAAGGAAAACTATTCTCTTTCTTTTTGATTTTAGTTCTCTCTTGCAGGAACAAAAACTGTTACGTATTCCAACGTGTGACACTTCATTTGAAAGCTAATTTTATTAATAATTTAGTGCATAACATAACAAAATGTATTTGAAGTAAATGAACATAGGCGTATATAAGATACGATTGATGTAGATAAATATAAGTATTAAATTAAACAAAAATTATTTATTTTATCAAAACACTTGCTACTTAACACATCAATAATAAAGATAACTATTCTGGTATTTATTCCAAAAATGAAGATTACGCTGCTGTATTTACTAGATATTTAGAATATATATGTTTTATCACAAATATTCCATAGAATATTGATAGAACGACAATATTTAGAAAAATTTCAAAAATTGTACTAAATTTCTTATATTGATGTTGTTACTACTGAGCAACAACGAGCCAATGTTGAATATTATCATATTTACAAATCTGGACATAGAAGTATGAATGAAGTAAGCAGCGCTTTAAGTTCTAGATACTATTTGCCAAAAACGACCGAGAATCTCAAACAATTAATAAATAACTATATGAAACTTGTCCAAGAAACAAGTATGATTGAAATCCTACCATTATAAAATTAATTCTAACACCCATCGTTACAAGATATTTTCAACATATAATCGGATGTATTAAAAATTTTCAATCATGCATGTTTAACAAAATTAGATTCATTTTCAAGATTTGGTCAAAGCGACAGAATGAATAATATAACTGGAGTAAATGTTGTAGATAAACTTTTCATTTTATTACCCCAAAAGTTTACAGCAGGCGGTGGTACAGAATCAAGAATTTTTTGGATGAGCTTCATTATACAAAGAACAGCAATTTAAACTCACTAGCAGAACGTTTCCATTTTAGCTTAATGGAACATTTCAGATGTTGAAAACACTCATTTAAAACTGCAATCAATTAGTAAAACATGCAATTTTAGTTTACAATAATTTAGTTCACCTCGTAACAAATTATACACCTTTCCAAATTATCAAAGGACATTTTAATAATAATCATTTACTAATTTCAAATTGTGTACAAAATTTAAAGCATTAGTAAAAAAAAGCATAAAGTTGTAAAACAGAAAAACGAAATAGACAAAAAGCAATAGAATAATTAAATGATTATTAAAAAGACCAAGGTATAATATTATAAACTCATAAACGCACTTATCATAAGAGGTTTATGGTTTTAAAGACGCATGACAACAAACCTGATACTTCACATAACAAATAAAATTAAAACTTAATACAATAACATTAATACAATTACTTAAGAAACCTTATTTTTACTCATAGAATTAAGATATACAAACATACATTTTTGTCTAAATATGAAAACTACTGTTAAATAAGTAAGACAACTCACAAAGATGTTATATATCTTCAAAAATAAATAAATAAATACAATTGTTCTTACTATTATTATTACCATTTCATATTATGGTATTATTTTAACATTAAATGCTTTACATAACCCAACAATTTCAAATACAGAAACTGTAGACATAAGTCACTATATAGGAAAATTGTCAATTAAAATTTGTATGAATAGCGGCCAATTTAAATCGGAATTTTCAATTTGGACATAGTTTTATCCATATGTACTATGACTTAAAGCAAAAAAACAAGGTAGTTGTAATTATAACAGATAAGTTAAAATTTCACGAATATGATGGTAATACTAAAAAAACTTGTATAGTCTCAGATACTACTGTTATTTAATGGTTTTCTTTTAACGAATTTCTTGTTTTTTATCTTTATTACCAAAGTTTAGGACGAATCTATATTTTACGGAAAATATTATGATCCATTAAAAAAGGTGCATTTGCTTTGTTTAACTCTGAGAGATAATTAGAGACAATCAAATAGATACCGGATCTGTTTGTTTTGTTTACATTGTGGAAAGGTTGAGAATAATAAGATAATGGATACGCACGATGGGAGAGCTGAAACAAATTAATTTAATCAGTAATAAAATATAATTCTACAAACTATGTTAAAATAGAAAAGAAAATATATTTAGGAAAAAGAAATAATACAGGCACACATTAAGCGATAGTTATTTCAGGTGCTGCGAAACACTGGAATAAAAAAATACACTATTATTGGTGATAAAGCTTTACTTTACGCTTTTAGCAAAAATTAAGTTAATTATAATTTCAATAGCGTCCATATTTTAACATTTTCCAATATTGTTCATTTATTGTTTCTTGACGAGTTGTATATATTTTGGTTTTTAAATACTATCACAAAAACAAATCTAAATTATGATCTAGATCGGTTCTTCATCTTAGACTTTGAGATAGAAATATTTCACTGAAACTGTACAAATCATAACAAAATCGGATGGTTTCTATCCTGTTGAAATAATCAATTATTTTTTTCAAGAACGAACATGTTATGACAAATGCGTTCCATATTGTTCTAGATTACTTTCAAGCCATATTTTGTTATTGAATGGAGACCAGTCATAATTACTACAGATCCGATAATCAGGCAAGGACATTCACTTTAAAGCAGTCAGTTGAATAATATTTGTTTTATTATTTTTCTCAATTAATGAGTGTCGTATACGTATTAAGTGTATTGTACAATTCTAAGTCTGGAAACGGCCAATTATTTCGTAAATTGATAGTCCGAATTCTACAAAATTTGGGATAAGCCTATTTTGGGATACGGAGATTCCAGATTTCAAATTTGCATTATTGCTAAATTTACTGTTTCTCTGATATTATTAGTCACTTTGGTTTTTTAAATACATCGCCCTGTATATTCAGTCATTTTGGAGTCTTATTTTCAATACGAGTTCAACCATATGTAACACTTATGATTTTATGTAGTCTAGAGGGTCTTTAATAAATAAAACAAAAGTCTGGCAACGCCTAATTGTCCCAATAAATTTTTTAATACAAACTATTTTCAACTACATTAAAACGTAATAATTGAAAGGCTTATCTCAAATTTTGTAGAATTCGGACTAGCAATTTACCAGATAATTGACCGTTTTCAGACTTTTGGTTCACTCTGTATATACTTACATATTTGACACTAAATATTGTTAACAGAATATTTCATGCATATGCATAGGACAAAATGGTGTTAAAATGTGTGCCTGAAAATCCGGTCTCTAGACTTAATTATAAATATGTAGTTATTTATTAATTGCCAAAGTTAATGTTTTCATCTAAATTGTAAATTTGCGTCAGAAGCGTATATTTTTATTTATCTCTAATTTCTTTTTTTGATTCTATTTGTCGTCTGGTAGAATTGTATAATCATTATTTATACTTAAAGAGTTATATATTTTGTTATTCAAGTTTGCTTTTCTTATAAGGACTTCAGAACGAGCATGAAAGTGAAAATAAATACTTTTATTTTAATTTTTTTGTTTAATTTTATCTCATCTGTCGTCTGTCTGTTACTCAGGCCTCATTACATAGAATAATCAATTTAATTGACATTAAGTAAATATTTTCTTATCTTCTCTTCTTTATTGAGTTAAAGCCACTTTTCAAATCTAAGAATAAAGGAATATTGCTTATATTTGATTATTGCATATCTGAAACCATTCTTATAATTTCCTAGTATTTCTTTTTCAGCATTCACTTTTTTATCTGGTTTGTTCCAAGTATATAGAATACAATTAAGTAAAGTGACGATTCTACAATTTGTGCAGATTTCCCTTTTTTCTGTTGTAATAATTATATCGTTCATACTCAATTTATTATTTGCTGGTTGCGGTTTGTCTACATGCCAGAATTATACTCCTGCTTACTACTAATTCTCTCTAAGTTGTATTCATCTACGTCCATGCGCTAAAGTTTGGTCTGTCTAATTCAATTGCAAATTAATGGAAAGGTAGAATGGAAGGTACAACAAAAGAACGCCAGTAAAGTTGATGTAACACTTGAGTGTTCCGTTTTGGTGTTTCCGGCAAATGCAATTAGAAAAGTTGCCAAAGGAAATAAAACAAATTCGATTTTAGTTCTCTGAGTAAACCTCCAATCTCTATTCTACTTTTTTTTATTCAGAGCTGCATCAACGAGAAAGAAAATTAAATTTTTGCAATAAAAAAATTGGTTTTTTCAATTAATTTCGAGGAAATTTAGTTTGCAAATATTTGTTTTTAAAATGCACAAAAATTATCACCAGCAATTAAATTATTTCCTTCTTTTTTTTCATCAATTTTATTTCATTTTGTTTTTATTAGGACGAGCGATGGCCTTCTTTTTTATATATAATTTAAATAAAACATGAGAAATATATTGAGAGAATAATACAAACTATATTAAAGTCACTAATAAACTTCAGTCAGTAATGACATGACATATTTGGAAAACTAATCTCTTTACATTGGTCATAGAAAATATTAAAAAGGTAGAAAGAAGTCTTTCTATCATCCAATTTTCAACAGGACGTTCCAATAGAAATAATCAGAAATTATATCATAGAAAACGACTTCATAAAACAGATCCACTATTTTACAATTTAGTCGAAAAGTAAGAAGATAATTTTGCTCCTCAAACCTATGAATCTAAATTAAATAACTTCATTTAGTCCAATAAGTGTTCTATTATTGATCTCACAAATATTTAAAAATATTAAACAAAAGTCTTGACCGTTGTATAACACAACAGCTCTACAAAGGATCAGATCCCAAAAATAAAAAGCAATAGTAATTGTAGCGTGCTATCATGTATAGCACACCAGTTTGTTTTACATATACAGAAATGCCTACATTATTACGAAATAATGAGATCATATCTCACTAATTGACACCAAACGCAAACGTACACTTAATAACGCAAAGGAAACAATAGTGGAAATACTTCATATAAATATAACTTGATTTTTTGGAGGAATATGAAATAAAGAAAGACCTAAAATATCCTTAATATACAATATTCAATTAACCTGGAAAGATCAGTTATCTTAGATCACCTTTTGCACTAAATACTTATATAATACTAAGCAAATATATTTTTAGAAAAAGAAGAATATTGCTTAATAATTTTTGGGTGTCTGGTGTATGACATGAAATTATTTACGTTTTAAAAAGATCTGTCAAACTTCTTTCTGTTTTGAAAAATGGTATGTCAAAATACCGACACGGTAGACTTGAATATTATTGAAACGCTTTGGAAGACTGTCGAAATTGAAGATGAGTATTATTTATCTTTCCATATTTAAGTTTGAATATTATTTGAATCTATTAAATACTTTTTCAATGATCCGAAAGTCTACAATTTGATTATCCAATAATTTGGTAAATGTAAGATGACTTTTTACAATAAACCCATCATATTAGGTATTTAAACTTAATACCTCACCTTAGTAATATACAGAAGTAAGATCTACTGTAATTTTTATATAATCAAAAAAAATTGCCTTTTTCTCCATTTTAGATTTTTATTAAACAGAACTATATTCACATGTTACTGTAGACAGCTGACTTCTGCTAAATGGAAACCGGGATATGGATAACGGTGCCTAACCAACAATTAGACAAGATATTTGATTTTTCCAATTATACTTTGAAAACATTTTATTGAGTCTGAAATGGGTCATAAAAAAGTTTTGTGGCACTCCCTTAAAGCTATAGAAAGTAAGTTTCTCTTTAGTTCTGCCACCACGCTATAAAAAGAATGTGTGTCCCTGATAAAATCATAAAAGTACATATATGAAATTTAAGTAAGTTCTTCTTATAAATATACTATAATAGGTAAAATAAAACATATTCTTTAACGAATTTACCTAAAAGATTTTAGTTAGTTCAGTTTTATGTTAATTATAAAAAGGAATATCACGATTTTTTGGAGTTGCAGTATTTTAATGTTCACACTCTGATCTATTACATTTTAGTACCTCACGGTAATTTTATTGTTCTTGTTTAATAAGTCATTATTCTCTACAGCTTACAATACAATACTGACTATTGCCCTAAAAAGAATGTCAGTAATTACCTGTTACTCAATATTTTTAGTTTTTAATTCTTTCTCTATTAGCATCCTTGTGACGAATATTATCAGGTTTTTGCTCAAAATTTTGCACTCTTGGTGGGTATTCCCTTTCTTGGACATTTTCGATGTGAATACAATACTATTTACATTTTGCTTTTATCTAATAAAATCATGTTATAAACTTAGATAATAAAAATAATAGATAGAACACCAATATGACAATCAGCTGCCAACTTTTACGTGGGCCCCGTTTTTGTAGAAAAGTGCACAAAGGTGCATCTAAGGTTATCAACATTTTTTTATTAAATTATATCTATCACAAGGTGTAAAAAAAACCGTTTGAAGTATTATATAAGAATTGTCATTTATTGTTCGATTATATACGAGTATTCAACTCAATTTCATATAACTTCGAACTGCAATATTTCATTAAGTGACTAATTTTTTCTAATAGATACATCATACATTAGTTTTCGGAATATCCAAATGCCCATTTTTATAAACATTTTGACTAACAAGATATCTTGCTAAAGACATTAAAAAATATTACCTTTTTTGATAATATTAATAATTTTCTAAGTATTCTAAAATAATTTAATTGGTTACTTTCAATTTTTCTTTGACTGACTGGGTTTTCAAACCCCATTTGTATCTAGATCATTTCCACCCTGTATTCTCGGATACGAATAGGTGATTAAGTTGGGTATGGGCTCCAGACTAAGATAAAAGGAAATCAAACAATACAAAACGATACCAGTTTGTAGAGTAAACGGCATAATTGAGAGAAATGTTCTGATTCTGATAAGGATTACTACCTAATTGGTTAATACATTCTGCTCGATACACATCTAAATTATGCACGGTATGTGAGTCTCTTAATCTACGTACACCAATTTAAGTCTATTGGAGAAGAATCACTATTTCTAAAATTGTTTTTTATTATTAGTTATCACAAAGTATTTACAGACAAAATTTTTTCAGAGACACGTTGTATTGTATGTCTTTGCAAATGATTTTATTTATATTAATAAGGAGATTTTAACGGGTTTTATTTTTTTTTTGTAAATATTAAAAACCAAACTTTAAATTCTAAATATTTTTTAAAAAGTTATAAAACTAGTGAGGCTTTTATGTATTAAGAAGACTTTATTCAAAATTTAAAAGGCAACCTGCAAGTGTAGGTATATCATAACAACATTTATTAAAAAATATTTGAAACAAGTTTTAATTTAAAATAATTAAAATTGTTTACAGGTTGTTCAAAAAGTAACTTCACAGAAAAAAATTGAAAAATGTCTAGTTTATTTTATGTCGATTCGACATAAATCACCTAACCAAAAACTAGTCCCTAAGGGAGCAAGAGCTTTTTAAAAATGGTGCTCTGGTATCGGTTTATTTCAAATAACCTGAAAACTCTCAGTTTTTAAGTATTGAATAATTTAATTCACAATTTTTTTGTTTTCCAAAATGTCGCTATTTTGACATGATATTTAATAAATTTCGATATTTTTTACAAAAAATGATTTTTTCAACAAATATCTATAAGTTAAAAAATTATTTGTTAGACAATGGAAACGTATGAACAGACACATGAAAAAAATATGAATAAAAATATCCAGTACCCTATCTAAACGAGTCGCTTATGTCTACATTTAAAAAGTCATATTCACGCCATGTAATTGTCATTTAAAGGAAAGGAAAGTTATTTGAATTAAGCCGATGTTAGAGCGCCCTCTTTAAAGAAATGTAGCTTCCTCGGGAAGTTTTTAGATAAGGTGAATTGCGCTAAATTGACATTTTGCAGTTGTATTCTGTAAAATGATTTTCTGTGCACCCTGTATATGAATTTATGTGTAACATTTTAGTTAGGTACCAGCCAATATTTTTCAAAAATCATTTTTATTATTGGTTTAAGATTCGATTTAATCGTTGCACCAAATCGACTACTTGAGAACACGATTTACTCGCATCCTGCGGTTCAAATAACCCCCAACAAAATAAGGAAAATGGCTACGCTCCTTGGACCATTAGGCAAAAGAATCGGTTGATGCTAGGTTAAAATTCGTCTGACACCTTTTCGATCGGTGGTAGAATATCGCTTCTCCTATAGTCTACCTTTAAAGCCAAAGTCCTATATTCCATCACTGCTATTGAACGCAGAATCTAGCGTAAAATCCCTTCGACAATATCCGAAACACCTAGTATCAAACTCATCCTCTTTTCACAAACCGTATACACTATTGAAGAAAAAACACAGCAGCCCAAACCACCTTTTCTTGGACAAATGAGGAAGAATCGCTAGTTCTAAGATCAAAGAAGACCCGGAACTGAATTTATAAATCCTTGGATTTGTCACTTTGTTGATCTGGATGAAGCCTCTACTACTACTACTACTAAGAGATGAAATTTGAATGACCTAAATTAGCTAGAGGCCTTCTCTCACTACTCTTTCCCACAAAATTAGGCAAATAGAACTCGGGAGGTAAAACGAAGAATAATAGGTCCTTTAATCTCACGTTCTACAAATGTTTTATTTATAATAGAAAACTATCGGTTTCGTGGCAAAATGCACCACACCCAAGCAACACATTTAGTACCTGCTACGTGGTAGCGACTAAATATGTCACTCCATAAGTGGTTTGCCTTAGTTGCCACTAAGTCATAGGGATTAAATCTGTTCCTGGTACCAAAGTGGGAAATAAATGTCACGTAGCCAAGTCGTATTTGCTACGTTCCGGCTACAGTCCCTACAACTTCATGGAACCTCACGCCTACGTTCTAGGAACATTCCAGGGTAGTTCCCGTGTAGTAGCGTTCACTTCCGATATTTTTCATGTTTGTTGTCTTTGTTTCTCATATTTCTGAATAATACTTTTATCTCAACTTAACTTGTTATTCTATTCACTAAGGTTTCCATAACATCATTCTTTTAAACTTATACTTAATATGGCGGTAATTGATAATATCTATATAATTCATGTGTTGTTCATATCGGATACAAAATTTACAAACGAATGAAAGTTTATCTTAAATTTTTGAAAATTGGGTTGAAAAAATAAAAGCACATTCAATATATACACTTATTAAATAAAATATACTTAAAATATCATAACAAATTTTCTTCTTTTTTATATTAGTATAAATGTATAATTGGAGAAAATATAATAAGATTCTTTTGTTATTTTATCGAAAATAGCATTTATATTAACACTTTTTGAACTTAAAAATAATGGTGTGTTTCCATATTTTAATTTTTTAAATGGCGGAACTGGTACTTATGTACCTCAAAGTACCTTTTGCTACTTCTATGGTATATTAGCTATCTATAAGGTGGCAAATTCCAACCGTTTTGTCTTTTAAAGTATTCGCTACGATAAAGTAACAATCGGAACCACCCTAATGTAACTATATGGTAGCAGTTTCTACCTTGCTACTACAAATGAAGTACGAATTTTTTTCGCCACCAAGGTCCCATTTGCCACTTTGTAAGTACATTTACAAAAGTGTAAATTTGAACCAATGGCTAGTTAAATATTTAACATATTCGAACATTTTGAAGAACAAAATTAAATTTATTTATGCTCTATTCCATATTGATCATCACATGTTAATGTTTTGATAGAGAAACTATATTTAAATTATTCTTAAAAATATCGATACTCTAGGTATCGATATTATATTGTAAGTGTTATTCAGTTTGTTCTATGACTTGTGTAAAAAATTACAAACTATTACATCCGAATATATAGTCATGCAACTTAACAATGGCTTGTCAATAATGACAAATTCTGCAACAACCAATATTTTTGTCCGATACATTATCCAAGTATCGATATTATCGATTATCGATTTTTTCTACTAACAATTGACATTGTAGGTTAAGTTAGAACTAGACGGTATTTTGTTATTTTTAATCAATAGGTAAATTATGTTAAAAATATTTCAATAAAATATGACAACAATTCTGTATTTTATTTTAGATTTAGAGTAATGGAGTCTTTTAAAATAGTAACAACAATCGAAAAAAAAGGTATATGCATTACTGCTGTACCCCATCAGTGGGAAAAAGATAATGTTTTATTTTGGCCATCACATTTGAAACAAGTAGAACGAGAACAATTTCGAAGTAATGGACTCAGTAACCCTGAAAAAAATTGTTCGCAATACTCTTGCTTAGTAAAACTTAAAGGAATAATGTCGTTTAGGGATGCTCTTGATTTAGAGAAAAAAATTAGTGATTGCACAGATACGGAAGCAGAAGAAGATTTATTAAATACTTCAAAACAAGGTAGAAATACAAATAAAAATATTTGGGAGTTAACAGATAGAAACAATTTAATTAATCAACTAATTAATCAAACTACCATACATGCCATTACTCCTGCTGAAGACTTGAGTGAGTTTCTAGAGGGACCTTCCTTACTTAGTGATCAATCACAAATAATTATAGATGATAACACTTTAGATTTTAATATAATCAAACAAGACATAGAAGAGTTAAAGGAAAATATAAATAAAATTATAAAATATTTAGCAGATTTACAGTCAAACTTTTTAATAGGAAATAAAAAAACATATGTTTTTTTAGACAGAATTCATTCTGAAATTCAAAAACTACACAACGTACCTCAGCTTTTAACGACGGAACATAACAATAATAACGAAAGTCGATTAGAAAAATATACATTCCCACTTAAAACTTGTCATGAAATCACAAACATGGATGAAAATATAAGACAAAATATCGAATTTAAATCTGCAATGGTACAGTTTTTAACAAAAATTGGGGGTTCGTCGGGAGAAGAAAATGCGGGAAAAATAGCTTACAAAATAACAGACTATTTATTTGAACCACAGTTATTAACTAATTATTCTTGGACAGGAGTAAGTAGGTCTAAAGAGTCTGAAAAAAAGGCCTTCCAAAGTTTGGAAGGAATATTGGAAGTGTTTGTAGAAGTTCTAATAAAAGCATACAATAGACACAATAAACAAAAGAATGAAAATATATTCAAAGATTGCATTTTAAAACATGCAAAAAAAAGAACTATTCGAAAAAACCAAAAATCCATCGCAATGTCACAAGAAAAAGAAAATGTTGAAAAAACACAAATGGAAAATAGAAATGATATAGAAGTTGATAATGAAATTGAAAGTGACCATGAACCAGAAAATTGACCGTCTCACTTTTTAACATTATATGTTGTTTTTAATATTTTGTATTTTGTTTTATTTTATATTGCAGTGAAACGTCATGTCTCATTTAGTTTTGTTTATATTTTTTATTTTTCTTGTACGGAATAGTTTGTTTCATTTAAAATAAAATTATTTTTTACCCAACATCGCAACTAATCATTTATACTAACCTTAAAAATATCCTGTTTAAATTAAGTATATGTTATATATCAAAAATATTAGTCTGAAAAATAAAAATAAGCAGACATCTTAATACCAAATTTATTACATTATATATTTTTAATAAAAAGATACAATTAAAAATATATCTAAAGAATATTTACATTCATAAGTTTTTATCTTAATGTGTGCAGTAGAGGCAGGAATATAAAATTTTCTCTGTACTTCAGACAAAAAAGTTTGCATTTGATATCACTCAACCTAAAGAGTTTTGGTTCATATTGTTGACCATCAGATTGACATATATTTAAGTAGGATGATTTTATGGGCAAACCAAAAAAATCCTTTTTGTGTTTTATTGTTGCACCATAAATATGTATTGCATTTTGAAAATATGTAGCATTGACCATCGACACTATATCGTTTCCATTACTTAAAAACCATTTATTTTTTATATCATTAGATAATATAAAATCGTTGGAGATATGTAATCTGTTAAAAATTTTATTACAACCATTTAAGGGATGCTTTTCGTAAATTTCATATTTTACGTAAGGCTTGTTTTCATGAGACTCACTATTTATTAAATTAAATGAACTAAGTTCCATTAACCGATTTCCTATTTGAGCCAATGGTCGATTTCCTGATCTCATTAAATATTTAATACTACCTAGATAGTTTTCAAAAGGACATGTACTTATTTCTGGCAGACAGCCAAATTTATTAACATCTTTTACAACATGACATAGATTATGAATGTTACTACTGATAGAATCTCGGCCATATATATCGATAAACTGTTCTATAAAGTCAATAAGTAATTGATGAGCAATATTGCTATACTGTAAATACTGTTTACAAGATAAAATAGTAACAGCACAAAATAATTAAAGATAGTTATGATACACCTCAACAGATAAAAAATATTTTAGAACTACTATTCCAATGTACAACAAGAAAGTTTTGTATTCACTGCCTTTCCAAAATTTTAAAGATTTAAGCGAACGGATAGCTCTAGGAATTTCAAACGGCTTTCTCATATTACACTCTTCTAACAGGCTACATAATAGATCTATATCTCTAGCACAAAATTTTGTTTTAAAATTGTAACTGCCATGAACCCATCCTTTTAAACACTTTCGCATTACACCTGCAATTAAAAAATATAATGTATAGACAAAAGTATAATTTCAAAAAACTAATTAGACACATTAACAACACAATAACATTCCAAATATCTAAGTTTTAATAAAAATTAGTGAAGATTGTGAAAGTTATAACCTAAACGATGGTTTATGTTAGAATATATGTCCTGTGGATGAATTTTACTAATTTACGATAATTTATGGTCATCATTCATTGTACTAAATTTTATTATAATCTGGTATTTTTGGAAGAGTAATTAAATTTTAGTATTTACCTAAATGAAATAAATGCAATGAGTCTGCTATAATTATATCTTCTACCATATCAATTGGAAGTTTCTCCAAAGGGGACTGTTCTTTATGATGGTCTTCATCGATTTTTTGACAAAAACTTTTATCTGTTCTTAATGGACAATCTAACCTAGGGAAACTCATATGTCTTGCTTTCTTATCAAACTCACCTACCACTGTACATTTAATGCAACCAGCTGATGCATTAAATCCCACTGTTCCTAAAAGAGAATCACAAAAATACTACTAAATACAAATTGGGAAAGTAGATAAGCTCACCTTTAATAAAGCTTCTTGCTGGAGTATCACAAACGAAATATTTTAATCCCACAGATATCCTGTTACCATTACACATGATTCCATTTTTCAATAAATCCGTCATTTCTGTAACAAACTGTGCCAAGAAGGACTGTAAAGGTGGCTTTGTTTGACCACAATAAATAGCTGCCATCATAGGTTGTACTTTTTTCATTTCATCAATTTTAAATAATGTCGGCCAAAAATTTAACTGTGCACTTTTAAATGGTGCCAAACCATCTATATTTATAACTAACGAAATATGTTTAATATGGCTTTGACTTAAAATGGTATTTAAACAATTTCGGATACCCCTCAATGAATTCCCATCCAATTGAACAATTCTAAAATTCCATTTATTACATTGTGACTGAGTTTATGAGTCAGAGATATTTTTTTTATTTGTTGCCACAATGTAAATTTAGAAACACTTATTATTATTTCTTCTAAATCACTACTATCATTATATCTCTTGGATTATCTAATGCATCACGTTCCTCAACATTACTACAAAAGAAATCACTTTCTTCCTTGTTTGCATATGTGTCAATATATTGTTCATGTTCACTTGAACTCTGCAATTCAGTCTTTGTTTCGAATTTCGCTTGGCCGTTTGTTATTTTTTTAAGTTTTCTGTAAAAAGTAGATGAATATCTAGAAGACATTTTCTTTCGAATTGATTTGGAAGCCATTTTGTAAAATTTGATGTTACTTAATAGTATAATGATACCATAGATTAGCGATTTTAAGTATAATTCACTATATGGTGGCATGTGTAAGAAGCGGCTACTTTCAAGAAAACACAGTCTACTCCCGGGACGTACCCGGGTTCTATATATGTTACTTAAAGTTTCTTTTCTCTTAGGTCCCTTTGTTTGTATCAGGTACTTTCCTAGAACCGCTATCTGGGACTATGAAGTACCATATCTTGTAAGTCACAATTTAGTTCCACAAACTAGTAACTGCCTCGGAAATTTGCCGTTTCAAAGTAGCAGCGGTTTTAAAAGCTGTTTGAAGAGTAGCCGAGTAGTTGCACTGAATTTAAAAATGTCTTCAAGGTGGCGGGCCTTTGTTGTAGCCAATTTAAGTAGCAAATAGTTAGCTGCTACAGCTTTTCAGTACCAGAAAGTTATTAATCTTTTTAAGTTAAAAAATAGGTAACAGGTTTGAACCATTTACTTTTATAAAGTTCCGGTTTCTATACTACCTGTTCCCGAGACTAAATGTGTTGCTTGGGCATGTTCACGTAGTATTGAATAAATAGTAAATGTTATAATTTGGAAAATGTTAAATAAAAACTAAGTTCAATGTACAGGGTGATGCTTAACTAGATCCCTGTATAAATTGTAACAATATGGGTCTGACAATGTTGCCATCCCCTGCCCACCGTGTCGACGGACCAGCATGTTATTTTGGGATAACTATAGAATGATTTAATTAAAAAAATTGAACATTCAATTTCTTTTTAATCTACCATTCGTTCGCCTAATCTCAATTTTTTTTATTTTTTAACTTTTACAGTTGGCATTTTCTGTGATTTAAAATTAAAAAATCAAAAACATTCATATTCTATTAATTTGTATAACATAAGTGTGTAATTTAACAATGTAGAAAAAAACTTGCTTCTGTCCATAATACTTTCTTCTAAAATTCCATTAAAGAACCCGATAATTTCTATCAAATCTCAAACCTAGGTAGGCCCGGCTATTAATATCAATTTTATCTTAAATCTATAATCGCCGATGTATTTTTAGACCATATTTTTGCATCTTCCATGGCAGTTCTTCAACGGTCCGCCATGTTCGAACTGTAATATTCCATTATATTCGGTTTATACAAGGTGACTACTTTTCAATAAGCACAATATTGTTATCTTGAAGAGAATGATTAAAATTAGAAAAATTATTTAACTGGGAAAACATTTCTTATTATAGAAACAAAATGGTTTACTGTCATATGCAAGAATCTTGCTTTTTCGGATAATTGAGGGCTCATCAGAATATTTTGAACGTCAGTAAACCATTTTGTTTGTTTCTTTAATGGGCAGTTAGAACATGTAGGATCGTCGAAGAACTGCTTTGGAAGGTGCTCAAAATGGCGAATAAATAATTGGTGATAGCACTACGTAGGGTTAGGGATTTGATGCAATTAAAATTAATAACAGGGTTGACTGCAACAGTTCCTGAATGAATGCATTTTATGGTGCAAAGAAATGGTTCAAGTCCAACTTCCCCTGCTCATGGTGCACTCTGCTTGAGAACTAACATATCTACCGGGTAGGTGGGTCAGTGGTAGAGCCTCGGGCTGGTGCTCGATATGTCCCCGTTCGAATCCCGACAGTGGCGAAAATTTTTCTGATTTGACTACAAGATAGAAAGTCCGTTCTCGTGCCCTAAAGGTAATTCAGACTCGAGCAAATTAACAGTGCTGTTCCTAAAGTGACGCTGGGAAACAGTAACAACGCCTACACAGAACACGAAGGCGAATAACTGTAGACTAAAATATATTTTATAAGTAATTTAAAACAATTCCGAACATATATTGCATTTAAATTTAATTTTATTTAATTGATTAACAAAATTTATTTTCTAGAAATTTTACAATCTCTGCATTGTTTTTAAATAGCACCCTTTACAACGATTCTACATTTCAGTTACCTACTGAAAATGAAATTTTGTCCAGTTTCAATTCCAAAAAGAGTAATTAATGATTTCATTGATCTTTAATCATATGTAATAGTAATGAATAATCCTACCACACTGGACTGATTTAATATTGTTTCACTCATTCAGTAAATAAAATTAAAAGGAAAGCGTACATTTTTATCCGCTTGCATATTTGTGTCGGTGTTTTTATACAGTGATTTTGTCGAAAACAAAAAATAATAAAACCACGACAATCAAAAATTGAAAGCGAAAAACAAAATTTTAAAAACAAATTTAAGAGGCAGTGTGTTTTCACTTTAACTTTATTCTTATTCTTTTGCTTCATTTCGTCATACAAGGTAAAAAATACAAAATACAAAAACAATTAATTTTAAAATAGTAGATTCCCTGTATTGTATAGGACACACTATATATTGTAAGTTCTTATACAAACAATATTGTAATTTTTAATAAAAAATAGGTAATATAAGTTAGGTTAGATAGCCTCTTTATGCAAAACTTTAGCAAAATCAAAAAAACTTTTTTTGAAAAATTTTCATGGGCCTTTAATTTTCAATGAATTTTGACGAATTAAAAATTTTTCTAAAATCAACGGAACACGATTTTATTTTTAATATCGCTTTTTTGTTTATCTCGTTTTGCTTTAATTTTAGGGCACTTTTTCAAAAAAGCTAACTGCGGCCAATTTAAATTCTTGGTACCATCGAAAAACAATTGTTTTTGAAGGTGCCTCTTCAATTTTCAAATCCTCAATGCACTCCGTTTCACTTTTTTTATCGTTATTGAATTTTACATAATTTTGAAAATTTGCATTAAAGAATCGGTTTGATTTATCTGTCACTTTTGTTTGAGAACTGACATATCAACTTCATGACGCTTTTTTATATGTTAATTGCTTAAATAGTGGTGCCATATCCCCAAATTTTTTAATAGCAGTACTCAAAATAGTGGTAGACCCATGGAAACATAAGATGTATTGCTTTTGTTTTTCAATAGAGTATCTGGTAGTTTCCTTCTTTATTTGTCTCATTATTCGGTTCTCTTATTTTGAGTTGTTTCATTCCGTCAGTTTTCTTCTAGCTTTAGTTTCCTTATTTATCATTATTTTTAATATTCTGTTGGAAATTAAAATATTAAAACGCGATGTTTTATAATTTTAATATTTTATTCTAAAAAATATCACGTTTCATACAATTTTCATTCAGGCTCTTTTAGTCTATATTTTGTACTGCTAACGGAAAAATGAGTGACTTACAAGGTACCACCAAAAAGAAAACCCAGTAAATTACCATTGTTGGAATGCGTACCAATTGGTTAATAAAAACATACACTGTCGTCCCAAATCATGTCATTAATAATATCACTGACCTATTTTAAAAAAGTGACAGTTCCTCTAGGACAAAAAACAAATGTGATGCTTCATTGAATAGTAATTATTACAATTAATACTACTAATTACATGAAATCATGTAATTAATATTATTTATTAAAAGTGATAGTTGCTCAGATAATTCCAATACAGACACATACGGATTATATTATTCTATTAAAATTTGTTCATATATGGGAGTGAACAGTAGCGATAATGTAAAAATTCGACCAGTTACATCTGTTAACAGAAAATATTATTTAAAAAATAAGAGAAAAGCTTTTAAAATATTTATCGATCATCCAGAAATCGTTGGTTTACCTATAAATAGAACGTTTATAATTAAAGCTGCGTTAGATAAAAGTTTTGTAAATTCTCCAAATTCTAAACTTAACCCTCACCTGAATAATAATAGTTATTTACACCTTGGCCTTTACACTTTTACTTTATACTAGAGTTAATATTAAAAAAGTTCTATTTAGGTATTGGAAACTCCACTAATAAGCAAATATTGATGATACTGAAACCAGCAAAAACTTAAAAACTGGAAAAAGAATCATTCAAAGAACCAGCCAATCAGTGGAATATAATTTAAATATGATGTTTTAAATCTGCAGACCTATACAAGCTATTCTCATTTGTATCTTCGTTATTTGAAATGCAACACACACTTTTATTGATATATATATATATATATATATATATATATATAAAACGTTTGCGAATTTGGGATATTGGTTCATATTATGCACTCATTCGACACTCATACAACGAATACTCTTTATATGATAAATTTTTTTTCATCATCAGAAGTAATAGGATCTCGTCCTTCATAATTCTTTTGCAACGCCTCAACATCTCTGTGAAGATTTGACGCAATTAAATTTAATAACACGGTTGAATATAACAGTTCCTCGATTAATGCGTTGTATCGTTCCTTTGAACAGTCGTTTTTTTTCTTCTGGCAGTGGATTGGACAAATTCCATGTATTATTTTTCATATTTCTGGCTTAATTTGAAGCAGAATTTCACAGTTGCATTTCACGTACATCCTAAAACAATATTAAAAGTGTTACTAACCTTAATAGTAAGAAAAAAACATTGAATAACAACTCCGCATGATTGTGACCAAGATCATGAAATCGAACAAGAACTACGAAACGTAGCTGACACTCAAGACGAATTAATAAAAATTGTCACTCTAAATGAGAAAAGGGATGAAATTAAAATGCTTAATCCAAAAAAATCTACGGGCAAAGATCTTATAACAGCGAAGATGCTAAAAGAACTACCAGAGGAATGATTAAGATTACTTATGTACCTATTCAATGCCGTAATCAGACTTAACTATTGGCCCAAAGAACTCAAAATTGCGTTGATACCTAAAACTGGCAAAGACGAAACTATCGTTCAATAAATTTACTCTCATCAATATCGAAGTTACTCGAGAAACTTTTACTTAAAATAAAATGTACAGATAATGATACAAGTGAATGCATTCAGTCGAGAGCATTCCACAATACAACAATGCCTTAGATTAGTCCATGTAATCAACAAAACGTTGGAAAATCAACAGTATTGTACTACAATATTTCTAGATGTGAGCCAGGATTTTGACAGAGTCTGGCACCCGGGATTACCACAGAGAAGCATACTTGGCCAACTTTTGTATGTATTATATACGAATGATATACCAGCGCCAAGAAATATAAGCACTGGTACTTTTGCTGACGATACAGCCATAATGTTAATTCACGAAGATCCTAATACGGCATCACAAAATCTCTACACCTAAGAACTTTGGAAAAATGGTACTCTCAATTAACATGTACTCTCAGAAAAGAACGCTGCCTACAGTTGAACTTAACCAAGAAATCATTCCACAGGTGGAAGTGGTCAAATATGTAGTAGGTCTCCATCTATACAGCACACTCATCTGGAAAGAACATATAAAAAAAAATATTTAAAAGTCAAACTAATAAATTGGCTGATTGGGAGAAAGTCAAAATTATCAAATGAAAACAAACTGCTCATTTACAAATCCATTATAAAACTTATCTGGATAATGGAATAGAACTCTGGGGATTAGCAACCAAATCTCATATTTCCATTATGAAAAGAGCTCAATAGAAAATTCGGTAAGAGTTTCCTTTAGGTTCCCCAGACGGAGATAGACATGCTATACATATATATATATATATATATATATATATTAACTGATAATCATATTTGTGGGAGATTCATATTTTTCGAGTTATTACCCAAAATGTGGTACAATTTCATTTAAAAAAATCTGCTCCAATTTCGATAATTTTTGGTGTACACACTAATTTTATTGTAGTGATTTCGAATTTGAATGAAAAATTTTATATTTATTTATTAGAAAAAATATTAACTTTTTAAAATGAGAAAAGACATTATTTGCTTGACTTTTCAAAATGTGGTTTCATGTTTAACAGTGTTGCCATTTTTGCAATATTGAATTACATAGATTTAGATGAATGAGTAAAACAAAGATTTTACAGTAATATTCTGAGCACAAATCCGCGCCAATGATATAATTTTTAGGGAAATATGTATACATTTTATATCTTTGGTAAATATTTAAAAACTCCTGTGTAAAATCCAGAAAAACAATTTTCGGGGAAAAACACTAAGAGGAAAAGTACGTAGAAATGGAGACGAACATACGAAATAAAGAGAAAAAGAGAAAAAGAGAGAAAGGCGCGTAAGAGAAGAGGAATCAGGAGAAGGCCGTGAAGTAAGATCAAGGAGCGCAGTAAGGAAAGAAAAGAAGGAAAAAATAATCAAAGGAAATGAGGAAATTAAAGGTAAAGACCCTAAAGATCCGTTTGATTTTATAAACATGAAATTCAAACCTATGGAGATTAATACAACAAAGACAAAAACAGCTAACAAAGAGGAAATACTGAGACAAATAAAAATCGTTGAAAAGAGCTTGGAACAGAAAGAAAGAGATAAAAGAGAAAAAAGTGAGAAAACAAGCAAGACTATGGAGTGATGAAGTGGCCGCAATGTTGGAGATAAAGTCAAGTGAAAAGGAAGATGGATGACAAGATCCAGGGCCGAGCAAGAGGGCAAAGAAACCAAAGGAAAAAATAATGGATGAGAGAATTAAAACTAATAATAGATTCCAAAAGCTGGAGGATAATGAAGAGGACGAGAGCAGCGAGGAAACGGAAGAGAAGGAGAAAGAGGAAGAAAAACCTTCACCAAAAACGCCACCAATAGTGCTGGAAGGAAAACTAGAAAACCACGAACACAATTTATCAATCAGGTGAGAAACACCATAAATTCCAACAATTTTTCTATTCAATTTAATCGAGACAATATTAAAATATACACGGAAACGGAAGATGTTAGGGAAAATTTAAAAAAGTAAAAATCTCACATATACTGATAAAACTGATAAGACTAAAAAGAACCGTAATGGAAGCCAACCCAAATTTAGACATTGAATTTACTAAAGATCAACTAGAAGAAAAAGCAAATATCAAAATTAATAGTCTCTGAAGGGGAAAAACGAAAAGACACAAAACTATAGTTATCTTGTCATTATAAATAGAGATTTCGATATAAAAAATTTGTATAAAGTAAGAGAAATAGACAACATCAAAGTTAAATGGGCAATTTGTAAAAACTGAAAATAGCAAAGCAAAATGCTGTAATTGTGGTGGCGAGCATACAGCAAATAGTAAAACATGTGAGGTATACATAAAATACGTTGAAAAAATTGAGATAAATAGAAGCAAAAAAAAAATTACATGCAGCCAAAGAAATTTGAAGGCAATGTAGTCAACAGTAATATAACATACAGTCAGATAACAAGAAACGAATATCCGAATAACCCGAATATACAAAACCAAATAGTAAATTTAGATAAAATGTTATAATTATTAAAACAGATGAGAGACGAATTAAGAACAACGAAAAATTTTATGGAAAGAGTAGAGGTAATATTTAAATACGAGGAATTATACAAACAAAATTAATTACTGTTGAATTATGGTAATAGTAACAAATAGAAAGAACAGAAAAGGATCAATGATTATAAGTAATCAATATTTAAATAAGGAATTATTATTTTAAAATATAGGTATTTTTTTTCCTTATTCTACTAAATGCATGTATTTCAATATTGTAAGAAAGGCAACACTGTCAAATATGAAATCACATAAAACATTGTATAAAATTATTTAAAACCGGAACTGCTGTTTTGGGTTATGTCAAATCGTGACAGTAAAAATTCAAGCAAATAGTGCCATTTCTCATTTTAAAAAGTTAACTTTTTTCTAATAAGTAAATATAAAATTTTTCATTAAAATTCGAAATCACTAAAATAAAATTAGTGTCCACACCAAAAATTATCGAAATTGGAGCCGATTTTTTTAAATGAAATTGTACCACATTTTGGGTAATAACTGGAAAAATATAATTATTTTCGTATTCTACTCAACGAGGCGCATCCAATGGTGTCTCTCTCCGAAAATCTAGAAGTACATCCCAACGAACAACCGTAGACTGGTCAGAAGACTTAAATGGTAACTGAGGTGGTCTCACTGGATATTCGGCTCTCCAAGTCATCTGTACAAGCTCCCAAAATCCTTGTAAAAGTCACCAGATTAGCATATAGATTAATTGTATCCGATAGCTAATAAATAAATGAGAAAAAAATCTGGCAATCATTACTAACTTTGACAGTAAGAAAGAACATTAAATAACAAATATGTAATTATTGTATGTAAATTAACGAACCTCATCCATGTTGGAAGGCCAGCTTGTTCCTCTAATAAACATAATATGATGCATATTATAGTTTAATAATTCCAGTCTGGAACCTCATCCACTTCAAGGAGACTGCTTCTTTCTCTTGATTATGCCCATTATGTTCTAACATAATTTTGTACTGAAATTTGGTTTCATCAAACTGATAAGACAAGCACAAATTAATTTTGACGACTTTTCAAAATAAACAATTTCGTTTGTTTCATTTAATTTTAAATGGTATCTTGGATGAAAACGCGTAATATAAAACAAGTTATATACAGGGCGCATATGAGATATTTATATTATGTATTATATATATATATATATATATATAATCAATAAATTGATGTTATTAGAATAAAAAAATATTTAATTTCTATAGATTTTTGACTCCTCTCAAATTCATAATTAGGAAAAAGAAAAAGCACTAAGCTAAATTTATATATTATGAGCCAAAATAATTCCCGTTTTAAACGTTTTTTCTATGAACGCACAAAATACTAATCACAGAAAAATACAATTCTAGCATGTTATTTTTTAAACTATGATTGTTTCGTACAAAATAGAGGAGCTTTAAAAACCATACAATAGCTGTAAATTTAAATTATACTCATTTGCAAGACTACACCAGACTTTTTCTAACTTTCTATTACATTCTCAATCACTGACCGAATTTCATACTCATGTCGTTTTAAAAGTTTGCATTCGACAGGTGGTACATTTACATATTTTTTTTTAAAAAGCCATGGCCATGGTGTAGTTTATTTTGTTCATATACCTTTCGAATTTAACCTTTATCAGACCTATGGCCATGACTTCAGATTTTAATTTATATATATTTACTGCCCTGTTTAAGTCCAGCAAATAAGAAAATGATGGTCCTTTCTTCGATCTTAATGGAGTCACTTTTTCCACTTGGTGACCTTTATTTGTAAGTTCTTCCTTAATCTCTTCTATCTCCATGTCTGGCGCCACCTTGAAGACAATCTTCCTCACTTTTTCTTCTTCATTTCTGTATTAGAAGCTATTGATTTCGCTTTTCTTTTAGACTCGTTTTTTATGCAAATCACGAGTTTCAACTTAGATTTTTATTTTCCTAGTAGATACTGGATCGTGCTTTCTAGAATTTTTTCCATTTTCTTTGTCACTCCTTTCCCAAGCAACACATTTAGTACCTGCTACGTGGTAGCGAATATTGATCTTCATATGTAAATGTTTTGATAGTGAAACTATATTTAAATTATTCTTAAAAATAGCGATACTCTAGGTATCGATATTATATTGTAAGTGTTATTCAGTTTGTTCTATGACTTGTGTAAGAAATTACAAACTATTACATCCGAATATATAGTCATGCAACTTAACAATGGCTTGTCAATAATGACGAATTCTGCAACAACCAATATTTTTGTCCGATACATTATCCAAGTATGGATATTATCGATTATCGATTTTTCTACTAACAATTGACATTGTAGGTTAAGTTAGAACTAGACGGTATTTTGTTATTTTTAATCAATAGGTAAATTATGTTAAAAATATTTCAATGAATTATGACAACAATTCTGTATTTTATTTTAGATTTAGAGTAATGGAGTCTTTTAAAATAGTAACAACAATCGAAAAAAAAGGTATATGCATTACTGCTGTACCCCATCAGTGGGAAAAAGATAATGTTTTATTTTGGCCATCACATTTGAAACAAGTAGAACGAGAACAATTTCGAAGTAATGGACTCAGTAACCCTGAAAAAAATTGGTCGCAATACTCTTGCTTAGTAAAACTTAAAGGAATAATGTCGTTTAGGGATGCTCTTGATTTAGAGAAAAAAATTAGTGATTGCACAGATACGGAAGCAAAAGAAGATTTATTAAATACTTCAAAACAAGGTAGAAATACAAATAAAAATATTTGGGAATTAACAGATAGAAACTATTTAATTAATCAACAAATTAATCAAACTACCATACATGCCATTACTCCTCCTGAAGACTTGAGTGAGTTTCTAGAGGGACCTTCCTTACTTAGTGATCAATCACAAATAATTATAGATGATAACACTTTAGATTTTAATATAATCAAACAAGACATAGAAGAGTTAAAGGAAAATATAAATAAAATTATAAAAGATTTAGCAGATTTACAGTCAAACTTTTTAATAGGAAATAAAAAAACATGTGTTTTTTTAGACAGAATTCATTCTGAAATTCAAAAACTACACAACGTACCTCAGCTTTTAACGACGGAACATAACAATAATAACGAAAGTCGATTAGAAAAATATACATTCCCACTTAAAACTTGTCATGAAATCACAAACATGGATGAAAATATAAGACAAAATATCGAATTTAAATCTGCAATGGTACAGTTTTTAACAAAAATTGGGCGTTCGTCGGGAGAAGAAAATGCGGGAAAAATAGCTTACAAAATAACAGACTATTTATTTGAACCACAGTTATTAACTAATTATTCTTGGACAGGAGTAAGTAGGTCTAAAGAGTCTGAAAAAAAGGCCTTCCAAAGTTTGGAAGGAATATTGGAAGTGTTTGTAGAAGTTCTAATAAAAGCAGACAATAGACACAATAAACAAAAGAATGAAAAAATATTAAAAATAGTGATATTATAAAATATTTCTGATTGTAAAACCCACATCCTGTATACAATCGCAGTGTTCACACCATTCAACTCGTCGATAAAGTAACAAGATAACCTGTACCGGCAGTTTGAAAATATTTTAGCAAATGGTAAGACGTAAACGCGATTTTAACACTAGAATAATATAATTAATAATAATAAGAGCGGTGTAATTATAAATTTAATTCTGAGTGAGAGTGAGCAGAATATTTGTTATTACCGTAGGACACTAAGCTATTCGATCACGGGCGAGCGGGCCGTCGCGTCGTGGATACATTAACGAAGATATTCCAGGTATGAAGCTTTTCCTATACTAGATTATTTTCGCGACAAGGGAAGATGATATAACTGAGGATTAAATCATTCAATTTAAGGATTGCCTTATGGATAAAAAAAAGACCGGTAAGTTTTAATAAAAAATTATTTGGTGCTTTATAAATATATAACTCATTTTTTAAATTTTTTAAAGCCGTAAGGCTGAGAACTATGATCAGCTAGAAATTTTCTTTTGTTGACATAGGTTGATATCTTTTCTCAGATGTTACCGTTATCACCTCATGTTCCTTTGTTCTTCTGATCTGCTTCGAAATGATATATATAGGCTCACTTTTTTCCATAACCATTTCCTTGATTTTATCAAAATTCAACAGCTGAGAAGCACTATAGTTTAGTGAAATTCCTTTCACTTTACAGACAACATATTCACTGCCGTTAGAGGAGTATTTAAAAGAGTAATTTTTAGGGCCTCCAGAGACGAATTCTGTAATAAATCCGCCGTTCAACTCATCTGTTAAATCGCCTCTACAATCATCAGTTGGTAGGTCAGGAAGGCCAACTTGTGAAGAATAGACGATCGAATCGGTGTCGAAATATAACACCCTCTCCCCATTTGATCCAGGTAATTATATAATTTTAATCTAGCTAGCGCTGTAACATAGGCTGCTAACACCACATTTACTGTTGATGAGATATCGTATGCCTCCTCAGTAGTAGAGCTAGGCCGATTCTAACCAACGCATGCGCAGTGCGCGCGTCCCGCAGTCGAGAGCGGCCATTTTTAGTCCAATTATGTCAAAGTTCCAGAAACTATCACCAGATGGCGTTGGTGGCGCCAAAGTTCCACAAAGTGTTACTAGATGGCGTTGGTGGCGCTGCTGTAGCGCTCACGGACGCGCCGTTATTATTGGTCCAATTGAATTGCGGAAAAAAACAGGCATTATCTATAAGTGACGTAGATGTCAAATTTAAAGAAAAGCATGCGCAATGAACGTTACCGTAAGGGCATTAGCGCTTAACTTCATTATTATTGGTCCAATCGAATTGTGAAAAAGTCAGGTATTATCTATAAGTGACGTAGAATTCAAATTTAAAGAAAAGCATGCGCAATGAACGTTGCCGTAGGGGCATTAGTGTTCAACTCCGTTATTATTGGTCCAATTGAATTGCGAAAAAGACAGGTATGATCTAGAAGTGACGTAGATGTCAAATTTAAAGAATAGCATGCGCAGTGAACGTTGTCGTAAGGGCATTAGCGCTTAACATCGTTATTATTGGTTCAATTTAATTGCCAAAAAGACCGGTATGATCTAGAAGTGACGTAGATGTCAAATTTAAACAAAAACATGCGCAAAGAACGTTGCCGTAAGGGCATTAGCGCTTAACTTCGTTATTATTGGTCCAATTGAATTGCGGAAAAGACAGGTATGATCCAGATGTTGCGTAGATGAAAAAGACATATTTTTTTATGTGCCGCAGCGCTCGCGGACCCGCCGAATTTGAATAAATTATAGATAATATTCATATGCAACATTGTAACTTAGTTTTATGAAGAATGCAAGTTTGTTATTTTGCGTTTCATTTAAACGACTAATTAAAATTCAATATATGTAATTTGCAAGTTAATTATTATAAAAAATGCAAGCAAGTAATTTTATGCTTCATTTAAACAACTAATTAAAATTCAATATATGCAATTATTGCGTTCCACGTAAACAAATTAAATATATACAATTTGCAAGTTAATTATAATAAAAAATGCATATCCTTGATAAAACCACATTTGCATGAAACGAATTTAGCTATAAAAGTCGAAGCACATCAACCAACAATCCAGTCGTGAAAGTCGCTTCACCAGTGCCAGTTAATATTCAGCGAGCAGTTTCCAGTTGTTTGTTATTGTGCTACCAGTTAGTGTTCAGTGAACAGTTTCCAATTGTTTTTATTGTAAGTACCTTTAATGAAAATTTTTTTCCCAAAATTTTTTTTCCAAAATTTTTTTTCAAAAATTTTTTTTTCCAAAAATATTTTTTAAAAAATTTTTTTTCGAAATTTTTTTTCTCGAAAAATTAAACCAATTTACCTCATCTACAGATACTGAAAACAAACCGAGCTAAAGGACCTGCAACCCTACGTTCCAAATTTGGGGAATCCATTCTTAGAATTAGAGGAGAACGTCACCTTTCTGCCCAAAAGGTCTACTACAATATACAAGAATCACATTGACGATCTAAACAAAGGGGGCTTCAGTTTAATTTTTATTGACCTGCACGAGATTTCCAAGAGTTGCGCTCCAAGGACCCTTTTTAAAATAGAGAAAAATTAGGTTAGAACCATCATGAATTTCGCACTCGCTTTTAAAAAAATTGAAGAAATTCTTAAAACTCAGCACAATATTTCTACATATTCAGATAAAAACAAATGGCTATCACTAATCAGTAATCACCTTAGGAAATGTTCTTTAGCGATAAAAAAATGTAATTTCACGGTCGGGGAAAAAAGGAAAATTTACACCAAAATGGGGCAGTTAAAAAGGTTGCGGTGTATCATTAAATTAGCGTCTTCCCATGTAGTAGGGGAGGGTATTAGAGAGGGGCGTGGTACTAAAGGGGGCGTTAAATGGGAAGATGTAAACGCGATTTTTAACAATAGAATTAGAACTGGGGTAATTATAAATTTAACGTATAAAGAGATAAAAGATTTTTTGCAGGCCGCTTTTAAATTATTCAAGTCAAAAATTTGTAAAATTTTAAAAAATTATACACCGTCGCTAAAAGTTAATGTCACATTTTGTGGCGATTTTTTAAAAAATAATAGTGATGGTGGAGAAGTAATTGACATTAAATACTTTGGATCCCCAAATTTCGTTGTTGATTTGGGGACGGATTTAGCGCAAGAGTATAAAAGTATTGTAGATTTTATTTTAAATAAACTTTCAGAATTTCAAGAAAAAGACAGTGGGTGGGCGTTGTCAAAATTAAATTTATTAGAAGTAGCTATTAACAAATTTGAAATTGGGAACGGTTCATCCTTCATTCCACTACCAAAAGAAATATTAACAAAAAGGGCATGCATAAACGTCCAAAATGCGGACCTGGCGTGTTTTTACTGGGCAGTAACGAGTTTTTTGTTTCCTGCTAAAAAACACTCTGCATTTATATCTAATTACCCCCACTATAGTACAGTTTTGAATACAGACGGTTTAGAATTACCTATGAAACTAACACAAATATCAAAATTTGAAAAGTTGAATGATATATCTGTAAACGTTTACGCTTTAGAACTAAATCAAACTAATGAAAGGTCATTTTACGTAGTGGTACCTGCACGTTTAACTAAAAATAAACAGCCGCGTCATGTAAATTTACTTTTAATACAAGATGAATATTTTCCAAAATTAAACGACTACGAGGCTCCTCCCGTCAACAATGAGGACACTACTACCAACACCATTAAATATCATTATTGTTGGATTAAAAATATGTCTAGACTAGTTTCAAGCCAACTTAACAAGAAGGGGCATACAAAGTTTATTTGTGATAGGTGCTTGAATTATTTTCAAAGTGAAAAAAAACTAACGGATCACGAAATTTTATGCATAAACAGCAATGATTGCAAAATTTCTTTCCCCCCATATGATAACGTTGAATTTAAAAATCATGTATACAAGCAGAAATGTCCTTTTGTCGTGTATGCCGATTTCGAGTCTATTTTAGAAAAGTGTGATAAAAAGATATCTCATACAACTACCAAGTATCAACATCATTAAACATTTAGTGCAGGTTTCTACTTAAAATGCAGCTACGATAATCAGATTTCATACTACAATAGTTATAGAGGGGAAGATTGCATGGACTGGTTTGCGAATCAAATGTTAGATGTCGCGAAATTTATTGAATCTAAATTATTAAATATTGTTCCTATTTGTATGCCTACTGTCGCAAACGGTGTCTGCTGTCACATTTGCGACAATATGTTTAAAGAAAAAGATGTTATCGTTAAAGATCACGATCATTTTACTGGGCTGTTTAGAGGGTTCGCACATCAATCATGCAATTTAAACTTTAAAAAACTATTTGTAGTACCAATAGTTTTCCATAATCTTAGTGGATACGACAGCCATTTTATAATAAGAGATCTTGCTAAACGTGGACCTTTGAGTGTACTACCTGTGAATATGGAAAAATACATTTCTTTTACGCAGTATGAACCAGAAACTAAAATTAAATTCAGATATATAGACTCCTTTAGATTTTTGGGTACCAGTCTCGATGAGTTGGTGTCTACACTAAAAATAGAGGAGTTGGTTACATTAAAAAGGGAATTTGGTAACTTGACTAATGAAACGTTCAAACTGTTGACGAGGAAAGGTGTTTTTCCATACGATTACATTGATAGTATTGATAAGCTAAATGATACCACTAGTCTTCCAGCAATTGAGAGTTTTTACAACAAATTAAATGATTGTCATATTTCCGCGGATGATTACACTCATGCGCAAAACGTTTGGCAAGCTTTCCAAATTCAAAATTTAGGCGAATATGCAGATTTGTATATGCGAACGGACATTCTCCTTCTTTGTGACGTTATGGAAAACTTTCGATCAACTGCTCTGGAAACTTACCAGCTAGATCCGGCATGGTACTATACTATGCCCGGATATACTTGGGACTGTATGCTCAAGTACACTAAATGTAAATTACAAATTTTAAAAGATGTCGACATGTTGCTGTTTGTTGAGTCATCAATACGTGGAGGAATATCTGTTTGTTCAAACAGATATTCTGAAGCCAACAATAAATACATGCCCGAATACGATTCTTCTAAACCGTCCAAGTACCTTATGTACTTTGACGTAAACAATTTATATGGGTGGGCAATGTCACAGTTCCTCCCCTATGGGGGGTTTGAATGGGAGCCCAATACAAACATCGACATTACTCAGATTCCCGACGATTCACCCGTCGGATATATTTTACAAGTTGATTTAGAGTATCCCGAAAGTTTACATGACGAGCACAAAGATTTCCCATTTTGTCCTGAACACCGTAAACCTCCCGGTTCCAAATTGTCCAAATTAATGACCACCCTTTACCCAAAAAAAGAATATACTCTGCATTATCGCAATTTGAAACAAGCTCTCGAACATGGCTTAAAATTAACCAAAATTCGCAAAGTATTAAAATTTAAACAATCGGCTTGGCTAAAGTCCTATATCGAGCTGAATACTCGTTTAAGGACTGTGGCCACAAGTAATTTTAAGAAAAATCAATTTAAACTTGCTAATAACGCTGTCTTCGGTAAGACTATGGAAAACATTAGGCTTCATAGGGTAGTGAAATTACTTACTTCTTACGAGGGTCGTTATGGTGCAAAAAATTTGATAGCCAGCCCCCGATTTCATAGTCGAAGAGTTTTTGATGACAAACTGATGGCTATCGAATTAAAAAAGGCTGAACTACTCTTCAACAAACCCCTGTATATCGGCATGGCTATCCTGGACATTTCTAAAACCTGTATGTATGATTTTCACTATAATTTCATGTTACCAACTATGGGGGTGGAAAATTTAAAATTAATGTACACGGACACCGATAGTTTTATCTATGAATTAAATTGTGATGACGTTTACAAAAGTCTTATTGGAGATCATTTAGAAAAATTTGACACTTCAGATTACCCCGCCAATAACACCTATAAGATTCCTTTAGCCAACAAAAAAATCCCCGGTCTAATGAAGGATGAATGTAACGGCAAAATTATGACACACTTTGTAGGCTTGCGCTCTAAAATGTATAGTTATAAAGTTCAAGACGGTAAAGTTGTAAAGAAATCAAAGTCCAATGTAGTAAAAAATAAAATTACATTTGAAGACTATCTAAATTGTTTGAAAAATATTACCAAAAAATATATCACTCAACACACTATTCGATCTTATTTGCATGATGTATACAGCATCCGGCAGACTAAAATTGGACTTAGCCCCTATGAAGATAAACGTCAATTACTTCCCCAATCGCATGACACCCTTCCGTGGGGGTATAAATGTTAATTTTTCCTTTTTTTAGATGTGATTACTGATTATTAGCTTGCCATAATTTTGAAATATTTATTGAATATGCAGAAATATTGTGCTTGGTTTCGATATGAATTACATGAAAATAAAACGAGTGCGATTTTCAGACTGAACTATGTGTGCCTAATGAATTATTTATAGTTTTTATGTATTGTTTTATGTATGTTTAGTTATTGTATGGCTTGTAGTTTTTTATGTTTGCTTGGGTAATAAAAAATAAAATATAAGAAAGAAGTGTTTTATTTAAATAAACTTGATACATTTTTTTAATTTGAACAATGATTATATATATCATTAATAACATCATCTTTATAGTAATACATGTACTCTTGTAGAGCATTTTTTTCTAAACAATTTGGCATAACAGCACAAATTAAAATTAAAGTATTAAATCTACTAATGTCGTCACAAATACTATTGAAATTAGCACTAAAATAAGCTCGTGTAGAATCTATTAAATTACAGTAAAATGTATTAAAGTTCAAGTCTTCCAGCAACGAAATGTAGTTCTTCACCAAATTGTAATTTGCTTCAAGGATGTCGGAAACATCATTCTCGTCCAGATAGAACTCGACTCCGTGTTTGTTTACAAGTAGAAACTTGGTATCGTCATACACTAATTGAGTGACTTTACAAAAGTCTCCACAAGGCAAAACTACAGGATCGTATTCGTCAGGAGGTGATGATAGATTCTCGTGAAAAAAGTCATCGTATCTCTGACGCAGCAATTCAATAAAAGTAGTCCACTCAAATGTACCAAACGAAATTCTTCCAGGTCGAAGTAAAGGTGTTAGCGTTATTGCGAGATTAAAGGTTCTCGTTGGACTTATTCCACACAAAAGTGTATAACTTCTCAGGGAAAAGTTCGTTTCCAGCAGATGGTATCGCTCCAATTTAGCAGCATACTCGTATGAAATTAAAGCTTGGTCGATAGCATAATCATTAAGCGACACTGCACAAGGTGAAGAAGGTGTTGGTGATGGCGACGGTGACGACGACGACGACGATGCTGAGTCACTTTCGAAAACAATTTCACAAGAACTATAACCACTATCTTGACTACTCATGTTGATTTAAATTACACAGGTGCACACGACTGAATAAAATGTAGGTTCACACACTTGTATTTATATACCCCCACTATGAGGGAAATGATAAATTTGAAGGTTATTCAAAAAAGGCCCCTTGAATTGCTAAATTTGTTCGTATTTTCCATAAGATTCTATACAAAATCAGTGTTTTCAATCCAACTGTTATGCTTGTTATCAAGACCCAACCATTTCACGTACACCTTCTTCCCCTTTCTTCTAAGCACCTTTTCTACGAGGTAGACATCGGGTGCTTTCGTCTTTTGCAATTGCTCCTCGTAGAAAGCCCCATTGATTGGTGTACTCAACATGTCTTCAAGCAGATAAGTTACGGGATTGGTTATTTTGACTTTAGTAATTTTAAAGAGCTCGGTACTCCAATTAGGAGTGTATCCCTTTTGAAAAATATGCTTGGCTTTGCTTAAGCGCACAATGTCGCCAACGTTAAGTTTACGTGGTCCAGCAATCTTCAAATGTGAGTAAAATTTTCGAGAAATTTCCTTCTCGTTTGACTTGTTGACCTCCGAAGGCTTACATCGTATTTTCGAATGTTTCGTGTTATTGTACTCTTCCACAATTTTCGGTAAAATGTCGATCCATCGGTAGGTGCCTTGCAAACTAAAGTACTTGTATAGTTTTGTCTTTAAAGTTCTAATACATCTCTCAGCTATCGCAGCCTTTTTAACGCTAAACGTATTGTAATGATTAATGTTGCATTGCGTCATTAATTTTTGGAAATTTGTATTGAAAAACTCTGTGCCTTGATCGGTTTGAAGATTTTTAGGATGTCGTCGGCTGTGTTTTAATATGTTGGAGAAAGCTTTGGTAATTTCAACTCCAGTCTTTGTCTTTAGAGGCATCGTCCACACGTACTTTGAGAAACAATCAATAACAACCATAATCATTTTGTAACCTTTATTTTGGTGTGCATATGGTCGCATTTCAGCCAAGTCCATTTGCCATAAATTATCGAGACCTTTAATGATTGTTCTACGTCGCGGATAATTCCTACGTGCTGGAGCATGGAGTTCATTAACAACTTGAATTTTTTCTTTAGACATCTTGAAGAGCTCTAAAGCAAGTGCAACTGTGTTGAAGTATTTAAGGAGTATTTCGCTTCAATTCTTTTTTTTTATATCCAGCCTCAGTTCAAATATGTGATGATACTGTAGCAGTATTACGAAATTGGTTTAGTTCTCTTTCCAAATTCTTTGTTAACTCGGCGGTTTCGTGGTTAGCTTTAATTAAATCTCTCAAAATAAAATCATTAGCAGTCATTTCTTTTTCAAATTATTTGTTAACTCGGCCGTTTCTTGGTGAGCTTTAACCAAATCTTTCACAATACCTTCATCAACAGTTATTTTTCGCTCGATTTCAGCAAACTGGGTGCCTATCACACTAGCAATTTCTTTAGGTATATCTATTTTTAAATTAGTTCCCATTAGTTTTTTATCTAAAACTTTCACAGTATTCGCCAATTGATTTTCAACGCTAGTTTGAGCGTTTTTTATATCACCCCGTAGATGCTGTTTAGCAGTTACAATGCTACTATCTACATATTTTTTTGTTGCAATATCCCCAGCATATACAGGAGGATCCTTAGTTACGAACGCATCAATTTCCTCAGTTTTAGCTTGTAAAGCTACAAGTGCGATTTTATATTGGTTAAACAAATTATCAACTCTTATATTTAACTGAGAGTCAACGTATTCTTTACTGGCAGCATCAGAACTAGCTGAAGGTGGTAACACATTGCTTATCCTCACATTGCCAATATCGACGTTACCTTCAGCCGTTTGTGGAAACTTTAATAACGTATTACGGAGCAGAGATTGAGGAGGTCTATTTGACATCGTCGTCGACCGACGTCCGAATTTGTCGAGACTCATCTTGCAAATAACATTAAAACGATGTGTTACATTAGTATATAACGTTGGCTTCTCTTAGCTCATTGATGATTGCAACTATTTCGTTGTTGTGTGATGTATTTCCAGCGTGTTTGGAAGCTACTAACAGTTTAAGCCGTTCCACAAGTTCATTGACATCGTCCCAGTACACGTAATCAATAGGGTTCTCATTGTAGACCATTGCAAGTCCAACTCCAGATCTCGATATACTGCTAGTCGATTTCGATGGCTTTCTCGGTGGAGGAGGAAACATAGGTTTAATAATATCTAGATATTTTGATCTCGATGTACCTTTTAGACGTCCAGCTGTGTTTCTGTGAGCGTTAGTTAAATTTAAAATCGTCTTGTATGTCAATTTATCATCATCGGTATAATCTTCAGGCTCATCATAAAATATCAGTTGGTAGAGACCAGGTGTCCCTTTAACATACCCCCCCTCTGTTATAATAGCTCCAGTATTCCGATCAAAATCGATATTTTTCCCTCCGAGAAGCCATTTAGAGTGAGTCGAATCGTAAACTGGACCGTAAACTAGGTCTATATTTGGACTCTTATTCCAGTAATCAAGCATATACTTATGTGATATTTCGGGATATTGCTCCAGATACTCTCTGAAGACCTCATCCGAAATATGTTCTGAGGCCGGCTCTGAAGCGTTGGAATATACACTCTCATCATCATCATCATCATCATCATCACCCCCAGTCTGAGCTACATCTTCCATCGGAATAAAATTAGTGGGATGGCTTGTATATTCTGTTTTTAATGGTTCTTCTACTTCGGGTTCTTCCTCTTTGGATTCTTCTTCTTTCTTTATATTTTTTAAAACTTGTGCAGATTCATGAGACGTTGTAACAATTTCTTTTAGAGGTTTTATTAGGGGTTTAAATAATGTATTTAATGTCCGATCCTGCTCAGATCTACCCAACTTGAGAGCTAGATATTTTCGACGTATATCACGTGAGAGTTGTAGAACTTTACGTTTACGAACATCCTGCTGGTTTAACATCTTGCTGCATATTAATCATACACCACATGGAATTACATTTTTATATACAAGTCGAATCCTTTACGATACCTTCCATTGTTGAGAGCAAAATCTTTTACAACAACAATAGAACCATATTGATCGCTCCAACATTCAGAACAGAGTTTTTTAAAGCGATCAAAACTCATGTCAGGTGACACATGCTCATCGAATACGTGTCTCAGGTTTATTTCATCCTGCTTGAAGAGTACAATTAAATTACAATTGTCTCGAATCAGTTGTTTAGGTATTTTTGAGTACGTTTGGCATAGATAAGCAGCATCAATATCCTTATGACGGCCCATTGAGTAATATTCCCGAATTTTCTGTTGCCCATCGCAAGCTACATCGTCAAATATGAATATGGAATTTGATTTAGCTTCAGCGGGACTTATTATTTCCTCATTATCTTTGAACGGGAAATAACCTACTCCTTTCGTCTTACTTAGCACCTCTTGAAGCAGCTCGTATTTCGGTTGATACAAAGATTTGGAGTAAACGTAAACGTTTTTAAATTTCGCGCCATTCGGATGAAACAGTAATGACAGCATTACGTTTGTTTTACCACACCCACTCGGTCCACATATCATTGCACGAAACGAGTTTGGTAATAACTCGCCATGTTTACTTTTCTCATGCTTGGAGGTAAAGTCCAAGTTTTCAATCGGAAGCGTTTGTTTCTGTTGAATGACCTTCATTGTATGACATTTTTAGTCAAGTCGTTGTGTATAAATATATAACGTGGTGATATGTCACCATCACCGTCGCCACCATGTTTGCGTGTGTGACGTAAAACGTGACGTGTGTGACGTGCGAGACGTTTTACGTGACGTGCGTGACGTTTACGCGACGTGCGTGACGTTTACGCGACGTTTACGTGACGTGCGAGACGTTTTTCAACGTTTACGTCACGTTTACGTGTGTGTGTGTGTGACAAGCTTGAGGAGCAAGTTGTTGTGTATATAAATATATATAACGTGATGATATGTCATCAGTTCAAATGAGTCTTTACTTAGGTAAAGGTGTCTTAAATTCGCTCATAAACAATCTGCCCTTTGAGCTCCACATTCCGACCTACCAATACTGTGGTCCGGGCACAAAGCTACAAAAACGCTTAGCACGCGGTGATTCGGGCATTAATCCCTTAGACGCTGCCTGTAAGGAGCACGACATTGCATACGCTCAACACAAGTCCTTGAACGATCGACATAAGGCAGATCAAATACTCGAAAACAAAGCTTGGACACGTGTCAAATCAAAGGACGCAACGCTTGGAGAAAGAGCAGCTGCTTTGGCGGTGACCGGGGGCATGAAGATCAAACGTAAACTTGGAATGGGGGTGGGGCAGCAGAAGAAGAGTTCCTTTACAAATCACGTAATCAGCAAGGTTAAAAAGGCTATGAAAAATAGTCCTTCCACAACTCTACAGAAGGCCGCCTCGCAAGCTTTGAGAGCCGCGAAAGTCGCCGTAAGGAAAGCTGGTGGTAAAAAGCGAATTCGACTGCCCAGAACGATACCTTTTGAAGGAAAATCTGGAGGATTTCTACCATTGATTCCTCTGTTTGCGGGCCTTTCGGCACTTGGAGCCCTTAGTGGTGGGGCAGCAGGAATAGCTAAAACCGTAATCGATGCTAAGAATGCGCAAAAGAAATTGGAAGAAGATCAACGTCACAATAAAGCTATGGAAGTTATTGGGGCAAAAGGATCCGGTTTGTATATGAAAAAGAACGCTCGCGGAGGCTTTGGATTGTACATGAAGAAACAAAAAAACTACCAATAAAGCTACCCAATAGACCGTTATATGATGTGGACCTTTTGCGATATGTCAAACGTTTAAAAATTCCTCATTTTAGAGGGGTTTTCATGCGTGACTCTCTACCACATCAACAGCCCCGGCAACGCGAATGCGCTATCATAAATTTGGATGACTCTAATAATCCGGGGACTCATTGGGTAGCATATAGAAAGATAAACAATGTTGTTGAATATTTTGATTCATTTGGTGACTTGAAGCCACCGAAAGAACTCGTGAACTATGTGGGGAAGAATGTTCGGATCTATTACAACAACGACCAATATCAAAACTATCAACAAATCAACTGCGGACACCTCTGTCTACAATTCCTATATGATGGAGCAACATCGGGAGTTTAATGAAATGAGAGACATCATTAAACTCTTGATGAAGAACATTACCTACGAGGTTTGGCGAGAAATTCCCCAGAAATACCAACAAGAACTAACACAATTTTTACCATGTCAAAATTATGATTTTCATCGATGGAGTGATGTTTGCGGTAATGAGATACCAACATGTTTATTTTGTGGAATTACTTATAAATAAATTTATTTTTTTTTGAAGCATTTTTTTTTTATTTAAGTACTACCTCCCATTGATATGCATTAGTCATGTCTTTGCTTTTGACGCTAACGAGTCACACTCACGTGTTTTCGTTCACGCCTCCGACCCCAATTGTGCTCGATTCTGAAAAAAGATATTTCCTAGCAGTACTTGGCTTCCACTCATACAACTCGATACCCAATATTGACGGTGAGAAATTTTTCTACTACGAAAACAACGATAGAGGAAAGTTGAGAGAAGTCGCGATTCCTACCGGTTGCTACGAAATAACTGACATTGAGAAGCTAATTCAAAATTCTATTGCTCCAAATACGGGTGATACACTATTTTCGTTGAAGCCAAACAACAACACCCTCAAGTGTGAAATATACAGCAAACGTCACGCAATTACTTTTGAGAATCACCCCAATAGTCTTGGGCAGATTTTGGGATTTTCCAACAAGGTACTGGCCCCCGGTATTGTACACTCTTCAGATCTCCCCGTCAACATTATAAAAGTATCAAACATTCGCTTTGAGTCCAACATTACCGAAGGTGCCTTCTACGGAAACAGGCCTGTCCACACCATCTTTGAATTTCCGATTACAGTTGACGCCGGCTACGCAATTGTGGAAAGACCTAATAACCCAATATATCTACCTGTTACGAATACCGGGGAAATTAGCAACATCACAGTGCTGGCTGTAGACCAAAACTTTAAGCCCATAAATTTTCGAGGAGAACAAAGTGTCCTTCATCTAGAGTTAGTAAGACGATAATAAATGGGTTTGGTGATAGATTATAAGAACAACGCGGTCAGTTCAATAACACCATTCGCTGCTAGACCTCCTCCGAGTCAACGAGAGCTAACGCCTGCAAATAAATTGTTTCTTCAATCGCTTGGATTAACCATAAAAAAATATGGTAAATCGTCAAAACGTACAAATGGGGGACTACGGTAAACGTTCACGTACTGAAAGCATTGATCCGAGTTTTAACCTCTACCAACAACCCCGTTATGATGAGTCTATTAGAAGGATGGAATATCGAACGTGCTCACCGTTCATCAAATCCTTCAACAACAATGATGTGGTGGAATTTGTTGTCAATCAAGTGGATTCATTTTTTGCCATGAACGAGTCATTGCTCGAAATCAAGGGAAAATTGGAGGTAACAGGAGGAGGAGACGTTTCTCTGGTACCCAACTTTTGTGCCTTTCTCTTTGACTCATGCACGTACAGCGAGAGTGCAAGAGAGATTGAAACGGTTCGTGATCCTGGAGTAGTGAGCGCTGTACGAGCTCTTCTCAACTACAGCGCATTAGATACAAATCACATGGCTATCGCTGGTTGGAATGGTACTTCCAACCCTCCTATGGACGCTTCCACAAAATCGTTTAGTTTTTTGATGCCGCTCAAGCATATTTTCAACATATTCAACGATTACCCAATGATCACTTGTGGAAGGCAAACAATTCGATTGGTTCGCGCTCGCGATGATAGTGATTGTCTTATGATTAAAGAAAAAACTACTTCTACTGGTACAACAAACACTTCTGCAACAATTAAGATCGAAACCATTGATTTGAAAATGAAACATATATATCCCAATGATGAAATTAAAATAAAATTGATGGAGGCCATTAGAAGCGATACACCTATACTGATACCGTTCCGAAAATGGGAACTTAATGAGTTGCCTGCAGTTACGAGCGGTTCGCGAAGAGAAATTTGGGCTGTTAAAACTACTATGGCCGTTGAACGCCCAAGATTTGTTATTGTATGCTTCCAAACCAATAAACGAAACAATACTGCACAAGATCCAATGGCTTTCGACAATGTCAATGTAACCAACATTAGACTGTCACTGAACGGAGAGTATTGGCCTAATGAAAGAAACATGTTGGACTTTGTCAAAAACGACTACGCCATGGCTTACCATAATTATGCTGAATTTTACCCCAGCTATATGCATGGCTCAGCCGAAAAACATCCTATACTGACCTACAAGGAGTTCAAGAACAGAGCCCTATTTATCATAGATTGCTCAAAACAGGAAGAAACCATGAAGTCCTCCACTGTGGACGTGAGACTCGAGCTCGAAACGGATATTGGATTTCCAGCAGACAGCAAAGCCTACTGCATCATAATTCACGACTGTCTAATGGAGCACCGTCCACTAAGTGAAGTGGTTAAAAGTTTAAATTAAAAAATATAATTTGTTTATTTTTTTTTTATGTTAATAAATGAAATGAAATGAAAAATTTTTGAGTTTTAATAAAACACCTTTTGTATATTTTTAGTTGTTTATTGCAACATGACATGAGGATCGAATTTTTCTTTGAATACATTTATAAAGAAATTTTAGTAATAAAATACATATAGCAGATAATGAGATGCACGATATTGTAAATGTCTTGTTAATTTGACCATTTAATTGTCCATCCTTGGCGTCATCGGAACTGATGTTGGTTGTATTCGTCTTAAGGGGTAACATGTTTTTTTTCGGTATTCTTATATTGTCCAAATTTAAATTTCCCAACTGTTTTATAACGTTTTCTTTGTCTTCGTACAGTTTAATATCTTTACGAAGTTGTTTAAGTCTTTCTTCAAATTTAATGACTTTTTCCCAAATATGTTTGTCTTGACGCATGCCTTAAAGCACTAACCTCAAGTGTTATATCTGAATATGTTGAAAATATTGTGCCGAGTTTTAAGAATTACTTCAATTTTTCTCTATTTTAAAAAGGGTCCTTGGAGTGCAACTCTTAGAAATCTCGTGCAGGCCAATAAAAATTAAACTGAAGTCCCCTTTGTTTAGATCTGCAATGTGATTCTTGTAAATTTCGGTAGACCTTTTGGGTAGAAAGGTGACGTTCTCCTCCAATTCCACTAGAATGGATTCCCCTCCAAAATTGGATTTGACAAGCCGAACACGATGAATTTTATTTGGAACGTTCGGTTGCAGGTCCTTTAGCTTAATTACCGGTTTGATTTCAGTATCTGTAGATGAGGTAAATTCGTTTAATTTTTCCAGAAAACTCATCTAAAATAATAATAAAATTTTGAAAAAAATTTGAAAAAAATGATTTTGAAAAAAAATTTGGAAAAATAATTTTGAAAAAAATTTTGAAAAAAAAAAAAATTGAAAAAAATTTTGAAAAAAAAAAAATGTTTGAAAAAAAAATTTTGGAAAAAAATTTTGAAAAAAAATTATTAAAGGTACTTACAATAAAAACAACTGGAAACTGCTCGCTGAATACTAACTGGCACTGGTGAAGCGACTTTCACGACTCGATTGTTGGTTGATGTGCTTCGACTTTTATAGCTAAATTCGTTTCATGCAAATGTGGTTTTATCAAGGATATGCATTTTTTATTATAATTAACTTGCAAATTGTATATATTTAATTTTAATTGGTTGTTTACGTGGAACGCAATAATTGCATATATTGAATTTTAATTAGTTGTTTAAATGAAGCATAAAATTACTTGCTTGCATTTTTTATAATAATTAACTTGCAAATTACATATATTGAATTTTAATTAGTCGTTTACGTGGAACGCAATAATTACATATATTGAATTTTAATTAGTCGTTTAAATGAAGCATAAAATTACTTGCTTGCATTTTTTATAATAATTAACTTGCAAATTACATATATTGAATTTTAATTAGTCGTCTAAATGAAACGCAAAATAACAAATTTGCGTTCTTCATAAAACTAAGTTACAATGTTGCATATGAATATTATCTATAATTTATTCAAATTCGGCTGATCCGCGAGCGCTGCGGCACATAAAAAAATATGTCTTTTTCATCTACGCAACATCTGGATCATACCTGTCTTTTCCGCAATTCAATTGGACCAATAATAACGAAGTTAAGCGCTAATGCCCTTACGGCAACGTTCTTTGCGCATGTTTTTGTTTAAATTTGACATCTACGTCACTTCTAGATAATACCGGTCTTTTTGGCAATTAAATTGAACCAATAATAACGATGTTAAGCGCTAATGCCCTTACGACAACGTTCACTGCGCATGCTATTCTTTAAATTTGACATCTACGTCACTTCTAGATCATACCTGTCTTTTTCGCAATTCAATTGGACCAATAATAACGGATTTGAACACTAATGCCCCTACGGCAACGTTCATTGCGCATGCTTTTCTTTAAATTTGAATTCTACGTCACTTATAGATAATACCTGACTTTTTCACAATTCGATTGGACCAATAATAATGAAGTTAAGCGCTAATGCCCTTACGGTAACGTTCATTGCGCATGCTTTTCTTTAAATTTGACATCTACGTCACTTATAGATAATGCCTGTTTTTTTCCGCAATTCAATTGGACCAATAATAACGGCGCGTCCGTGAGCGCTACAGCAGCGCCACCAACGCCATCTAGTAACACTTTGTGGAACTTTGGCGCCACCAACGCCATCTGGTGATAGTTTCTGGAACTTTGACATAATTGGACTAAAAATGGCCGCTCTCGACTGCGGGACGCGCGCACTGCGCATGCGTTGGTTAGAATCGGCCTAGCTCTACTACTCTCCTCTTTGTATTCCCACGTTACAATTAACGTTTCCTCATTTACCGGTAAAATAGTGTTTACCGTTATTGCAGGGTTCGACATCAGTAAATAAAATTCAGCAGAATTTCTAATTATAGGCGTTTTAGGTAAGTTACTCCTTTGACCTAGCTTGCCCCAGAAGGAGTTTAACATTAGTTTTGCCAACGATCTTAAACCAGGATTCTCAGTTATCTCAGAAAACACTAATAAAACGTCTTCTCTTTGCAGAAATTTTTCAATATATCTATTTTTCTCCTCGTCTGTCGCACAATTCTTTGGCCAGCCGGAACTCTGCTGCTTAATTTTTATAAACTTGTTCATCATACCAGAGAATAAACCCTCCTGCTCCCTGCTGAGTTGTATGGTATTATAACTCCATATTTCGTAAATCTCTAGCATTCTGTAGCCTTTTTCAATTGCTTTAACCACCTCTTCAATCACCCAGGTACCTTTTAAGCTTCTTTGTTCGTCATCGTGAGTACAATCATCTTGGCTTAATTCTTCACCGCATTTACGACAAAGGATAAACATACATTTATTGTTCATTTTACACGGCAGTACAGGGTGATACAGGTTTGTAGGAGGTAATATTTTACATTTTATCACACCTGACATTTGGGAAATATCAGCCAATTTGCATTCTTCTCCCACATAAATTTTTTTGGGATGGCCAATAGGAAATTTACCAAATTTGCAGACACAAGGATACAGAGAACAAACATCAACATATGTATTTAATTTTCTCATTTTCTTTTGCCTTGTAATATTCTACTGTATTTCCCGTTCGGCCCCCGTACAGAGAATCTCTAGGGTTTAGAGGTAAATATTTGATGTAAGAATGGTTTTCTGTGTATTGTTCGATTTCTTCATTTAACATTTTTCGAAAATCACACTCCCACATTTGTACAACGTTATACCCCCTTTTCTCCAAATGTTTATTTTTATTTACAGTTCGTTGAAATCGGTTTTCCATACAATCAGTGGGATCATATTTTAACGCTTTATCACGGTTATTTGTATAGCATTTCGGACACCCGTGAAAATAACAGCCTTGAAATTCAAAGACGTTATTTTCATGTACCCCGTCAACTTTAACCCCGGCAACTCTGGCCTCTTGACCTCTGGCCACATGATGTATCTCGATGCCTCTTTGGTGTTCCTCCCATATCAACCATTGTAAAGATATTTTCGAATGATTATCTCTGAATCTGTAACCCCCTTTGGGAATTATACCGATTGTGTCTGGTTTTAAAAAGTTTCGCCGAAATACCTTGTTACAGGCGAATGCAATTGTGGCTGCTTCCATGAATGGACACACGTTTGACGTCTCCAGCAGCTGCTGACGAAATTTGAGACAGGATTGCATCAGAATCTGTACATCAGAAACGCAATACTCTACAATCTCCTTTTGAAAATCAAATACGTAATTTTCAGCAATTTTCTCGTTGTGCCATTTAATTAATTTTTCGCGTGCATCCTCTTTTAAGTTGTCAGGGTCGTAGAATTTCAATGCAGGTATAACCCCGACATAGTTCTGATTTTCCAGCCTGTTAAAGAGATGCGGAAAATACCCCTTTTTCAATTCGGAAAACCCGAAAGCTTTTGGCAATGCAGATAAGGCCATTGGGAAATAGTTGAGTGAATCCAGAAATTTAACGTTTCCAACGTTCATCATAATCATTTCGTGCCACGCATAATCATGTCCGGATTCAAATCGGTTTTAGTGAGAATGTAATTTAATACAAATTGATGATCGAAACCGCCACCATTATGGGCGATAACGACAATCTGTTTAAATTTTTTTCGTAATTCTAGTACTTCGCTCAGAAATTTCGTAATTACATCCTCTGTTAGAACTTTTTCTCTGAATCCGCAACTCTGACAAAATAACAATCTTGTTTCATTTATACACTTATGGCATACAGTAGTAGAGCTAAGTGCGTTCTGGCCCGCGCATGCGCAGTGCGCGCGTCCCACAGTGCGCATGCGCGCGCCATGTCACCTGTCATCTGTCACATGTCATCTGTCACATGTCATCTGTCACATGTCATCTGTCACATGTCATCTGTCACATGTCATCTGTCACATGTCATCTGTCACATGTCATCTGTCACATGTCATCTGTCACATGTCATCTGTCACATGTCATCTGTCACATGTCATCTGTCACATGTCATCTGTCACATGTCATCTGTCACATGTCATCTGTCACATGTCATCTGTCACATGTCATCTGTCACATGTCATCTGTCACCAGATGGCGCCAAAGTTCCAGAAACTGTCACTAGAGGGCGTCAGTGGTGCCAAAGTTCAAGAAACTGTCACTAGGTGGCGTTGGTGGTGCTAAAGTTCCACAAACTGTCACTAGATGGCGTTGGAGAGCGGCGGCGGCGGCGGCCATGTTTAGTCCAAGAATACTGGTCTTGAACGTGTTGGCAGTTCAGCCAACCTGTCATCTGTCACTAGAAATACTGGTCTTGAACGTGTTGGCAGTTCAGCCAACCTGTCATCTGTCACTAGAAATACTGGTCTTGAACGTGTTGGCAGTTCAGCCAAAAAAAAAGAAGAAGTCACCTGTCATCTGTCATCTGCCACATGTTGCCATAAGGGCATTAGCGCTTAACTTCACTGTTATTGGTCCAATTGAATCGCGGAAAAAACAGGCATTATCTATGAGTGACGTAGATGTCAAATTTAAAGAAAAGCATGCGCAATGAACGTTGCCGAAAGGGCATTAGTGCTTAACTTCCTTGTTATTGGTCCAATTGAATCGCGGAAAAAACGGGCATTATCTATGAGTGACGTAGATGTCAAATTTAAAGAAAAAACATGCGCAATGAGCGTGGCCATAAGGGCACAAAGCGCTTAACTTCGTTGTTATTGGTCCAATTGAATTGAGGAAAAAACAGGCATTATCTATGAGTGACGTAGATGTCAAATTTAAAGAAAAAACATGCGCAGTGAACGTTGCCATAAAGGCATTAGCGCTTAACTTCGTAATTATTGGACCAATTGAATCGAGGAAAAAACAGGCATTATCTACAAGCGACGTAGCTGTTAAATTTAAAGAAAAAACATGCGCAGTGAACGTTGCCATAAGGGCACAAAGCGCTTAACTTCGCTGTTATTGGTCCAATTGAATCGCGGAAAAAACAGGTATTATCTATAAGTGGCGTAGATGCCAAATTTAAAGAAAAAACATGCGCAATAAGCGTGGCCATAAGGGCACAAAGCGCTTAACTTCGTTGTTAATGGTCCAATTGAATTGAGGAAAAAACAGACATTATCTATAAGTAACGTAGATGTCAAATTTAAAGAAAAACATGCGCAATGATGGTTGCCATAAGGGCACAAAGCGCTTAACTTCGTTGTTATTGGTCCAATTGAATGGTGAAAAAGACAGGTATTATCTATATGTGACGTAGATGTCCAATGTAAAGAAAAGCATGCGCAATGATGGTTGCCATAAGGGCACAAAGCGCTTAACTTCGTTGTTATTGGTCAAATTAAGGGGTGAAAAAGACAGGTATTATCTATAAGTGACGTAGATGTCCAATGTAAAGAAAAGCATGCGCAATGAACGTTGCCATAAGGGCACAAAGCGCTTAACTTTGTTGTTATTGGTCCAATTGAATCGCGGAAAAAACAGACATTATCTATAAGTAACGTAGATGTCAAATTCAACTTCATCTTCTGTACTTGAAAAATGTTGATCACGCAATTGATTTTTGATTTACGGAAATGTATAAAAGTCGTTTAGACTTAGATGTAAAGAAAAGCATGCGCAATGAACGTTGCCATAAGGGCACAAAGCGCTTAACTTTGTTGTTATTGGTCCAATTGAATTGAGGAAAAAACAGACATTATCTATAAGTAACGTAGATATCAAATTTAAAGAAAAACATGCGCAATGATGGTTGCCATAAGGGCACAAAGCGCTTAACTTCGTTGTTATTGGTCCAATTGAATGGTGAAAAAGACAGGTATTATCTATATGTGACGTAGATGTCCAATGTAAAGAAAAGCATGCGCAATGATGGTTGCCATAAGGGCGCAAGGCGTTTATCTTCGTTGTTATTGGTCCAATTGAATTGCGGAAAAAACAAACATTATCTATAAGTAACGTAGATGTCAAATTTAAAGAAAAGCATGCGCAATGAACGTTGCCATAAGGGCACAAAGCGCTTAACTTCGCTGTTATTGGTCCAATTGAATAGCGAAAAAGACAGGTATTATCTATAAGTAGAGTGGATGTCAAATTTAAAGAAAAAACATGCGCAATGAGCGTGGCCATAAGGGCACAAAGCGCTTAACTTCCTTGTTATTGGTCCTATTGAATTGAGGAAAAAAACAGGCATTATCTATGAGTGACGTGGATGTCAAATTTAAAGAATAAATATGCGCAGTGAACGTTGCCATAAGGGCACAAAGCGCTTAACTTCGCTGTTATTGGTCCAATTGAATAGCGAAAAAGACAGGTATTATCTATAAGTAGCGTGGATGTCAAATTTAAAGAAAAAACATGCGCAATGAGCGTGGCCATAAGGGCACAAAGCGCTTAACTTCGTTGTTATTGGTCCAATTGAATTGAGGAAAAAACAGGCATTATCTATGAGTGACGTAGATGTCAAATTTAAAGAAAAAACATGCGCAGTGAACGTTGCCATAAAGGCATTAGCGCTTAACTTCGTAATTATTGGACCAATTGAATCGAGGAAAAAACAGGCATTATCTACAAGCGACGTAGCTGTTAAATTTAAAGAAAAAACATGCGCAGTGAACGTTGCCATAAGGGCACAAAGCGCTTAACTTCGCTGTTATTGGTCCAATTGAATCGCGGAAAAAACAGGTATTATCTATAAGTGGCGTAGATGCCAAATTTAAAGAAAAAACATGCGCAATGAGCGTGGCCATAAGGGCACAAAGCGCTTAACTTCGTTGTTATTGGTCCAATTGAATTGAGGAAAAAACAGACATTATCTATAAGTAACGTAGATGTCAAATTTAAAGAAAAACATGCGCAATGATGGTTGCCATAAGGGCACAAAGCGCTTAACTTCGTTGTTATTGGTCCAATTGAATGGTGAAAAAGACAGGTATTATCTATATGTGACGTAGATGTCCAATGTAAAGAAAAGCATGCGCAATGATGGTTGCCATAAGGGCACAAAGCGCTTAACTTCGTTGTTATTGGTCAAATTAAGGGGTGAAAAAGACAGGTATTATCTATAAGTGACGTAGATGTCCAATGTAAAGAAAAGCATGCGCAATGAACGTTGCCATAAGGGCACAAAGCGCTTAACTTTGTTGTTATTGGTCCAATTGAATCGCGGAAAAAACAGACATTATCTATAAGTAACGTAGATGTCAAATTCAACTTCATCTTCTGTACTTGAAAAATGTTGATCACGCAATTGATTTTTGATTTACGGAAATGTATAAAAGTCGTTTAGACTTAGATGTAAAGAAAAGCATGCGCAATGAACGTTGCCATAAGGGCACAAAGCGCTTAACTTTGTTGTTATTGGTCCAATTGAATTGAGGAAAAAACAGACATTATCTATAAGTAACGTAGATATCAAATTTAAAGAAAAACATGCGCAATGATGGTTGCCATAAGGGCACAAAGCGCTTAACTTCGTTGTTATTGGTCCAATTGAATGGTGAAAAAGACAGGTATTATCTATATGTGACGTAGATGTCCAATGTAAAGAAAAGCATGCGCAATGATGGTTGCCATAAGGGCACAAAGCGCTTAACTTCGTTGTTATTGGTCAAATTAAGGGGTGAAAAAGACAGGTATTATCTATAAGTGACGTAGATGTCCAATGTAAAGAAAAGCATGCGCAATGAACGTTGCCATAAGGGCACAAAGCGCTTAACTTTGTTGTTATTGGTCCAATTGAATAGCGAAAAAGACAGGTATTATCTATAAGTAGAGTGGATGTCAAATTTAAAGAAAAAACATGCGCAATGAGCGTGGCCATAAGGGCACAAAGCGCTTAACTTCCTTGTTATTGGTCCTATTGAATTGAGGAAAAAAACAGGCATTATCTATGAGTGACGTGGATGTCAAATTTAAAGAATAAATATGCGCAGTGAACGTTGCCATAAGGGCACAAAGCGCTTAACTTCGCTGTTATTGGTCCAATTGAATAGCGAAAAAGACAGGTATTATCTATAAGTAGCGTGGATGTCCAATTTAAAGAAAAAACATGCGCAATGAGCGTGGCCATAAGGGCACAAAGCGCTTAACTTCGTTGTTATTGGTCCAATTGAATTGAGGAAAAAACAGGCATTATCTATGAGTGACGTAGATGTCAAATTTAAAGAAAAAACATGCGCAGTGAACGTTGCCATAAAGGCATTAGCGCTTAACTTCGTAATTATTGGACCAATTGAATCGAGGAAAAAACAGGCATTATCTACAAGCGACGTAGCTGTTAAATTTAAAGAAAAAACATGCGCAGTGAACGTTGCCATAAGGGCACAAAGCGCTTAACTTCGCTGTTATTGGTCCAATTGAATCGCGGAAAAAACAGGTATTATCTATAAGTGGCGTAGATGCCAAATTTAAAGAAAAAACATGCGCAATGAGCGTGGCCATAAGGGCACAAAGCGCTTAACTTCGTTGTTATTGGTCCAATTGAATTGAGGAAAAAACAGACATTATCTATAAGTAACGTAGATGTCAAATTTAAAGAAAAACATGCGCAATGATGGTTGCCATAAGGGCACAAAGCGCTTAACTTCGTTGTTATTGGTCCAATTGAATGGTGAAAAAGACAGGTATTATCTATATGTGACGTAGATGTCCAATGTAAAGAAAAGCATGCGCAATGATGGTTGCCATAAGGGCACAAAGCGCTTAACTTCGTTGTTATTGGTCAAATTAAGGGGTGAAAAAGACAGGTATTATCTATAAGTGACGTAGATGTCCAATGTAAAGAAAAGCATGCGCAATGAACGTTGCCATAAGGGCACAAAGCGCTTAACTTTGTTGTTATTGGTCCAATTGAATCGCGGAAAAAACAGACATTATCTATAAGTAACGTAGATGTCAAATTCAACTTCATCTTCTGTACTTGAAAAATGTTGATCACGCAATTGATTTTTGATTTACGGAAATGTATAAAAGTCGTTTAGACTTAGATGTAAAGAAAAGCATGCGCAATGAACGTTGCCATAAGGGCACAAAGCGCTTAACTTTGTTGTTATTGGTCCAATTGAATTGAGGAAAAAACAGACATTATCTATAAGTAACGTAGATATCAAATTTAAAGAAAAACATGCGCAATGATGGTTGCCATAAGGGCACAAAGCGCTTAACTTCGTTGTTATTGGTCCAATTGAATGGTGAAAAAGACAGGTATTATCTATATGTGACGTAGATGTCCAATGTAAAGAAAAGCATGCGCAATGATGGTTGCCATAAGGGCGCAAGGCGTTTATCTTCGTTGTTATTGGTCCAATTGAATCGCGGAAAAAACAAACATTATCTATAAGTAACGTAGATGTCAAATTTAAAGAAAAGCATGCGCAATGAACGTTGCCATAAGGGCACAAAGCGCTTAACTTCGCTGTTATTGGTCCAATTGAATAGCGAAAAAGACAGGTATTATCTATAAGTAGAGTGGATGTCAAATTTAAAGAAAAAACATGCGCAATGAGCGTGGCCATAAGGGCACAAAGCGCTTAACTTCCTTGTTATTGGTCCTATTGAATTGAGGAAAAAAACAGGCATTATCTATGAGTGACGTGGATGTCAAATTTAAAGAATAAATATGCGCAGTGAACGTTGCCATAAGGGCACAAAGCGCTTAACTTCGCTGTTATTGGTCCAATTGAATAGCGAAAAAGACAGGTATTATCTATAAGTAGCGTGGATGTCAAATTTAAAGAAAAAACATGCGCAATGAGCGTGGCCATAAGGGCACAAAGCGCTTAACTTCGTTGTTATTGGTCCAATTGAATTGAGGAAAAAACAGGCATTATCTATGAGTGACGTAGATGTCAAATTTAAAGAAAAAACATGCGCAGTGAACGTTGCCATAAAGGCATTAGCGCTTAACTTCGTAATTATTGGACCAATTGAATCGAGGAAAAAACAGGCATTATCTACAAGCGACGTAGCTGTTAAATTTAAAGAAAAAACATGCGCAGTGAACGTTGCCATAAGGGCACAAAGCGCTTAACTTCGCTGTTATTGGTCCAATTGAATCGCGGAAAAAACAGGTATTATCTATAAGTGGCGTAGATGCCAAATTTAAAGAAAAAACATGCGCAATGAGCGTGGCCATAAGGGCACAAAGCGCTTAACTTCGTTGTTATTGGTCCAATTGAATTGAGGAAAAAACAGACATTATCTATAAGTAACGTAGATGTCAAATTTAAAGAAAAACATGCGCAATGATGGTTGCCATAAGGGCACAAAGCGCTTAACTTCGTTGTTATTGGTCCAATTGAATGGTGAAAAAGACAGGTATTATCTATATGTGACGTAGATGTCCAATGTAAAGAAAAGCATGCGCAATGATGGTTGCCATAAGGGCACAAAGCGCTTAACTTCGTTGTTATTGGTCAAATTAAGGGGTGAAAAAGACAGGTATTATCTATAAGTGACGTAGATGTCCAATGTAAAGAAAAGCATGCGCAATGAACGTTGCCATAAGGGCACAAAGCGCTTAACTTTGTTGTTATTGGTCCAATTGAATCGCGGAAAAAACAGACATTATCTATAAGTAACGTAGATGTCAAATTCAACTTCATCTTCTGTACTTGAAAAATGTTGATCACGCAATTGATTTTTGATTTACGGAAATGTATAAAAGTCGTTTAGACTTAGATGTAAAGAAAAGCATGCGCAATGAACGTTGCCATAAGGGCACAAAGCGCTTAACTTTGTTGTTATTGGTCCAATTGAATTGAGGAAAAAACAGACATTATCTATAAGTAACGTAGATATCAAATTTAAAGAAAAACATGCGCAATGATGGTTGCCATAAGGGCACAAAGCGCTTAACTTCGTTGTTATTGGTCCAATTGAATGGTGAAAAAGACAGGTATTATCTATATGTGACGTAGATGTCCAATGTAAAGAAAAGCATGCGCAATGATGGTTGCCATAAGGGCACAAAGCGCTTAACTTCGTTGTTATTGGTCAAATTAAGGGGTGAAAAAGACAGGTATTATCTATAAGTGACGTAGATGTCCAATGTAAAGAAAAGCATGCGCAATGAACGTTGCCATAAGGGCACAAAGCGCTTAACTTTGTTGTTATTGGTCCAATTGAATCGCGGAAAAAACAGACATTATCTATAAGTAACGTAGATGTCAAATTCAACTTCATCTTCTGTACTTGAAAAATGTTGATCACGCAATTGATTTTTGATTTACGGAAATGTATAAAAGTCGTTTAGACTTAGATGTAAAGAAAAGCATGCGCAATGAACGTTGCCATAAGGGCACAAAGCGCTTAACTTTGTTGTTATTGGTCCAATTGAATTGAGGAAAAAACAGACATTATCTATAAGTAACGTAGATATCAAATTTAAAGAAAAACATGCGCAATGATGGTTGCCATAAGGGCACAAAGCGCTTAACTTCGTTGTTATTGGTCCAATTGAATGGTGAAAAAGACAGGTATTATCTATATGTGACGTAGATGTCCAATGTAAAGAAAAGCATGCGCAATGATGGTTGCCATAAGGGCGCAAGGCGTTTATCTTCGTTGTTATTGGTCCAATTGAATCGCGGAAAAAACAAACATTATCTATAAGTAACGTAGATGTCAAATTTAAAGAAAAGCATGCTCAGTGAACGTTGCCATAAGGGCACAAAGCGCTTAACTTCGCTGTTATTGGTCCAATTGAATAGCGAAAAAGACAGGTATTATCTATAAGTAGAGTGGATGTCAAATTTAAAGAAAAAACATGCGCAATGAGCGTGGCCATAAGGGCACAAAGCGCTTAACTTCCTTGTTATTGGTCCTATTGAATTGAGGAAAAAAACAGGCATTATCTATGAGTGACGTGGATGTTAAATTTAAAGAAAAAATATGCGCAGTGAACGTTGCCATAAGGGCACAAAGCGCTTAACTTCGCTGTTATTGGTCCAATTGAATAGCGAAAAAGACAGGTATTATCTATAAGTAGCGTAGATGTCAAATTTAAAGAAAAAACATGCGCAATGAGCGTGGCCATAAGGGCACAAACCGCTTAACTTCGCTGTTATTGGTCCAATTGAATAGCGAAAAAGACAGGTATGATCTATAAGTGACGTAGATGTCAAATTTAAAGAAAAGCATGCGCAATGAACGTTGCCGTAAGGGCATTAACGTTCAACTTCGTTATTATTGGTTCAATTTAATTGCGGAAAAGACAGGTATTATCTAGAAGTAGCGTGCAATGAACGTGGCCAAAAGGGCACAAAGCGCTTAACTTCGCTGTTATTGGTCCAATTGAATCGCGGAAAAAACCGGTATCAGGTAAAAGTGACGTAGATGTCAAATTTAAAGAAAAAACATGTGCAATGGACGTTGCCATAAGGGCACAAAGCGCTTAACTTCATTATTATTGGTCCAATTGAATGACGAAAAAGACAGATATCATGTAAAGGGGACATAGACGCTAAATTTAAAGAAAAGCATGCGCAATGAACGTTGTCATAAAGGCATTAGCGTTTAACTTCGTTATTATTGGTCCAATTTAATTATGAAAAAGGTAGGTATTATCTATAAGTGCCGTAGATGTCAAATTTAAAGAAAAACCTGCGCAATGAACGTGGCCATAAGGACACAAAGCGTTTATCTTCGTTGTTATTAATCCAATTGAATTGAGGAAAAAAACAGGCATTATCCACAAGCAACGTAGATGCTAATTTTACGAAAAAATTGCTTGATCATGATTGGATAATTATGTCACGTGATCTATATCTAGAGGGGGTTATTATATAATATTTATTAATAACGCTTGGAGGGATTATTGCTTTAAGACATGCGTCGTCAAGACAAACATATTTGGGAAAAAGTCCTTAAATTTGAAGAAAGACTCAAGCAACTTCGTAAAGATATTAAACTGTACGAAGACAAAGAAAACGTTATAAAGCAGTTGGGCGATTTAAATTTGGACAATACAAGAATACCGAAAAAAGCACTATGTTGCTGTTACCCCTTAAGACGAATTCAACCAACACCAGTTCTTCAGGTGCCGGTGACGCCATGGATGGACAATTAAATGGTGAAATTAACAAGACATTTACAATATCGTGCCTCACGTTATAAATGTATTCAAAGAAGGTTTCGATCCTCATGTAATGTTGCAATAAACAACTAAAAATATGCAAAAGGTGTTTCATTAAAACTCAAAAATTTTTCATATCATTTATTAAAAATCAAAAAAAATTTCATTTCACCATGTGTAATATTTTGCGAAGAAAAACAAAAAAATTGTGCTGAAAGAGTATATAATAAAGAACGAAGCGTTTAATTATTTTTTTATTATATTCAATTTACTTGGTAGGTACATTTTATTCATAAAAAGATATAATTTTTGTCAATAAGGTTTTCAATTATTCTTTTAACCCTACGCTGGGACAGGGTATGTTAAATAGATTCCAACTAAATTGTCCAGCTTCAACAACTTTTTTCGTATATTCACTATATTTGTAATATACGTTTAAGTTTTTGTTGAAAAAGTAAATGAAACCATCTATATATCTAAACGCTGATGTCAAGTCCATCGGTATACCGGGAAATTGATCGGTTATACGTCCACGACTAATTATTTCTCCAGGATCATTATTGTATTCTACATAGGAAACGTTATTATAGAAAACAAAAGTTCTACCACTATTTGATTGAAATAACGCATTAATATAAGCATCTGAGGGCACAGGTAAATAATAATCATTTTGAATATTTAAATTTGGAAATGAGGCTACATAACATTTTCGATTACCAAACGTTATTAAATCCCCCGCAGAATTTTGAAAAATGTGAGAAAATGGGGTCGAGGAAGTCTTAAGTTCATTGGGTAGATAATTAATTAACGGCTCAGGACTTGAAGGTATGAGCATACTATTTAAATCAAATTTCCACAAAGATGTATTAAATCCGACGTACAATCGATAATTAGGAAACGTTGGAGCTGTTGCAAGAAACATGAAATCAGGTGATTTAATATTACATAAATTTTTGTATTGAAGCGAAACAGTCATCGGCGCCTTAACAGAAGAAGAAGAAGAAGAAGAAGAAGAAGAAGAAGAAGAAGAAGAAGAAGAAATGTGTTTTCGAGTGGTTGGAGGATAAATTGTACTCGTTGTCGTTGTCGTTGTTGTCGGCGTTCGTCGTCGTCGTGGACCATACAAGAATTCTAATGCATTCTTATCATCTTCATCTAGAGGAGTTAACTTTTGCTGATACCATGGAAACATAATTGCAGACTCTACTTCACTATGTCCTAACCCAAGGGTGTGACCGATTTCATGTACCAACACCATAAGAAAGCTTACTTGACCATCAGGAACATTATCATCATCATCCCCAAAATACCATTGCTCGCCAGCATCCATATGAATTTCAATACATCCATTAGCACTAGGAAAATGTGCGTGAGCCAATATTTTCCCAGGCCCATCAAAGTTTTGTGGACATCGATGGTGACCTGTGCAGCTTTCTCGAAAATCATGTTTTTTGGGTACGACGGTTATAGTAATATCGGGTTTCGGTGTTGGAAATTGAACTAGTTGAAAATTGAAATTGGAATCACGTTCCCATATTGCAAAAGCCCTTTGAGCTGTTAAAAGATGTTCCGAACGGGCTTGAGGAAAATACCATCGCAAACTCGTTTTATTTTTCCATCTTGATATCGTTGTAAATGAATTTTCACCAACAGTACATCTAGGTTTATTAATTAATTGAATAGTGGCAGCGTTCAGAGTTCCATCCACAGGTAGATTATATTTTTCTTGAAAATTTGCTAACACATTTTTAAGGCTATCACCTACGATTTCATTTTGATTAATGTAGCCAAACCGTTGCAAAAATGATACAAAATATTCTAGAGTAACGTTCGCAGAATTTGCGTGGGCTGTTAAGAGAAGCAGTACAAGTACTTTACCAACACACATGTTGAATATAAATGAAAATGTAAGAAATGTGTACGTATATATATTTTACATTTATTCTTATAAATTTTTTAAAAAGAGAGAGAGAGAGAGAGAGACTTTTAATTACCATACAGGATGAAGTCAAAAAGGTCACGTAAACGCCACGTAAAACATCAAAAACGTCACACACGTCACGTAAACGTCACACACGTCACGTAAACGTCACACACGTCACGTTTTACGTCACGCACCTCACGTTTTACGTCACGCACCTCACGTTTTACGTCACGCGCGTCACGCACCTCACGTTTTACGTCACGCACCTCACGTTTTACGTCACGCACCTCACGTTTTACGTCGCGCACGTAACGTTTTACGTCACGCACCTCACGTTTTACGTCACGCACCTCACGTTTTACGTCACGCACCTCACGTTTTACGTCACGCACCTCACGTTTTACGCCACGCACCTCACGTTTTACGTCACGCACCTCACGTTTTACGCCACGTGAACGTCAAATGTTTAACCTATTTTTTAGAGATACACTACAAGTTATTATTACCAATGTAATATAGTTAAATAAAGTGTAAATAAAATTTTATGTGAGATGCTCCTTTGTAAAACCGGATTATCTAGCGTCACAGTTATGTAAATGGGTACCTAATTTGTGCTACTTATAAAATTATTGCATAAGACTTTTCACAGACGTGCTGTTACACGTGTCACCCCCTCTTGTAATAATGAACTCGCCCACGAGCGCAGCCATGTTGAATTTTGAAAACTTAAAAACAATACGAAATTATCAAAACCGCGAATGAAGTGATAACCTAGAAACACGTATTTTATTGAGAACGAGTATTTCTTAAAACATCGCGAAAAAGCCCCTTTTCACGTGAACATACCGTGATTATTAGACCCCCACTCACTTTTTTATCTTTCCATTTGTATATGTGGTAACGAAATAAAACAGAGAGTACAATTAACACAAGTCGTTCGGTCCTAAACAATCGAGATGGAAAAAATTGAATTTCTTATAGGTAAAAGAGCTGTAAATAAAATATTGCGTTTACCTGTAAAAGATCTTTTAATTGAACAATGGAGTCAAGAAACTAGAATATCTTGTTACATCCTCTACATCGGTGATGAAGTTGCAGCGTTCGCCTTATTATCAAGATGTGATTTCGATCCATTAGGACAACATGATGTTCCCAGAATATTAAATTATATATATACATTTGGCAAACACAGAAGAAAAGGTTACGCATGCAAAATAGTTCAACATCTAATGAAAACAGGGAATCAGTTTACAACATTTTGCAGCAATCCGTGGTCAGAAGGAGTCTTTACAAAATGCAACTGTACCAATTACGGTGAAAATAATTATTCAATAATGTTTAGATATCCTTAATAAATCATATTAAAACAAAAAAAAGGTTTTTAATTTATGAGTAAAAAAGGTTGTTGAATGAAAATTAAACAAATAGTCAAACTGGATTGAAAAATGTTGATAAGAAATATTCTTTTTTATTTATAGAAAAATCCGTTAAATGTGATTGTACCATAAAATGGGAAAGCTAAATACCATTCAGGCCTAACACACTGAATGTGCTATGGAGTTAAGAAATATAGAATCCCCACCCATTTTTTTCATACTAATAAATATTAAGACTTTCTCCGGTGAAGTTAGTCAGGCAGTCATCATGCAGTTTACAGAAGAATCAAAAGTGAAAAATATCTATTTGGGTGAATAAAGGTTCTACCTGAATAAATCGAATACGAAATATGTCGCAGTGAGTCTGTCGCATGATTTAAATTTTGCTCCGTGTGTGAAAATATCTGCAAACAAAGGAAACTGTATCGTGTTTAGTGAAAAAGAGTGGAAGGAGTTTTTATCCTTCAAAGAAACAATTGAAGATTTTATAACAGCGGGAAAGCAGGAATCAATAGATGTTAGCCGGTTTTTGTTACAGTTTGAAAATTTTGAAAGCATTACTGTTTTGAAAGTATTAACTGGACATGCTACTGTCTGGTTAGGATCAATTTCCCTTTCCGAGCTCTGGAGATGCTTACCCTTAATTACGCACAACATTGAAGTATTAAAAAGCCAGCAGTTTGTAGGTTCCTTAAAAATTTTACAAATGGCGGTTAAAAACAAGGAAGATATCATCAACACAGCTCTTACTACAATGGAGCCTATAAAACAAGCGCATCCGATTACATATAGTTTATTACTAGAACTTATATTCAAATACCCCGATGTTCTTAAAGAAAAGATATGAAGAAAGTAACTTTTAATGAAGATTACAATCACGTTCACATATGGGAATCATTAGATGTTGAAACAAGTGATTGGGAATCAAGATATCTTAATCAACGACGTTTTAAACGCCGAATAGAAGAAGCTGCTAAAATTATTAATCCCGTTTTAAATATAACTCATAGAAATAAAATGTATAATACTTTACAAAATAAAACATTTAAACAATAGAATTTTTGTCTATCCAAGACTGATTTTGTATAGAATCTTATGGAAAATACGAACAAATTTAGCAATTCAAGGGGCATTTTTTTAATAACCTTCAAACTTATCGTTGTCCCTCATAGTGGGGGTATATAAATACAAGTGGGTGCGAACCTACATTTTATTCAGTCGTGTGCACCTACAATTTAAATCAACCAACAACAACAATATGAGTAGTCAAGATAGTGGTTATAGTTCTTGTGAAATTGTTTTTGAAAGTGACTCGGCATCGTCATCATCGTCGCCGTCGCCAACACCTCCTTCACCTTATGCAGTGACGCTTAATGATTGTGTTGAGGAAATCGACCAAGCTTTAATTTCATACGAGTATGCTGCTAAATTGGAGCGATACCATCTACTGGAAACGAACTTTTCCCTAAGAAGTTATGCACTTTTGTGCGGAATAAGTCCGACCAGAACCTTTAATCCTGCAATAACGCTAACACCTTTACTTCGACCCGGAAGAATTTCGTTTGGTACATTTGAGTGGACTACTTTTATTGAATTGCTGCGCCAGAGATATGATGACTTTTTTCACGAGAATCTACCGTCACCTCCTGACGAATACGATCCTGTAGTTTTCCCTTGTGGAGACTTTTGTAAAATTACTCAATTAGTGTACGACGATACCAAGTTTCTACTTGCAAACAAACATGGAGTCGAGTTCTATCTGGACGAGGATGATGTTTCCGACATCCTTGAAGCAAATTGCAATTTGGTGAAGAACTACATTTCGTTGCTAGAAGACTTGAACTTTAATACATTCTACTGTAATTTAATAGACTCTACACGAGCTTATTTTGCTGTTAATTTCAATAGTATTTGTGTCGACGACGATGACGCCACTAGTAGATTTAATACTTTAATTTTAATTTGTGCTGTTATGCCAAATTGTTTAGAAAAAAATGCTCTACAAGAGTACATGTATTACTATAAAGATGATGTAATTAATGATATATTAAATCATTGTTCAAATTAAAAAAATGTACCAAGTTTTTTGAAATAAAACACTTCTTTCTTATATTTTATTTTTTATTACCCAAGCAAACTACAAATAATACAGTAAGCAAACATATATAACTAATACATAAAAACTATAAATAATTTATTAGGTACACATAGTTCAGTCTGAAAATCGCACTCGTTTATTTTCATGTAAATCATATCGAAACCAAGCACAATATTTCTGCATATTCAATAAATATTTCAAAATTATGGCAAGCTAATAATCAGTAATCACATCTTAATTTATTAAAATTTTGAAAAACTTTCCCCGTTAAACTCCACGGTAGGGCAAAAAAAAGAAAAAATTAACTTTTATATCCCCACGGAAGGGTGTCATGTGACTGGGGAAGTAATTGACGCTTATCATCATAGGGGCTAAGTCCAATTTTGGTCTGACTTATGCTATATACATCATGCAAATAAGATCGAATAGTGTGTTGTGTAATATATTTTTTATTATTATTTTGCAAACAATTTAGGTAATCCTCGAATATGATTTTATTTTTTACGACATTGGACTTAACCCCCTTTGATTTTTTCACTACTTTGCCACCTTGCACTTTATAACTATACATTTTTGATCGTAATCCCACAAAATGTGTCATAATTTTACCATTAGCTTCATCCTTCATTAAACCGGGAATTTTTTTATTTACTAAAGGAATCTTATAGGCGTTATTTGAGGGGTAATCTGAAGTGTCAAATTTTTCTAAATGATCTTCAATAAGACTTTTGTAAACGTCATCGCAATTTAATTCGTAAATAAAACTATCGGTGTCAGTGTACATTAATTTTACATTTTCCACCCCCATAGTTGGTAACATGAAATTATAGTGAAAATCATACATACAGGTTTTAGAAATGTCCAGGATAGCCATGCCGATATACAGGGGTTTGTTGAAGAGTAGTTCAGCCTTCTTTAATTCGATAGCCATGAGTTTGTCGTCAAAAACTCTTCGATTATGGAATCGTGGGCTGGCTATCAAATTTTTTGCACCGTAACGACCCTCGTAAGAAGTAAGTAATTTCACTACCCTATGGAGTCTGATGTTTTCCATCGTCTTACCGAATACGGCATTATTAGCGAGTTTGAACTGGGTTTTTTTAAAATTGCTTGTGGCTACAGTCCTTAAGCGAGTATTCAGCTCGATATAGGACTGCAGCCAAGCCGATTGTTTGAATTTTAGTACTTTGTGAATTTTCGTTAATTTTAACCCGTGTTCGAGGGCTTGTTTTAAATTACGATAATGCAGAGTGTATTGTTTTTTCGGGTAAAGGGTGGTCATTAATTTGGACAATTTGGAACCACCGGGAGGTTTACGGTGTTCTGGACAAAATGGGAAATCTTTGTGCTCGTCATGTAAACTTTCGGGATACTCTAAATCAACTTGTAAAATATATCCGACGGGTGAATCGTCGGGAATCTGAGTAATGTCGATGTTTGTATTGGGCTCCCATTCAAACCCCCCGTAGGGGAGGAACTGTGACATTGCCCACCCATATAAATTGTTTACGTCAAAGTACATAAGGTACTTGGACGGCTTAGAAGAATCATATTCAGGCATATATTTATTGTTGGCTTCAGAATATCTGTTTGAACAAACAGATATTCCTCCACGTATTGATGCCTCAACAAACAACAACATGTCAACATCTTTTAAAATTTGTAATTTACATTTCGTGTACTTGAGCATGCAATCCCAATTATATCCGGGCATAGTATAGTACCATGCCGGATCTAGTTGGTAAGTTTCCAGAGCAGTTGTTCGAAAGTTTTCCATAACGTCACAAAGAAGGAGAATGTCGGTTCGCATATACAAATCTGCATATTCGCCTAAATTTTGAATTTGGAAAGCTTGCCAAACGTTTTGCGCATGAGTGTAATCATCCGCGGAAATATGACAATCATTTAATTTGTTGTAAAAACTCTCAATTGCTGGAAGACTAGTGGTATCATTTAGCTTATCAATACTATCAATGTAATCGTATGGAAAAACACCTTTCCTCGTCAACAGTTTGAACGTTTTATTAGTCAAGTTACCAAATTCCCCTTTTAATGTAATCAACTCCTCTATTTTTAGTGTAGACACCAACTCATCGAGACTGGTACCCAAAAATCTAAAGGAGTCTATATAGCGAAATTTAATTTTAGTTTCTGGTTCATACTGCGTAAAAGAAATGTATTTTTCCATGTTCACGGGTAGTACACTCAAGGGTCCACGTTTAGCAAGATCTCTAATAATAAAATGGCTGTCGTATCCGCTAAGATTATGGAAAACTATGGGCACTACAAATAGTTTTTTGAAGTTCAGATTGCACGATTGATGTGCGAACCCTCTAAATAATCCCGTAAAATGATCGTGGTCTTTAACGATGATGTCTTTTTCTTTAAACCTATTGTCGCAAATGTGACAGCAGACACCGTTTGCGACGACAGTAGGCATACAAATAGGAACAATATTTAATAATTTAGATTCAATAAATTTCGCGACTTCTAACATTTGATTCGCAAACCAGTCCATGCAATCTTCCCCTCTATAACTATTGTAGTAGGAAATCTTATTATCATAGCTGCATTTTAAGTAGAATCCTGCACTAAATGTTTTATGGTGTTGATACTTTGTAGTTGTATGAGATATCTTTTTATCACACTTTTCTAAAATTGACTCGAAATCGGCATAAACGACAAAAGGACATTTCTGCTTGTATACATGATTTTTAAATTCGACGTTATCATATGGGGGGAAAGAAATTTTACAATCATTGCTGTTTATGCATAAAATTTCGTGGTCCGTTAATTTTTTTTCGTTTTGAAAATAGTTTAAGCACCTATCGCAAATAAATTTTTTAGGATGGCTTTTGCTAAGTTGACTTGAAACTAGTCTAGACATATTTTTAATCCAACAATAATGATATTTAATGGTGTTGGTAGTAGTGTCCTCGTTGTTGACGGGAGGAGCCTCGTAGTCGTTTAATTTTGGAAAATATTCATCTTGAATTAAAAGTAAATTTACATGACGTGACAGTTTATTTTTAGTTAAACGTGCAGGTACCACTTCGTAAAATGACTTTTTATTAGTTTGATTTAGTTCTAAAACGTAAACGTTTACAGAGATATCATTCAACTTTTCAAATTTTGAAATTTGTGTTAGTTTCATAGGCAATTCTAAACCAGCTGTATTCAAAACTGTACTATAATGAGGGTAATTATATGTATATTCAGAGTGTTTTTTAGCAGGAAACAAAAAACTCGTTACGGCCCAGTAAAAACACGCCAGGTCTGTATTTTTGACGTTTATGCATGCCTTTTTCACAAATATTTCTTTTGGCAGTGGAATGAAGGATGAACCGTTCCCAATTTCAAATTTGTTAATAGCTACTTCCAATAAATTTATTTTTGACAACGCCCACCCACTGTCTTTTTCTTGAAATTCCGAAAGTTTGTTTAAAATAAAATCTACAATGCTTTTATATTCTTGCGCTAAATCTGTCCCCAAATCAACAACGAAATTTGAGGATCCAAAGTATTTAATGTCAATTACTTCCCTGCCATCACTATCATTTTTTAAAAAATCGCCACAAAATGTAACATTTACTTTGAGCGACGGTGTATCATTTTTTAAAATTTTACAAATTTTTAATTTAAATAAATTAAAAGCTGCCTTCAAAAAATCTTTTATCTCTTTATGTTTTAAATTTACAATGACCCCCGTTCTAATTCTATTGTTAAAAATCGCGTTGACGTCTTCCCATTTAACGCCCCCTTTAGTACCGAGCCCCTGTCTAATGCCCTCCCCTACTACATGAGAAGACGCTAATTTAATAATACACCGTAACCTTTTCAACTGCCCCATTTTGGCGTAAATTTTTCTTTTTTGCCCTACCGTGAAATTAAATTTTTTTACAGCTAAAGAGCATTTTCTGAGGTGAGTACTGATTTGTTGTAGCCATTTGTTTTTATTGGAATATGTCGAAATATTGTGCTTGGTTGTTTTAAGAAGGTCTTCGATTTTTTTAAACGTAAGTGCGAAATTCATGACTGAACTCACCTAATTTTTTTCTATTCTGAATAAGGTCCTCGGAGCACAGCTCTTGGATATCTCGTGCAGGCCAATAAAAATTAAACTGAAGCCCCCTTTGTTTAGATCGTCGATGTGGTTCTTGTAAATTTCGGTAGACCTTTTGGGTAGAAAGGTGACGACGTTCTCCTCCAATTCCACTAGGATGGATTCCCCTCCAAATTTGGATTTGGTGAGCTGAACACGATAAATTTTCTTTGGGATGTTGGGTTGCAGGTCCTTTAGCTTAATTATGGGCTTGTTTTCGGTATCTGTAGATGAGGTAAATTCGTTTAATTTTTCAAGAAAACTCATCTAAAATAATAATAAAAAAATGGAATACTAGCATGAAAAAACCACCGAAAAAAACACTTACTTTAAAAGCTTAAAGATGTGGATGACAAAAAAAAGTCTTAGCCGGATTGCAGCTAACAGCAAAAAAATGTAGAGCACTGGTACAAATTACTGAAAAAATCAAAAATTTGTACTGTTAAAATTGCAAAAATAGTTTTAAAAAAAATTAACTTATTTAACACTTTGAAGTTTAGATTTTTGAAATTTACTACAAAAAATGTAGAGCACTGGTACAAAAACAAGTTTTAAAAAGTCTTAGATGGATTGAAGCTTTACAGCAAAAAAATGTAGATCACTGGTACAAATTACTAAAAAAATCAAAAATTTGTACTGTTAAAATTACAAAAAAAGTTTTTTTAAAAAATGAACTTATTTAACACTTTGAAGTTTAGATTTTGAAATTTACTACAAAAAATGTAGAGCACTGGTACAAAAACAAGTTTTAAAAAATTAAAATTAAATGTACTTACAATAACTCCAACTGGAAACTGTTCACTGAACACTAACTGGCAGCACAATGTAAAAAACAACTGGAAACAGCTCACTGAATTCTAACTGGTAGCAGCAGCAGCACTGTTGAAGAGACTTTTACGACTGAATTGTCGATTGATTCGGCTTCGGCTTTTATAGCACTCGAGAAAAACAACAACATTATCTGTGGGAAGATAACTAAATTCGTTTCGTGGAAATGTGGTTGTATTTTTCACCGTTATCAGCCTTATCTAATTTTTATCCAGGAAGCTACATCCTGTGGGAACGGATGTAGATGTTTGTGCTAGAATTTGTTTTCTGTAAATGTGGTTTTATTTTTTCGCGTTATCAGGCTTATCTAATTTTTATAGGGAGGCTTCATCCGGTATAACCGTTAAAGTATGTTTTTAAATTTTTTTAGAAAATGTAGATTGCAGGACCGTATTTAAAAAATTTTAGTTTGAAAAAAATTTTAAATTATTAAAAGTTTATGTTTTTAAATTTTTTCAGAAAATGTAGATTGCAGGGTCGTATTTAAAAAATTTTTAGTTTGAAAAAAAAGAAATTTTAAAAAATCTTGAATTTGGAGTAATAAAATTTTGTGTGTTATTAAAATATTTATTTAACACTTTGAAGTTTAGCTTTTGAAATTTACTTAACTTAAGCAAGTTCAATTTTCGGAGGAATATTATAACACTATTGGCAAAAATTATATCTTTTTTATTAATAAAATGCAAAATATTATATAATAACCCCCTCTAGATCACGTGACATAATTATCCAATCATGATCAAGCAATTTTTTTCATAAATTTGACATCTACGCCACTCATAGATAATGCCTGTCTTTTCCGCGATTCAATTGGACCCATAACAAGGAAGTTAAGCGCTTTGTGCCCTTTTGGCCACGTTCATTGCACATGTTTTTTCTTTAAATTTGACATCTACGCTACTTATAGATAATGCCTGTTTTTTCCACGATTCAATTGGACCAATAACAACGAAGTTAAGCGCTTTGTGCCCTTATGGCAACGTTCATTGCGCATGTTTTTTCTTTAAATTTGACATCTACGTCACTCATAGATAATGCCTGTTTTTTCCGCGATTCAATTGGACCAATAACAGCGAAGTTAAGCGCTTTGTGCCCTTATGGCAACATGTGACAGATGACAGATGACAGGTGACTTCTTCTTTTTTTTTGGCTGAACTGCCAACACGTTCAAGACCAGTATTTCTAGTGACAGGTCACAGATGAGAGGTGACAGATGACAGGTGACATGTGACTTCTTCTTTTTTGGCTGAACTGTCAACACGTTCAAGACCAGTATTTCTAGTGACAGGTCACAGATGACTTCTTCTTTTTGGCTGAACTGCCAACACGTTCAAGACCAGTATTTCTAGTGACAGGTCACAGATGAGAGGTGACAGATGACAGGTGACATGTGACTTCTTCTTTTTTGGCTGAACTGCCAACACGTTCAAGACTAGTATTCTTGGACTAAAAATGGCCGCCGCCGCCGCCGCTCTCCAACGCCATCTACTAACACTTTGTGGAACTTTAGCACCACCAACGCCACCTAGTGACAGTTTCTGGAACTTTGGCACCACTGACGCCCTCTAGTGACAGTTTCTGGAACTTTGGCACCACTGACGCCCTCTAGTGGCAGTTTTGGGAAATTTGGCGCCATCTGGTGACAGATGACATGTGACAGATGACATGGGACAGATGACAGGTGACATGGCGCGCGCATGCGCACTGCGGGACGAGCGCACTGCGCATGCGCGGGCCAGAACGCACTTAGCTCTACTACTGCATACTTTTCTGTATACACACAAATTCGGTTCCTGCTGTATGACGCCGTTGACGACTTTTTCTTGTGTTGTCTCCAAGTCATAGAAAACAAACAAAAAATCTTTAATTTGAGGAGATTTTTTGTCAGGTTGCATATAACACAAATGGTCTTCGGGTTGTTTCGATTTACAAATCTTGCACTAAAATTCGCCGCAGATATGATTGTGACTAGTGCATAATTTAAAACAATTCTCACAGCTTTTTATTTTTTTGCAAACAGTATTCAAATGTGCTTCATAGCACTCGTCACCGTAAAAATCTCTTCGGCATTCAATACAGCCTCTTTTTACAACATCTTTATTGCATGCAGGTGATTTTTTGCATGCAAAACATATTCCCTCACATTTATGTTTATCTTTATTACTGTATGGAGTGCGGCAGGCTTCACAAAAATATGTACACATAAATGCGGCTGTTAGCGAAGTAATTACGTTGTAATGGCCTTCATGGAAAATTAGATTTAAAGCAGGGCCGTCATTTCCTCCTTCAAAAATAACGTCACGCCCTTTGGTACCATATCGATAAACTATAATCTTATAATTTTTTAGATGCTGTTGAAACTGCTGAAGTTCGGTAATTCCGCAGCCCTCTGGAGTAATCAGAACGCCACTGGATTTTGTCAGTTCAAGAGCTTTGGCGGTCTGGAGTCTACTGCCACACCGAATTTTTGCGTAGTCTGGATCCCTACTTTGAAAAGCCATACTGACGACTAAAGCGCGAGGTAAGCATAGGTTATCTTTGTTATTTATTGAAATAATACCTTTACGATTTTTACATTCTTCGTTAAAAGTATTATAATTTCGCCCCCGGCCTCTTCCTACAGGCATTTTTGCAGTAGTAATCCCCAAACAGAAGGTTTCCGTATTCATCCCGGTCGAATTTGACTGGTATATGGATGAAATTTTCTTCCACACGTCATCAACTGTCACCTGAGATGCAGGTTTAAAAACTACCCATCCTTGCCCCCTTGAAAAATCTTTGGAACAGAAAGTAAATCCAACATAATCCTCCAAGTCCACGTTTTCTGTCCCCTTTAAAACAATATCCTCTATAGCATTTTTCACCCAACTTAGGGGCTCCGCCCCAATAGGGATAGGTTTAATTTTAAATTCCAAAGTTCGGCCCTGGACCCCAAATTTTCGGATTTGTTTTGTAACATCCTTAATAATTTCAAAATTCGCCATTTTCAGAAATATTCAAAATTGTTGCTTATCACTGTGCGATAGCTAATCAGTAACTGATAGGAATGATCACACACACCTGTACTTATACTTTTTAAATTTTGTAGTGCCGTGTGCAAAAAGGGTCACGTGACCTAATTAGCCAAGCAGGTGAAATTGCATTTTTCGTAAACTAGAAAGACTTTATTCAAAAATATTTTAAAAACTAAAACTAAAATTCATTTCATATCTAAAAAACAATGTATTTCAGACATTCCGGTTGTAGATTATGAAAAATAAAGAATAATTCTTATCGACATTTTTCGTAGTGCCGTGTGCAAAGGGTCACGTGATATAATCATCCAAGCCGGTGAAATTGCATTTTTCGTAAACTAGACAGACTTTATTCAGAAATATTTTAAATCAAATAATCACGATATGTTCACACGAAAAAAAGAGCTTTTTCGCTATATTTTTAAGAAATACTCTAAACACCTGTTATAATAAACACTTTAACTGACACACCGGATGAAGCCTCGCGATAAAATTAGAAAAGACTGATAACGTGCACGAGAACACGTTTTCAGGTTATCACTTCATTCATGGTTTGATAAATACGATTTAAACGAAATAAGATTACTAATAAATTAAATTAAAAATAGCTGTAAGAATCAATTTTGTATTGTAGATTTTCTAAAATTTATCAAAAATTTCCGATTAGACAGAACGGCAGTAGAGAAAACAACGGACGAGTTCATTATTAAAAAGGGATTTTGATAAATGCTAGCAATAAATAATTTCGTATTGTTTTTAAGTTTTCAAAATTCAACATGGCTGCGCTCGTGGGGGTGATGTGTGTAACAACGCGTACGTGACGTACGTCACGTTCTTCGACGTCTGCGTCACGTTTTTTGACATCTGCGTCACGTTTTTTAACGTCTGCGTCACGTTTTTTAACGTCTGCGTCATGTTTTTTAACGTCTGCGTCACGTTTTTTAACATCTGCGTCACGTTTTTTAACGTCTGCGTCACGTTTTTGACGTCTGCGTCACGTTTTTTAACGTCTGCGTCACGTTTTCGACGTCTGCGTCACGTTTTTGGACGTCTGCGTCACGTTTTTAACGTTTGCGTCACGTTTTTGGACGTCTGCGTCACTTCTAAATAATACCTGTCTTTTCCGCGATTCAATTGCACCAATAATAACGAAGTTAACCGCTTTGTGCCCTTATGGCAACGTTCATTACACATGCTTTTCTTTAAATTTGACATCTACGTCACTTATAGATAATACCAGTTTTTTCCGCGATTCAATTGTACCAATAACAAATTTATTTAATCATATTACACCTGTATAATAATTTTCAGGTTTATCACAATTCTTCTTATCCCCTATATAATTTTATTCATTCTTACCCGGTGTATTCTCGATAAAGACACTTCGAGAGAGAGAGAGAGAGAGACAGCTCAGGTTCGAATTATGTTTTATAGGATTCGCTAGTATGGTTGAAACAGATTTTATCTTGAAGTTGTAATATTCTATACCAAACAACATGAATTGTTTTTAAATATATTATTTAGGATTTGTATTGCTTATGAGAGAGAGTGTGTGTGTGTGTGGGGCTTTTTCATTAAATTAATCTTTTCTTAACCGGTGAGTTAGTTGTTTCGTTTGTATAAACATCATTTTAAACAGAACACAATATTTTTTATACTTAACATCAGAAACCGTGAGAAGGTAGCAATTGTTTCTGTCAGAAAAAAGATAGGAATAGGTGGTAACAGGGCTTAAAAGAAGACAAGCGGATGATTTTTAAAATTTTTATTTTGGGTCCTTTACTCTTCATTTTACCCTATGACATATTTAAATTTAATAAATTGTAAAATGTAAAATATATTTTACGGAAAGTTACCTGTTGTCGGCGGAGCTGCGGCCGGCGCATTTTCTAGCTCCCTAAAATTGAATTATTAGCATTACAGCGAATAAGGGTAAAAATTAAATCTTACTCATCCTCCTCAGCCTCCTTCGCCTCCCCCTCCTCCTCCTCCTCCTCCTCCTGCTCCTCTTCCTCCTCATCCTCAACATCGAGCCTAAAACATAATTAAATATAATAAATGTAAAATAATTGTTTCACCCGAATTACCTGTATAATTCAGGCTCGCCCTGTATTTCCAGCACGCTAAAATCAAATTATTGGTATTTCAATATTTAATATTGTTGAGTAAATCTTACTCATCCTCCGCCTCATTGTCGCTGAACCTGTAACATAATTAAATATGATAAAATGTAAAAAATGTATATTTTTTAGTAACTTACCCAATTAAAGGAGGCTCCCCCTCAAATTCTAGGTCCCTAAAATTGAAATATTAGTAACATCAACATTTAAAAGTGAAAGTATATCTTACTCCACCGACTCGTAATCATCAACCCTAAAACTTGAATAAATATAATAATTGTAAAATATTTGTTTCATTTGAATTACCTGTATAATTCAGGGTTACCCTGTATTTCTAGCACGCTAAAATCAGATTAATTTAGCAAAAATTCAATATAAAATGTAAAAATACTATAACTTACTCATTCATTTTTCTTCTTTTAAATTTAAATATTTAAGATACACCCGCACGGTTATATATATATACAATCCTTATTTTTTTCTGTGGTTTTGATTACACGATCACAAATTGGTTTTAAGGTTACATTGGTGTATTTATCACAGGATGCTTTGGTTTTTGCGTTTTTATACACTTTTCCAAAAATAAACCTACCATTTTTACAATAGTAATCCTTCATTAGGCCAGGTATTTTTTTGTTAACTAAAGGAATCGTGCTACAAAAATTAGCACGCAATTTTCTCTTTTCTTTCGTCCTCTCTAGATGAGGCGCGTTTATATTGCGCTATCCTGACGGGCGGACGAAATTCTTTTAACACCATCGGAATAAAATATCGCTATAATACGATTTTTATTCCTTAAAAGAGATTAATATATATATATATATATAAGTATAGGCCTCTATAAAAATATAGCTGAATAAAAATTTTCAAGCCTTTTTTTGATAGGCTGGTATTGTTTTCGTGGTCGAATTTCACCTTTTTCGACATACATAATACTGTACTTTTCTGTAGAAAATTCCCTGATAAAATGGGGGTAGAAATTTTACGTTCGCTGCTATTTATACACGAAATTTCGCGGTCCTTTAGTTTTTCGCTTTGAAAATAATTTAAACTATCCACATTCACAACTTTGTACAAGTTATTATTTCCTGAAACATTGTGCTGTGGGTATATCTAAAACTATTACAAGTACCGGTCTCTATAAAAATGTCGTTGAATAAAAATATTCAAGCCATTTTGTTAGGGCGTTATTGTTTTCGTGGTCGAATTTCACCTTTTTCAACATACGTATTGCTGTACTTTTCTATAGAAAATTCTTTGATAAAAGGTTTTAATACTTTAATAACTCTATGAGGTAGATATACGTAATTACTTGTGACCGCAGTCCTTAAACGAGTATTCAGCTCGATATAGGCCTTTAGCCAAGCGCATTGTTTAAATTTTAATATTTTTGTGGATTTTAAGCCATGTTCGAGAGCTTGTTTCAAATTGCGATAATGCTAAAATAATACCGCAACTAAAAAATTACTTTTAACCCAGAAAATGTATTCTTGTACTACTCTTAAATGATTAATTTGAAGTCTTCCTTGATTTACATTGTTAAAATAATATAATAGAAATCAAATAGCTTACTGTTGCAAAAAAAGACTAGATGTAACATACAGCTCAATTCATTCTTTACTTTCTTTATTAAATTAATTACCGCCACTCTACCAAAATAATAGTCATATAATGGCCCCCCGTTCTAATTCGATTATTAAAATCGCGTTTACGTCTTCTCATTTAACGACCCCTTTAGTGCTGCGTTCCTCTCTAATACACGCAGAAATTCATGACTCAATAAATTAATAAGGAAGTGTATAACTGTATTGATTACTTGAAGCCTAATGTTTTCCATAGTCTTACCGAAGACAGCATTATTGGCTGGTTTAAAATTGATTTTTCTTAAAAGTACTTGTGGCCATAGTCCTTAAACGAGTATTCAGCTCGATATAGTACTTTAACCGCCACAAAAATGTAACATTTACTTTGAGTGACGGTGTATCATTTTTTAAAAATTTACAAATTTTTTGATTTAAATAATTTAAAAGCAGTCTGCAAAATCTTTAATTTCTTTATACTTTAAATTTATAATGCCCCAGTTCTAATTCTATTATTAAAAATCGCGTTTACGTCTTCCCGTTTAACGCCCCCTTTAGTACCAGTGCCCCTGTCTAATACCTATGCAACGGTGTTCATTTTTATTGTTGTAGGGAGTGCGGCAGGCTACCCATTTAACGCCCCATCTCTCTCTAATACCTCTCCTACTACTCATTCGTATTTTGTCTGAGTTATCAAATACATTTTTTATTAAAGCTACCTACCTGAAATATCTTCGTTAATGTACCCACGACGGCGTATCTACCGCCTTCGAGTAGCTTGGTGTATAGACACTCAAATATCCTTTCTTTTAAATTCGAACTGATCTTGTAACAGCGACTTATCACATCGTCGAAAGTTAGTGAACTAATTTTTTAAATTGTCTAAAACTTATTGGCCCGATACCTATATTATAAATCGAGCCAGAATATTTGAATAGTTTATTTGTTAGTACTTTTGAAATTTTACATTTTTTCAATGAGACGCTATGTATAATATGCACTTGCGTCTCGTTCAAGATTGGGGTAGCCAACCCCCTTTGGCGTGCGAGACAGTTACCCTGAGTCTGTTTTCAAGATTGAGTAACCAACCTCTTTGGCGAGACAGGCTATTGTACAGGGTAATAAAGAGCATATTATATGTATCGAATCGTCTGGAGTGTTAACCACATATTGAGATTCTCACCCGCCGCTCCAGTTTCAGGTTAAAATCAAGAACGACATTATATTTCTCGAGGACCATGCTGAAGCTTTTGTTCACACACACACACACACCGAATCGACTTTAGTAAGTTTTTAACAATTTGTAATATATATGGGTGTATTTGAATTAGTTGTTTTAAAACAACAACCTTACACATTACGGTTATTTTTAGTACCTTATTCTGTTTTGTTTTAGATTTCCTCCTACAGTGCGACCTTTTCAGGACCCTGTACAAAGGGCTTGCTCGACTACCAATCATGAATTTCGCACTCGTTTTTCAAAAAATTGAACAAATTCTCAAAAAACTCAGCACAATATTTCTACATATTCGGATAAAAAATAAATGGGCATCACCAATCAGTAATCACCTACACACGCAGAATCAAGGAAATGGACCACTTTAGTAAGTTTTAACAATTTGTAATATATATGGGTGTATTTGAGCTAGTTGTTTTAAAACAACAACCTTACACATTACGGTTTTTAAATTTTATTTAGACATATCCGATACGGTTATACAATGATTTTTGTGTACTCCATCAGTGCTAATGAATTCAGAACCTTTTAAATCATACTTTGATAATATACCGATATGACTACATTGTATAAAAAGGCAACATGGATTATCTCAATACCAAATTCATAGCGCCCAGAATTGATAATGCTATCTCTCTCGCTCTCTCTCTCTCTCTATCTCTCTCATAAACAAGGAAAACTATAGTAATTTGTTCGACTACGTCACACACAGGCGTTGGCAGGTCACCTCTTGTATGCAGCGCCACCATGTTTCCCGGCCGATATGGCAACATTGTATAAATAATAATAAAAAAAGGCAACATGGACTACTGTCCTACTGACGACGACTATTATATCCAACCGTTATCTTTGAATTTAACCAGTTCGACTACGTCACACACAAGTGATGGCCGGCCGGCGCTTGTGTGCGTCGCCGCCATCACCTCGACTCGGGCCATGAATATTTTAAATTTCGCGCCATCACCTCGACTCGGGCCAGCATTCGTGCGGCCACGCCGTGAATCGCGCCATCTTGGATCACCTCGACTCGGGCCGGCATTCGTGAGCCGCCGCCGTGAATCATCCCGTTATCGTTGAAATGACTCGGGCCGTGAATCGCGCCATCACCTCGACTCGGGCCAACATTCGTGCGCCGCCGTGAATCGTAAACACTATAGTAATTTCTTCTTCTTCTTTTCTATAGGCGCCTGAACGAGCTCCATTCTTCTTCTTCTTCTTCTAGCTGAACTGCCAACACCTTCAAGACCACTATTCTTCTTCATTTTCCACATCTGCATGATGCCACCGGAGATGTGCCGAGGAGTGGGGGTGGGTCACGTGAGGGGGCGTGTCCGTCCATAAGAATTGACAGAAAAAGTTCCCACGTTACGGTGACAATTACCCTACTTTAATAGTATAATAATAGATTAGCGATTTTAAGTATAATTCACTATATGGTGGCATGTGTAAGAAGCGGCTACTTTCAAGAAAACACAGTCTACTCCCGGGACGTACCCGGGTTCTATATATGTTACTTAAAGTTTCTTTTCTCTTAGGTCCCTTTGTTTGTACCAGGTACTTTCCTAGAACCGCTATCTGGGACTATGAAGTACCATATCTTGTAAGTCACAATTTAGATCCACAAACTAGTAACTGCCTCGGAAATTTGCCGTTTCAAAGTAGCAGCGGTTTTAAAAGCTGTTTGAAGAGTAGCCGAGTAGTTGCACTGAATTTAAAAATGTCTTCAAGGTGGCGGGCCTTTGTTGTAGCCAATTTAAGTAGCAAATAGTTAGCTGCTACAGCTTTTCAGTACCAGAAAGTTATTAATCTTTTTAAGTTAAAAAATAGGTAACAGGTTTGAACCATTTACTTTTATAAAGTTCCGGTTTCTATACTACCTGTTCCCGAGACTAAATGTGTTGCTTGGGCATGTTCACGTAGTATTGAATAAATAGTAAATGTTATAATTTGGAAAATGTTAAATAAAAACTAAGTTCAATGTACAGGGTGATGCTTAACTAGATCCCTGTATAAATTGTAACAATATGGGTCTGACAATGTTGCCATCCCCTGCCCACCCTGTCGACGGTCCAGCATGTTATTTTGGGATAACTATAGAATGATTTAATTAAAAAAATTGAACGTTCAATTTCTTTTTAATCTACCATTCGTTCGCCTAATCTCAATTTTTTTTATTTTTTAACTTTTACAGTTGGCATTTTCTGTTATTTAAAATGAAAAAATCAAAAACATTTATATTCTATTAATTTGTATAACATAAGTGTGTAATTTAACAATGTAGAAAAAAACTTGCTTCTGTCCATATTACTTTCTTCTAAAATTCCATTAAAGAACCCGATAATTTCTATCAAATCTCAAACCTAGGTAGGCCCGGCTATTAATATCAATTTTATCTTAAATCTATAATCGCCGATGTATTTTTAGACCATATTTTTGCATCTTCCATGGCAGTTCTTCAACGGTCCGCCATGTTCGAACTGTAATATTCCATTATATTCGGTTTATACAAGGTGACTACTTTTCAATAAGCACAATATTGTTATCTTGATTAAAATTAGAAAAATTATTTAACTGGGAAAACATTTCTTATTATAGAAACAAAATGGTTTACTGTCATATGCAAGAATCTTGCTTTTTCGGATATTTGAGGGCTCATCAGAATATTTTGTTTGTTTCTTTAATGGGCAGTTAGAACATGTAGGATCGTCGAAGAACTGCTTTGGAAGGTGCTCAAAATGGCGAATAAATAATTGGTGATAGCACTACGTAGGGTTAGGGATTTGATGCAATTAAAATTAATAACAGGGTTGACTGCAACAGTTCCTGAATGAATGCATTTTATGGTGCAAAGAAATGGTTCAAGTCCAACTTCCCCTGCTCATGGTGCACTCTGCTTGAGAACTAACATATCTACCGGGTAGGTGGGTCAGTGGTAGAGCCTCGGGCTGGTGCTCGATATGTCCCCGTTCGAATCCCGACAGTGGCGAAAATTTTTCTGATTTGACTACAAGATAGAAAGTCCGTTCTCGTGCCCTAAAGGTAATTCAGACTCGAGCAAATTAACAGTGCTGTTCCTAAAGTGACGCTGGGAAACAGTAACAACGCCTACACAGAACACGAAGGCGAATAACTATAGACTAAAATATATTATATAAGTAATTTAAAACAATTCCGAACACATATTGCATTTAAATTTAATTTTATTTAATTGATTAACAAAATTTATTTTCTAGAAATTTTACAGTCTCTGCATTGTTTTTAAATAGCACCCTTTACAACGATTCTACATTTCAGTTACCCACTGAAAATGAAATTTTGTCCAGTTTCAATTCCAAAAAGAGTAATTAATGATTTCATTGATCTTTAATCATATGTAATAGTAATGAATAATCCTACCACACTGGACTGATTTAATATTGTTTCACTCATTCAGTAAATAAAATTAAAAGGAAAGCGTACATTTTTATCCGCTTGCATATTTGTGTCGGTGTTTTTATACAGTGATTTTGTCGAAAACAAAAAATAATAAAACCACGACAATCAAAAATTGAAAGCGAAAAACAAAATTTTAAAAACAAATTTAAGAGGCAGTGTGTTTTCACTTTAACTTTATTCTTATTCTTTTGCTTCATTTCGTCATACAAGGTAAAAAATACAAAATACAAAAACAATTAATTTTAAAATAGTAGATTCCCTGTATTGTATAGGACACACTATATATTGTAAGCTCTTATACAAACAATATTGTAATTTTTAATAAAAAATAGGTAATATAAGTTAGGTTAGATAGCCTCTTTATGCAAAACTTTAGCAAAATCAAAAAAACTTTTTTTGAAAAATTTTCATGGGCCTTTAATTTTCAATGAATTTTGACGAATTGAAAATTTTTCTAAAATCAACGGAACACGATTTTATTTTTAATATCGCTTTTTTGTTTATCTCGTTTTGCTTTAATTTTAGGGCACTTTTTCAAAAAAGCTAACTGCGGCCAATTTAAATTCTTGGTACCATCGAAAAACAATTGTTTTTGAAGGTGCCTCTTCAATTTTCAAATCCTCAATGCACTCCGTTTCACTTTTTTTATTGTTATTGAATTCTACATAATTTTGAAAATTTGCATTAAAGAATCGGTTTGATTTATCTGTCACTTTTGTTTGAGAACTGACATATCAACTTCATGACGCTTTTTTATATGTTAATTGCTTAAATAGTGGTGCCATATCCCTAAATTTTTTAATAGCAGTACTCAAAATAGTGGTAGACCCATGGAAACATAAGATGTATTGCTTTTGTTTTTCAATAGAGTATCTGGTAGTTTCCTTCTTTATTTGTCTCATTATTCGGTTCTCTTATTTTGAGTTGTTCCATTCCGTCAGTTTTCTTCTAGCTTTAGTTTCCTTATTTATCATTATTTTTAATTTTCTGTTGGAAATTAAAATATTAAAACGCGATGTTTTATAATTTAATATTTTATTGTAAAAAATATCACGTTTCATACAATTTTCATTCAGGCTCTTTTAGTCTATATTTTGTACTGCTAACGGAAAAATGAGTGACTTACAAGGTACCACCAAAAAGAAAACCAAGTAAATTACCATTGTTGGAATGCGTACCAATTGGTTAATAAAAACATACACTGGCGTCCCAAATCATGTCATTAATAATATCACTGACCTATTTTAAAAAAGTGACAGTTCCTCTAGGACAAAAAACAAATGTGATGCTTCATTGAATAGTAATTATTACAATTAATACTACTAATTACATGAAATCATGTAATTAATATTATTTATTAAAAGTGATAGTTGCTCAGATAATTCCAATACAGACACATACGGATTATATTATTCTATTAAAATTTGTTCATATATGGGAGTGAACAGTAGCGATAATGTAAAAATTCGACCAGTTACATCTGTTAACAGAAAATATTATTTAAAAAATAAGAGAAAAGCTTTTAAAATATTTATCGATCATCCAGAAATCGTTGGTTTACCTATAAATAGAACGTTTATAATTAAAGCTGCGTTAGATAAAAGTTTTGTAAATTCTCCAAATTCTAAACTTAACCCTCACCTGAATAATAATAGTTATTTACACCTTGGCCTTTACACTTTTACTTTATACTAGAGTTAATATTAAAAAAGTTCTATTTAGGTATTGGAAACTCCACTAATAAGCAAATATTGATGATACTGAAACCAGCAAAAACTTAAAAACTGGAAAAAGAATCATTCAAAGAACCAGCCAATCAGTGGAATATAATTTAAATATGATGTTTTAAATCTGCAGACCTATACAAGCTATTCTCATTTGTATCTTCGTTATTTGAAATGCAACACACACTTTTATTGATATGTATATAAAACGTTTGCGAATTTGGGATATTGGTTCATACTATGCACTCATTCGACACTCATACAACGAATACTCTTTATATGATACATTTTTTGTCATCATCAGAAATAATAGTGGGTCTTCCGCTAATAGGATCTCGTCCTTCATAATTCTTTTGCATCGCCTTAACATCTCTGTGAAGATTTGACGCAATTAAATTTAATAACACGGTTGACTATAACAGTTCCTCGATTAATGCGTTGTATCGTTCCTTTGAACAGTCGTTTTTTTTCTTCTGGCAGTGGATGGGACAAATTCCATGTATTATTTTTCATATTTCTGGCTTAATTTGAAGCAGAATTTCACAGTTGCATTTCACGTACATCCTAAAACAATATTAAAAGTGTTACTAACCTTAATAGTAAGAAAAAAACATTAAATAACAACTCCGCATGATTGTGACCAAGATCATGAAATCGAACAAGAGCTACGAAACGTAGCTGACACTCAAGGCGAATTAATAAAAATTGTCACTCTAAATGAGAAAAGTGATGAAATTAAAATAATTAATCCAAAAAAATCTCCGGGCAAAGATCTTATAACAGCGAAGATGTTAAAAGAACTACCAGAGGAATGATTAAGATTACTTATGTACCTATTCAATGCCGTAATCAGACTTAACTATTGGCCCAAAGAACTCAAAATTGCGTTGATACCTAAAACTGGCAAAGACGAAACTATCGTTCAATAAATTTACTCTCATCAATATCGAAGTTACTCGAGAAACTTTTACTTAAAATAAAATGTACAGATAATGATACAAGTGAATGCATTCAGTCGAGAGCATTCCACAATACAACAATGCCTTAGATTAGTCCATGTAATCAACAAAACGTTGGAAAATCGACAGTATTGTACTACAATATTTCTAGATGTGAGCCAGGATTTTGAAAGAGTCTGGCACCCGGGATTACCACAGAGAAGCATACTTGGCCAACTTTTGTGTGTATTATATACGAATGATATACCAGCGCCAAGAAATATTAGCACTGGTACTTTTGCTGACGATACAGCCATAATGTTAATTCACGAAGATCCTAATACGGCATCACAAAATCTCTACACCTAAGAACTTTGGAAAAATGGTACTCTCAATTAACATGTACTCTCAGAAAAGAACGCTGCCTACAGTTGAACTTAACCAAGAAATCATACCACAGGTGGAAGTGGTCAAATATGTAGGTCTCCATCTATACAGCACACTCATCTGGAAAGAACATATAAAAAAAAATATTTAAAAGTCAAACTAATAAATTGGCTGATTGGGAGAAAGTCAAAATTATCAAATGAAAACAAACTGCTCATTTACAAATCCATTATAAAACTTATCTGGATAATGGAATAGAACTCTGGGGATTAGCAACCAAATCTCATATTTCCATTATGAAAAGAGCTCAATAGAAAATTCGGTAAGAGTTTCCTTTAGGTTCCCCAGACGGAGAGAGACATGCTATACATATATACATATATATTAACTGATAATCATATTTGTGGGAGATTCATATTTTTCGAGTTATTACCCAAAATGTGGTACAATTTCATTTAAAAAAATCTGCTCCAATTTCGATAATTTTTGGTGTACACACTAATTTTATTGTAGTGATTTCGAATTTGAATGAAAAATTTTATATTTATTTATTAGAAAAAATATTAACTTTTTAAAATGAGAAATGACATTATTTGCTTGACTTTTCAAAATGTGGTTTCATGTTTAACAGTGTTGCCATTTTTGCAATATTGAATTACATAGATTTAGATGAATGAGTAAAACAAAGATTTTACAGTAATATTCTGAGCACAAATCCGCGCCAATGTTATAATTCTTAGGGAAATATGTATACATTTTATATCTTTGGTAAATATTTCAAAACTCCTGTGTGAAATCCAGAAAAACAATTTTCGGGGAAAAACACTAAGAGGAAAAGTACGTAGAAATGGAGACAAACGTACGAAATAAAGAGAAAAAGAGAAAAAGATAGAAAGGCGCGTAAGGGAAGAAGAGGAATCAGGAGAAGCCGTGAAGTAAGATCAAGGAGCGCAGTAAGGAAAGAAAAGAAGGAAAAAACAATCAATGGAAATGAGGAAATTAAAGGTAAAGACCCTAAAGATCCGTTTGATTTTATAAACATGAAATTCAAACCTATGGAGATTAATACAACAAAGACAAAAACAGCTAACAAAGAGGAAATACTGTGACAAATAAAAATCGTTGAAAAGAGCTTGGAACAGAAAGAAAGAGATAAAAGAGAAAAAAGTGAGAAAACAAGCAAGACTATGGAGTGATGAAGTGGCCGCAATGTTGGAGATAAAGTCAAGTGAAAAGGAAGATGGATGACAAGATCCAGGGCCGAGCAAGAGGGCAAAGAAACCAAAGGAAAAAATAATGGATGAGAGAATTAAAACTAATAATAGATTCCAAAAGCTGGAGGATCATGAAGAGGATGAGAGCAGCGAGGAAACGGAAGAGAAGGAGAAAGAGGAAGAAAAACCTTCACCAAAAACGCCACCAATAGTGCTGGAAGGAAAACTAGAAAACCACGAACACAATTTATCAATCAGGTGAGAAACACCATAAATTCCAACAATTTTTCTATTCAATTTAATCGAGACAATATTAAAATATACACGGAAACGGAAGTTGTTAGGGAAAATTTAAAGATCCATTTAAAAAGTAAAAATCTCACATATACTGATAAAACTGATAAGACTAAAAAGAACCGTAATGGAAGCCAACCCAAATTTAGACATTGAATTTACTAAAGATCAACTAGAAGAAAAAGCAAATATCAAAATTAATAGTCTCTGAAGGGGAAAAACGAAAAGACACAAAACTATAGTTATCTTGTCATTATAAATAGAGATTTCGATATAAAAATTTGTATAAAGTAAGAGAAATAGACAACATCAAAGTTAAATGGGCAATTTATAAAAACTGAAAATAGCAAAGCAAAATGCTGTAATTGTGGTGGCGAGCATACAGCAAATAGTAAAACATGTGAGGTATACATAAAATACGTTGAAAAAATTGAGATAAATAGAAGCAAAAAAAAAATTACGTGCAGCAAAAGAAATTTGAAAGCAATGTAGTCAACAGTAATATAACATACAGTCAGATAACAAGAAACGAATATCCGAATAACCCGAATATACAACACCAAATAGTAGATTTAGATAAAATGTTATAATTATTAAAACAGATGAGAGACGAATTAAGAACAACGAAAAATTTTATGGAAAGAGTAGAGGTAATATTTAAATACGAGGAATTATACAAATAAAATTAATTACTGTTGAATTATGGTAATAGTAACAAATAGAAAGAACAGAAAAGGATCAATGATTATAAGTAATTAATATTTAAATAAGGAATTATTATTTTAAAATATAGGTATTTTTTTTCCTTATTCTACTAAATGTATGTATTTCAATATTGTAAGAAAGGCAACACTGTCAAATATGAAATCACATAAAACATTGTATAAAATTATTTAAAACCGGAACTGCTGTTTTGGGTTATGTCAAATCGTGACAGTAAAAATTCAAGCAAATAGTGCCATTTCTCATTTTAAAAAGTTAACTTTTTTCTAGTAAGTAAATATAAAATTTTTCATTAAAATTCGAAATCACTAAAATAAAATTAGTGTCCACACCAAAAATTATCGAAATTGGAGCCGATTTTTTTAAATGAAATTGTACCACATTTTGGGTAATAACTAGAAAAATATAATTATTTTCGTATTCTACTCGACGAGGCGCATCCAATGGTGTCTCTCTCCGTCTGGGGAACCTAAAGGAAACTACAGCCGAAAATTCTATGTACTATAACAAATGCACCATGGTATATATCCAAATATACAGATTTGAACACACCAAATGTAACAAGTTATTGAGGACAGAAGCAGGAAACCCCACGAAAATCTAGAAGTACATCCCAACGAACAACCGTAGACTGGTCAGAAGACTTAAATGGTAACTGAGGTGGTCTCACTGGATATTCGCCTCTCCAAGTCATCTGTACAAGCTCCCAAAATCCTTGTAAAAGTCACCAGATTAGCATATAGATTAATTGTATCCGATAGCTAATAAATAAATGAGAAAAAAATCTGGCTTAATATCTAGTAGAATTTCAAAGGCGCATTTCACATATATCTTAATAAAATATTAAAATCATTACTAACTTTGACAGTAAGAAAGAACATTAAATAACAAATATGTAATTATTGTATGTAAATTAACGAACCTCATCCATGTTGGAAGGCCAGCTTGTTCCTCTAATAAACATAATATGATACATATTATAGTTTAATAATTCCAGTCTGGAACCTCATCCACTTCAACGAGACTGCTTCTTTCTCTTGATTATGCCCATTATGTTCTAATATTATAATTTTGTACCGAAATTTGGTTTCATCAAACTGATAAGACAAGCACAAATTAATTTTGACGACTTTTCAAAATAAACAATTTCGTTTGTTTCATTTAATTTTAAATGGTATCTTGGATGAAAACGCGTAATATAAAACAAGTTATATACAGGGCGTATATGAGATATTTATATTATGTATTATATATATATATATATATATATATATATATATATATATCAATAAATTGATGTTATTAGAATAAAAAAATATTTAATTTCTATAGATTTTTGACTCCTCTTAAATTTATAATTAGGAAAAAGAAAAAGCACTAAGCTAAATTTATATATTATGAGCCAAAATAATTCCCGTTTTAAACGTTTTTTCTATGAACGCACAAAATACTAATCACAGAAAAATACAATTCTAGCATGTTATTTTTTAAACTATGATTGTTTCGTACAAAATAGAGGAGGAATAAAATATAATTAAAATATCATAACAAATTTTCTTCTTTTTTATATATATTTTTTATATTAGTATAAATGTATAATTGGAGAAAGTATAATAAGATTCTTTTGTTATTTTATCGAAAATAGCATTTATATTAACACTTTTTGAACTTAAAAATAATGGTGTGTTTCCATATTTTAATTTTTTTAAATGGCGGAACTGGTACTTATGTACCTCAAAGTACCTTTTGCTACATCTATGGTATATTAGCCATCTATAAGGTGGCAAATTCCAACCGTTTTGTCTTTTAAAGTATTCGCTACGATAAAGTAACAATCGGAACCACCCTAATGTAACTATATGGTAGCAGTTTCTACCTTGCTACTACAAATGAAGTACGAATTTTTTTCGCCACCAAGGTCCCATTTGCCACTTTGTAAGTACATTTACAAAAGTGTAAATTTGAACCAATGGCTAGTTAAATATTTAACATATTCGAACATTTTGAAGAACAAAATTAAATTTATTTATGCTCTATTCCATATTGATCTTCACATGTAAATGTTTTGATAGTGAAACTATATTTAAATTATTCTTAAAAATATCGATACTCTAGGTATCGATATTATATTGTAAGTGTTATTCAGTTTGTTCTATGACTTATGTAAGAAATTACAAGCTATTACATCCGAATATATAGTCATGCAACTTAACAATGGCTTGTCAATAATGACGAATTCTGCAACAACCAATATTTTTGTCCGATACATTATCCAAGTATCGATATTATCGATTATCGATTTTTTCTACTAACAATTGACATTGTAGGTTAAGTTAGAACTAGACGGTATTTTGTTATTTTTAATCAATAGGTAAATTATGTTAAAAATATTTCAATGAATTATGACAACAATTCTGTATTTTATTTTAGATTTAGAGTAATGGAGTCTTTTAAAATAGTAACAACAATCGAAAAAAAAGGTATATGATATAAAAAGATAATGTTTTATTTTGGCCATCACATTTGAAACAAGTAGAACGAGAACAATTTCGAAGTAATGGACTCAGTAACCCTGAAAAAAATTGGTCGCAATACTCTTGCTTTAGTAAAACTTAAAGGAATAATGTCGTTTAGGGATGCTCTTGATTTAGAGAAAAAAATTAGTGATTGCACAGATACGGAAGCAAAAGAAGATTTATTAAATACTTCAAAACAAGGTAGAAATACAAATAAAAATATTTGGGAGTTAACAGATAGAAACAATTTAATTAATCAACAAATTAATCAAACTACCATACATGCCATTACTCCTGCTGAAGACTTGAGTGAGTTTCTAGAGGGACCTTCCTTACTTAGTGATCAATCACAAATAATTATAGATGATAACACTTTAGATTTTAATATAATCAAACAAGACATAGAAGAGTTAAAGGAAAATATAAATAAAATTATAAAAGATTTAGCAGATTTACAGTCAAACTTTTTAATAGGAAATAAAAAAACATATATTTTTTAGACAGAACATAACAATAATAACGAAAGTCGATTAGAAAAATATACATTCCCACTTAAAACTTGTCATGAAATCACAAACATGGATGAAAATATAAGGCAAAATATCGAATTTAAATCTGCAATGGTACAGTTTTTAACAAAAATTGGGGGTTCGTCGGGAGAAGAAAATGCGGGAAAAATAGCTTACAAAATAACAGACTATTTATTTGAACCACAGTTATTAACTAATTATTCTTGGACAGGAGTAAGTAGGTCTAAAGAGTCTGAAAAAAAGGCCTTCCAAAGTTTGGAAGGAATATTGGAAGTGTTTGTAGAAGTTCTAATAAAAGCATACAATAGACACAATAAACAAAAGAATGAAAAAATATTCAAAGATTGCATTTTAAAACATGCAAAAAAAAGAACTATTCGAAAAAACCAAAAATCCATCGCAATGTCACAAGAAAAAGAAAATGTTGAAAAAACACAAATAGAAAATAGAAATGATATAGAAGTTGATAATGAAATTGAAAGTGACCATGAACCAGAAAATTGACCGTCTCACTTTTTAACATTATATGTTGTTTTTAATATTTTGTATTTTGTTTTATTTTATATTGCAGTGAAACGTCATGACTCATTTAGTTTTGTTTATATTTTTTATTTTTCTTGTACGGAATAGTTTGTTTCATTTAAAATAAAATTCTTTTTTACCCAACATCGCAACTAATCATTTATACTAACCTTAAAAATATCCTGTTTAAATTAAGTAAGTCTAAAGCTGTTAATTTTTTTTTGGATATGTTATATTTCAAAAATATTAGTCTGAAAAATAAAAATAAGCAGACATCTTAATACCAAATTTATTACATTATATATTTTTAATAAAAAGATACAATTAAAAATATATCTAAAGAATATTTACATTCATAAGTTTTTATCTTAATGTGTGCAGTAGAGGCAGGAATATAAAATTTTCTCTGTACTTCAGACAAAAAAGTTTGCATTTGATATCACTCAACCTAAAGAGTTTTGGTTCATATTGTTGACCATCAGATTGACATATATTTAAGTAGGATGATTTTATGGGCAAACCAAAAAAATCCTTTTTGTGTTTTATTGTTGCACCATAAATATGTATTGCATTTTGAAAATATGTAGCATTGACCATCGACACTATATCGTTTCCATTACTTAAAAACCATTTATTTTTTATATCATTAGATAATATAAAATCGTTGGAGATATGTAATCTGTTAAAAATTTTATTACAACCATTTAAGGGATGCTTTTCGTAAATTTCATATTTTACGTAAGGCTTGTTTTCATGAGACTCACTATTTATTAAATTAAATGAACTAAGTTCCATTAACCGATTTCCTATTTGAGCCAATGGTCGATTTCCTGATCTCATTAAATATTTAATACTACCTAGATAGTTTTCAAAAGGACATGTACTTATTTCTGGCAGACAGCCAAATTTATTAACATCTTTTACAACATGACATAGATTATGAATGTTACTACTGATAGAATCTCGGCCATATATATCGATAAACTGTTCTATAAAGTCAATAAGTAATTGATGAGCAATATTGCTATACTGTAAATACTGTTTACAAGATAAAATAGTAACAGCACAAAATAATTAAAGATAGTTATGATACACCTCAACAGATAAAAAATATTTTAGAACTACTATTCCAATGTACAACAAGAAAGTTTTGTATTCACTGCCTTTCCAAAATTTTAAAGATTTAAGCGAACGGATAGCTCTAGGAATTTCAAACGGCTTTCTCATATTACACTCTTCTAACAGGCTACATAATAGATCTATATCTCTAGCACAAAATTTTGTTTTAAAATTGTAACTGCCATGAACCCATCCTTTTAAACACTTTCGCATTACACCTGCAATTAAAAAATATAATGTATAGACAAAAGTATAATTTCAAAAAACTAATTAGACACATTAACAACACAATAACATTCCAAATATCTAAGTTTTAATAAAAATTAGTGAAGATTGTGAAAGTTATAACCTAAACGATGGTTTATGTTAGAATATATGTCCTGTGGATGAATTTTACTAATTTACGATAATTTATGGTCATCATTCATTGTACTAAATTTTATTATAATCTGGTATTTTTGGAAGAGTAATTAAATTTTAGTATTTACCTAAATGAAATAAATGCAATGAGTCTGCTATAATTATATCTTCTACCATATCAATTGGAAGTTTCTCCAAAGGGAACTGTTCTTCATGATGGTCTTCATCGATTTTTTGACAAAAACTTTTATCTGTTCTTAATGGACAATCTAACCTAGGGAAACTCATATGTCTTGCTTTCTTATCAAACTCACCTACCACTGTACATTTAATGCAACCAGCTGATGCATTAAATCCCACTGTTCCTAAAAGAGAATCACAAAAATACTACTAAATACAAATTGGGAAAGTAGATAAGCTCACCTTTAATAAAGCTTCTTGCTGGAGTATCACAAACGAAATATTTTAATCCCACAGATATCCTGTTACCATTACACATGATTCCATTTTTCAATAAATCCGTCATTTCTGTAACAAACTGTGCCAAGAAGGACTGTAAAGGTGGCTTTGTTTGACCACAATAAATAGCTGCCATCATAGGTTGTACTTTTTTCATTTCATCAATTTTAAATAATGTTGGCCAAAAATTTAACTGTGCACTTTTAAATGGTGCCAAATCATCTATATTTATAACTAACGAAATATGTTTAATATGGCTTTGACTTAAAATGGTATTTAAACAATTTCGGATACCCCTCAATGAATTCCCATCCAATTGAACAATTCTAAAATTCCATTTATTACATTGTGACTGAGTTTTTGAGTCAGAGATATTTTTTTTATTTGTTGCCACAATGTAAATTTAGAAACACTTATTATTATTTCTTCTAAATCACTACTATCATTATATCTCTTGGATTATCTAATGCATCACGTTCCTCAACATTACTACAAAAGAAATCACTTTCTTCCTTGTTTGCATATGTGTCAATATATTGTTCATGTTCACTTGAACTCTGCAATTCAGTCTTTGTTTCGAATTTCGCTTGGCCGTTTGTTATTTTTTTAAGTTTTCTGTAAAAAGTAGATGAATATCTAGAAGACATTTTCTTTCGAATTGATTTGGAAGCCATTTTGTAAAATTTGATGTTACTTAATAGTATAATGATACCATAGATTAGCGATTTTAAGTATAATTCACTATATGGTGGCATGTGTAAGAAGCGGCTACTTTCAAGAAAACACAGTCTACTCCCGGGACGTACCCGGGTTCTATATATGTTACTTAAAGTTTCTTTTCTCTTAGGTCCCTTTGTTTGTACCAGGTACTTTCCTAGAACCGCTATCTGGGACTATGAAGTACCATATCTTGTAAGTCACAATTTAGTTCCACAAACTAGTAACTGCCTCGGAAATTTGCCGTTTCAAAGTAGCAGCGGTTTTAAAAGCTGTTTGAAGAGTAGCCGAGTAGTTGCACTGAATTTAAAAATGTCTTCAAGGTGGCGGGCCTTTGTTGTAGCCAATTTAAGTAGCAAATAGTTAGCTGCTACAGCTTTTCAGTACCAGAAAGTTATTAATCTTTTTAAGTTAAAAAATAGGTAACAGGTTTGAACCATTTACTTTTATAAAGTTCCGGTTTCTATACTACCTGTTCCCGAGACTAAATGTGTTGCTTGGGCATGTTCACGTAGTATTGAATAAATAGTAAATGTTATAATTTGGAAAATGTTAAATAAAAACTAAGTTCAATGTACAGGGTGATGCTTAACTAGATCCCTGTATAAATTGTAACAATATGGGTCTGACAATGTTGCCATCCCCTGCCCACCCTGTCGACGGTCCAGCATGTTATTTTGGGATAACTATAGAATGATTTAATTAAAAAAATTGAACGTTCAATTTCTTTTTAATCTACCATTCGTTCGCCTAATCTCAATTTTTTTTATTTTTTAACTTTTACAGTTGGCATTTTCTGTGATTTAAAATGAAAAAATCAAAAACATTTATATTCTATTAATTTGTATAACATAAGTGTGTAATTTAACAATGTAGAAAAAAACTTGCTTCTGTCCATATTACTTTCTTCTAAAATTCCATTAAAGAACCCGATAATTTCTATCAAATCTCAAACCTAGGTAGGCCCGGCTATTAATATCAATTTTATCTTAAATCTATAATCGCCGATGTATTTTTAGACCATATTTTTGCATCTTCCATGGCAGTTCTTCAACGGTCCGCCATGTTCGAACTGGAATATTCCATTATATTCGGTTTATACAAGGTGACTACTTTTCAATAAGCACAATATTGTTATCTTGAAGAGAATGATTAAAATTAGAAAATTTATTTAACTGGGAAAACACTTCTTATTATAGAAACAAAATGGTTTACTGTCATATGCAAGAATCTTGCTTTTTCGGATATTTGAGGGCTCATCAGAATATTTTGTTTGTTTCTTTAATGGGCAGTTAGAACATGTAGGATCGTCGAAGAACTGCTTTGGAAGGTGCTCAAAATGGCGAATAAATAATTGGTGATAGCACTACGTAGGGTTAGGGATTTGATGCAATTAAAATTAATAACAGGGTTGACTGCAACAGTTCCTGAATGAATGCATTTTATGGTGCAAAGAAATGGTTCAAGTCCAACTTCCCCTGCTCATGGTGCACTCTGCTTGAGAACTAACATATCTACCGGGTAGGTGGGTCAGTGGTAGAGCCTCGGGCTGGTGCTCGATATGTCCCCGTTCGAATCCCGATAGTGGCGAAAATTTTTCTGATTTGACTACAAGATAGAAAGTCCGTTCTCGTGCCCTAAAGGTAATTCAGACTCGAGCAAATTAACAGTGCTGTTCCTAAAGTGACGCTGGGAAACAGTAACAACGCCTACACAGAACACGAAGGCGAATAACTGTAGACTAAAATATATTATATAAGTAATTTAAAACAATTCCGAACACATATTGCATTTAAATTTAATTTTATTTAATTGATTAACAAAATTTATTTTCTAGAAATTTTACAATCTCTGCATTGTTTTTAAATAGCACCCTTTACAACGATTCTACATTTCAGTTACCTACTGAAAATGAAATTTTGTCCAGTTTCAATTCCAAAAAGAGTAATTAATGATTTCATTGATCTTTAATCATATGTAATAGTAATGAATAATCCTACCACACTGGACTGATTTAATATTGTTTCACTCATTCAGTAAATAAAATTAAAAGGAAAGCGTACATTTTTATCCGCTTGCATATTTGTGTCGGTGTTTTTATACAGTGATTTTGTCGAAAACAAAAAATAATAAAACCACGACAATCAAAAATTGAAAGCGAAAAACAAAATTTTAAAAACAAATTTAAGAGGCAGTGTGTTTTCACTTTAACTTTATTCTTATTCTTTTGCTTCATTTCGTCATACAAGGTAAAAAATACAAAATACAAAAACAATTAATTTTAAAATAGTAGATTCCCTGTATTGTATAGGACACACTATATATTGTAAGTTCTTATACAAACAATATTGTAATTTTTAATAAAAAATAGGTAATATAAGTTAGGTTAGATAGCCTCTTTATGCAAAACTTTAGCAAAATCAAAAAAACTTTTTTTGAAAAATTTTCATGGGCCTTTAATTTTCAATGAATTTTGACGAATTAAAAATTTTTCCAAAATCAACGGAACACGATTTTATTTTTAATATCGCTTTTTTGTTTATCTCGTTTTGCTTTAATTTTAGGGCACTTTTTCAAAAAAGCTAACTGCGGCCAATTTAAATTCTTGGTACCATCGAAAAACAATTGTTTTTGAAGGTGCCTCTTCAATTTTCAAATCCTCAATGCACTCCGTTTCACTTTTTTTATCGTTATTGAATTTTACATAATTTTGAAAATTTGCATTAAAGAATCGGTTTGATTTATCTGTCACTTTTGTTTGAGAACTGACATATCAACTTCATGACGCTTTTTTATATGTTAATTGCTTAAATAGTGGTGCCATATCCCCAAATTTTTTAATAGCAGTACTCAAAATAGTGTAGACCCATGGAAACATAAGATGTATTGCTTTTGTTTTTCAATAGAGTATCTGGTAGTTTCCTTCTTTATTTGTCTCATTATTCGGTTCTCTTATTTTGAGTTGTTTCATTCCGTCAGTTTTCTTCTAGCTTTAGTTTCCTTATTTATCATTATTTTTAATATTCTGTTGGAAATTAAAATATTAAAACGCGATGTTTTATAATTTTAATATTTTATTCTAAAAAATATCACGTTTCATACAATTTTCATTCAGGCTCTTTTAGTCTATATTTTGTACTGCTAACGGAAAAATGAGTGACTTACAAGGTACCACCAAAAAGAAAACCCAGTAAATTACCATTGTTGGAATGCGTACCAATTGGTTAATAAAAACATACACTGTCGTCCCAAATCATGTCATTAATAATATCACTGACCTATTTTAAAAAAGTGACAGTTCCTCTAGGACAAAAAACAAATGTGATGCTTCATTGAATAGTAATTATTACAATTAATACTACTAATTACATGAAATCATGTAATTAATATTATTTATTAAAAGTGATAGTTGCTCAGATAATTCCAATACAGACACATACGGATTATATTATCCTATTAAAATTTGTTCATATATGAGAGTGAACAGTAGCGATAATGTAAAAATTCGACCAGTTACATCTGTTAACAGAAAATATTATTTAAAAAATAAGAGAAAAGCTTTTAAAATATTTATCGATCATCCAGAAATCGTTGGTTTACCTATAAATAGAACGTTTATAATTAAAGCTGCGTTAGATAAAAGTTTTGTAAATTCTCCAAATTCTAAACTTAACCCTCACCTGAATAATAATAGTTATTTACACCTTGGCCTTTACACTTTTACTTTATACTAGAGTTAATATTAAAAAAGTTCTATTTAGGTATTGGAAACTCCACTAATAAGCAAATATTGATGATACTGAAACCAGCAAAAACTTAAAAACTGGAAAAAGAATCATTCAAAGAACCAGCCAATCAGTGGAATATAATTTAAATATGATGTTTTAAATCTGCAGACCTATACAAGCTATTCTCATTTGTATCTTCGTTATTTGAAATGCAACACACACTTCTTTTATTGATATATATATATATATATATATATATATAAAACGTTTGCGAATTTGGGATATTGGTTCATATTATGCACTCATTCGACACTCATACAACGAATACTCTTTATATGATAAATTTTTTTTCATCATCAGAAGTAATAGGATCTCGTCCTTCATAATTCTTTTGCAACGCCTCAACATCTCTGTGAAGATTTGACGCAATTAAATTTAATAACACGGTTGAATATAACAGTTCCTCGATTAATGCGTTGTATCGTTCCTTTGAACAGTCGTTTTTTTTCTTCTGGCAGTGGATTGGACAAATTCCATGTATTATTTTTCATATTTCTGGCTTAATTTGAAGCAGAATTTCACAGTTGCATTTCACGTACATCCTAAAACAATATTAAAAGTGTTACTAACCTTAATAGTAAGAAAAAAACATTGAATAACAACTCCGCATGATTGTGACCAAGATCATGAAATCGAACAAGAACTACGAAACGTAGCTGACACTCAAGACGAATTAATAAAAATTGTCACTCTAAATGAGAAAAGGGATGAAATTAAAATGCTTAATCCAAAAAAATCTACGGGCAAAGATCTTATAACAGCGAAGATGCTAAAAGAACTACCAGAGGAATGATTAAGATTACTTATGTACCTATTCAATGCCGTAATCAGACTTAACTATTGGCCCAAAGAACTCAAAATTGCGTTGATACCTAAAACTGGCAAAGACGAAACTATCGTTCAATAAATTTACTCTCATCAATATCGAAGTTACTCGAGAAACTTTTACTTAAAATAAAATGTACAGATAATGATACAAGTGAATGCATTCAGTCGAGAGCATTCCACAATACAACAATGCCTTAGATTAGTCCATGTAATCAACAAAACGTTGGAAAATCAACAGTATTGTACTACAATATTTCTAGATGTGAGCCAGGATTTTGACAGAGTCTGGCACCCGGGATTACCACAGAGAAGCATACTTGGCCAACTTTTGTATGTATTATATACGAATGATATACCAGCGCCAAGAAATATAAGCACTGGTACTTTTGCTGACGATACAGCCATAATGTTAATTCACGAAGATCCTAATACGGCATCACAAAATCTCTACACCTAAGAACTTTGGAAAAATGGTACTCTCAATTAACATGTACTCTCAGAAAAGAACGCTGCCTACAGTTGAACTTAACCAAGAAATCATTCCACAGGTGGAAGTGGTCAAATATGTAGTAGGTCTCCATCTATACAGCACACTCATCTGGAAAGAACATATAAAAAAAAATATTTAAAAGTCAAACTAATAAATTGGCTGATTGGGAGAAAGTCAAAATTATCAAATGAAAACAAACTGCTCATTTACAAATCCATTATAAAACTTATCTGGATAATGGAATAGAACTCTGGGGATTAGCAACCAAATCTCATATTTCCATTATGAAAAGAGCTCAATAGAAAATTCGGTAAGAGTTTCCTTTAGGTTCCCCAGACGGAGATAGACATGCTATACATATATATATATATATATATATTAACTGATAATCATATTTGTGGGAGATTCATATTTTTCGAGTTATTACCCAAAATGTGGTACAATTTCATTTAAAAAAATCTGCTCCAATTTCGATCATTTTTGGTGTACACACTAATTTTATTGTAGTGATTTCGAATTTGAATGAAAAATTTTATATTTATTTATTAGAAAAAATATTAACTTTTTAAAATGAGAAAAGACATTATTTGCTTGACTTTTCAAAATGTGGTTTCATGTTTAACAGTGTTGCCATTTTTGCAATATTGAATTACATAGATTTAGATGAATGAGTAAAACAAAGATTTTACAGTAATATTCTGAGCACAAATCCGCGCCAATGATATAATTTTTAGGGAAATATGTATACATTTCATATCTTTGGTAAATATTTAAAAACTCCTGTGTAAAATCCAGAAAAACAATTTTCGGGGAAAAACACTAAGAGGAAAAGTACGTAGAAATGGAGACGAACATACGAAATAAAGAGAAAAAGAGAAAAAGATAGAAAGGCGCGTAAGGGAAGAAGAGGAATCAGGAGAAGGCCGTGAAGTAAGATCAAGGAGCGCAGTAAGGAAAGAAAAGAAGGAAAAAATAATCAAAGGAAATGAGGAAATTAAAGGTAAAGACCCTAAAGATCCGTTTGATTTTATAAACATGAAATTCAAACCTATGGAGATTAATACAACAAAGACAAAAACAGCTAACAAAGAGGAAATACTGAGACAAATAAAAATCGTTGAAAAGAGCTTGGAACAGAAAGAAAGAGATAAAAGAGAAAAAAGTGAGAAAACAAGCAAGACTATGGAGTGATGAAGTGGCCGCAATGTTGGAGATAAAGTCAAGTGAAAAGGAAGATGGATGACAAGATCCAGGGCCGAGCAAGAGGGCAAAGAAACCAAAGGAAAAAATAATGGATGAGAGAATTAAAACTAATAATAGATTCCAAAAGCTGGAGGATAATGAAGAGGACGAGAGCAGCGAGGAAACGGAAGAGAAGGAGAAAGAGGAAGAAAAACCTTCACCAAAAACGCCACCAATAGTGCTGGAAGGAAAACTAGAAAACCACGAACACAATTTATCAATCAGGTGAGAAACACCATAAATTCCAACAATTTTTCTATTCAATTTAATCGAGACAATATTAAAATATACACGGAAACGGAAGATGTTAGGGAAAATTTAAAAAAGTAAAAATCTCACATATACTGATAAAACTGATAAGACTAAAAAGAACCGTAATGGAAGCCAACCCAAATTTAGACATTGAATTTACTAAAGATCAACTAGAAGAAAAAGCAAATATCAAAATTAATAGTCTCTGAAGGGGAAAAACGAAAAGACACAAAACTATAGTTATCTTGTCATTATAAATAGAGATTTCGATATAAAAAATTTGTATAAAGTAAGAGAAATAGACAACATCAAAGTTAAATGGGCAATTTGTAAAAACTGAAAATAGCAAAGCAAAATGCTGTAATTGTGGTGGCGAGCATACAGCAAATAGTAAAACATGTGAGGTATACATAAAATACGTTGAAAAAATTGAGATAAATAGAAGCAAAAAAAAAATTACATGCAGCCAAAGAAATTTGAAGGCAATGTAGTCAACAGTAATATAACATACAGTCAGATAACAAGAAACGAATATCCGAATAACCCGAATATACAAAACCAAATAGTAAATTTAGATAAAATGTTATAATTATTAAAACAGATGAGAGACGAATTAAGAACAACGAAAAATTTTATGGAAAGAGTAGAGGTAATATTTAAATACGAGGAATTATACAAACAAAATTAATTACTGTTGAATTATGGTAATAGTAACAAATAGAAAGAACAGAAAAGGATCAATGATTATAAGTAATCAATATTTAAATAAGGAATTATTATTTTAAAATATAGGTATTTTTTTTCCTTATTCTACTAAATGCATGTATTTCAATATTGTAAGAAAGGCAACACTGTCAAATATGAAATCACATAAAACATTGTATAAAATTATTTAAAACCGGAACTGCTGTTTTGGGTTATGTCAAATCGTGACAGTAAAAATTCAAGCAAATAGTGCCATTTCTCATTTTAAAAAGTTAACTTTTTTCTAATAAGTAAATATAAAATTTTTCATTAAAATTCGAAATCACTAAAATAAAATTAGTGTCCACACCAAAAATTATCGAAATTGGAGCCGATTTTTTTAAATGAAATTGTACCACATTTTGGGTAATAACTGGAAAAATATAATTATTTTCGTATTCTACTCAACGAGGCGCATCCAATGGTGTCTCTCTCCGAAAATCTAGAAGTACATCCCAACGAACAACCGTAGACTGGTCAGAAGACTTAAATGGTAACTGAGGTGGTCTCACTGGATATTCGGCTCTCCAAGTCATCTGTACAAGCTCCCAAAATCCTTGTAAAAGTCACCAGATTAGCATATAGATTAATTGTATCCGATAGCTAATAAATAAATGAGAAAAAAATCTGGCAATCATTACTAACTTTGACAGTAAGAAAGAACATTAAATAACAAATATGTAATTATTGTATGTAAATTAACGAACCTCATCCATGTTGGAAGGCCAGCTTGTTCCTCTAATAAACATAATATGATGCATATTATAGTTTAATAATTCCAGTCTGGAACCTCATCCACTTCAAGGAGACTGCTTCTTTCTCTTGATTATGCCCATTATGTTCTAACATAATTTTGTACTGAAATTTGGTTTCATCAAACTGATAAGACAAGCACAAATTAATTTTGACGACTTTTCAAAATAAACAATTTCGTTTGTTTCATTTAATTTTAAATGGTATCTTGGATGAAAACGCGTAATATAAAACAAGTTATATACAGGGCGCATATGAGATATTTATATTATGTATTATATATATATATATATATATAATCAATAAATTGATGTTATTAGAATAAAAAAATATTTAATTTCTATAGATTTTTGACTCCTCTCAAATTCATAATTAGGAAAAAGAAAAAGCACTAAGCTAAATTTATATATTATGAGCCAAAATAATTCCCGTTTTAAACGTTTTTTCTATGAACGCACAAAATACTAATCACAGAAAAATACAATTCTAGCATGTTATTTTTTAAACTATGATTGTTTCGTACAAAATAGAGGAGCTTTAAAAACCATACAATAGCTGTAAATTTAAATTATACTCATTTGCAAGACTACACCAGACTTTTTCTAACTTTCTATTACATTCTCAATCACTGACCGAATTTCATACTCATGTCGTTTTAAAAGTTTGCATTCGACAGGTGGTACATTTACATATTTTTTTTTAAAAAGCCATGGCCATGGTGTAGTTTATTTTGTTCATATACCTTTCGAATTTAACCTTTATCAGACCTATGGCCATGACTTCAGATTTTAATTTATACATATTTACTGCCCTGTTTAAGTCCAGCAAATAAGAAAATGATGGTCCTTTCTTCGATCTTAATGGAGTCACTTTTTCCACTTGGTGACCTTTATTTGTAAGTTCTTCCTTAATCTCTTCTATCTCCATGTCTGGCGCCACCTTGAAGACAATCTTCCTCACTTTTTCTTCTTCATTTCTGTATTAGAAGCTATTGATTTCGCTTTTCTTTTAGACTCGTTTTTTATGCAAATCACGAGTTTCAACTTAGATTTTTATTTTCCTAGTAGATACTGGATCGTGCTTTCTAGAATTTTTTCCATTTTCTTTGTCACTCCTTTCCCAAGCAACACATTTAGTACCTGCTACGTGGTAGCGAATATTGATCTTCATATGTAAATGTTTTGATAGTGAAACTATATTTAAATTATTCTTAAAAATAGCGATACTCTAGGTATCGATATTATATTGTAAGTGTTATTCAGTTTGTTCTATGACTTGTGTAAGAAATTACAAACTATTACATCCGAATATATAGTCATGCAACTTAACAATGGCTTGTCAATAATGACGAATTCTGCAACAACCAATATTTTTGTCCGATACATTATCCAAGTATGGATATTATCGATTATCGATTTTTCTACTAACAATTGACATTGTAGGTTAAGTTAGAACTAGACGGTATTTTGTTATTTTTAATCAATAGGTAAATTATGTTAAAAATATTTCAATGAATTATGACAACAATTCTGTATTTTATTTTAGATTTAGAGTAATGGAGTCTTTTAAAATAGTAACAACAATCGAAAAAAAAGGTATATGCATTACTGCTGTACCCCATCAGTGGGAAAAAGATAATGTTTTATTTTGGCCATCACATTTGAAACAAGTAGAACGAGAACAATTTCGAAGTAATGGACTCAGTAACCCTGAAAAAAATTGGTCGCAATACTCTTGCTTAGTAAAACTTAAAGGAATAATGTCGTTTAGGGATGCTCTTGATTTAGAGAAAAAAATTAGTGATTGCACAGATACGGAAGCAAAAGAAGATTTATTAAATACTTCAAAACAAGGTAGAAATACAAATAAAAATATTTGGGAATTAACAGATAGAAACTATTTAATTAATCAACAAATTAATCAAACTACCATACATGCCATTACTCCTGCTGAAGACTTGAGTGAGTTTCTAGAGGGACCTTCCTTACTTAGTGATCAATCACAAATAATTATAGATGATAACACTTTAGATTTTAATATAATCAAACAAGACATAGAAGAGTTAAAGGAAAATATAAATAAAATTATAAAAGATTTAGCAGATTTACAGTCAAACTTTTTAATAGGAAATAAAAAAACATGTGTTTTTTTAGACAGAATTCATTCTGAAATTCAAAAACTACACAACGTACCTCAGCTTTTAACGACGGAACATAACAATAATAACGAAAGTCGATTAGAAAAATATACATTCCCACTTAAAACTTGTCATGAAATCACAAACATGGATGAAAATATAAGACAAAATATCGAATTTAAATCTGCAATGGTACAGTTTTTAACAAAAATTGGGCGTTCGTCGGGAGAAGAAAATGCGGGAAAAATAGCTTACAAAATAACAGACTATTTATTTGAACCACAGTTATTAACTAATTATTCTTGGACAGGAGTAAGTAGGTCTAAAGAGTCTGAAAAAAAGGCCTTCCAAAGTTTGGAAGGAATATTGGAAGTGTTTGTAGAAGTTCTAATAAAAGCAGACAATAGACACAATAAACAAAAGAATGAAAAAATATTAAAAATAGTGATATTATAAAATATTTCTGATTGTAAAACCCACATCCTGTATACAATCGCAGTGTTCACACCATTCAACTCGTCGATAAAGTAACAAGATAACCTGTACCGGCAGTTTGAAAATATTTTAGCAAATGGTAAGACGTAAACGCGATTTTAACACTAGAATAATATAATTAATAATAATAAGAGCGGTGTAATTATAAATTTAATTCTGAGTGAGAGTGAGCAGAATATTTGTTATTACCGTAGGACACTAAGCTATTCGATCACGGGCGAGCGGGCCGTCGCGTCGTGGATACATTAACGAAGATATTCCAGGTATGAAGCTTTTCCTATACTAGATTATTTTCGCGACAAGGGAAGATGATATAACTGAGGATTAAATCAATCAATTTAAGGATTGCCATATGGATAAAAAAAAGACCGGTAAGTTTTAATAAAAAATTATTTGGTGCTTTATAAATATATAACTCATTTTTTAAATTTTTTAAAGCCGTAAGGCTGAGAACTATGATCAGCTAGAAATTTTCTTTTGTTGACATAGGTTGATATCTTTTCTCAGATGTTACCGTTATCACCTCATGTTCCTTTGTTCTTCTGATCTGCTTCGAAATGATATATATAGGCTCACTTTTTTCCATAACCATTTCCTTGATTTTATCAAAATTCAACAGCTGAGAAGCACTATAGTTTAGTGAAATTCCTTTCACTTTACAGACAACATATTCACTGCCGTTAGAGGAGTATTTAAAAGAGTAATTTTTAGGGCCTCCAGAGACGAATTCTGTAATAAATCCGCCGTTCAACTCATCTGTTAAATCGCCTCTACAATCATCAGTTGGTAGGTCAGGAAGGCCAACTTGTGAAGAATAGACGATCGAATCGGTGTCGAAATATAACACCCTCTCCCCATTTGATCCAGGTAATTATATAATTTTAATCTAGCTAGCGCTGTAACATAGGCTGCTAACACCACATTTACTGTTGATGAGATATCGTATGCCTCCTCAGTAGTAGAGCTAGGCCGATTCTAACCAACGCATGCGCAGTGCGCGCGTCCCGCAGTCGAGAGCGGCCATTTTTAGTCCAATTATGTCAAAGTTCCAGAAACTATCACCAGATGGCGTTGGTGGCGCCAAAGTTCCACAAAGTGTTACTAGATGGCGTTGGTGGCGCTGCTGTAGCGCTCACGGACGCGCCGTTATTATTGGTCCAATTGAATTGCGGAAAAAAACAGGCATTATCTATAAGTGACGTAGATGTCAAATTTAAAGAAAAGCATGCGCAATGAACGTTACCGTAAGGGCATTAGCGCTTAACTTCATTATTATTGGTCCAATCGAATTGTGAAAAAGTCAGGTATTATCTATAAGTGACGTAGAATTCAAATTTAAAGAAAAGCATGCGCAATGAACGTTGCCGTAGGGGCATTAGTGTTCAACTCCGTTATTATTGGTCCAATTGAATTGCGAAAAAGACAGGTATGATCTAGAAGTGACGTAGATGTCAAATTTAAAGAATAGCATGCGCAGTGAACGTTGTCGTAAGGGCATTAGCGCTTAACATCGTTATTATTGGTTCAATTTAATTGCCAAAAAGACCGGTATGATCTAGAAGTGACGTAGATGTCAAATTTAAACAAAAACATGCGCAAAGAACGTTGCCGTAAGGGCATTAGCGCTTAACTTCGTTATTATTGGTCCAATTGAATTGCGGAAAAGACAGGTATGATCCAGATGTTGCGTAGATGAAAAAGACATATTTTTTTATGTGCCGCAGCGCTCGCGGACCCGCCGAATTTGAATAAATTATAGATAATATTCATATGCAACATTGTAACTTAGTTTTATGAAGAATGCAAGTTTGTTATTTTGCGTTTCATTTAAACGACTAATTAAAATTCAATATATGTAATTTGCAAGTTAATTATTATAAAAAATGCAAGCAAGTAATTTTATGCTTCATTTAAACAACTAATTAAAATTCAATATATGCAATTATTGCGTTCCACGTAAACAAATTAAATATATACAATTTGCAAGTTAATTATAATAAAAAATGCATATCCTTGATAAAACCACATTTGCATGAAACGAATTTAGCTATAAAAGTCGAAGCACATCAACCAACAATCCAGTCGTGAAAGTCGCTTCACCAGTGCCAGTTAATATTCAGCGAGCAGTTTCCAGTTGTTTGTTATTGTGCTACCAGTTAGTGTTCAGTGAACAGTTTCCAATTGTTTTTATTGTAAGTACCTTTAATGAAAATTTTTTTCCCAAAATTTTTTTTCCAAAATTTTTTTTCAAAAATTTTTTTTTCCAAAAATATTTTTTAAAAAATTTTTTTTCGAAATTTTTTTTCTCGAAAAATTAAACCAATTTACCTCATCTACAGATACTGAAAACAAACCGAGCTAAAGGACCTGCAACCCTACGTTCCAAATTTGGGGAATCCATTCTTAGAATTAGAGGAGAACGTCACCTTTCTGCCCAAAAGGTCTACTACAATATACAAGAATCACATTGACGATCTAAACAAAGGGGGCTTCAGTTTAATTTTTATTGACCTGCACGAGATTTCCAAGAGTTGCGCTCCAAGGACCCTTTTTAAAATAGAGAAAAATTAGGTTAGAACCATCATGAATTTCGCACTCGCTTTTAAAAAAATTGAAGAAATTCTTAAAACTCAGCACAATATTTCTACATATTCAGATAAAAACAAATGGCTATCACTAATCAGTAATCACCTTAGGAAATGTTCTTTAGCGATAAAAAAATGTAATTTCACGGTCGGGGAAAAAAGGAAAATTTACACCAAAATGGGGCAGTTAAAAAGGTTGCGGTGTATCATTAAATTAGCGTCTTCCCATGTAGTAGGGGAGGGTATTAGAGAGGGGCGTGGTACTAAAGGGGGCGTTAAATGGGAAGATGTAAACGCGATTTTTAACAATAGAATTAGAACTGGGGTAATTATAAATTTAACGTATAAAGAGATAAAAGATTTTTTGCAGGCCGCTTTTAAATTATTCAAGTCAAAAATTTGTAAAATTTTAAAAAATGATACACCGTCGCTAAAAGTTAATGTCACATTTTGTGGCGATTTTTTAAAAAATAATAGTGATGGTGGAGAAGTAATTGACATTAAATACTTTGGATCCCCAAATTTCGTTGTTGATTTGGGGACGGATTTAGCGCAAGAGTATAAAAGTATTGTAGATTTTATTTTAAATAAACTTTCAGAATTTCAAGAAAAAGACAGTGGGTGGGCGTTGTCAAAATTAAATTTATTAGAAGTAGCTATTAACAAATTTGAAATTGGGAACGGTTCATCCTTCATTCCACTACCAAAAGAAATATTAACAAAAAGGGCATGCATAAACGTCCAAAATGCGGACCTGGCGTGTTTTTACTGGGCAGTAACGAGTTTTTTGTTTCCTGCTAAAAAACACTCTGCATTTATATCTAATTACCCCCACTATAGTACAGTTTTGAATACAGACGGTTTAGAATTACCTATGAAACTAACACAAATATCAAAATTTGAAAAGTTGAATGATATATCTGTAAACGTTTACGCTTTAGAACTAAATCAAACTAATGAAAGGTCATTTTACGTAGTGGTACCTGCACGTTTAACTAAAAATAAACAGCCGCGTCATGTAAATTTACTTTTAATACAAGATGAATATTTTCCAAAATTAAACGACTACGAGGCTCCTCCCGTCAACAATGAGGACACTACTACCAACACCATTAAATATCATTATTGTTGGATTAAAAATATGTCTAGACTAGTTTCAAGCCAACTTAACAAGAAGGGGCATACAAAGTTTATTTGTGATAGGTGCTTGAATTATTTTCAAAGTGAAAAAAAACTAACGGATCACGAAATTTTATGCATAAACAGCAATGATTGCAAAATTTCTTTCCCCCCATATGATAACGTTGAATTTAAAAATCATGTATACAAGCAGAAATGTCCTTTTGTCGTGTATGCCGATTTCGAGTCTATTTTAGAAAAGTGTGATAAAAAGATATCTCATACAACTACCAAGTATCAACATCATTAAACATTTAGTGCAGGTTTCTACTTAAAATGCAGCTACGATAATCAGATTTCATACTACAATAGTTATAGAGGGGAAGATTGCATGGACTGGTTTGCGAATCAAATGTTAGATGTCGCGAAATTTATTGAATCTAAATTATTAAATATTGTTCCTATTTGTATGCCTACTGTCGCAAACGGTGTCTGCTGTCACATTTGCGACAATATGTTTAAAGAAAAAGATGTTATCGTTAAAGATCACGATCATTTTACTGGGCTGTTTAGAGGGTTCGCACATCAATCATGCAATTTAAACTTTAAAAAACTATTTGTAGTACCAATAGTTTTCCATAATCTTAGTGGATACGACAGCCATTTTATAATAAGAGATCTTGCTAAACGTGGACCTTTGAGTGTACTACCTGTGAATATGGAAAAATACATTTCTTTTACGCAGTATGAACCAGAAACTAAAATTAAATTCAGATATATAGACTCCTTTAGATTTTTGGGTACCAGTCTCGATGAGTTGGTGTCTACACTAAAAATAGAGGAGTTGGTTACATTAAAAAGGGAATTTGGTAACTTGACTAATGAAACGTTCAAACTGTTGACGAGGAAAGGTGTTTTTCCATACGATTACATTGATAGTATTGATAAGCTAAATGATACCACTAGTCTTCCAGCAATTGAGAGTTTTTACAACAAATTAAATGATTGTCATATTTCCGCGGATGATTACACTCATGCGCAAAACGTTTGGCAAGCTTTCCAAATTCAAAATTTAGGCGAATATGCAGATTTGTATATGCGAACGGACATTCTCCTTCTTTGTGACGTTATGGAAAACTTTCGATCAACTGCTCTGGAAACTTACCAGCTAGATCCGGCATGGTACTATACTATGCCCGGATATACTTGGGACTGTATGCTCAAGTACACTAAATGTAAATTACAAATTTTAAAAGATGTCGACATGTTGCTGTTTGTTGAGTCATCAATACGTGGAGGAATATCTGTTTGTTCAAACAGATATTCTGAAGCCAACAATAAATACATGCCCGAATACGATTCTTCTAAACCGTCCAAGTACCTTATGTACTTTGACGTAAACAATTTATATGGGTGGGCAATGTCACAGTTCCTCCCCTATGGGGGGTTTGAATGGGAGCCCAATACAAACATCGACATTACTCAGATTCCCGACGATTCACCCGTCGGATATATTTTACAAGTTGATTTAGAGTATCCCGAAAGTTTACATGACGAGCACAAAGATTTCCCATTTTGTCCTGAACACCGTAAACCTCCCGGTTCCAAATTGTCCAAATTAATGACCACCCTTTACCCAAAAAAAGAATATACTCTGCATTATCGCAATTTGAAACAAGCTCTCGAACATGGCTTAAAATTAACCAAAATTCGCAAAGTATTAAAATTTAAACAATCGGCTTGGCTAAAGTCCTATATCGAGCTGAATACTCGTTTAAGGACTGTGGCCACAAGTAATTTTAAGAAAAATCAATTTAAACTTGCTAATAACGCTGTCTTCGGTAAGACTATGGAAAACATTAGGCTTCATAGGGTAGTGAAATTACTTACTTCTTACGAGGGTCGTTATGGTGCAAAAAATTTGATAGCCAGCCCCCGATTTCATAGTCGAAGAGTTTTTGATGACAAACTGATGGCTATCGAATTAAAAAAGGCTGAACTACTCTTCAACAAACCCCTGTATATCGGCATGGCTATCCTGGACATTTCTAAAACCTGTATGTATGATTTTCACTATAATTTCATGTTACCAACTATGGGGGTGGAAAATTTAAAATTAATGTACACGGACACCGATAGTTTTATCTATGAATTAAATTGTGATGACGTTTACAAAAGTCTTATTGGAGATCATTTAGAAAAATTTGACACTTCAGATTACCCCGCCAATAACACCTATAAGATTCCTTTAGCCAACAAAAAAATCCCCGGTCTAATGAAGGATGAATGTAACGGCAAAATTATGACACACTTTGTAGGCTTGCGCTCTAAAATGTATAGTTATAAAGTTCAAGACGGTAAAGTTGTAAAGAAATCAAAGTCCAATGTAGTAAAAAATAAAATTACATTTGAAGACTATCTAAATTGTTTGAAAAATATTACCAAAAAATATATCACTCAACACACTATTCGATCTTATTTGCATGATGTATACAGCATCCGGCAGACTAAAATTGGACTTAGCCCCTATGAAGATAAACGTCAATTACTTCCCCAATCGCATGACACCCTTCCGTGGGGGTATAAATGTTAATTTTTCCTTTTTTTAGATGTGATTACTGATTATTAGCTTGCCATAATTTTGAAATATTTATTGAATATGCAGAAATATTGTGCTTGGTTTCGATATGAATTACATGAAAATAAAACGAGTGCGATTTTCAGACTGAACTATGTGTGCCTAATGAATTATTTATAGTTTTTATGTATTGTTTTATGTATGTTTAGTTATTGTATGGCTTGTAGTTTTTTATGTTTGCTTGGGTAATAAAAAATAAAATATAAGAAAGAAGTGTTTTATTTAAATAAACTTGATACATTTTTTTAATTTGAACAATGATTATATATATCATTAATAACATCATCTTTATAGTAATACATGTACTCTTGTAGAGCATTTTTTTCTAAACAATTTGGCATAACAGCACAAATTAAAATTAAAGTATTAAATCTACTAATGTCGTCACAAATACTATTGAAATTAGCACTAAAATAAGCTCGTGTAGAATCTATTAAATTACAGTAAAATGTATTAAAGTTCAAGTCTTCCAGCAACGAAATGTAGTTCTTCACCAAATTGTAATTTGCTTCAAGGATGTCGGAAACATCATTCTCGTCCAGATAGAACTCGACTCCGTGTTTGTTTACAAGTAGAAACTTGGTATCGTCATACACTAATTGAGTGACTTTACAAAAGTCTCCACAAGGCAAAACTACAGGATCGTATTCGTCAGGAGGTGATGATAGATTCTCGTGAAAAAAGTCATCGTATCTCTGACGCAGCAATTCAATAAAAGTAGTCCACTCAAATGTACCAAACGAAATTCTTCCAGGTCGAAGTAAAGGTGTTAGCGTTATTGCGAGATTAAAGGTTCTCGTTGGACTTATTCCACACAAAAGTGTATAACTTCTCAGGGAAAAGTTCGTTTCCAGCAGATGGTATCGCTCCAATTTAGCAGCATACTCGTATGAAATTAAAGCTTGGTCGATAGCATAATCATTAAGCGACACTGCACAAGGTGAAGAAGGTGTTGGTGATGGCGACGGTGACGACGACGACGACGATGCTGAGTCACTTTCGAAAACAATTTCACAAGAACTATAACCACTATCTTGACTACTCATGTTGATTTAAATTACACAGGTGCACACGACTGAATAAAATGTAGGTTCACACACTTGTATTTATATACCCCCACTATGAGGGAAATGATAAATTTGAAGGTTATTCAAAAAAGGCCCCTTGAATTGCTAAATTTGTTCGTATTTTCCATAAGATTCTATACAAAATCAGTGTTTTCAATCCAACTGTTATGCTTGTTATCAAGACCCAACCATTTCACGTACACCTTCTTCCCCTTTCTTCTAAGCACCTTTTCTACGAGGTAGACATCGGGTGCTTTCGTCTTTTGCAATTGCTCCTCGTAGAAAGCCCCATTGATTGGTGTACTCAACATGTCTTCAAGCAGATAAGTTACGGGATTGGTTATTTTGACTTTAGTAATTTTAAAGAGCTCGGTACTCCAATTAGGAGTGTATCCCTTTTGAAAAATATGCTTGGCTTTGCTTAAGCGCACAATGTCGCCAACGTTAAGTTTACGTGGTCCAGCAATCTTCAAATGTGAGTAAAATTTTCGAGAAATTTCCTTCTCGTTTGACTTGTTGACCTCCGAAGGCTTACATCGTATTTTCGAATGTTTCGTGTTATTGTACTCTTCCACAATTTTCGGTAAAATGTCGATCCATCGGTAGGTGCCTTGCAAACTAAAGTACTTGTATAGTTTTGTCTTTAAAGTTCTAATACATCTCTCAGCTATCGCAGCCTTTTTAACGCTAAACGTATTGTAATGATTAATGTTGCATTGCGTCATTAATTTTTGGAAATTTGTATTGAAAAACTCTGTGCCTTGATCGGTTTGAAGATTTTTAGGATGTCGTCGGCTGTGTTTTAATATGTTGGAGAAAGCTTTGGTAATTTCAACTCCAGTCTTTGTCTTTAGAGGCATCGTCCACACGTACTTTGAGAAACAATCAATAACAACCATAATCATTTTGTAACCTTTATTTTGGTGTGCATATGGTCGCATTTCAGCCAAGTCCATTTGCCATAAATTATCGAGACCTTTAATGATTGTTCTACGTCGCGGATAATTCCTACGTGCTGGAGCATGGAGTTCATTAACAACTTGAATTTTTTCTTTAGACATCTTGAAGAGCTCTAAAGCAAGTGCAACTGTGTTGAAGTATTTAAGGAGTATTTCGCTTCAATTCTTTTTTTTTATATCCAGCCTCAGTTCAAATATGTGATGATACTGTAGCAGTATTACGAAATTGGTTTAGTTCTCTTTCCAAATTCTTTGTTAACTCGGCGGTTTCGTGGTTAGCTTTAATTAAATCTCTCAAAATAAAATCATTAGCAGTCATTTCTTTTTCAAATTATTTGTTAACTCGGCCGTTTCTTGGTGAGCTTTAACCAAATCTTTCACAATACCTTCATCAACAGTTATTTTTCGCTCGATTTCAGCAAACTGGGTGCCTATCACACTAGCAATTTCTTTAGGTATATCTATTTTTAAATTAGTTCCCATTAGTTTTTTATCTAAAACTTTCACAGTATTCGCCAATTGATTTTCAACGCTAGTTTGAGCGTTTTTTATATCACCCCGTAGATGCTGTTTAGCAGTTACAATGCTACTATCTACATATTTTTTTGTTGCAATATCCCCAGCATATACAGGAGGATCCTTAGTTACGAACGCATCAATTTCCTCAGTTTTAGCTTGTAAAGCTACAAGTGCGTTTTTATATTGGTTAAACAAATTATCAACTCTTATATTTAACTGAGAGTCAACGTATTCTTTACTGGCAGCATCAGAACTAGCTGAAGGTGGTAACACATTGCTTATCCTCACATTGCCAATATCGACGTTACCTTCAGCCGTTTGTGGAAACTTTAATAACGTATTACGGAGCAGAGATTGAGGAGGTCTATTTGACATCGTCGTCGACCGACGTCCGAATTTGTCGAGACTCATCTTGCAAATAACATTAAAACGATGTGTTACATTAGTATATAACGTTGGCTTCTCTTAGCTCATTGATGATTGCAACTATTTCGTTGTTGTGTGATGTATTTCCAGCGTGTTTGGAAGCTACTAACAGTTTAAGCCGTTCCACAAGTTCATTGACATCGTCCCAGTACACGTAATCAATAGGGTTCTCATTGTAGACCATTGCAAGTCCAACTCCAGATCTCGATATACTGCTAGTCGATTTCGATGGCTTTCTCGGTGGAGGAGGAAACATAGGTTTAATAATATCTAGATATTTTGATCTCGATGTACCTTTTAGACGTCCAGCTGTGTTTCTGTGAGCGTTAGTTAAATTTAAAATCGTCTTGTATGTCAATTTATCATCATCGGTATAATCTTCAGGCTCATCATAAAATATCAGTTGGTAGAGACCAGGTGTCCCTTTAACATACCCCCCCTCTGTTATAATAGCTCCAGTATTCCGATCAAAATCGATATTTTTCCCTCCGAGAAGCCATTTAGAGTGAGTCGAATCGTAAACTGGACCGTAAACTAGGTCTATATTTGGACTCTTATTCCAGTAATCAAGCATATACTTATGTGATATTTCGGGATATTGCTCCAGATACTCTCTGAAGACCTCATCCGAAATATGTTCTGAGGCCGGCTCTGAAGCGTTGGAATATACACTCTCATCATCATCATCATCATCATCACCCCCAGTCTGAGCTACATCTTCCATCGGAATAAAATTAGTGGGATGGCTTGTATATTCTGTTTTTAATGGTTCTTCTACTTCGGGTTCTTCCTCTTTGGATTCTTCTTCTTTCTTTATATTTTTTAAAACTTGTGCAGATTCATGAGACGTTGTAACAATTTCTTTTAGAGGTTTTATTAGGGGTTTAAATAATGTATTTAATGTCCGATCCTGCTCAGATCTACCCAACTTGAGAGCTAGATATTTTCGACGTATATCACGTGAGAGTTGTAGAACTTTACGTTTACGAACATCCTGCTGGTTTAACATCTTGCTGCATATTAATCATACACCACATGGAATTACATTTTTATATACAAGTCGAATCCTTTACGATACCTTCCATTGTTGAGAGCAAAATCTTTTACAACAACAATAGAACCATATTGATCACTCCAACATTCAGAACAGAGTTTTTTAAATCAAAAACAAAACTCATGTCAGGTGATACATGCTCATCGAATACGTGTCTCAGGTTTATTTCATCCTGCTTGAAGAGTACAATTAAATTACAATTGTCTCGAATCAGTTGTTTGGGTATTTTTGAGTACGTTTGGCATAGATAAGCAGCATCAATATCCTTATGACGGCCCATTGAGTAATATTCCCGAATTTTCTGTTGCCCATCACAAGCTACATCGTCAAATATGAATATGGAATTTGATTTAGCTTCAGCGGGACTTATTATTTCCTCATTATCTTTGAACGGGAAATAGCCTACTCCTTTCGTCTTACTTAGTACCTCTTGAAGCAACTCGTATTTCGGTTGATACAAAGATTTGGAGTAAACGTAAACGTTTTTAAATTTCGCGCCATTCGGATGAAACAGTAATGACAGCATTACGTTTGTTTTACCACACCCACTCGGTCCACATATCATTGCACGAAACGAGTTTGGTAATAACCCGCCATGTTTACTTTTCTCATGCTTGGAGGTAAAGTCCAAGTTTTCAATCGGAAGCGTTTGTTTCTGTTGAATGACCTTCATTGTATGATATTTTTAGTCAAGTCGTTGTGTATAAATATATAACGTGATGATACGTCACCATCACCGTCGCCACCATGTTTGCGTGTGTGACGTAAAACGTGACGTGTGTGACGTGCGAGACGTTTTACGTGACGTGCGTGACGTTTACTCGACGTGCGTGACGTTTACGCGACGTTTACGTGACGTGCGAGACGTTTACGTGACGTGTGAGACGTTTTTCGACGTTTACGTCACGTTTACGTGTGTGTGTGTGTGTGTGTGACAAGCTTGAGGAGCAAGTTGTTGTGTATATAAATATATATAACGTGATGATATGTCATCAGTTCAAATGAGTCTTTACTTAGGTAAAGGTGTCTTAAATTCGCTCATAAACAATCTGCCCTTTGAGCTCCACATTCCGACCTACCAATACTGTGGTCCGGGCACAAAGCTACAAAAACGCTTAGCACGCGGTGATTCGGGCATTAATCCCTTAGACGCTGCCTGTAAGGAGCACGACATTGCATACGCTCAACACAAGTCCTTGAACGATCGACATAAGGCAGATCAAATACTCGAAAACAAAGCTTGGACACGTGTCAAATCAAAGGACGCAACGCTTGGAGAAAGAGCAGCTGCTTTGGCGGTGACCGGGGGCATGAAGATCAAACGTAAACTTGGAATGGGGGTGGGGCAGCAGAAGAAGAGTTCCTTTAGAAATCACGTAATCAGCAAGGTTAAAAAGGCTATGAAAAATAGTCCTTCCACAACTCTACAGAAGGCCGCCTCGCAAGCTTTGAGAGCCGCGAAAGTCGCCGTAAGGAAAGCTGGTGGTAAAAAGCGAATTCGACTGCCCAGAACGATACCTTTTGAAGGAAAATCTGGAGGATTTCTACCATTGATTCCTCTGTTTGCGGGCCTTTCGGCACTTGGAGCCCTTAGTGGTGGGGCAGCAGGAATAGCTAAAACCGTAATCGATGCTAAGAATGCGCAAAAGAAATTGGAAGAAGATCAACGTCACAATAAAGCTATGGAAGTTATTGGGGCAAAAGGATCCGGTTTGTATATGAAAAAGAACGCTCGCGGAGGCTTTGGATTGTACATGAAGAAACAAAAAAACTACCAATAAAGCTACCCAATAGACCGTTATATGATGTGGACCTTTTGCGATATGTCAAACGTTTAAAAATTCCTCATTTTAGAGGGGTTTTCATGCGTGACTCTCTACCACATCAACAGCCCCGGCAACGCGAATGCGCTATCATAAATTTGGATGACTCTAATAATCCGGGGACTCATTGGGTAGCATATAGAAAGATAAACAATGTTGTTGAATATTTTGATTCATTTGGTGACTTGAAGCCACCGAAAGAACTCGTGAACTATGTGGGGAAGAATGTTCGGATCTATTACAACAACGACCAATATCAAAACTATCAACAAATCAACTGCGGACACCTCTGTCTACAATTCCTATATGATGGAGCAACATCGGGAGTTTAATGAAATGAGAGACATCATTAAACTCTTGATGAAGAACATTACCTACGAGGTTTGGCGAGAAATTCCCCAGAAATACCAACAAGAACTAACACAATTTTTACCATGTCAAAATTATGATTTTCATCGATGGAGTGATGTTTGCGGTAATGAGATACCAACATGTTTATTTTGTGGAATTACTTATAAATAAATTTATTTTTTTTTGAAGCATTTTTTTTTTATTTAAGTACTACCTCCCATTGATATGCATTAGTCATGTCTTTGCTTTTGACGCTAACGAGTCACACTCACGTGTTTTCGTTCACGCCTCCGACCCCAATTGTGCTCGATTCTGAAAAAAGATATTTCCTAGCAGTACTTGGCTTCCACTCATACAACTCGATACCCAATATTGACGGTGAGAAATTTTTCTACTACGAAAACAACGATAGAGGAAAGTTGAGAGAAGTCGCGATTCCTACCGGTTGCTACGAAATAACTGACATTGAGAAGCTAATTCAAAATTCTATTGCTCCAAATACGGGTGATACACTATTTTCGTTGAAGCCAAACAACAACACCCTCAAGTGTGAAATATACAGCAAACGTCACGCAATTACTTTTGAGAATCACCCCAATAGTCTTGGGCAGATTTTGGGATTTTCCAACAAGGTACTGGCCCCCGGTATTGTACACTCTTCAGATCTCCCCGTCAACATTATAAAAGTATCAAACATTCGCTTTGAGTCCAACATTACCGAAGGTGCCTTCTACGGAAACAGGCCTGTCCACACCATCTTTGAATTTCCGATTACAGTTGACGCCGGCTACGCAATTGTGGAAAGACCTAATAACCCAATATATCTACCTGTTACGAATACCGGGGAAATTAGCAACATCACAGTGCTGGCTGTAGACCAAAACTTTAAGCCCATAAATTTTCGAGGAGAACAAAGTGTCCTTCATCTAGAGTTAGTAAGACGATAATAAATGGGTTTGGTGATAGATTATAAGAACAACGCGGTCAGTTCAATAACACCATTCGCTGCTAGACCTCCTCCGAGTCAACGAGAGCTAACGCCTGCAAATAAATTGTTTCTTCAATCGCTTGGATTAACCATAAAAAAATATGGTAAATCGTCAAAACGTACAAATGGGGGACTACGGTAAACGTTCACGTACTGAAAGCATTGATCCGAGTTTTAACCTCTACCAACAACCCCGTTATGATGAGTCTATTAGAAGGATGGAATATCGAACGTGCTCACCGTTCATCAAATCCTTCAACAACAATGATGTGGTGGAATTTGTTGTCAATCAAGTGGATTCATTTTTTGCCATGAACGAGTCATTGCTCGAAATCAAGGGAAAATTGGAGGTAACAGGAGGAGGAGACGTTTCTCTGGTACCCAACTTTTGTGCCTTTCTCTTTGACTCATGCACGTACAGCGAGAGTGCAAGAGAGATTGAAACGGTTCGTGATCCTGGAGTAGTGAGCGCTGTACGAGCTCTTCTCAACTACAGCGCATTAGATACAAATCACATGGCTATCGCTGGTTGGAATGGTACTTCCAACCCTCCTATGGACGCTTCCACAAAATCGTTTAGTTTTTTGATGCCGCTCAAGCATATTTTCAACATATTCAACGATTACCCAATGATCACTTGTGGAAGGCAAACAATTCGATTGGTTCGCGCTCGCGATGATAGTGATTGTCTTATGATTAAAGAAAAAACTACTTCTACTGGTACAACAAACACTTCTGCAACAATTAAGATCGAAACCATTGATTTGAAAATGAAACATATATATCCCAATGATGAAATTAAAATAAAATTGATGGAGGCCATTAGAAGCGATACACCTATACTGATACCGTTCCGAAAATGGGAACTTAATGAGTTGCCTGCAGTTACGAGCGGTTCGCGAAGAGAAATTTGGGCTGTTAAAACTACTATGGCCGTTGAACGCCCAAGATTTGTTATTGTATGCTTCCAAACCAATAAACGAAACAATACTGCACAAGATCCAATGGCTTTCGACAATGTCAATGTAACCAACATTAGACTGTCACTGAACGGAGAGTATTGGCCTAATGAAAGAAACATGTTGGACTTTGTCAAAAACGACTACGCCATGGCTTACCATAATTATGCTGAATTTTACCCCAGCTATATGCATGGCTCAGCCGAAAAACATCCTATACTGACCTACAAGGAGTTCAAGAACAGAGCCCTATTTATCATAGATTGCTCAAAACAGGAAGAAACCATGAAGTCCTCCACTGTGGACGTGAGACTCGAGCTCGAAACGGATATTGGATTTCCAGCAGACAGCAAAGCCTACTGCATCATAATTCACGACTGTCTAATGGAGCACCGTCCACTAAGTGAAGTGGTTAAAAGTTTAAATTAAAAAATATAATTTGTTTATTTTTTTTTTATGTTAATAAATGAAATGAAATGAAAAATTTTTGAGTTTTAATAAAACACCTTTTGTATATTTTTAGTTGTTTATTGCAACATGACATGAGGATCGAATTTTTCTTTGAATACATTTATAAAGAAATTTTAGTAATAAAATACATATAGCAGATAATGAGATGCACGATATTGTAAATGTCTTGTTAATTTGACCATTTAATTGTCCATCCTTGGCGTCATCGGAACTGATGTTGGTTGTATTCGTCTTAAGGGGTAACATGTTTTTTTTCGGTATTCTTATATTGTCCAAATTTAAATTTCCCAACTGTTTTATAACGTTTTCTTTGTCTTCGTACAGTTTAATATCTTTACGAAGTTGTTTAAGTCTTTCTTCAAATTTAATGACTTTTTCCCAAATATGTTTGTCTTGACGCATGCCTTAAAGCACTAACCTCAAGTGTTATATCTGAATATGTTGAAAATATTGTGCCGAGTTTTAAGAATTACTTCAATTTTTCTCTATTTTAAAAAGGGTCCTTGGAGTGCAACTCTTAGAAATCTCGTGCAGGCCAATAAAAATTAAACTGAAGTCCCCTTTGTTTAGATCTGCAATGTGATTCTTGTAAATTTCGGTAGACCTTTTGGGTAGAAAGGTGACGTTCTCCTCCAATTCCACTAGAATGGATTCCCCTCCAAAATTGGATTTGACAAGCCGAACACGATGAATTTTATTTGGAACGTTCGGTTGCAGGTCCTTTAGCTTAATTACCGGTTTGATTTCAGTATCTGTAGATGAGGTAAATTCGTTTAATTTTTCCAGAAAACTCATCTAAAATAATAATAAAATTTTGAAAAAAATTTGAAAAAAATGATTTTGAAAAAAAATGTTTGAAAAAAAATTTTGGAAAAAAATTTTGAAAAAAAAAAAATTTGAAAAAAAATTTTGAAAAAAAAAAAATTTGAAAAAAAAATTTTGGAAAAAAATTTTGAAAAAAAATTATTAAAGGTACTTACAATAAAAACAACTGGAAACTGCTCGCTGAATACTAACTGGCACTGGTGAAGCGACTTTCACGACTCGATTGTTGGTTGATGTGCTTCGACTTTTATAGCTAAATTCGTTTCATGCAAATGTGGTTTTATCAAGGATATGCATTTTTTATTATAATTAACTTGCAAATTGTATATATTTAATTTTAATTGGTTGTTTACGTGGAACGCAATAATTGCATATATTGAATTTTAATTAGTTGTTTAAATGAAGCATAAAATTACTTGCTTGCATTTTTTATAATAATTAACTTGCAAATTACATATATTGAATTTTAATTAGTCGTTTACGTGGAACGCAATAATTACATATATTGAATTTTAATTAGTCGTTTAAATGAAGCATAAAATTACTTGCTTGCATTTTTTATAATAATTAACTTGCAAATTACATATATTGAATTTTAATTAGTCGTCTAAATGAAACGCAAAATAACAAATTTGCGTTCTTCATAAAACTAAGTTACAATGTTGCATATGAATATTATCTATAATTTATTCAAATTCGGCTGATCCGCGAGCGCTGCGGCACATAAAAAAATATGTCTTTTTCATCTACGCAACATCTGGATCATACCTGTCTTTTCCGCAATTCAATTGGACCAATAATAACGAAGTTAAGCGCTAATGCCCTTACGGCAACGTTCTTTGCGCATGTTTTTGTTTAAATTTGACATCTACGTCACTTCTAGATAATACCGGTCTTTTTGGCAATTAAATTGAACCAATAATAACGATGTTAAGCGCTAATGCCCTTACGACAACGTTCACTGCGCATGCTATTCTTTAAATTTGACATCTACGTCACTTCTAGATCATACCTGTCTTTTTCGCAATTCAATTGGACCAATAATAACGGATTTGAACACTAATGCCCCTACGGCAACGTTCATTGCGCATGCTTTTCTTTAAATTTGAATTCTACGTCACTTATAGATAATACCTGACTTTTTCACAATTCGATTGGACCAATAATAATGAAGTTAAGCGCTAATGCCCTTACGGTAACGTTCATTGCGCATGCTTTTCTTTAAATTTGACATCTACGTCACTTATAGATAATGCCTGTTTTTTTCCGCAATTCAATTGGACCAATAATAACGGCGCGTCCGTGAGCGCTACAGCAGCGCCACCAACGCCATCTAGTAACACTTTGTGGAACTTTGGCGCCACCAACGCCATCTGGTGATAGTTTCTGGAACTTTGACATAATTGGACTAAAAATGGCCGCTCTCGACTGCGGGACGCGCGCACTGCGCATGCGTTGGTTAGAATCGGCCTAGCTCTACTACTCTCCTCTTTGTATTCCCACGTTACAATTAACGTTTCCTCATTTACCGGTAAAATAGTGTTTACCGTTATTGCAGGGTTCGACATCAGTAAATAAAATTCAGCAGAATTTCTAATTATAGGCGTTTTAGGTAAGTTACTCCTTTGACCTAGCTTGCCCCAGAAGGAGTTTAACATTAGTTTTGCCAACGATCTTAAACCAGGATTCTCAGTTATCTCAGAAAACACTAATAAAACGTCTTCTCTTTGCAGAAATTTTTCAATATATCTATTTTTCTCCTCGTCTGTCGCACAATTCTTTGGCCAGCCGGAACTCTGCTGCTTAATTTTTATAAACTTGTTCATCATACCAGAGAATAAACCCTCCTGCTCCCTGCTGAGTTGTATGGTATTATAACTCCATATTTCGTAAATCTCTAGCATTCTGTAGCCTTTTTCAATTGCTTTAACCACCTCTTCAATCACCCAGGTACCTTTTAAGCTTCTTTGTTCGTCATCGTGAGTACAATCATCTTGGCTTAATTCTTCACCGCATTTACGACAAAGGATAAACATACATTTATTGTTCATTTTACACGGCAGTACAGGGTGATACAGGTTTGTAGGAGGTAATATTTTACATTTTATCACACCTGACATTTGGGAAATATCAGCCAATTTGCATTCTTCTCCCACATAAATTTTTTTGGGATGGCCAATAGGAAATTTACCAAATTTGCAGACACAAGGATACAGAGAACAAACATCAACATATGTATTTAATTTTCTCATTTTCTTTTGCCTTGTAATATTCTACTGTATTTCCCGTTCGGCCCCCGTACAGAGAATCTCTAGGGTTTAGAGGTAAATATTTGATGTAAGAATGGTTTTCTGTGTATTGTTCGATTTCTTCATTTAACATTTTTCGAAAATCACACTCCCACATTTGTACAACGTTATACCCCCTTTTCTCCAAATGTTTATTTTTATTTACAGTTCGTTGAAATCGGTTTTCCATACAATCAGTGGGATCATATTTTAACGCTTTATCACGGTTATTTGTATAGCATTTCGGACACCCGTGAAAATAACAGCCTTGAAATTCAAAGACGTTATTTTCATGTACCCCGTCAACTTTAACCCCGGCAACTCTGGCCTCTTGACCTCTGGCCACATGATGTATCTCGATGCCTCTTTGGTGTTCCTCCCATATCAACCATTGTAAAGATATTTTCGAATGATTATCTCTGAATCTGTAACCCCCTTTGGGAATTATACCGATCGTGTCTGGTTTTAAAAAGTTTCGCCGAAATACCTTGTTACAGGCGAATGCAATTGTGGCTGCTTCCATGAATGGACACACGTTTGACGTCTCCAGCAGCTGCTGACGAAATTTGAGACAGGATTGCATCAGAATCTGTACATCAGAAACGCAATACTCTACAATCTCCTTTTGAAAATCAAATACGTAATTTTCAGCAATTTTCTCGTTGTGCCATTTAATTAATTTTTCGCGTGCATCCTCTTTTAAGTTGTCAGGGTCGTAGAATTTCAATGCAGGTATAACCCCGACATAGTTCTGATTTTCCAGCCTGTTAAAGAGATGCGGAAAATACCCCTTTTTCAATTCGGAAAACCCGAAAGCTTTTGGCAATGCAGATAAGGCCATTGGGAAATAGTTGAGTGAATCCAGAAATTTAACGTTTCCAACGTTCATCATAATCATTTCGTGCCACGCATAATCATGTCCGGATTCAAATCGGTTTTAGTGAGAATGTAATTTAATACAAATTGATGATCGAAACCGCCACCATTATGGGCGATAACGACAATCTGTTTAAATTTTTTTCGTAATTCTAGTACTTCGCTCAGAAATTTCGTAATTACATCCTCTGTTAGAACTTTTTCTCTGAATCCGCAACTCTGACAAAATAACAATCTTGTTTCATTTATACACTTATGGCATACAGTAGTAGAGCTAAGTGCGTTCTGGCCCGCGCATGCGCAGTGCGCGCGTCCCACAGTGCGCATGCGCGCGCCATGTCACCTGTCATCTGTCACATGTCATCTGTCACATGTCATCTGTCACATGTCATCTGTCACATGTCATCTGTCACATGTCATCTGTCACATGTCATCTGTCACATGTCATCTGTCACATGTCATCTGTCACATGTCATCTGTCACATGTCATCTGTCACATGTCATCTGTCACATGTCATCTGTCACATGTCATCTGTCACATGTCATCTGTCACATGTCATCTGTCACATGTCATCTGTCACATGTCATCTGTCACATGTCATCTGTCACCAGATGGCGCCAAAGTTCCAGAAACTGTCACTAGAGGGCGTCAGTGGTGCCAAAGTTCAAGAAACTGTCACTAGGTGGCGTTGGTGGTGCTAAAGTTCCACAAACTGTCACTAGATGGCGTTGGAGAGCGGCGGCGGCGGCGGCCATGTTTAGTCCAAGAATACTGGTCTTGAACGTGTTGGCAGTTCAGCCAACCTGTCATCTGTCACTAGAAATACTGGTCTTGAACGTGTTGGCAGTTCAGCCAACCTGTCATCTGTCACTAGAAATACTGGTCTTGAACGTGTTGGCAGTTCAGCCAAAAAAAAGGAAGAAGTCACCTGTCATCTGTCATCTGCCACATGTTGCCATAAGGGCATTAGCGCTTAACTTCACTGTTATTGGTCCAATTGAATCGCGGAAAAAACAGGCATTATCTATGAGTGACGTAGATGTCAAATTTAAAGAAAAGCATGCGCAATGAACGTTGCCGAAAGGGCATTAGTGCTTAACTTCCTTGTTATTGGTCCAATTGAATCGCGGAAAAAACGGGCATTATCTATGAGTGACGTAGATGTCAAATTTAAAGAAAAAACATGCGCAATGAGCGTGGCCATAAGGGCACAAAGCGCTTAACTTCGTTGTTATTGGTCCAATTGAATTGAGGAAAAAACAGGCATTATCTATGAGTGACGTAGATGTCAAATTTAAAGAAAAAACATGCGCAGTGAACGTTGCCATAAAGGCATTAGCGCTTAACTTCGTAATTATTGGACCAATTGAATCGAGGAAAAAACAGGCATTATCTACAAGCGACGTAGCTGTTAAATTTAAAGAAAAAACATGCGCAGTGAACGTTGCCATAAGGGCACAAAGCGCTTAACTTCGCTGTTATTGGTCCAATTGAATCGCGGAAAAAACAGGTATTATCTATAAGTGGCGTAGATGCCAAATTTAAAGAAAAAACATGCGCAATGAGCGTGGCCATAAGGGCACAAAGCGCTTAACTTCGTTGTTATTGGTCCAATTGAATTGAGGAAAAAACAGACATTATCTATAAGTAACGTAGATGTCAAATTTAAAGAAAAACATGCGCAATGATGGTTGCCATAAGGGCACAAAGCGCTTAACTTCGTTGTTATTGGTCCAATTGAATGGTGAAAAAGACAGGTATTATCTATATGTGACGTAGATGTCCAATGTAAAGAAAAGCATGCGCAATGATGGTTGCCATAAGGGCACAAAGCGCTTAACTTCGTTGTTATTGGTCAAATTAAGGGGTGAAAAAGACAGGTATTATCTATAAGTGACGTAGATGTCCAATGTAAAGAAAAGCATGCGCAATGAACGTTGCCATAAGGGCACAAAGCGCTTAACTTTGTTGTTATTGGTCCAATTGAATCGCGGAAAAAACAGACATTATCTATAAGTAACGTAGATGTCAAATTCAACTTCATCTTCTGTACTTGAAAAATGTTGATCACGCAATTGATTTTTGATTTACGGAAATGTATAAAAGTCGTTTAGACTTAGATGTAAAGAAAAGCATGCGCAATGAACGTTGCCATAAGGGCACAAAGCGCTTAACTTTGTTGTTATTGGTCCAATTGAATTGAGGAAAAAACAGACATTATCTATAAGTAACGTAGATATCAAATTTAAAGAAAAACATGCGCAATGATGGTTGCCATAAGGGCACAAAGCGCTTAACTTCGTTGTTATTGGTCCAATTGAATCGTGAAAAAGACAGGTATTATCTATATGTGACGTAGATGTCCAATGTAAAGAAAAGCATGCGCAATGATGGTTGCCATAAGGGCGCAAGGCGTTTATCTTCGTTGTTATTGGTCCAATTGAATCGCGGAAAAAACAAACATTATCTATAAGTAACGTAGATGTCAAATTTAAAGAAAAGCATGCGCAATGAACGTTGCCATAAGGGCACAAAGCGCTTAACTTCGCTGTTATTGGTCCAATTGAATAGCGAAAAAGACAGGTATTATCTATAAGTAGAGTGGATGTCAAATTTAAAGAAAAAACATGCGCAATGAGCGTGGCCATAAGGGCACAAAGCGCTTAACTTCCTTGTTATTGGTCCTATTGAATTGAGGAAAAAAACAGGCATTATCTATGAGTGACGTGGATGTCAAATTTAAAGAATAAATATGCGCAGTGAACGTTGCCATAAGGGCACAAAGCGCTTAACTTCGCTGTTATTGGTCCAATTGAATAGCGAAAAAGACAGGTATTATCTATAAGTAGCGTGGATGTCAAATTTAAAGAAAAAACATGCGCAATGAGCGTGGCCATAAGGGCACAAAGCGCTTAACTTCGTTGTTATTGGTCCAATTGAATTGAGGAAAAAACAGGCATTATCTATGAGTGACGTAGATGTCAAATTTAAAGAAAAAACATGCGCAGTGAACGTTGCCATAAAGGCATTAGCGCTTAACTTCGTAATTATTGGACCAATTGAATCGAGGAAAAAACAGGCATTATCTACAAGCGACGTAGCTGTTAAATTTAAAGAAAAAACATGCGCAGTGAACGTTGCCATAAGGGCACAAAGCGCTTAACTTCGCTGTTATTGGTCCAATTGAATCGCGGAAAAAACAGGTATTATCTATAAGTGGCGTAGATGCCAAATTTAAAGAAAAAACATGCGCAATGAGCGTGGCCATAAGGGCACAAAGCGCTTAACTTCGTTGTTATTGGTCCAATTGAATTGAGGAAAAAACAGACATTATCTATAAGTAACGTAGATGTCAAATTTAAAGAAAAACATGCGCAATGATGGTTGCCATAAGGGCACAAAGCGCTTAACTTCGTTGTTATTGGTCCAATTGAATGGTGAAAAAGACAGGTATTATCTATATGTGACGTAGATGTCCAATGTAAAGAAAAGCATGCGCAATGATGGTTGCCATAAGGGCACAAAGCGCTTAACTTCGTTGTTATTGGTCAAATTAAGGGGTGAAAAAGACAGGTATTATCTATAAGTGACGTAGATGTCCAATGTAAAGAAAAGCATGCGCAATGAACGTTGCCATAAGGGCACAAAGCGCTTAACTTTGTTGTTATTGGTCCAATTGAATCGCGGAAAAAACAGACATTATCTATAAGTAACGTAGATGTCAAATTCAACTTCATCTTCTGTACTTGAAAAATGTTGATCACGCAATTGATTTTTGATTTACGGAAATGTATAAAAGTCGTTTAGACTTAGATGTAAAGAAAAGCATGCGCAATGAACGTTGCCATAAGGGCACAAAGCGCTTAACTTTGTTGTTATTGGTCCAATTGAATTGAGGAAAAAACAGACATTATCTATAAGTAACGTAGATATCAAATTTAAAGAAAAACATGCGCAATGATGGTTGCCATAAGGGCACAAAGCGCTTAACTTCGTTGTTATTGGTCCAATTGAATGGTGAAAAAGACAGGTATTATCTATATGTGACGTAGATGTCCAATGTAAAGAAAAGCATGCGCAATGATGGTTGCCATAAGGGCACAAAGCGCTTAACTTCGTTGTTATTGGTCAAATTAAGGGGTGAAAAAGACAGGTATTATCTATAAGTGACGTAGATGTCCAATGTAAAGAAAAGCATGCGCAATGAACGTTGCCATAAGGGCACAAAGCGCTTAACTTTGTTGTTATTGGTCCAATTGAATAGCGAAAAAGACAGGTATTATCTATAAGTAGAGTGGATGTCAAATTTAAAGAAAAAACATGCGCAATGAGCGTGGCCATAAGGGCACAAAGCGCTTAACTTCCTTGTTATTGGTCCTATTGAATTGAGGAAAAAAACAGGCATTATCTATGAGTGACGTGGATGTCAAATTTAAAGAATAAATATGCGCAGTGAACGTTGCCATAAGGGCACAAAGCGCTTAACTTCGCTGTTATTGGTCCAATTGAATAGCGAAAAAGACAGGTATTATCTATAAGTAGCGTGGATGTCAAATTTAAAGAAAAAACATGCGCAATGAGCGTGGCCATAAGGGCACAAAGCGCTTAACTTCGTTGTTATTGGTCCAATTGAATTGAGGAAAAAACAGGCATTATCTATGAGTGACGTAGATGTCAAATTTAAAGAAAAAACATGCGCAGTGAACGTTGCCATAAAGGCATTAGCGCTTAACTTCGTAATTATTGGACCAATTGAATCGAGGAAAAAACAGGTATTATCTACAAGCGACGTAGCTGTTAAATTTAAAGAAAAAACATGCGCAGTGAACGTTGCCATAAGGGCACAAAGCGCTTAACTTCGCTGTTATTGGTCCAATTGAATCGCGGAAAAAACAGGTATTATCTATAAGTGGCGTAGATGCCAAATTTAAAGAAAAAACATGCGCAATGAGCGTGGCCATAAGGGCACAAAGCGCTTAACTTCGTTGTTATTGGTCCAATTGAATTGAGGAAAAAACAGACATTATCTATAAGTAACGTAGATGTCAAATTTAAAGAAAAACATGCGCAATGATGGTTGCCATAAGGGCACAAAGCGCTTAACTTCGTTGTTATTGGTCCAATTGAATGGTGAAAAAGACAGGTATTATCTATATGTGACGTAGATGTCCAATGTAAAGAAAAGCATGCGCAATGATGGTTGCCATAAGGGCACAAAGCGCTTAACTTCGTTGTTATTGGTCAAATTAAGGGGTGAAAAAGACAGGTATTATCTATAAGTGACGTAGATGTCCAATGTAAAGAAAAGCATGCGCAATGAACGTTGCCATAAGGGCACAAAGCGCTTAACTTTGTTGTTATTGGTCCAATTGAATCGCGGAAAAAACAGACATTATCTATAAGTAACGTAGATGTCAAATTCAACTTCATCTTCTGTACTTGAAAAATGTTGATCACGCAATTGATTTTTGATTTACGGAAATGTATAAAAGTCGTTTAGACTTAGATGTAAAGAAAAGCATGCGCAATGAACGTTGCCATAAGGGCACAAAGCGCTTAACTTTGTTGTTATTGGTCCAATTGAATTGAGGAAAAAACAGACATTATCTATAAGTAACGTAGATATCAAATTTAAAGAAAAACATGCGCAATGATGGTTGCCATAAGGGCACAAAGCGCTTAACTTCGTTGTTATTGGTCCAATTGAATGGTGAAAAAGACAGGTATTATCTATATGTGACGTAGATGTCCAATGTAAAGAAAAGCATGCGCAATGATGGTTGCCATAAGGGCGCAAGGCGTTTATCTTCGTTGTTATTGGTCCAATTGAATCGCGGAAAAAACAAACATTATCTGTAAGTAACGTAGATGTCAAATTTAAAGAAAAGCATGCTCAGTGAACGTTGCCATAAGGGCACAAAGCGCTTAACTTCGCTGTTATTGGTCCAATTGAATAGCGAAAAAGACAGGTATTATCTATAAGTAGAGTGGATGTCAAATTTAAAGAAAAAACATGCGCAATGAGCGTGGCCATAAGGGCACAAAGCGCTTAACTTCCTTGTTATTGGTCCTATTGAATTGAGGAAAAAAACAGGCATTATCTATGAGTGACGTGGATGTTAAATTTAAAGAAAAAATATGCGCAGTGAACGTTGCCATAAGGGCACAAAGCGCTTAACTTCGCTGTTATTGGTCCAATTGAATAGCGAAAAAGACAGGTATTATCTATAAGTAGCGTGGATGTCAAATTTAAAGAAAAAACATGCGCAATGAGCGTGGCCATAAGGGCACAAACCGCTTAACTTCGCTGTTATTGGTCCAATTGAATAGCGAAAAAGACAGGTATGATCTATAAGTGACGTAGATGTCAAATTTAAAGAAAAGCATGCGCAATGAACGTTGCCGTAAGGGCATTAACGTTCAACTTCGTTATTATTGGTTCAATTTAATTGCGGAAAAGACAGGTATTATCTAGAAGTAGCGTGCAATGAACGTGGCCAAAAGGGCACAAAGCGCTTAACTTCGCTGTTATTGGTCCAATTGAATCGCGGAAAAAACCGGTATCAGGTAAAAGTGACGTAGATGTCAAATTTAAAGAAAAAACATGTGCAATGGACGTTGCCATAAGGGCACAAAGCGCTTAACTTCATTATTATTGGTCCAATTGAATGACGAAAAAGACAGATATCATGTAAAGGGGACATAGACGCTAAATTTAAAGAAAAGCATGCGCAATGAACGTTGTCATAAAGGCATTAGCGTTTAACTTCGTTATTATTGGTCCAATTTAATTATGAAAAAGGTAGGTATTATCTATAAGTGCCGTAGATGTCAAATTTAAAGAAAAACCTGCGCAATGAACGTGGCCATAAGGACACAAAGCGTTTATCTTCGTTGTTATTAATCCAATTGAATTGAGGAAAAAAACAGGCATTATCCACAAGCAACGTAGATGCTAATTTTACGAAAAAATTGCTTGATCATGATTGGATAATTATGTCACGTGATCTATATCTAGAGGGGGTTATTATATAATATTTATTAATAACGCTTGGAGGGATTATTGCTTTAAGACATGCGTCGTCAAGACAAACATATTTGGGAAAAAGTCCTTAAATTTGAAGAAAGACTCAAGCAACTTCGTAAAGATATTAAACTGTACGAAGACAAAGAAAACGTTATAAAGCAGTTGGGCGATTTAAATTTGGACAATACAAGAATACCGAAAAAAGCACTATGTTGCTGTTACCCCTTAAGACGAATTCAACCAACACCAGTTCTTCAGGTGCCGGTGACGCCATGGATGGACAATTAAATGGTGAAATTAACAAGACATTTACAATATCGTGCCTCACGTTATAAATGTATTCAAAGAAGGTTTCGATCCTCATGTAATGTTGCAATAAACAACTAAAAATATGCAAAAGGTGTTTCATTAAAACTCAAAAATTTTTCATATCATTTATTAAAAATCAAAAAAAATTTCATTTCACCATGTGTAATATTTTGCGAAGAAAACAAAAAAATTGTGCTGAAAGAGTATATAATAAAGAACGAAGCGTTTAATTATTTTTTTATTATATTCAATTTACTTGGTAGGTACATTTTATTCATAAAAAGATATAATTTTTGTCAATAAGGTTTTCAATTATTCTTTTAACCCTACGCTGGGACAGGGTATGTTAAATAGATTCCAACTAAATTGTCCAGCTTCAACAACTTTTTTCGTATATTCACTATATTTGTAATATACGTTTAAGTTTTTGTTGAAAAAGTAAATGAAACCATCTATATATCTAAACGCTGATGTCAAGTCCATCGGTATACCGGGAAATTGATCGGTTATACGTCCACGACTAATTATTTCTCCAGGATCATTATTGTATTCTACATAGGAAACGTTATTATAGAAAACAAAAGTTCTACCACTATTTGATTGAAATAACGCATTAATATAAGCATCTGAGGGCACAGGTAAATAATAATCATTTTGAATATTTAAATTTGGAAATGAGGCTACATAACATTTTCGATTACCAAACGTTATTAAATCCCCCGCAGAATTTTGAAAAATGTGAGAAAATGGGGTCGAGGAAGTCTTAAGTTCATTGGGTAGATAATTAATTAACGGCTCAGGACTTGAAGGTATGAGCATACTATTTAAATCAAATTTCCACAAAGATGTATTAAATCCGACGTACAATCGATAATTAGGAAACGTTGGAGCTGTTGCAAGAAACATGAAATCAGGTGATTTAATATTACATAAATTTTTGTATTGAAGTGAAACAGTCATCGGCGCCTTAACAGAAGAAGAAGAAGAAGAAGAAGAAGAAGAAGAAGAAGAAGAAGAAGAAGAAATGTGTTTTCGAGTGGTTGGAGGATAAATTGTACTCGTTGTCGTTGTCGTTGTTGTCGGCGTTCGTCGTCGTCGTGGACCATACAAGAATTCTAATGCATTCTTATCATCTTCATCTAGAGGAGTTAATTTTTGCTGATACCATGGAAACATAATTGCAGACTCTACTTCACTATGTCCTAACCCAAGGGTGTGACCGATTTCATGTACCAACACCATAAGAAAGCTTACTTGACCATCAGGAACATTATCATCATCATCCCCAAAATACCATTGCTCGCCAGCATCCATATGAATTTCAATACATCCATTAGCACTAGGAAAATGTGCGTGAGCCAATATTTTCCCAGGCCCATCAAAGTTTTGTGGACATCGATGGTGACCTGTGCAGCTTTCTCGAAAATCATGTTTTTTGGGTACGACGGTTATAGTAATATCGGGTTTCGGTGTTGGAAATTGAACTAGTTGAAAATTGAAATTGGAATCACGTTCCCATATTGCAAAAGCCCTTTGAGCTGTTAAAAGATGTTCCGAACGGGCTTGAGGAAAATACCATCGCAAACTCGTTTTATTTTTCCATCTTGATATCGTTGTAAATGAATTTTCACCAACAGTACATCTAGGTTTATTAATTAATTGAATAGTGGCAGCGTTCAGAGTTCCATCCACAGGTAGATTATATTTTTCTTGAAAATTTGCTAACACATTTTTAAGGCTATCACCTACGATTTCATTTTGATTAATGTAGCCAAACCGTTGCAAAAATGATACAAAATATTCTAGAGTAACGTTCGCAGAATTTGCGTGGGCTGTTAAGAGAAGCAGTACAAGTACTTTACCAACACACATGTTGAATATAAATGAAAATGTAAGAAATGTGTACGTATATATATTTTACATTTATTCTTATAAATTTTTTAAAAAGAGAGAGAGAGAGAGAGAGACTTTTAATTACCATACAGGATGAAGTCAAAAAGGTCACGTAAACGCCACGTAAAACATCAAAAACGTCACACACGTCACGTAAACGTCACACACGTCACGTTTTACGTCACGCACCTCACGTTTTACGTCACGCACCTCACGTTTTACGTCACGCGCGTCACGCACCTCACGTTTTACGTCACGCGCGTCACGCACCTCACGTTTTACGTCACGCACCTCACGTTTTACGTCACGCACCTCACGTTTTACGTCACGCACCTCACGTTTTACGTCACGCACCTCACGTTTTACGTCACGCGCGTCACGCACCTCACGTTTTACGTCACGCACCTCACGTTTTACGTCACGCACCTCACGTTTTACGTCACGCACCTCACGTTTTACGTCACGCACCTCACGTTTTACGTCACGCACCTCACGTTTTACGTCACGCACCTCACGTTTTACGTCACGCACCTCACGTTTTACGCCACGCACCTCACGTTTTACGTCACGCACCTCACGTTTTACGCCACGTGAACGTCAAATGTTTAACCTATTTTTTAGAGATACACTACAAGTTATTATTACCAATGTAATATAGTTAAATAAAGTGTAAATAAAATTTTATGTGAGATGCTCCTTTGTAAAACCGGATTATCTAGCGTCACAGTTATGCAAATGGGTACCTAATTTGTGCAACTTATAAAATTATTGCATAAGACTTTTCACAGACGTGCTGTTACACGTGTCACCCCCTCTTGTAATAATGAACTCGCCCACGAGCGCAGCCATGTTGAATTTTGAAAACTTAAAAACAATACGAAATTATCAAAACCGCGAATGAAGTGATAACCTAGAAACACGTATTTTATTGAGAACGAGTATTTCTTAAAACATCGCGAAAAAGCCCCTTTTCACGTGAACATACCGTGATTATTAGACCCCCACTCACTTTTTTATCTTTCCATTTGTATATGTGGTAACGAAATAAAACAGAGAGTACAATTAACACAAGTCGTTCGGTCCTAAACAATCGAGATGGAAAAAATTGAATTTCTTATAGGTAAAAGAGCTGTAAATAAAATATTGCGTTTACCTGTAAAAGATCTTTTAATTGAACAATGGAGTCAAGAAACTAGAATATCTTGTTACATCCTCTACATCGGTGATGAAGTTGCAGCGTTCGCCTTATTATCAAGATGTGATTTCGATCCATTAGGACAACATGATGTTCCCAGAATATTAAATTATATATATACATTTGGCAAACACAGAAGAAAAGGTTACGCATGCAAAATAGTTCAACATCTAATGAAAACAGGGAATCAGTTTACAACATTTTGCAGCAATCCGTGGTCAGAAGGAGTCTTTACAAAATGCAACTGTACCAATTACGGTGAAAATAATTATTCAATAATGTTTAGATATCCTTAATAAATCATATTAAAACAAAAAAAAGGTTTTTAATTTATGAGTAAAAAAGGTTGTTGAATGAAAATTAAACAAATAGTCAAACTGGATTGAAAAATGTTGATAAGAAATATTCTTTTTTATTTATAGAAAAATCCGTTAAATGTGATTGTACCATAAAATGGGAAAGCTAAATACCATTCAGGCCTAACACACTGAATGTGCTATGGAGTTAAGAAATATAGAATCCCCACCCATTTTTTTCATACTAATAAATATTAAGACTTTCTCCGGTGAAGTTAGTCAGGCAGTCATCATGCAGTTTACAGAAGAATCAAAAGTGAAAAATATCTATTTGGGTGAATAAAGGTTCTACCTGAATAAATCGAATACGAAATATGTCGCAGTGAGTCTGTCGCATGATTTAAATTTTGCTCCGTGTGTGAAAATATCTGCAAACAAAGGAAACTGTATCGTGTTTAGTGAAAAAGAGTGGAAGGAGTTTTTATCCTTCAAAGAAACTATTGAAGATTTTATAACAGCGGGAAAGCAGGAATCAATAGATGTTAGCCGGTTTTTGTTACAGTTTGAAAATTTTGAAAGCATTACTGTTTTGAAAGTATTAACTGGACATGCTACTGTCTGGTTAGGATCAATTTCCCTTTCCGAGCTCTGGAGATGCTTACCCTTAATTACGCACAACATTGAAGTATTAAAAAGCCAGCAGTTTGTAGGTTCCTTAAAAATTTTACAAATGGCGGTTAAAAACAAGGAAGATATCATCAACACAGCTCTTACTACAATGGAGCCTATAAAACAAGCGCATCCGATTACATATAGTTTATTACTAGAACTTATATTCAAATACCCCGATGTTCTTAAAGAAAAGATATGAAGAAAGTAACTTTTAATGAAGATTACAATCACGTTCACATATGGGAATCATTAGATGTTGAAACAAGTGATTGGGAATCAAGATATCTTAATCAACGACGTTTTAAACGCCGAATAGAAGAAGCTGCTAAAATTATTAATCCCGTTTTAAATATAACTCATAGAAATAAAATGTATAATACTTTACAAAATAAAACATTTAAACAATAGAATTTTTGTCTATCCAAGACTGATTTTGTATAGAATCTTATGGAAAATACGAACAAATTTAGCAATTCAAGGGGCATTTTTTTAATAACCTTCAAACTTATCGTTGTCCCTCATAGTGGGGGTATATAAATACAAGTGGGTGCGAACCTACATTTTATTCAGTCGTGTGCACCTACAATTTAAATCAACCAACAACAACAACATGAGTAGTCAAGATAGTGGTTATAGTTCTTGTGAAATTGTTTTTGAAAGTGACTCGGCATCGTCATCATCGTCGCCGTCGCCAACACCTCCTTCACCTTATGCAGTGACGCTTAATGATTGTGTTGAGGAAATCGACCAAGCTTTAATTTCATACGAGTATGCTACTAAATTGGAGCGATACCATCTACTGGAAACGAACTTTTCCCTAAGAAGTTATGCACTTTTGTGCGGAATAAGTCCGACCAGAACCTTTAATCCTGCAATAACGCTAACACCTTTACTTCGACCCGGAAGAATTTCGTTTGGTACATTTGAGTGGACTACTTTTATTGAATTGCTGCGCCAGAGATATGATGACTTTTTTCACGAGAATCTACCGTCACCTCCTGACGAATACGATCCTGTAGTTTTCCCTTGTGGAGACTTTTGTAAAGTTACTCAATTAGTGTACGACGATACCAAGTTTCTACTTGCAAACAAACATGGAGTCGAGTTCTATCTGGACGAGGATGATGTTTCCGACATCCTTGAAGCAAATTGCAATTTGGTGAAGAACTACATTTCGTTGCTAGAAGACTTGAACTTTAATACATTCTACTGTAATTTAATAGACTCTACACGAGCTTATTTTGCTGTTAATTTCAATAGTATTTGTGTCGACGACGATGACGCCACTAGTAGATTTAATACTTTAATTTTAATTTGTGCTGTTATGCCAAATTGTTTAGAAAAAAATGCTCTACAAGAGTACATGTATTACTATAAAGATGATGTAATTAATGATATATTAAATCATTGTTCAAATTAAAAAAATGTACCAAGTTTTTTGAAATAAAACACTTCTTTCTTATATTTTATTTTTTATTACCCAAGCAAACTACAAATAATACAGTAAGCAAACATATATAACTAATACATAAAAACTATAAATAATTTATTAGGTACACATAGTTCAGTCTGAAAATCGCACTCGTTTATTTTCATGTAAATCATATCGAAACCAAGCACAATATTTCTGCATATTCAATAAATATTTCAAAATTATGGCAAGCTAATAATCAGTAATCACATCTTAATTTATTAAAATTTTGAAAAACTTTCCCCGTTAAACTCCACGGTAGGGCAAAAAAAAGAAAAAATTAACTTTTATATCCCCACGGAAGGGTGTCATGTGACTGGGGAAGTAATTGACGCTTATCATCATAGGGGCTAAGTCCAATTTTGGTCTGACTTATGCTATATACATCATGCAAATAAGATCGAATAGTGTGTTGTGTAATATATTTTTTATTATTATTTTGCAAACAATTTAGGTAATCCTCGAATATGATTTTATTTTTTACGACATTGGACTTAACCCCCTTTGATTTTTTCACTACTTTGCCACCTTGCACTTTATAACTATACATTTTTGATCGTAATCCCACAAAATGTGTCATAATTTTACCATTAGCTTCATCCTTCATTAAACCGGGAATTTTTTTATTTACTAAAGGAATCTTATAGGCGTTATTTGAGGGGTAATCTGAAGTGTCAAATTTTTCTAAATGATCTTCAATAAGACTTTTGTAAACGTCATCGCAATTTAATTCGTAAATAAAACTATCGGTGTCAGTGTACATTAATTTTACATTTTCCACCCCCATAGTTGGTAACATGAAATTATAGTGAAAATCATACATACAGGTTTTAGAAATGTCCAGGATAGCCATGCCGATATACAGGGGTTTGTTGAAGAGTAGTTCAGCCTTCTTTAATTCGATAGCCATGAGTTTGTCGTCAAAAACTCTTCGATTATGGAATCGTGGGCTGGCTATCAAATTTTTTGCACCGTAACGACCCTCGTAAGAAGTAAGTAATTTCACTACCCTATGGAGTCTGATGTTTTCCATCGTCTTACCGAATACGGCATTATTAGCGAGTTTGAACTGGGTTTTTTTAAAATTGCTTGTGGCTACAGTCCTTAAGCGAGTATTCAGCTCGATATAGGACTGCAGCCAAGCCGATTGTTTGAATTTTAGTACTTTGTGAATTTTCGTTAATTTTAACCCGTGTTCGAGGGCTTGTTTTAAATTACGATAATGCAGAGTGTATTGTTTTTTCGGGTAAAGGGTGGTCATTAATTTGGACAATTTGGAACCACCGGGAGGTTTACGGTGTTCTGGACAAAATGGGAAATCTTTGTGCTCGTCATGTAAACTTTCGGGATACTCTAAATCAACTTGTAAAATATATCCGACGGGTGAATCGTCGGGAATCTGAGTAATGTCGATGTTTGTATTGGGCTCCCATTCAAACCCCCCGTAGGGGAGGAACTGTGACATTGCCCACCCATATAAATTGTTTACGTCAAAGTACATAAGGTACTTGGACGGCTTAGAAGAATCATATTCAGGCATATATTTATTGTTGGCTTCAGAATATCTGTTTGAACAAACAGATATTCCTCCACGTATTGATGCCTCAACAAACAACAACATGTCAACATCTTTTAAAATTTGTAATTTACATTTCGTGTACTTGAGCATGCAATCCCAATTATATCCGGGCATAGTATAGTACCATGCCGGATCTAGTTGGTAAGTTTCCAGAGCAGTTGTTCGAAAGTTTTCCATAACGTCACAAAGAAGGAGAATGTCGGTTCGCATATACAAATCTGCATATTCGCCTAAATTTTGAATTTGGAAAGCTTGCCAAACGTTTTGCGCATGAGTGTAATCATCCGCGGAAATATGACAATCATTTAATTTGTTGTAAAAACTCTCAATTGCTGGAAGACTAGTGGTATCATTTAGCTTATCAATACTATCAATGTAATCGTATGGAAAAACACCTTTCCTCGTCAACAGTTTGAACGTTTTATTAGTCAAGTTACCAAATTCCCCTTTTAATGTAATCAACTCCTCTATTTTTAGTGTAGACACCAACTCATCGAGACTGGTACCCAAAAATCTAAAGGAGTCTATATAGCGAAATTTAATTTTAGTTTCTGGTTCATACTGCGTAAAAGAAATGTATTTTTCCATGTTCACGGGTAGTACACTCAAGGGTCCACGTTTAGCAAGATCTCTAATAATAAAATGGCTGTCGTATCCGCTAAGATTATGGAAAACTATGGGCACTACAAATAGTTTTTTGAAGTTCAGATTGCACGATTGATGTGCGAACCCTCTAAATAATCCCGTAAAATGATCGTGGTCTTTAACGATGATGTCTTTTTCTTTAAACCTATTGTCGCAAATGTGACAGCAGACACCGTTTGCGACGACAGTAGGCATACAAATAGGAACAATATTTAATAATTTAGATTCAATAAATTTCGCGACTTCTAACATTTGATTCGCAAACCAGTCCATGCAATCTTCCCCTCTATAACTATTGTAGTAGGAAATCTTATTATCATAGCTGCATTTTAAGTAGAATCCTGCACTAAATGTTTTATGGTGTTGATACTTTGTAGTTGTATGAGATATCTTTTTATCACACTTTTCTAAAATTGACTCGAAATCGGCATAAACGACAAAAGGACATTTCTGCTTGTATACTTGATTTTTAAATTCGACGTTATCATATGGGGGGAAAGAAATTTTACAATCATTGCTGTTTATGCATAAAATTTCGTGGTCCGTTAATTTTTTTTCGTTTTGAAAATAGTTTAAGCACCTATCGCAAATAAATTTTTTAGGATGGCTTTTGCTAAGTTGACTTGAAACTAGTCTAGACATATTTTTAATCCAACAATAATGATATTTAATGGTGTTGGTAGTAGTGTCCTCGTTGTTGACGGGAGGAGCCTCGTAGTCGTTTAATTTTGGAAAATATTCATCTTGAATTAAAAGTAAATTTACATGACGTGACAGTTTATTTTTAGTTAAACGTGCAGGTACCACTTCGTAAAATGACTTTTTATTAGTTTGATTTAGTTCTAAAACGTAAACGTTTACAGAGATATCATTCAACTTTTCAAATTTTGAAATTTGTGTTAGTTTCATAGGCAATTCTAAACCAGCTGTATTCAAAACTGTACTATAATGAGGGTAATTATATGTATATTCAGAGTGTTTTTTAGCAGGAAACAAAAAACTCGTTACGGCCCAGTAAAAACACGCCAGGTCTGTATTTTTGACGTTTATGCATGCCTTTTTCACAAATATTTCTTTTGGCAGTGGAATGAAGGATGAACCGTTCCCAATTTCAAATTTGTTAATAGCTACTTCCAATAAATTTATTTTTGACAACGCCCACCCACTGTCTTTTTCTTGAAATTCCGAAAGTTTGTTTAAAATAAAATCTACAATGCTTTTATATTCTTGCGCTAAATCTGTCCCCAAATCAACAACGAAATTTGGGGATCCAAAGTATTTAATGTCAATTACTTCCCTGCCATCACTATCATTTTTTAAAAAATCGCCACAAAATGTAACATTTACTTTGAGCGACGGTGTATCATTTTTTAAAATTTTACAAATTTTTAATTTAAATAAATTAAAAGCTGCCTTCAAAAAATCTTTTATCTCTTTATGTTTTAAATTTACAATGACCCCCGTTCTAATTCTATTGTTAAAAATCGCGTTGACGTCTTCCCATTTAACGCCCCCTTTAGTACCGAGCCCCTGTCTAATGCCCTCCCCTACTACATGAGAAGACGCTAATTTAATAATACACCGTAACCTTTTCAACTGCCCCATTTTGGCGTAAATTTTTCTTTTTTGCCCTACCGTGAAATTAAATTTTTTTACAGCTAAAGAGCATTTTCTGAGGTGAGTACTGATTTGTTGTAGCCATTTGTTTTTATTGGAATATGTCGAAATATTGTGCTTGGTTGTTTTAAGAAGGTCTTCGATTTTTTTAAACGTAAGTGCGAAATTCATGACTGAACTCACCTAATTTTTTTCTATTCTGAATAAGGTCCTCGGAGCACAGCTCTTGGATATCTCGTGCAGGCCAATAAAAATTAAACTGAAGCCCCCTTTGTTTAGATCGTCGATGTGGTTCTTGTAAATTTCGGTAGACCTTTTGGGTAGAAAGGTGACGACGTTCTCCTCCAATTCCACTAGGATGGATTCCCCTCCAAATTTGGATTTGGTGAGCTGAACACGATAAATTTTCTTTGGGATGTTGGGTTGCAGGTCCTTTAGCTTAATTATGGGCTTGTTTTCGGTATCTGTAGATGAGGTAAATTCGTTTAATTTTTCAAGAAAACTCATCTAAAATAATAATAAAAAAATGGAATACTAGCATGAAAAAACCACCGAAAAAAACACTTACTTTAAAAGCTTAAAGATGTGGATGACAAAAAAAAGTCTTAGCCGGATTGCAGCTAACAGCAAAAAAATGTGGAGCACTGGTACAAATTACTGAAAAAATCAAAAATTTGTACTGTTAAAATTGCAAAAATAGTTTTAAAAAAAATTAACTTATTTAACACTTTGAAGTTTAGATTTTTGAAATTTACTACAAAAAATGTAGAGCACTGGTACAAAAACAAGTTTTAAAAAGTCTTAGATGGATTGAAGCTTTACAGCAAAAAAATGTAGATCACTGGTACAAATTACTAAAAAAATCAAAAATTTGTACTGTTAAAATTACAAAAAAAGTTTTTTTAAAAAATGAACTTATTTAACACTTTGAAGTTTAGATTTTGAAATTTACTACAAAAAATGTAGAGCACTGGTACAAAAACAAGTTTTAAAAAATTAAAATTAAATGTACTTACAATAACTCCAACTGGAAACTGTTCACTGAACACTAACTGGCAGCACAATGTAAAAAACAACTGGAAACAGCTCACTGAATTCTAACTGGTAGCAGCAGCAGCACTGTTGAAGAGACTTTTACGACTGAATTGTCGATTGATTCGGCTTCGGCTTTTATAGCACTCGAGAAAAACAACAACATTATCTGTGGGAAGATAACTAAATTCGTTTCGTGGAAATGTGGTTGTATTTTTCACCGTTATCAGCCTTATCTAATTTTTATCCAGGAAGCTACATCCTGTGGGAACGGATGTAGATGTTTGTGCTAGAATTTGTTTTCTGTAAATGTGGTTTTATTTTTTCGCGTTATCAGGCTTATCTAATTTTTATAGGGAGGCTTCATCCGGTATAACCGTTAAAGTATGTTTTTAAATTTTTTTAGAAAATGTAGATTGCAGGACCGTATTTAAAAAATTTTAGTTTGAAAAAAATTTTAAATTATTAAAAGTTTATGTTTTTAAATTTTTTCAGAAAATGTAGATTGCAGGGTCGTATTTAAAAAATTTTTAGTTTGAAAAAAAAGAAATTTTAAAAAATCTTGAATTTGGAGTAATAAAATTTTGTGTGTTATTAAAATATTTATTTAACACTTTGAAGTTTAGCTTTTGAAATTTACTTAACTTAAGCAAGTTCAATTTTCGGAGGAATATTATAACACTATTGGCAAAAATTATATCTTTTTTATTAATAAAATGCAAAATATTATATAATAACCCCCTCTAGATCACGTGACATAATTATCCAATCATGATCAAGCAATTTTTTTCATAAATTTGACATCTACGCCACTCATAGATAATGCCTGTCTTTTCCGCGATTCAATTGGACCCATAACAAGGAAGTTAAGCGCTTTGTGCCCTTTTGGCCACGTTCATTGCACATGTTTTTTCTTTAAATTTGACATCTACGCTACTTATAGATAATGCCTGTTTTTTCCACGATTCAATTGGACCAATAACAACGAAGTTAAGCGCTTTGTGCCCTTATGGCAACGTTCATTGCGCATGTTTTTTCTTTAAATTTGACATCTACGTCACTCATAGATAATGCCTGTTTTTTCCGCGATTCAATTGGACTAATAACAGCGAAGTTAAGCGCTTTGTGCCCTTATGGCAACATGTGACAGATGACAGATGACAGGTGACTTCTTCTTTTTTTTTGGCTGAACTGCCAACACGTTCAAGACCAGTATTTCTAGTGACAGGTCACAGATGAGAGGTGACAGATGACAGGTGACATGTGACTTCTTCTTTTTTGGCTGAACTGTCAACACGTTCAAGACCAGTATTTCTAGTGACAGGTCACAGATGACTTCTTCTTTTTGGCTGAACTGCCAACACGTTCAAGACCAGTATTTCTAGTGACAGGTCACAGAAGTGAGGTGACAGATGACAGGTGACATGTGACTTCTTCTTTTTTGGCTGAACTGCCAACACGTTCAAGACTAGTATTCTTGGACTAAAAATGGCCGCCGCCGCCGCCGCTCTCCAACGCCATCTACTAACACTTTGTGGAACTTTAGCACCACCAACGCCACCTAGTGACAGTTTCTGGAACTTTGGCACCACTGACGCCCTCTAGTGACAGTTTCTGGAACTTTGGCACCACTGACGCCCTCTAGTGGCAGTTTTGGGAAATTTGGCGCCATCTGGTGACAGATGACATGTGACAGATGACATGGGACAGATGACAGGTGACATGGCGCGCGCATGCGCACTGCGGGACGAGCGCACTGCGCATGCGCGGGCCAGAACGCACTTAGCTCTACTACTGCATACTTTTCTGTATACACACAAATTCGGTTCCTGCTGTATGACGCCGTTGACGACTTTTTCTTGTGTTGTCTCCAAGTCATAGAAAACAAACAAAAAATCTTTAATTTGAGGAGATTTTTTGTCAGGTTGCATATAACACAAATGGTCTTCGGGTTGTTTCGATTTACAAATCTTGCACTAAAATTCGCCGCAGATATGATTGTGACTAGTGCATAATTTAAAACAATTCAGCTTTTTATTTTTTTGCAAACAGTATTCAAATGTGCTTCATAGCACTCGTCACCGTAAAAATCTCTTCGGCGTTCAATACAGCCTCTTTTTACAACATCTTTATTGCATGCAGGTGATTTTTTGCATGCAAAACATATTCCCTCACATTTATGTTTATCTTTATTACTGTATGGAGTGCGGCAGGCTTCACAAAAATATGTACACATAAATGCGGCTGTTAGCGAAGTAATTACGTTGTAATGGCCTTCATGGAAAATTAGATTTAAAGCAGGGCCGTCATTTCCTCCTTCAAAAATAACGTCACGCCCTTTGGTACCATATCGATAAACTATAATCTTATAATTTTTTAGATGCTGTTGAAACTGCTGAAGTTCGGTAATTCCGCAGCCCTCTGGAGTAATCAGAACGCCACTGGATTTTGTCAGTTCAAGAGCTTTGGCGGTCTGGAGTCTACTGCCACACCGAATTTTTGCGTAGTCTGGATCCCTACTTTGAAAAGCCATACTGACGACTAAAGCGCGAGGTAAGCATAGGTTATCTTTGTTATTTATTGAAATAATACCTTTACGATTTTTACATTCTTCGTTAAAAGTATTATAATTTCGCCCCCGGCCTCTTCCTACAGGCATTTTTGCAGTAGTAATCCCCAAACAGAAGGTTTCCGTATTCATCCCGGTCGAATTTGACTGGTATATGGATGAAATTTTCTTCCACACGTCATCAACTGTCACCTGAGATGCAGGTTTAAAAACTACCCATCCTTGCCCCCTTGAAAAATCTTTGGAACAGAAAGTAAATCCAACATAATCCTCCAAGTCCACGTTTTCTGTCCCCTTTAAAACAATATCCTCTATTGCATTTTTCACCCAACTTAGGGGCTCCGCCCCAATAGGGATAGGTTTAATTTTAAATTCCAAAGTTCGGCCCTGGACCCCAAATTTTCGGATTTGTTTTGTAACATCCTTAATAATTTCAAAATTCGCCATTTTCAGAAATATTCAAAATTGTTGCTTATCACTGTGCGATAGCTAATCAGTAACTGATAGGAATGATCACACACACCTGTACTTATACTTTTTAAATTTTGTAGTGCCGTGTGCAAAAAGGGTCACGTGACCTAATTAGCCAAGCAGGTGAAATTGCATTTTTCGTAAACTAGAAAGACTTTATTCAAAAATATTTTAAAAACTAAAACTAAAATTCATTTCATATCTAAAAAACAATGTATTTAAGACATTCCGGTTGTAGATTATGAAAAATAAAGAATAATTCTTATCGACATTTTTCGTAGTGCCGTGTGCAAAGGGTCACGTGATATAATCATCCAAGCCGGTGAAATTGCATTTTTCGTAAACTAGACAGACTTTATTCAGAAATATTTTAAATCAAATAATCACGATATGTTCACACGAAAAAAAGAGCTTTTTCGCTATATTTTTAAGAAATACTCTAAACACCTGTTATAATAAACACTTTAACTGACACACCGGATGAAGCCTCGCGATAAAATTAGAAAAGACTGATAACGTGCACGAGAACACGTTTTCAGGTTATCACTTCATTCATGGTTTGATAAATACGATTTAAACGAAATAAGATTACTAATAAATTAAATTAAAAATAGCTGTAAGAATCAATTTTGTATTGTAGATTTTCTAAAATTTATCAAAAATTTCCGATTAGACAGAACGGCAGTAGAGAAAACAACGGACGAGTTCATTATTAAAAAGGGATTTTGATAAATGCTAGCAATAAATAATTTCGTATTGTTTTTAAGTTTTCAAAATTCAACATGGCTGCGCTCGTGGGGGTGATGTGTGTAACAACGCGTACGTGACGTACGTCACGTTCTTCGACGTCTGCGTCACGTTTTTTGACGTCTCCGTCACGTTTTTTAACGTCTGCGTCACGTTTTTTAACGTCTGCGTCATGTTTTTTAACGTCTGCGTCACGTTTTTTAACGTCTGCGTCACGTTTTTTAACGTCTGCGTCACGTTTTTGACGTCTGCGTCACGTTTTTTAACGTCTGCGTCACATTTCCGACGTCTGCGTCACGTTTTTGGACGTCTGCGTCACGTTATTAACGTTTGCGTCACGTTTTTGGACGTCTGCGTCACTTCTAAATAATACCTGTCTTTTCCGCGATTCAATTGCACCAATAATAACAAAGTTAACCGCTTTGTGCCCTTATGGCAACGTTCATTACACATGCTTTTCTTTAAATTTGACATCTACGTCACTTATAGATAATACCAGTTTTTTCCGCGATTCAATTGTACCAATAACAAATTTATTTAATCATATTACACCTGTATAATAATTTTCAGGTTTATCACAATTCTTCTTATCCCCTATATAATTTTATTCATTCTTACCCGGTGTATTCTCGATAAAGACACTTCGAGAGAGAGAGAGAGAGAGACAGCTCAGGTTCGAATTATGTTTTATAGGATTCGCTAGTATGGTTGAAACAGATTTTATCTTGAAGTTGTAATATTCTATACCAAACAACATGAATTGTTTTTAAATATATTATTTAGGATTTGTATTGCTTATGAGAGAGAGTGTGTGTGTGTGTGGGGCTTTTTCATTAAATTAATCTTTTCTTAACCGGTGAGTTAGTTGTTTCGTTTGTATAAACATCATTTTAAACAGAACACAATATTTTTTATACTTAACATCAGAAACCGTGAGAAGGTAGCAATTGTTTCTGTCAGAAAAAAGATAGGAATAGGTGGTAACAGGGCTTAAAAGAAGACAAGCGGATGATTTTTAAAATTTTTATTTTGGGTCCTTTACTCTTCATTTTACCCTATGACATATTTAAATTTAATAAATTGTAAAATGTAAAATATATTTTACGGAAAGTTACCTGTTGTCGGCGGAGCTGCGGCCGGCGCATTTTCTAGCTCCCTAAAATTGAATTATTAGCATTACAGCGAATAAGGGTAAAAATTAAATCTTACTCATCCTCCTCAGCCTCCTTCGCCTCCCCCTCCTCCTCCTCCTCCTCCTCCTGCTCCTCTTCCTCCTCATCCTCAACATCGAGCCTAAAACATAATTAAATATAATAAATGTAAAATAATTGTTTCACCCGAATTACCTGTATAATTCAGGCTCGCCCTGTATTTCCAGCACGCTAAAATCAAATTATTGGTATTTCAATATTTAATATTGTTGAGTAAATCTTACTCATCCTCCGCCTCATTGTCGCTGAACCTGTAACATAATTAAATATGATAAAATGTAAAAAATGTATATTTTTTAGTAACTTACCCAATTAAAGGAGGCTCCCCCTCAAATTCTAGGTCCCTAAAATTGAAATATTAGTAACATCAACATTTAAAAGTGAAAGTATATCTTACTCCACCGACTCGTAATCATCAACCCTAAAACTTGAATAAATATAATAATTGTAAAATATTTGTTTCATTTGAATTACCTGTATAATTCAGGGTTACCCTGTATTTCTAGCACGCTAAAATCAGATTAATTTAGCAAAAATTCAATATAAAATGTAAAAATACTATAACTTACTCATTCATTTTTCTTCTTTTAAATTTAAATATTTAAGATACACCCGCACGGTTATATATATATACAATCCTTATTTTTTTCTGTGGTTTTGATTACACGATCACAAATTGGTTTTAAGGTTACATTGGTGTATTTATCACAGGATGCTTTGGTTTTTGCGTTTTTATACACTTTTCCAAAAATAAACCTACCATTTTTACAATAGTAATCCTTCATTAGGCCAGGTATTTTTTTGTTAACTAAAGGAATCGTGCTACAAAAATTAGCACGCAATTTTCTCTTTTCTTTCGTCCTCTCTAGATGAGGCGCGTTTATATTGCGCTATCCTGACGGGCGGACGAAATTCTTTTAACACCATCGGAATAAAATATCGCTATAATACGATTTTTATTCCTTAAAAGAGATTAATATATATATATATATATATATATATATATAAGTATAGGCCTCTATAAAAATATAGCTGAATAAAAATTTTCAAGCCTTTTTTTGATAGGCTGGTATTGTTTTCGTGGTCGAATTTCACCTTTTTCGACATACATAATGCTGTACTTTTCTGTAGAAAATTCCCTGATAAAATGGGGGTAGAAATTTTACGTTCGCTGCTATTTATACACGAAATTTCGCGGTCCTTTAGTTTTTCGCTTTGAAAATAATTTAAACTATCCACATTCACAACTTTGTACAAGTTATTATTTCCTGAAACATTGTGATGTGGGTATATCTAAAACTATTACAAGTACCGGTCTCTATAAAAATGTCGTTGAATAAAAATTTTCAAGCCATTTTGTTAGGGCGTTATTGTTTTCGTGGTCGAATTTCACCTTTTTCAACATACGTATTGCTGTACTTTTCTATAGAAAATTCTTTGATAAAAGGTTTTAATACTTTAATAACTCTATGAGGTAGATATACGTAATTACTTGTGACCGCAGTCCTTAAACGAGTATTCAGCTCGATATAGGCCTTTAGCCAAGCGCATTGTTTAAATTTTAATATTTTTGTGGATTTTAAGCCATGTTCGAGAGCTTGTTTCAAATTGCGATAATGCTAAAATAATACCGCAACTAAAAAATTACTTTTAACCCAGAAAATGTATTCTTGTACTACTCTTAAATGATTAATTTGAAGTCTTCCTTGATTTACATTGTTAAAATAATATAATAGAAATCAAATAGCTTACTGTTGCAAAAAAAGACTAGATGTAACATACAGCTCAATTCATTCTTTACTTTCTTTATTAAATTAATTACCGCCACTCTACCAAAATAATAGTCATATAATGGCCCCCCGTTCTAATTCGATTATTAAAATCGCGTTTACGTCTTCTCATTTAACGACCCCTTTAGTGCTGCGTTCCTCTCTAATACACGCAGAAATTCATGACTCAATAAATTAATAAGGAAGTGTATAACTGTATTGATTACTTGAAGCCTAATGTTTTCCATAGTCTTACCGAAGACAGCATTATTGGCTGGTTTAAAATTGATTTTTCTTAAAAGTACTTGTGGCCATAGTCCTTAAACGAGTATTCAGCTCGATATAGTACTTTAACCGCCACAAAAATGTAACATTTACTTTGAGTGACGGTGTATCATTTTTTAAAAATTTACAAATTTTTTGATTTAAATAATTTAAAAGCAGTCTGCAAAATCTTTAATTTCTTTATACTTTAAATTTATAATGCCCCAGTTCTAATTCTATTATTAAAAATCGCGTTTACGTCTTCCCGTTTAACGCCCCGTTTAGTACCAGTGCCCCTGTCTAATACCTATGCAACGGTGTTCATTTTTATTGTTGTAGGGAGTGCGGAAGGCTACCCATTTAACGCCCCATCTCTCTCTAATACCTCTCCTACTACTCATTCGTATTTTGTCTGAGTTATCAAATACATTTTTTATTAAAGCTACCTACCTGAAATATCTTCGTTAATGTACCCACGACGGCGTATCTACCGCCTTCGAGTAGCTTGGTGTATAGACACTCAAATATCCTTTCTTTTAAATTCGAACTGATCTTGTAACAGCGACTTATCACATCGTCGAAAGTTAGTGAACTAATTTTTTAAATTGTCTAAAACTTATTGGCCCGATACCTATATTATAAATCGAGCCAGAATATTTGAATAGTTTATTTGTTAGTACTTTTGAAATTTTACATTTTTTCAATGAGACGCTATGTATAATATGCACTTGCGTCTCGTTCAAGATTGGGGTAGCCAACCCCCTTTGGCGTGCGAGACAGTTACCCTGAGTCTGTTTTCAAGATTGAGTAACCAACCTCTTTGGCGAGACAGGCTATTGTACAGGGTAATAAAGAGCATATTATATGTATCGAATCGTCTGGAGTGTTAACCACATATTGAGATTCTCACCCGCCGCTCCAGTTTCAGGTTAAAATCAAGAACGACATTATATTTCTCGAGGACCATGCTGAAGCTTTTGTTCACACACACACACACACCGAATCGACTTTAGTAAGTTTTTAACAATTTGTAATATATATGGGTGTATTTGAATTAGTTGTTTTAAAACAACAACCTTACACATTACGGTTATTTTTAGTACCTTATTCTGTTTTGTTTTAGATTTCCTCCTACAGTGCGACCTTTTCAGGACCCTGTACAAAGGGCTTGCTCGACTACCAATCATGAATTTCGCACTCGTTTTTCAAAAAATTGAACAAATTCTCAAAAAACTCAGCACAATATTTCTACATATTCGGATAAAAAATAAATGGGCATCACCAATCAGTAATCACCTACACACGCAGAATCAAGGAAATGGACCACTTTAGTAAGTTTTAACAATTTGTAATATATATGGGTGTATTTGAGCTAGTTGTTTTAAAACAACAACCTTACACATTACGGTTTTTAAATTTTATTTAGACATATCCGATACGGTTATACAATGATTTTTGTGTACTCCATCAGTGCTAATGAATTCAGAACCTTTTAAATCATACTTTGATAATATACCGATATGACTACATTGTATAAAAAGGCAACATGGATTATCTCAATACCAAATTCATAGCGCCCAGAATTGATAATGCTATCTCTCTCGCTCTCTCTCTCTCTCTCTCTCTCATAAACAAGGAAAACTATAGTAATTTGTTCGACTACGTCACACACAGGCGTTGGCAGGTCACCTCTTGTATGCAGCGCCACCATGTTTCCCGGCCGATATGGCAACATTGTATAAATAATAATAAAAAAAGGCAACATGGACTACTGTCCTACTGACGACGACTATTATATCCAACCGTTATCTTTGAAATGAATCAGTTCGACTACGTCACACACAAGTGATGGCCGGCCGGCGCTTGTGTGCGTCGCCGCCATCACCTCGACTCGGGCCATGAATATTTTAAATTTCGCGCCATCACCTCGACTCGGGCCAGCATTCGTGCGGCCACGCCGTGAATCGCGCCATCTTGGATCACCTCGACTCGGGCCGGCATTCGTGAGCCGCCGCCGTGAATCATCCCGTTATCGTTGAAATGACTCGGGCCGTGAATCGCGCCATCACCTCGACTCGGGCCAACATTCGTGCGCCGCCGTGAATCGTAAACACTATAGTAATTTCTTCTTCTTCTTTTCTATAGGCGCCTGAACGAGCTCCATTCTTCTTCTTCTTCTTCTAGCTGAACTGCCAACACCTTCAAGACCACTATTCTTCTTCATTTTCCACATCTGCATGATGCCACCGGAGATGTGCCGAGGAGTGGGGGTGGGTCACGTGAGGGGGCGTGTCCGTCCATAAGAATTGACAGAAAAAGTTCCCACGTTACGGTGACAATTACCCTACTTTAATAGTATAATAATAGATTAGCGATTTTAAGTATAATTCACTATATGGTGGCATGTGTAAGAAGCGGCTACTTTCAAGAAAACACAGTCTACTCCCGGGACGTACCCGGGTTCTATATATGTTACTTAAAGTTTCTTTTCTCTTAGGTCCCTTTGTTTGTACCAGGTACTTTCCTAGAACCGCTATCTGGGACTATGAAGTACCATATCTTGTAAGTCACAATTTAGTTCCACAAACTAGTAACTGCCTCGGAAATTTGCCGTTTCAAAGTAGCAGCGGTTTTAAAAGCTGTTTGAAGAGTAGCCGAGTAGTTGCACTGAATTTAAAAATGTCTTCAAGGTGGCGGGCCTTTGTTGTAGCCAATTTAAGTAGCAAATAGTTAGCTGCTACAGCTTTTCAGTACCAGAAAGTTATTAATCTTTTTAAGTTAAAAAATAGGTAACAGGTTTGAACCATTTACTTTTATAAAGTTCCGGTTTCTATACTACCTGTTCCCGAGACTAAATGTGTTGCTTGGGCATGTTCACGTAGTATTGAATAAATAGTAAATGTTATAATTTGGAAAATGTTAAATAAAAACTAAGTTCAATGTACAGGGTGATGCTTAACTAGATCCCTGTATAAATTGTAACAATATGGGTCTGACAATGTTGCCATCCCCTGCCCACCCTGTCGACGGTCCAGCATGTTATTTTGGGATAACTATAGAATGATTTAATTAAAAAAATTGAACGTTCAATTTCTTTTTAATCTACCATTCGTTCGCCTAATCTCAATTTTTTTTATTTTTTAACTTTTACAGTTGGCATTTTCTGTTATTTAAAATGAAAAAATCAAAAACATTTATATTCTATTAATTTGTATAACATAAGTGTGTAATTTAACAATGTAGAAAAAAACTTGCTTCTGTCCATATTACTTTCTTCTAAAATTCCATTAAAGAACCCGATAATTTCTATCAAATCTCAAACCTAGGTAGGCCCGGCTATTAATATCAATTTTATCTTAAATCTATAATCGCCGATGTATTTTTAGACCATATTTTTGCATCTTCCATGGCAGTTCTTCAACGGTCCGCCATGTTCGAACTGTAATATTCCATTATATTCGGTTTATACAAGGTGACTACTTTTCAATAAGCACAATATTGTTATCTTGATTAAAATTAGAAAAATTATTTAACTGGGAAAACATTTCTTATTATAGAAACAAAATGGTTTACTGTCATATGCAAGAATCTTGCTTTTTCGGATATTTGAGGGCTCATCAGAATATTTTGTTTGTTTCTTTAATGGGCAGTTAGAACATGTAGGATCGTCGAAGAACTGCTTTGGAAGGTGCTCAAAATGGCGAATAAATAATTGGTGATAGCACTACGTAGGGTTAGGGATTTGATGCAATTAAAATTAATAACAGGGTTGACTGCAACAGTTCCTGAATGAATGCATTTTATGGTGCAAAGAAATGGTTCAAGTCCAACTTCCCCTGCTCATGGTGCACTCTGCTTGAGAACTAACATATCTACCGGGTAGGTGGGTCAGTGGTAGAGCCTCGGGCTGGTGCTCGATATGTCCCCGTTCGAATCCCGACAGTGGCGAAAATTTTTCTGATTTGACTACAAGATAGAAAGTCCGTTCTCGTGCCCTAAAGGTAATTCAGACTCGAGCAAATTAACAGTGCTGTTCCTAAAGTGACGCTGGGAAACAGTAACAACGCCTACACAGAACACGAAGGCGAATAACTATAGACTAAAATATATTATATAAGTAATTTAAAACAATTCCGAACACATATTGCATTTAAATTTAATTTTATTTAATTGATTAACAAAATTTATTTTCTAGAAATTTTACAGTCTCTGCATTGTTTTTAAATAGCACCCTTTACAACGATTCTACATTTCAGTTACCCACTGAAAATGAAATTTTGTCCAGTTTCAATTCCAAAAAGAGTAATTAATGATTTCATTGATCTTTAATCATATGTAATAGTAATGAATAATCCTACCACACTGGACTGATTTAATATTGTTTCACTCATTCAGTAAATAAAATTAAAAGGAAAGCGTACATTTTTATCCGCTTGCATATTTGTGTCGGTGTTTTTATACAGTGATTTTGTCGAAAACAAAAAATAATAAAACCACGACAATCAAAAATTGAAAGCGAAAAACAAAATTTTAAAAACAAATTTAAGAGGCAGTGTGTTTTCACTTTAACTTTATTCTTATTCTTTTGCTTCATTTCGTCATACAAGGTAAAAAATACAAAATACAAAAACAATTAATTTTAAAATAGTAGATTCCCTGTATTGTATAGGACACACTATATATTGTAAGCTCTTATACAAACAATATTGTAATTTTTAATAAAAAATAGGTAATATAAGTTAGGTTAGATAGCCTCTTTATGCAAAACTTTAGCAAAATCAAAAAAACTTTTTTTGAAAAATTTTCATGGGCCTTTAATTTTCAATGAATTTTGACGAATTGAAAATTTTTCTAAAATCAACGGAACACGATTTTATTTTTAATATCGCTTTTTTGTTTATCTCGTTTTGCTTTAATTTTAGGGCACTTTTTCAAAAAAGCTAACTGCGGCCAATTTAAATTCTTGGTACCATCGAAAAACAATTGTTTTTGAAGGTGCCTCTTCAATTTTCAAATCCTCAATGCACTCCGTTTCACTTTTTTTATTGTTATTGAATTCTACATAATTTTGAAAATTTGCATTAAAGAATCGGTTTGATTTATCTGTCACTTTTGTTTGAGAACTGACATATCAACTTCATGACGCTTTTTTATATGTTAATTGCTTAAATAGTGGTGCCATATCCCTAAATTTTTTAATAGCAGTACTCAAAATAGTGGTAGACCCATGGAAACATAAGATGTATTGCTTTTGTTTTTCAATAGAGTATCTGGTAGTTTCCTTCTTTATTTGTCTCATTATTCGGTTCTCTTATTTTGAGTTGTTCCATTCCGTCAGTTTTCTTCTAGCTTTAGTTTCCTTATTTATCATTATTTTTAATTTTCTGTTGGAAATTAAAATATTAAAACGCGATGTTTTATAATTTAATATTTTATTGTAAAAAATATCACGTTTCATACAATTTTCATTCAGGCTCTTTTAGTCTATATTTTGTACTGCTAACGGAAAAATGAGTGACTTACAAGGTACCACCAAAAAGAAAACCCAGTAAATTACCATTGTTGGAATGCGTACCAATTGGTTAATAAAAACATACACTGTCGTCCCAAATCATGTCATTAATAATATCACTGACTTATTTTAAAAAAGTGACAGTTCCTCTAGGACAAAAAACAAATGTGATGCTTCATTGAATAGTAATTATTACAATTAATACTACTAATTACATGAAATCATGTAATTAATATTATTTATTAAAAGTGATAGTTGCTCAGATAATTCCAATACAGACACATACGGATTATATTATTCTATTAAAATTTGTTCATATATGGGAGTGAACAGTAGCGATAATGTAAAAATTCGACCAGTTACATCTGTTAACAGAAAATATTATTTAAAAAATAAGAGAAAAGCTTTTAAAATATTTATCGATCATCCAGAAATCGTTGGTTTACCTATAAATAGAACGTTTATAATTAAAGCTGCGTTAGATAAAAGTTTTGTAAATTCTCCAAATTCTAAACTTAACCCTCACCTGAATAATAATAGTTATTTACACCTTGGCCTTTACACTTTTACTTTATACTAGAGTTAATATTAAAAAAGTTCTATTTAGGTATTGGAAACTCCACTAATAAGCAAATATTGATGATACTGAAACCAGCAAAAACTTAAAAACTGGAAAAAGAATCATTCAAAGAACCAGCCGATCAGTGGAATATAATTTAAATATGTTTTAAATCTGCAGACTTATACAAGCTATTCTCATTTGTATCTTCGTTATTTGAAATGCAACACACACTTTTATTGATATATATATAAAACGTTTGCGAATTTGGGATATTGGTTCATACTATGCACTCATTCGACACTCATACAACGAATACTCTTTATATGATAAATTTTTTTTCATCATCAGAAGTAATAGGATCTCGTCCTTCATAATTCTTTTGCAACGCCTCAACATCTCTGTGAAGATTTGACGCAATTAAATTTAATAACACGGTTGAATATAACAGTTCCTCGATTAATGCGTTGTATCGTTCCTTTGAACAGTCGTTTTTTTTCTTCTGGCAGTGGATTGGACAAATTCCATGTATTATTTTTCATATTTCTGGCTTAATTTGAAGCAGAATTTCACAGTTGCATTTCATGTACATCCTAAAACAATATTAAAAGTGTTACTAACCTTAATAGTAAGAAAAATCATTGAATAACAACTCCGCATGATTGTGACCAAGATCATGAAATCGAACAAGAACTACGAAACGTAGCTGACACTCAAGACGAATTAATAAAAATTGTCACTCTAAATGAGAAAGGGGATGAAATTAAAATGCTTAATCCAAAAAAATCTCCGGGCAAAGATCTTATAACAGCGAAGATGCTAAAAGAACTACCAGAGGAATGATTAAGATTACTTATGTACCTATTCAATGCCGTAATCAGACTTAACTATTGGCCCAAAGAACTCAAAATTGCGTTGATACCTAAAACTGGCAAAGACGAAACTATCGTTCAATAAATTTACTCTCATCAATATCGAAGTTACTCGAGAAACTTTTACTTAAAATAACATGTACAGATAATGATACAAGTGAATGCATTCAGTCGAGAGCATTCCACAATACAACAATGCCTTAGATTAGTCCATGTAATCAACAAAACGTTGGAAAATCGACAGTATTGTACTACAATATTTCTAGATGTGAGCCAGGATTTTGAAAGAGTCTGGCACCCGGGATTACCACAGAGAAGCATACTTGGCCAACTTTTGTGTGTATTATATACGAATGATATACCAGCGCCAAGAAATATTAGCACTGGTACTTTTGCTGACGATACAGCCATAATGTTAATTCACGAAGATCCTAATACGGCATCACAAAATCTCTACACCTAAGAACTTTGGAAAAATGGTACTCTCAATTAACATGTACTCTCAGAAAAGAACGCTGCCTACAGTTGAACTTAACCAAGAAATCATACCACAGGTGGAAGTGGTCAAATATGTAGGTCTCCATCTATACAGCACACTCATCTGGAAAGAACATATAAAAAAAAATATTTAAAAGTCAAACTAATAAATTGGCTGATTGGGAGAAAGTCAAAATTATCAAATGAAAACAAACTGCTCATTTACAAATCCATTATAAAACTTATCTGGATAATGGAATAGAACTCTGGGGATTAGCAACCAAATCTCATATTTCCATTATGAAAAGAGCTAAATAGAAAATTCGGTAAGAGTTTCCTTTAGGTTCCCCAGACGGAGAGAGACATGCTATACATATATACATATATATTAACTGATAATCATATTTGTGCGAGATTCATATTTTTCGAGTTATTACCCAAAATGTGGTACAATTTCATTTAAAAAAATCTGCTCCAATTTCGATAATTTTTGGTGTACACACTAATTTTATTGTAGTGATTTCGAATTTGAATGAAAAATTTTATATTTATTTATTAGAAAAAATATTAACTTTTTAAAATGAGAAATGACATTATTTGCTTGACTTTTCAAAATGTGGTTTCATGTTTAACAGTGTTGCCATTTTTGCAATATTGAATTACATAGATTTAGATAAATGAGTAAAACAAAGATTTTACAGTAATATTCTGAGCACAAATCCGCGCCAATGTTATAATTTTTAGGGAAATATGTATACATTTTATATCTTTGGTAAATATTTCAAAACTCCTGTGTGAAATTAAGAAAAATAATTTTCGGGGAAAAACACTAAGAGGAAAAGTACGTAGAAATGGAGACAAACATACGAAATAAAGAGAAAAAGAGAAAAAGAGAGAAAGGCGCGTAAGGGAAGAAGAGCAATCAGGAGAAGCCCGTGAAGTAAGATCAAGGAGCGCAGTAAGGAAAGAAAAGAAGGAAAAAACAATCAAAGGAAATGAGGAAATTAAAGATAAAGACCCTAAAGATCCGTTTGATTTTATAAACATGAAATTCAAACCTATAAAGATTAATACAACAAAGACAAAAACAGCTAACAAAGAGGAAATACTGAGACAAATAAAAATCGTTGAAAAGAGCTTGGAACAGAAAGAAAGAGATAAAAGAGAAAAATGTGAGAAAACAAGCAAGACTATGGAGTGATGAAGTGGCCGCAATGTTGGAGATAAAGTCAAGTGAAAAGGAAGATGGATGACAAGATCCAGGGCCGAGCAAGAGGGCAAAGAAACCAAAGGAAAAAATAATGGATGAGAGAATTAAAACTAATAATAGATTCCAAAAGCTGGAGGATCATGAAGAGGATGAGAGCAACGAGGAAACGGAAGAGAAGGAGAAAGAGGAAGAAAAACCTTCACCAAAAACGCCACCAATAGTGCTGGAAGGAAAACTAGAAAACCACGAACACAATTTATCAATCAGGTGAGAAACACCATAAATTCCAACAATTTTTCTATTCAATTTAATCGAGACAATATTAAAATATACACGGAAACGGAAAGGGAAAATTTAAAGAGCCATTTAAAAAGTAAAAATCTCACATATACTGATAAAACTGATAAGAATAAAAAGAACCGTAATGGAAGCCAACACAAATTTAGACATTGAATTTACTAAAGATCAACTAGAAGAAAAAGCAAATATCAAAATTAATAGTCTCTGAAGGGGAAAAACGAAAAGACACAAAACTATAGTTATCTTGTCATTATAAATAGAGATTTCGATATAAGAAATTTGTATAAAGTAAGAGAAATAGACAACATCAAAGTTAAATGGGCAATTTATAAAAACTGAAAATAGCAAAGCAAAATGCTGTAATTGTGGTGGCGAGCATACAGCAAATAGTAAAACATGTGAGGTATACATAAAATACGTTGAAAAAATTGAGATAAATAGAAGCAAAAAAAAAAATTACGTGCAGCCAAAGAAATTTGAAAGCAATGTAGTCAACAGTAATATAACATACAGTCAGATAACAAGAAACGAATATCCGAAAAACCCGAATATACAAAACCAAATAGTAAATTTAGATAAAATGTTATAATTATTAAAACAGATGAGAGACGAATTAAGCACAACGAAAAATTTTATGGAAAGAGTAGAGGTAATATTTAAATACGAGGAATTATACAAACAAAATTAATTACTGTTGAATTATGGTAATAGTAACAAATAGAAAGAACAGAAAAGGATCAATGATTATAAGTAATCAATATTTAAATAAGGAATTATTATTTTAAAATATTGGTATTTTTTTTCCTTATTCTACTAAATGTATGTATTTCAATATTGTAAGAAAGGCAACACTGTCAAATATGAAATCACATAAAACATTGTATAAAATTATTTAAAACCGGAACTGCTGTTTTGGGTTATGTCAAATCGTGACAGTAAAAATTCAAGCAAATAGTGCCATTTCTCATTTTAAAAAGTTAACTTTTTTCTAATAAGTAAATATAAAATTTTTCATTAAAATTCGAAATCACTAAAATAAAATTAGTGTCCACACCAAAAATTATCGAAATTGGAGCCGATTTTTTTAAATTAAATTGTACCACATTTTGGGTAATAACTAGAAAAATATAATTATTTTCGTATTCTACTCGACGAGGCGCATCCAATGGTGTCTCTCTCCGTCTGGGGAACCTAAAGGAAACTACAGCCGAAAATTCTATGTACTATAACAAATGCACCATGGTATATATCCAAATATACAGATTTGAACACACCAAATGTAACAAGTTATTGAGGACAGAAGCAGGAAACCCCACGAAAATCTAGAAGTACATCCCAACGAACAACCGTAGACTGATCAGAAGACTTAAATGGTAACTGAGGTGGTCTCACTGGATATTCGCCTCTCCAAGTCATCTGTACAAGCTCCCAAAATCCTTGTAAAAGTCACCAGATTAGCATATAGATTAATTGTATCCGATAGCTAATAAATAAATGAGAAAAAAATCTGGCAATCATTACTAACTTTGACAGTAAGAAAGAACATTAAATAACAAATATGTAATTATTGTATGTAAATTAACGAACCTCATCCATGTTGGAAGGCCAGCTTGTTCCTCTAATAAACATAATATGATGCATATTATAGTTTAATAATTCCAGTCTGGAACCTCATCCACTTCAAGGAGACTGCTTCTTTCTCTTGATTATGCCCATTATGTTCTAATGTAATTTTGTACTGAAATTTGGTTTCATCAAACTGATAAGACAAGCACAAATTAATTTTGACGACTTTTCAAAATAAACAATTTCGTTTGTTTCATTTAATTTTAAATGGTATCTTGGATGAAAACGCGTAATATAAAACAAGTTATATACAGGGCGCATATGAGATATTTATATTATGTATAATATATATATATATAATCAATAAATTGATGTTATTAGAATAAAAAAATATTTAATTTCTATAGATTTTTGACTCCTCTCAAATTTATAATTAGGAAAAAGAAAAAGCTCTAAGCTAAATTTATATATTATGAGCCAAAATAATTCCCGTTTTAAACGTTTTTTCTATGAACGCACAAAATACTAATTACAGAAAAATACAATTCTAGCATGTTGTTTTTTAAACTATGATTGTTTCGTACAAAATAGAGGAGCTTTAAAAACCATATAATAGCTGTAAATTTAAATTTTACTCATTTGCAAGACTACACCAGACTTTTTCTAACTTTCTATTACATTCTCAATCACTGACCGAATTTCATACTCATGTCGTTTTAAAAGTTTGCATTCGACAGGTGGTACATTTACATATTTTTTTTTAAAAAGCCATGGCCCTGGTGTAGTTTATTCTGTTCATATACCTTTCGAATTTAACCTTTATCAGACCTATGGCCATGACTTCAGATTTTAATTTATATATATTTACTGCCCTGTTTAAGTCCAGCAAATAAGAAAATGATGGTCCTTTCTTCGATCTTAATGGAGTCACTTTTTCCACTTGGTGACCTTTATTTGTAAGTTCTTCCTTAATCTCTTCTATCTCCATGTCTGGCGTCACCTTGAAGACAATCTTCCTCACTTTTTCTTCTTCATTTCTGTATTAGAAGCTATTGATTTCGCTTTTCTTTAGACTCGTTTTTTATGCAAATCACGAGTTCCAACTTAGACTTTTATTTTCCTAGTAGATACTGGATCGTGCTTTCTAGTATTTTTTCCATTTTCTTTGTCACTCCTTTCCCAAGCAACACATTTAGTACCTGCTACGTGGTAGCGAATATTGATCTTCATATGTAAATGTTTTGATAGTGAAACTATATTTAAATTATTCTTAAAAATAGCGATACTCTAGGTATCGATATTATATTGTAAGTGTTATTCAGTTTGTTCTATGACTTGTGTAAGAAATTACAAACTATTACATCCGAATATATAGTCATGCAACTTAACAATGGCTTGTCAATAATGACGAATTCTGCAACAACCAATATTTTTGCCCGATACATTATCCAAGTATCGATATTATCGATTATCGAATTTTTTCTACTAACAATTGACATTGTAGGTTAAGTTAGAACTAGACGGTATTTTGTTATTTTTAATCAATAGGTAAATTATGTTAAAAATATTTCAATGAATTATGACAACAATTCTGTATTTTATTTTAGATTTAGAGTAATGGCGTCTTTTAAAATAGTAACAACAATCGAAAAAAAAGGTATATGCATTACTGCTGTACCCCATCAGTGGGAAAAAGATAATGTTTTATTTTGGCCATCACATTTGAAACAAGTAGAACGAGAACAATTTCGAAGTAATGGACTCAGTAACCCTGAAAAAAATTGGTCGCAATACTCTTGCTTAGTAAAACTTAAAGGAATAATGTCGTTTAGGGATGCTCTTGATTTAGAGAAAAAAATTAGTGATTGCACAGATACGGAAGCAAAAGAAGATTTATTAAATACTTCAAAACAAGGTAGAAATACAAATAAAAATATTTGGGAGTTAACAGATAGAAACTATTTAATTAATCAACAAATTAATCAAACTACCATACATGCCATTACTCCTGCTGAAGACTTGAGTGAGTTTCTAGAGGGACCTTCCTTACTTAGTGATCAATCACAAATAATTATAGATGATAACACTTTAGATTTTAATATAATCAAACAAGACATAGAAGAGTTAAAGGAAAATATAAATAAAATTATAAAAGATTTAGCAGATTTACAGTCAAACTTTTTAATAGGAAATAAAAAAACACATGTTTTTTTAGACAGAATTCATTCTAAAATTCAAAAACTACACAACGTACCTCAGCTTTTAACGACGGAACATAACAATAATAACGAAAGTCGATTAGAAAAATATACATTCCCACTTAAAACTTGTCATGAAATCACAAACATGGATGAAAATATAAGACAAAATATCGAATTTAAATCTGCAATGGTACAGTTTTTAACAAAAATTGGGGGTTCGTCGGGAGAAGAAAATGCGGGAAAAATAGCTTACAAAATAACAGACTATTTATTTGAACCACAGTTATTAACTAATTATTCTTGGACAGGAGTAAGTAGGTCTAAAGAGTCTGAAAAAAAGGCCTTCCAAAGTTTGGAAGGAATATTGGAAGTGTTTGTAGAAGTTCTAATAAAAGCAGACAATAGACACAATAAACAAAAGAATGAAAAGATATTAAAAATAGTGATATTATAAAATATTTCTGATTGTAAAACCCACATCCTGTATACAATCGCAGTGTTCACACCATTCAACTCGTCGATAAAGTAACAAGATAATCTGTACCGGCAGTTTGAAAATATTTTAGCAAATGGTAAGACGTAAACGCGATTTTAACACTAGAATAATATAATTAATAATAATAAGAGCGGTGTAATTATAAATTTAATTCTGAGTGAGAGTGAGCAGAATATTTGTTATTACCGTAGGACACTAAGCTATTCGATCACGGGCGAGCGGGCCGTCGTGGATACATTAACGAAGATATTCCAGGTATGAAGCTTTTCCTATACTAGATTATTTTCGCGACAAGGGAAGATGATATAACTGAGGATTAAATCATTCAATTTAAGGATTGCCATATGGATAAAAAAAGACCGGTAAGTTTTAATAAAAATTTATTTGGTGCTTTATAAATATATAACTCATTTTTTAAATTTTTTAAAGCCGTAAGGCTGAGAACTATGATCAGCTAGAAATTTTCTTTTTGTTGACATAGGTTGATATCTTTTCTCAGATGTTACCGTTATCACCTCATGTTCCTATGTTCTTCTGATCTGCTTCGAAATGATATATATAGGCTCACTTTTTTCCATAACCATTTCCTTGATTTTATCAAAATTCAACAGCTGAGAAGCACTATAGTTTAGTGAAATTCCTTTCACTTTACAGACAACATATTCACTGCCGTTAGAGGAGTATTTAAAAGAGTAATTTTTAGGGCCTCCAGAGACGAATTCTGTAATAAATCCGCCGTTCAACTCATCTGTTAAATCGCCTATACAATCATCAGTTGGTAGGTCAGGAAGGCCAGCTTGTGAAGAATAGACGATCGAATCGGTGTCGAAATATAACACCCTCTCCCCCATTTGATCCAGGTAATTATATAATTTTAATCTAGCTAGCGCTGTAACATAGGCTGCTAACACCACATTTACTGTTGATGAGATATCGTATGCCTCCTCTTTGTATTCCCACGTTACAATTAACGTTTCCTCATTTACCGGTAAAATAGTGTTTACCGTTATTGCAGGGTCCGACATCATTAAATAAAATTCAGCAGAATTTCTAATTATAGGCGTTTTAGGTAAGTTACTCCTTTGACCTAGCTTGCCCCAGAAGGAGTTTAACATTAGTTTTGCCAACGATCTTAAACCAGGATTCTCAGTTATCTCAGAAAACTCTAATAAAACGTCTTCTCTTTGCAGAAATTTTTCAATATATCTATTTTTCTCCTCGTCTGTCGCACAATTCTTTGGCCAGCCGGAACTCTGCTGCTTAATTTTTATAAACTTGTTCATCATACCAGAGAATAAACCCTCCTGCTCCCTGCTGAGTTGTATGGTATTATAACTCCATATTTCGTAAATCTCTAGCATTCAGTAGCCTTTTTCAATAGCTTTAACCACCTCTTCAATCACCCAGGTACCTTTTAAGCTTCTTTGTTCGTCATCGTGAGTACAATCATCTTGGCTTAATTCTTCACCGCATTTACGACAAAGGATAAACATACATTTATTGTTCATTTTACACGGCAGTACAGGGTGATACAGGTTTGTAGGAGGTAATATTTTACATTTTATCACACCTGACATTTGGGAAATATCAGCCAATTTGCATTCTTCTCCCACATAAATTTTTTTGGGATGGCCAATAGGAAATTTACCAAATTTGCAGACCCAAGGATACAGAGAACAAACATCAACATATGTATTTAATTTTCTCATTTTCTTTTGCCTTGTAATATTCTACTGTATTTCCCGTTCGGCCCCCGTACAGAGAATCTCTAGGGTTTAGAGGTAAATATTTCATGTAAGAATGATTTCTGTGTATTGTTCGATTTCTTCATTTAACATTTTTCGAAAATCACACTCCCACATTTGTACAACGTTATACCCCCTTTTCTCCAAATGTTTATTTTTATTTACAGTTCGTTGAAATCGGTTTTCCATACAATCAGTGGGATCATATTTTAACGCTTTATCACGGTTATTTGTATAGCATTTCGGACACCCGTGAAAATAACAGCCTTGAAATTCAAAGACGTTATTTTCATGTACCCCGTCAACTTTAACCCCGGCAACTCTGGCCTCTTGACCTCTGGCCACATGATGTATCTCGATGCCTCTTTGGTGTTCCTCCCATATCAACCATTGTAAAGATATTTTCGAATGATTATCTCTGAATCTGTAACCCCCTTTGGGAATTATACCGATCGTGTCTGGTTTTAAAAAGTTTCGCCGAAATACCTTGTTACAGGCGAATGCAATTGTGGCTGCTTCCATGAATGGACACACGTTTGACGTCTCCAGCAGCTGCTGACGAAATTTGAGACAGGATTGCATCAGAATCTGTACATCAGAAACGCAATACTCTACAATCTCCTTTTGAAAATCAAATACGTAATTTTCAGCAATTTTCTCGTTGTGCCATTTTATTAATTTTTCGCGTGCATCCTCTTTTAAGTTGTCAGGGTCGTAGAATTTCAATGCAGGTATAACCCCGACATAGTTCTGATTTTCCAGCCTGTTAAGGAGATGCGGAAAATACCCCTTTTTCAATTCGGAAAACCCGAAAGCTTTTGGCAATGCAGATAAGGCCATTGGGAAATAGTTGAGTGAATCCAGAAATTTAACGTTTCCAACGTTCATCATAATCAGTTTCGTGCCACGCATAATCAGGTCCGGATTCAAATCGGTTTTAGTGAGAATGTAATTTAATACAAATTGATGATCGAAACCGCCACCATTATGGGCGATAACGACAATCTGTTTAAATTTTTTTCGTAATTCTAGTACTTCGCTCAGAAATTTCGTAATTACATCCTCTGTTAGAACTTTTTCTCTGAATCCGCAACTCTGACAAAATAACAATCTTGTTTCATTTATACACTTATGGCATACTTTTCTGTATACACACAAATTCGGTTCCTGCTGTATGACGCCGTTGACGACTTTTTCTTGTGTTGTCTCCAAGTCATAGAAAACAAACAAAAAATCTTTAATTTGAGGAGATTTTTTGTCAGGTTGCATATAACACAAATGGTCTTCGGGTTGTTTCGATTTACAAATCTTGCACTAAAATTCGCCGCAGATATGATTGTGACTAGTGCATAATTTAAAACAATTCTCACAGCTTTTTATTTTTTTGCAAACAGTATTCAAATGTGCTTCATAGCACTCGTCACCGTAAAAATCTCTTCGGCATTCAATACAGCCTCTTTTTACAACACCTTTATTGCATGCAGGTGATTTTTTGCATGCAAAACATATTCCCTCACATTTATGTTTATCTTTATTACTGTATGGAGTGCGGCAGGCTTCACAAAAATATGTACACATAAATGCGGCTGTTAGCGAAGTAATTACGTTGTAATGGCCTTCATGGAAAATTAGATTTAAAGCAGGGCCGTCATTTCCTCCTTCAAAAATAACGTCACGCCCTTTGGTACCATATCGATAAACTATAATCTTATAATTTTTTAGATGCTGTTGAAACTGCTGAAGTTCGGTAATTCCGCAGCCCTCTGGAGTAATCAGAACGCCACTGGATTTTGTCAGTTCAAGAGCTTTGGCGGTCTGGAGTCTACTGCCACACCGAATTTTTGCGTAGTCTGGATCCCTACTTTGAAAAGCCATACTGACGACTAAAGCGCGAGGTAAGCATAGGTTATCTTTGTTATTTATTGAAATAATACCTTTACGATTTTTACATTCTTCGTTAAAAGTATTATAATTTCGCCCCCGGCCTCTTCCTACAGGCATTTTTGCAGTAGTAATCCCCAAACAGAAGGTTTCCGTATTCATCCCGGTCGAATTTGACTGGTATATGGATGAAATTTTCTTCCACACGTCATCAACTGTCACCTGAGATGCAGGTTTAAAAACTACCCATCCTTGCCCCCTTGAAAAATCTTTGGAACAGAAAGTAAATCCAACATAATCCTCCAAGTCCACGTTTTCTGTCCCCTTTAAAACAATATCCTCTATTGCATTTTTCACCCAACTTAGGGGCTCCGCCCCAATAGGGATAGGTTTAATTTTAAATTCCAAAGTTCGGCCCTGGACCCCAAATTTACGGATTTGTTTTGTAACATCCTTAATAATTTCAAAATTCGCCATTTTCAGAAATATTCAAAATTGTTGCTTATCACTGTGCGATAGCTAATCAGTAACTGATAGGAATGATCACACACACCTGTACTTATACTTTTTAAATTTTGTAGTGCCGTGTGCAAAAAGGGTCACGTGACCTAATTAGCCAAGCAGGTGAAATTGCATTTTTCGTAAACTAGAAAGACTTTATTCAAAAATATTTTAAAAACTAAAACTAAAATTCATTTCATATCTAAAAAACAATGTATTTCAGACATTCCGGTTGTAGATTATGAAAAATAAAGAATAATTCTTATCGACATTTTTCGTAGTGCCGTGTGCAAAGGGTCACGTGATATAATCATCCAAGCCGGTGAAATTGCATTTTTCGTAAACTAGACAGACTTTATTCAGAAATATTTTAAATCAAATAATCACGATATGTTCACACGAAAAAAAGAGCTTTTTCGCTATATTTTTAAGAAATACTCTAAACACCTGTTATAATAAACACTTTAACTGACACACCGGATGAAGCCTCGCGATAAAATTAGAAAAGACTGATAACGTGCACGAGAACACGTTTTCAGGTTATCACTTCATTCATGGTTTGATAAATACGATTTAAACGAAATAAGATTACTAATAAATTAAATTAAAAATAGCTGTAAGAATCAATTTTGTATTGTAGATTTTCTAAAATTTATCAAAAATTTCCGATTAGACAGAACGGCAGTAGAGAAAACAACGGACGAGTTCATTATTAAAAAGGGATTTTGATAAATGCTAGCAATAAATAATTTCGTATTGTTTTTAAGTTTTCAAAATTCAACATGGCTGCGCTCGTGGGGGTGATGTGTGTAACAACGCGTACGTTACGTACGTCACGTTCTTCGACGTCTGCGTCACGTTTTTTGACGTCTGCGTCACGTTTTTTAACGTCTGCGTCACGTTTTTTAACGTCTGCGTCATGTTTTTTAACGTCTGCGTCACGTTTTTTAACGTCTGCGTCACGTTTTTTAACGTCTGCGTCACGTTTTTGACGTCTGCGTCACGTTTTTTAACGTCTGCGTCACGTTTTCGACGTCTGCGTCACGTTTTTGGACGTCTGCGTCACGTTTTTTACGTTTGCGTCACGTTTTTGGACGTCTGCGTCACTTCTAAATAATACCTGTCTTTTCCGCGATTCAATTGTACCAATAACAAATTTATTTAATCATATTACACCTGTATAATAATTTTCAGGTTTATCACAATTCTTCTTATCCCCTATATAATTTTATTCATTCTTACCCGGTGTATTCTCGATAAAGACACTTCGAGAGAGAGAGAGAGAGAGACAGCTCAGGTTCGAATTATGTTTTATAGGATTCGCTAGTATGGTTGAAACAGATTTTATCTTGAAGTTGTAATATTCTATACCAAACAACATGAATTGTTTTTAAATATATTATTTAGGATTTGTATTGCTTATGAGAGAGAGTGTGTGTGTGTGTGGGGCTTTTTCATTAAATTAATCTTTTCTTAACCGGTGAGTTAGTTGTTTCGTTTGTATAAACATCATTTTAAACAGAACACAATATTTTTTATACTTAACAGCAGAAACCGTGAGAAGGTAGCAATTGTTTCTGTCAGAAAAAAGATAGGAATAGGTGGTAACAGGGCTTAAAAGAAGACAAGCGGATGATTTTTAAAATTTTTATTTTGGGTCCTTTACTCTTCATTTTACCCTATGACATATTTAAATTTAATAAATTGTAAAATGTAAAATATATTTTACGGAAAGTTACCTGTTGTCGGCGGAGCTGCGGCCGGCGCATTTTCTAGCTCCCTAAAATTGAATTATTAGCATTACAGCGAATAAGGGTAAAAATTAAATCTTACTCATCCTCCTCAGCCTCCTTCGCCTCCCCCTCCTCCTCCTCCTCCTCCTCCTGCTCCTCTTCCTCCTCATCCTCAACATCGAGCCTAAAACATAATTAAATATAATAAATGTAAAATAATTGTTTCACCCGAATTACCTGTATAATTCAGGCTCGCCCTGTATTTCCAGCACGCTAAAATCAAATTATTGGTATTTCAATATTTAATATTGTTGAGTAAATCTTACTCATCCTCCGCCTCATTGTCGCTGAACCTGTAACATAATTAAATATGATAAAATGTAAAAAATGTATATTTTTTAGTAACTTACCCAATTAAAGGAGGCTCCCCCTCAAATTCTAGGTCCCTAAAATTGAAATATTAGTAACATCAACATTTAAAAGTGAAAGTATATCTTACTCCACCGACTCGTAATCATCAACCCTAAAACTTGAATAAATATAATAATTGTAAAATATTTGTTTCATTTGAATTACCTGTATAATTCAGGGTTACCCTGTATTTCTAGCACGCTAAAATCAGATTAATTTAGCAAAAATTCAATATAAAATGTAAAAATACTATAACTTACTCATTCATTTTTCTTCTTTTAAATTTAAATATTTAAGATACACCCGCACGGTTATATATATATACAATCCTTATTTTTTTCTGTGGTTTTGATTACACGATCACAAATTGGTTTTAAGGTTACATTGGTGTATTTATCACAGGATGCTTTGGTTTTTGCGTTTTTATACACTTTTCCAAAAATAAACCTACCATTTTTACAATAGTAATCCTTCATTAGGCCAGGTATTTTTTTGTTAACTAAAGGAATCGTGCTACAAAAATTAGCACGCAATTTTCTCTTTTCTTTCGTCCTCTCTAGATGAGGCGCGTTTATATTGCGCTATCCTGACGGGCGGACGAAATTCTTTTAACACCATCGGAATAAAATATCGCTATAATACGATTTCTATTCCTTAAAAGAGATTAATATATATATATATATATAAGTATAGGCCTCTATAAAAATATAGCTGAATAAAAATTTTCAAGCCTTTTTTTGATAGGCTGGTATTGTTTTCGTGGTCGAATTTCACCTTTTTCGACATACATAATGCTGTACTTTTCTGTAGAAAATTCCCTGATAAAAAGGGGGTAGAAATTTTACGTTCGCTGCTATTTATACACGAAATTTCGCGGTCCTTTAGTTTTTCGCTTTGAAAATAATTTAAACTATCCACATTCACAACTTTGTACAGGTTATTATTTCCTGAAACATTGTGCTGTGGGTATAAGTAGTATAACAAGGCGGATTCTGGCTCAATTTGACCTTGAAACTGGCCTTTAAAGTGACCTTAGTGGTTTTTCTCGGAAAATGGTTTTGGAAAATTTTCTTTACCACCGCCCCCGACCTTGAAATGGAGCTTGAAAGTGGCCTTGATGCTTGTGGAAGAGCAGCCTTTGTAAAATGACATTGGAAAATATCCACCGCCGCCACCTCCGCCGCCCCCGGTCTTGAAAATGGCCTTAAAAGTGGCCTAGATGGTTTAAAAAAAAATGTGTTCTTGGAAAATGGTTCGCGAGCCTTGGCCGCCTCTAAAAAGAGGCCTCTAAAAAAAAATGAGGCCTTTGAGGCCCACCCCCACAGAATTCCAGCGAGCGTCACCGCTGACGCCGGCACTGTGGAGCGCAGACACAATTGCTGCATAGACAACCGACCGTTTTACGTTGTAGCGTAATGTTGGTTGCCTATGCATGCATTCATAATTAAACCAATAATAAGAGATTTATTTTTTTTATTCAATATAATACAAATAGAAACGTATTGCCATTTTTTTAATCACAAATCCCCCTTCTTCTTCCTCTTCTTCTTCTGCTTCTAGTTCAATCGGCTTGAGGAAAATCGCCGCCGCCGCCGCCCATCATTTTCTCCACACTGCTTTTAAATGACTGCAATAAAAAAAAATTAAAATTAAAATAAAAACGAAAAAAAAAAAAACTTACTGATTTAGCGGCTGAGGCAGCGTCGTCGAGATCGTCGTCGTCGTCGGAGACGGTTTCCAGCGGCTTCGACGGCGTCGTCGCTCATGTTTTTGAACTAGGTGTGCTGACGACGGCGCGACCGACTCAGCCGCCGTTGAAACCGGGGTCCGCGCGCGCACCGCCAACCACCGATGCTCTCAGCTGGAATTCGAACGCTGCCGCCGGCCGCCCTCGCTGCTGGGATCCGCGCGCCGTCCAGCCGCCTCGACTGCTCTCAGCTGCTGGAATCCGCGCGCCGACCGGCCGCCTCGACTGCTCTCAGCTGCTGGAATCCGCGCGCCGCCGGCCGCCTCGACTGCTCTCAGCTGGGAGGAGGTGTGGCCCGCGAGCGCGCGTGTCGCCCGCCTTTGAGGCTGCGACGACCTTCATGAGTTCGAGAGCGCCTGCTATCGAAGTCGCGGCGTAGATAACCCATTTATAATGTTAGAGATGGGACTCAACAACAACAAGGTTGTTATACCTCAATATTAGATTATTAAAAAAAAAAAAAAAAGCGACATATTGAGCAGCAGCAGCAGCAGCTACTAAAGCTCAAATATTGGTTAAGAATATTTTTTAAATCGAGGTTATTTTAAATCCCCTCTCTCCTTTATCTTCATGCATATATAGAAGTTTTATAGATATGCAAAGTCAGTTGAAAAATAAAAAAATGGCAACTAGTAGTGAAACAAAAGTGAATAATCTTAAAAATCTCTTGCGAGACTTATCATGGCATTTGTTTAAGCAAGAAAGAATTTACGAACGTGAAAGTGTATATGGTATGGGTCGAATGTATACAGAAGAGGAATGTCAAATATTAACTGCTCGATATCGTAAAGGATCTCAAGTCATGAACGATTACGTAGATGGAATTATTTGTATATGCTGCTTGGTAAATATACTTAAAAAGTTAGAGTTTGAAGGGTATCTACGCAGAATGAAGAAATATTTACCCTCATATCTTATCGATGATGTGAATGATGATGATGACATTCTAGTAGACGAAGAAGAAGAAGAAGAAGAAGAAGAAGAAGAAAATATGAAATATACTACTTTATAAAATATTGTTTTAATAAAAACGTAATTCTTAATAAGCATTTTTTTTTATTCATAAAAAGATATTATTTTTGACAGTAAAGTTTTTAATTGTTCTTTTAAGCTGTCTTCAGGACATGGAATACCAAAGAGATTCCAATTAAAGGGACCTGCTGCAACAACTTTTCGTGTATATTCACTAAATTTATAGTAAGTATCTTGTTGAAAAAAGTAAATGTACCCATCTGTAAATCTAAACGCTGATGTAATACCGGGTGGAATCCCAGGAAATTTATCTGTTATTCGTCCACGATTACGTATTTCTTGAGGTGTTTCCAGAAACTCAATGTATGAAGTGTTATCGTAAAATATAAAAATGCTTCCACTATTTGTTTGAAATATAGCATTTATTAGAACGTCTTTAGATAATGGTAAAATAAAATCATGTTGAATATGCAATTCTGGGAACGATGCTGCATAACATCTTCCATTAGCATAGGTAATCAGATCTCCCACAGCATTTTGAAAAATGTGAGTTATAGTAGATGTTTTTATTTCTTTAGGAAGATATGATTCAATTAAATCAAAATGTTGTGGTATTCGCATATCATTAAGATCAATTTTCCATAACTTACGACCGCTTCCAATATATAAACGATAATTGGGAAACGATGCAGTGCTAGCGAGAAAGATAAAATCAGGTGATTTAAGGATACATAAATTGGATGAAGTAGGTAGAGGTGGTGGGGGTGTTGTAGTACTTGTAGTAGTAGTAGTAGTAGTAGTAGTAGGGTTAATTGGCAGATAACGACGTGTTGGTATAGGACCATAAAGTGCTTCAAGAGCCATTTTATCGTCTTCATGTAATGTGGATATATCGTTTTGATACCAAGGAAACATTATAGCATTTTCAATGCCACTATGACCCAAACCTAATGTATGACCTATCTCATGAACTAAAACTGCCAATAAACTGTTTTCGTTATCCGGAACATTCGTGATATTCAAGCTAAAATTCCAATTTTCATCAGAATCAAGATGAACCTCAATGCAATTGCTGTCGTCCCTTGGATAATAGGCATGACCCAAAACTTTTCCAGGTCCATCAAAATTCTGTGGACATTCAGCTTTACCCGAACAACTCGTTCGAAAACTATGACGTTTATTTCCGAGGGTTATGGTAATATCCGGTTTTGGCATAGCTATTTTAACATTGGTAAATGTAAACTTTGAATCTTTAGCCCAAATTTCGAAAGCTTTTGCGGCTACTGTAATGTACTTTCTTGATACTGATGGAAAATGCCATTTTAAATTAGTTTTATTCCATTTTCCGTGTACCGTATATGAATCAACATATCCAATATTTTCATCATAATTAGAACATCTTGGTCGCTTCATTAATCGAACAGTTTCATCATTTAAGGTACCATCAACAGGTAAATTAAATTTTTCTTGAAACTCGATTAAATACGATTCAAAATTTTCTAAACTATTATTATTACTAACAGAGGTTATGTAACCATATTATTTTAGAAAAGAAATAGCATCTTCTTCATTTATATGTTCACAATGAATTACCAATAATATTGAGAGCAACAAAGACACAACTATCTTTATCGACATATCGAATGAGAATGAGAGGTATAAAAGAAAAGACGATTTATTTATATAAAATTTATTCTACACTAAATCCTTGTAAGGCATTTATAAATTTATGTTTATAAAAATAAATAAATTCTCTGAGAGCATTAGCCAATAATGGATCAGTCAAGTTTAATATATTTTTTAATATATTCTTCCAAACTTCTTCTTCTTCTTCATAGTCTTCAAAATACGGTTTGATTATGTTTAATACTTGAAAGTAGTAATTGTTAAAATTAACATTATTCAATTCTTCAATGTAATAGCACAACAAATTTTCATCTATATCAATCAAATAATAAACTTGGTCTTTTGTCAATTCGATACAAACGTTTTTTTTATTTATACTTAGAAATTTTGTATCATCCATTATATATTGAGTTACTTTACAATTTCTTCCACATAGATTTTCAACAGAATCATATTCATCAGGAAATTGAGGAAGTGAGTCATCGAAAAAATTTTTAAGCAAAACTTTCAACATTGACATAAGATCTACCCATTCGAATGTATCAAAAGACATTTGCTGATGAGGTCGAAAGGGTTGACTTAAAACAATTGCAGGTTCAAATTTTCTCGCAGGACTAAGACCGCTTCCTACTGTCGCTGTTCCAGTCGAATACTCTTTATACAACAGTAAAGTATGCTCAAAATCGATTGCGTTTTCACACATTTTTTTGGAGACTTGATCAATTTGTCTATAATAATCACTATCCATTTGTTTATCGCTATAAGAACTTTCTGAAGTACATCCAGAGGAGGATGATGATGAACTATACGTTGAACACATTTTATACAACTGACTGAGATGTATTGTTAATCTTGTTATTTAAGCGAATCCTTATCTATCCAACTGTTATGCGTAATGTCAAACCCCAACCACTTGACATAAAGTTTTCTACCTTTTCGCTTCAACACTTTTTCAACGAGATAAATGTCGGGATTTTTAACCTTTTGTAATTCTTCTTCGTAAAAAGCTCCGATGATTGGTTGACCACGCATATCTTCCAACAAATATGTAACGGGATTGGTTATTTTAACTTTAATGATTTTAAAATGTTCAGTAGACCAATTTGGTGTGTAACCTTTCTCAAACACATGCTTTGCTTTGCTTATGCGTACAACATCGCCGACTTGTAATTTTCGCGGTCCGGCAATTTTCAGATATGAATATCTTTTCGTTAAAAGAATCTTTTCATTAGTCTTGTTCACATCCTTTGGTTTAAGTTTCGTTTTGCTATGTTTCGTATTATTATATTCTTGAGTTAACTTGGGTAAATAATCAACCCATTTATAGGTTCCGTTTAAACTGAAATACTTGTATAATTTTTCTTTTAAAGTACGTATTACCCGTTCTGCTATAGAGGCCTTTTTAACACTAAACGTATTATAATGATTAATGGAATACTTTTTTATTAAATTTTTAAATTTTGCGTTAAAAAATTCCGTACCTTGATCGGTTTGTAAATTTTTCGGACGACGCTGGCGGCGATGTTTCGTATGCGATAAAATGTCTTCGAAAGCTTTGGTAATTTCTTCACCGGTTTTCGTTTTTAGCGGTCTAGTCCATAGAAATTTTGAAAAACAATCAATGACAACCATAATCATTTTAAAACCTTTGTTTTGCGGTGCATAGCGACTCATTTCAGCTAAATCCATTTGCCATAAATCATCTAGTCCTTTGATGACGGTACGTCGTCTCGGATAATTTTTTCGTGCATATTTATGAAGTTCATTAACAAGTTGAATCTTCTCCGGTGACGTAACCGTCGACGCGATTGGCATGATAATAAATAGACTGATTTATAATTTTACTATTTATGGTGTAGGCGTAAAAGTATTTCTTGATACCACAATTAATTTGGTAATTTGCTCTTGATTCTTCTTTACATTTTGTTCAAGGTTTTTAATATTTTTTCTAATCTCTGAATAATTATCAACAAGGTTATTTCTAAGAAATAACTTAAGCTCTATTGATAATTTATTATTTGCGTTTTCAATACTTTTTTGCAAAGAATCGTCAACATACTTTTTTGTCACCCAATCTGTAGTTTGTTGTTCTTGTTTCGAAATAAACTGCATATTTTCATTAATATTATTTTGCATATCTACCATAGCATCAGACATATTTTTAACGTTCTCCACTATTCGATCTATTGATTTTAAAAGGTTTGTTATCATAGAATCGACATACTTTTTGTTTGCGGCATCTTCATCAATTGTTGGCGGCCCCTTAACGTTGCATAACTTTAAATGTTCAATATCTACATTGCCATCAGAGGTGTGCGGTAATCGTACAATAGATGGCTTGAATGCAAATGCACGCGAACGTGAATGACGTCCGAATTTATCAACACTCATCATTGAAATGACATTCGTGTGGATGTGCAAACTTATTTTATCATATTAGCCTCCCTCAATTCATTCATTATGGCAACAATCTCATTGTTATGCGAAGTATTTCCTGCCTCTTTAGATGCGATAAGTAGTCTCAATCTAGTAATAAGTTCTCGGGGGTCGTCCCAATAAATATATTCTATAGGTGCATTATTATATTCTAAATGCATTCCTTTACCTTCTTTCGGGGATGAAGAGGCGAAATGTTGAACTAAACTTGAGAGACTGGATTTTTTACTTTTTTCTACGGTTTTAATCAAAGGTTTTATAATGTTATACCATTTTATACTGTTATCTCCTTTTAAATGTCCTCTACTATTCAAGTGCGCACCCGTATGTTCTAATATGGTTTTATAGTTTACGAGATCATCGGGAGCGTACGATGGATCGGAATAAAATATTAATTGATAAAGTCCTGGCGTTCCTTTCACATATCCTCCCGAAAAGTCTTTCTCCGATAACAACATGATAGCACCGGTTTTAACATCAAAGGAAATTCTTCTATTACCAAGTGTCCAATTATCTTGTTCACTATCATATGTAGGACCATATTTTCTATCAATTTTATCGCTATTTGTCCAGTAATCTTTAACGTAAGTATGACTTATTGATGGATACTGATCCAGATATTCATCTATTACATCCTGTGAATATTCGATGGTCGGTTCAGTGGAATGTTTCGGCGATAAATTAGGTTCCTCTATTATACTGGGCTCATTAAACTCGGCAACATCTTCTAAATCGAGAAATTTAGTACTAGTAGGATGTGTCTTATATTCTTTTTTAATAAATGATTCATTCTTTACTTGTATGGGGGCGATAGCAGCAGCACCAGTAGTTTTTTTTAAAGCAATTTCTTTTAACGGATCGGTTATTGGTTTAAAAAGTTTATTGATTGAATCGTCCACATTCGTTCGATTTAATTTCAATGCTAAATATTTTTTTCGTATAGCACGCGTTAGTTCAGCAACTTTTCGTTTATGTGTAGCCACAGCAACTCGATCGTCCGACATCATTCTATACAGTGACGTTTAACACAAATTAGCAAATTTTTATATACTTATCGAAACCCATTCGATAGCGACCATTGTTAATGGGAAAATCTTTTACGATAACTACCGTTCCATACCTATTAATCCAACACTTTGAACATAAGGTTTTAAATTCATTGAAGGTTATGTCTGGGGAGACGTGCTCCTCAAATATATGCTTTAGATTAATTTCATCTTGTTTAAATAACACAATCAGATTACAATTATCTCTTATCAATTGTTTCGGGATTTTTGAATATGTTTGACATAAGTAGGCAGCATCAATATCTTTGTGTCTACACATGGAATAATATTCGCGAATTTTTTGTTGTTTATCACATGCTACATCATCGAAAATAAAAATAGAGTTTTTTTTGGCTTTAGTGGGACTGATAACTTCATCGTTGTCTTTAAACGGAAAATAACCTATACCCTTTGCTTGAGTCATTACTGTTTGTAATAACTGATACTTTGGTTGGTATAAAGATTTTGAGTATACGTAAACATTTTCAAATTTAGCACCATTGGGATTAAACAACAGGGCTAACATTACATTTGTCTTTCCACAGCCACTCGGACCGCAGATTATGGCGCGAAACGAGTCGGGCAACAACGGACCATGTTTACTAATGCCATTTAACTTTTTGTCTTGAAAATCGTCTAAATTTTCGATCGGTAACGACTGCACTTGTTGAATCACCTTCATTGTCTTATAAATATCGAAGCTTTTACGCTCATTTATTAGTTTCAATGTTTGTGCACGAAGGAGAGGGTGTGTTAAATACATTGATTAATAAATTACCCTTTGAAATCCATTTAAGTGGGGGGTACCAATTCTGCGGTCCGGGAACAAAACTACAAAAACGATTGGCACGTGGTGATCCGGGCATTAATCCGCTAGACGTCGCATGCAAACAACACGACATCGCCTATTCACAGAACGATTCATTGAACGAACGTCATAAAGCCGATAAAATATTAGAAGACCAAGCTTGGCGGCGCGTTAAATCAAAGGACGCTAGTCTTGGTGAACGTGGCAACGCTCTACTTGTAACCGGAGTAATGAAAACCAAACGTAAACTTGGTATGGGTTGTTCCTTTAACACTCACGTTGTAAAAAAAATTGGAAAATCCATGAAACCTGCCAAGACATTAAAGAAGGCCGTATCGTTGGCTTTAAAAGCAGCCAAAGTGGCAGTTAAACGTGCAGGAGGTAAAAATAACATTAGAATACCTAGAATTATTCCATTTGACTCTAAATCTGGAGGATTTCTTCCTCTCATTCCCTTGTTTGCCGGACTTAGTGCCCTTGGGGCGTTAAGTGGAGGCGCAGCCAGTATAGCTTCTTCCGTCGTAAACGCTCAAAATAAGAAAAAGAAGCTGGAAGAAGAGACACGTCACAATAAAGCGATGGAAGCTATCGGTCATGGATTGTATTTACGAAAGAATAGCAAAGGAGGTTTCGGTCTGTATCTTGAAAATAAAAAAAAAAAAAAACCTCAAAAAAAACGTCGACGTCATTAAGGATACCTAATAGAGCATTATACGATAAAGAATTACTGAAATATGCTAAACTTTATAAAATACCTTATTTTCGAGGTGTTTTCATGCGCGATACTCTACCTAGGAGAGTACACGCACAACGTGAATGTGGTATCGTAAATTTGGATAGTTGGAAAAATCCCGGAACACATTGGGTGGCATATAGAAAAATGAACGACAACGTTGAATATTTTGATTCATTTGGTAATTTGAAGCCGCCTATAGAACTTGTTCGTTATTTAAGTAGTCGTAATCGTCCTGTCAAAATTTACTATAACAACGAACAATATCAAACTTATAATCAAATAAATTGTGGACATTTGTGCTTGAAATTTTTACGTGATGAATCGTCATAGTCGTCGTCGTTACCTCGAGGATGCAATTCAAATGATTTTATTGAACGTGAGTGATTTACAGACAGTCTGGTATAGTCTTCCCGTTGAGTACAGAATGGAGTTAAAACAGTTTTTACCATGTCAAATGAATTCCAATCGACATGTATGGTCTGATGTATGTGGTACACAAATGCAATCAAAATGTATATATTGTTTTAAAGAGTTTAAATAAAGAATATATTTAAGTTATTGTATTTATTAAAAATTCGTTAGTCTTCGTTATGTCTCAGTTGTTGCGAGTCAATAGCATCAATCATATTTTTGAATTTAAACCTCAAACACCCATCGTTTTGAATCCTGAAAAAGAATATGAGCTAGCGTTGAGATCGTTTCATTCATATAATTCCATACCGAACATTGAAGAGGGTCAAAAATTTTACTACTATGATGCACACAACAAATTAAACGAAATTGTCTTTCCAGCAGGTAGTTATGAAATTTCAGATATTGAGAGATTTATTCGGCAACGAATGGGGTTGGAGAATTCCGTTGATCCAGATCGAGATTTTTCATTGAAGCCTAATAATAATACGCTTCAATGTGAAATTTTCAGCAAATTCTATACCATATCGTTTAAGGAACCTAACAATATTGGACGTACGTTGGGATTTTCCGAAAAAAATCTCGCTCCGGCTCAGATACATTCGTCAGATTTACCCGTCAACATTATAAAAGTGTCAACCGTACGTTTTGATTCTAACATTACGACGGGGGCGTTTGACGGAAACACACCCGCTCATACAATCTACGAATTCTCCGTTAAATCAGATCCTGGATATATAATTGACGAAACTCCTTCAAATCTCTTGTATTTACCAGTCATTCCTCAACGTGAAATTCTTAATATTACCGTACTGGCAGTCGATCAAAACGGTGAACCAGTAAATTTCCGTGGTGAAACAAGTACCCTAGTATTGGAACTTAGACCTCGACCTAAATGGTTATAAGCGGTGAAAACACAATTAATTATTAGTATAAGAAGATTCTTTGTTGACAACGTACCATCCTCACCACAACCATGTCATCATCATCATCATCAATAGTTTACAAGAAAAGAAAAGTCGCTGAATCAGCTGAGAAATTACCGATGTTTAATCTATACGGGTCACCCGTAATAGATGAATCAATTCGAAAATGTGAATACAAATACTATGCTCCATATGTAAAATCGTTTAACTGCAATGACATTGTGGAAATTGTTATCAACCAAGTGGATTCGTTCTTTGCTATGTACGATTCGCTATTGGATATTAAGGGAAAATTAATAGTTACCGGAACGGGTGATGTTTCATTAACTCAAAATTTCGGAGCATTTCTATTCGATTCCTGTACATACAGTGAGAGTGGTAAAGAGATCGAAAGGGTACGAGATCCTGGCATTGTTAGTACCGTTCGCGCGTATACCTGCTATTCACAGGACGACTCGCGTCACATGTCTATTGCCGGGTGGAATTATCCCTCATCACCAATTCTCACGAATAGTAAATCATTCAGTCTATTATTACCGCTAAAGCATATTTTCAACGTTTTCAATGATTATCCTAGGATTACGTGTGGTAGACAAACTTTTCGCTTCGTTCGTGCTCGAAACGATAACGATTGTATAACTATTAAGGAAAATGGGGGATCGGTAACTACAGTTAAAATAAATATTGAAAGCATTGAAGTAAGAGTTAAACATATCTACCCCAATTATGAAGTAAATGAAAAACTGTTGAAGGCAATTCAATCGGACCGGCCTATTTTAATACCCTTCCGGAAATGGGAACTTAACGAACTGCCAGCCATAACGCCAAATGCTAAAAAAGATATCTGGCCTGTGAAACCTAGTACGGCTATTGAAAGACCTCGCTACGTCATGATATTTTTCCAAACCGAAAAACGTGATATAGCCACAGCTGATCCTACAACATTTGATCACTTGAATATTCGTAATATTAGACTAATGTTAAATGGTGATTATTACCCTATGGATCGGTCGCAATTTGATTTTGCTAGTGATCGCTTCAACGATGCATATTTCAACTATACAGAATTTTATCCTAGCTACACAAACTCTAATCGAAAACGTACCCTTCTAACCGTTTCGGATTTTAAATTACGTACATTGTTTATCATAGATTGTAGTAAGCAGGAAGAATCTATAAAGTCATCAACCGTTGATGTAAAGTTGGAAATTGAATCGGACGTAGGATTCCCTGATAACACCAAGGTTTATTGCATCATAGTTCACGACTGTCTCATGGAATATCACCCACTCACGGAAGTAATAAAAAGCCTCTCGTAATGAGTGTTGACTCCAGATCTCTCTCTCTCTCTCTCTCTCTCTCTCTCTCTCTCTCTCTCTCTATCTCTCTCTCCGGTAACATCAAGGTTTCTATTGCGACCTTGGTTTCACATACTTCGCTCTATCTCTCTCCGGTAACATCAAGGTTTCTATTGCGACCTTGGTTTCACATACTTCGATAATATCAAGATGTATCATAGGTCACACACACACGATTCACAGAAGATATAAAAAAGCCTCCCCTAATATGATTAAAATTAGTTGATTATCATCATGCGAGTGGCACTAGTAGATATTCAAGGTTTTATTATTGAAAAAGTGTTTCATCCAAAAGAGCTCTCCATTCATATTGGACAACAGCGATTAAATTTTCTTTTTAAATCGCCAACACAATTTAAAAATCTTAGTGTTAGTGATAAAAAGACGGTGAATTATTTAGAGCAAAATCTGCACGGATTTCGTTTTAACTCCGGTTATATTGAATATAGCGAAATTAATGACATTTTAAAAAATTACCTACTTCATTCGGCAGACATAATTTACGTTAGAGGTGAACAAAAACTTTCATTTTTACAAAGTAAGTGTGAAGAACTGCAAATATTTCCTATCATCCATGATGTAGTCAAGTATGATAAAACTAGATGGGATACAGAAAATTTTCGACAGACAATTCCACAGCAGTGTTGCCATCATCATCATTCAAAAGGAAAATTTATGTGTGCGCAAAGAAACGTGGATCATTTACTTTCTTGGTTTACTAATACTATTTTACCTAATTAAAATTTTTTTCCATAAACATGTATAAAATGTTTTATAAATAAATGTGTATAAAACTGTTTTTATGTTTTTATTTTCCCTTAAATATTAAAAAAAAAAAACACTAAATAAAACATATCTCATATATATTATTTATTTAATATTTTCCTTAAATATTTAACAATCATTTTTAACGCTATAAATAACATTAAACCAAATGTAGCACATGTTATTGAAAATTGTCGTTGATCGACTTCTCCTTCTCCTAGTGTGACTTCTCCACCTCCTCCTCCTCCTCCTCCTACTAATCCACCAATTCCAGTCCCTATTCCTAGAGGATAAGTACAATTGGTGATAGTTTCACCAATTTTATACCATTTTTCTTGATTACCTTCACTTCTATTGGGAAATAATAATTTCAACTTGTAATATAATTCAGATGGTGTTGAGGGCAATCTTACGTAAAAAACTTGTAACTTTCCATCATTTAAATAGGTTCTACCCATCATTTGCCATTCAGAGCGGTTACATTCTTTTTGGTTTTCATTAAAACATACCGCTATATTAGAGACTCCATTAGGTAGGTTTGTATACAACAAACCGTTGAATATCGCTGTTAATATCACATAATTTGCGTTTAATAGGACCATCATTTAAACACAAATTTGATAAATCTTTTAAAACTTGCCTGGTTTCTTCGTAAAACACAATATCTTTGTTTAGTCGAGAAATTTTTTCACAATATTTTTTTAGCTTAGTTCTGTACTCAACTACTAATGACATTCTCTACTTTCAACTGATTTATTAAAGACATATACATCACCTTTTATAAGTTGTGTGTGTGGGGATGATCAGACTATTATCTAATAATAGGGGAATAGTAAGTTTAAATAAAAAAAAAACATAGTTTTAATAATATATATTTTTTAAAACCGCGCTATCGCCCTCAACCGCTGAGATTTAAGCGAGGCGTGATAATAGATTTGCCAACAACAACAACAATGGGTTTAATAACCTATCTCAACGTAGTCAACGTAGTCATAGTCATCGCGTCAAACGAGATCCGTTCATATTTAATGTTAGAGATGGGACTCTTCTATAGCGAACAACAAGAGTTACAAAATGATTTTAAAATTTTGAATTCGAAATTGCACAATGATTTAAGTAATTTATTATATTAAAATATCCGATAAAAAATAAATTAAAAATGATATGTGTGGATTATGCAGCAAAAAATTATTTTAAAAATTCTGAATCTGAGATTGAAAAAATTTCACTATCAATTTGATCTAATCTAACTGCATATTGATTTATTTTTTTGCGTAATTCACACATATCATTTTTAATTTTTTTTTTATCTTCTAATAATTTTAATATTCTAGGTTTCAACACTAAAAAAAAGTTGTATCTTTCAGTCACTCTGTCTAATAATTTTCGCGTCGTATCCTCCGTTAGTTTTCGTTTCTTCTTTAAAGATGCTATCGGAGGCGGCGGAGGTGGGGTATCCATCGACAGGGTCGGAGGGTTCTCCTCTTCCTTCAAAAACACATCCGAAAATATGTTTTTGATGAAGGAATCGTCAGCATCGAATGTCAAATCCATAAATTCCTATACAATAATAATGTAGTAAGTGAAAAAACAAAACAAAACAAAAACTTACTGATTCAATGATAGTGTTGGAGGCGGCATCATCGACGGCGGAGGCGGCAGTGGTGACATCAGAGGAAGCACTAGTTGCATCAGCAACTATCGACTCCAACGACATTGCTGGATTAGACATTTTTTTTGTTTTTTTGATTGGTACTATTGATATGTCACTCAATATTTTAATTTTATTATAACTCATGCCTGTCGAAAGCAAACTGATCGTAAAATGAACTAAATTATTCTTAAATGAATACGGGAGCGAGCGAACGAGGGCGGTAAGAATGATTATGCAAAACGGAAAACCATATGAGGTGATATCATATGCAATAGATTATACTAATTAGTATTAGAATTCAAATTAAAAACATATAAATCAAAGTTTTATTATAATCTAAAAAAATTTAGTCAAGTCAATTTAGAGCCTGAAATGTGTCTTTGCGCTAGGTGCGACCAGGTCTTATTTATATTTTATCTCACTAAAAACTGTATAATATGCATGAAAAATGTACTAAAACGTCATCGAACTATAGTTAGAGTAACGTCGTCGTCGTCAGTAGAGTACAAATTATAACCTTGAATGATGCAAAAACGTTATCGAACTATAGTTAGAGCAACTATAAGGTTAGGTTTTATTATTATAAAGACAGCACACGTGTCGCTAATAAATCAGTTTGATTAATAATTTCATTGCGAAAGCAGCATAATCAGCAGCATCATAATACTAGTAAATCAGTTTCTTTGTGTTAAAGCGTTAAAAAAATGTAAGTAAATATTTTTCATTTTTGCATAAAAATAAAAGTACATATTATTTTAGAGAAAAATGAATTTAAATATTTTTCATTTTTGCATAAAAATAAAAGTACATATTATTTTAGAGAAAAATGAATTTAAATGAAATAAATTCGTCTCTCCTAGAAGGTGGTGGTGAAAATAAACCGGTGGTTGCATTGAAAAGCCTGCCAATTAATGAGCCTCAGAAAATCTACATTGCTAAATTGGTTAATTCAAAATATGGTGAAACGATTTTGCTTGAACTGGAGAATCGAGTTATATTCTTACCACGTCGATCATTATCTATTTTGAAGAATCACGTTGATGAATTGGGAAACGGAAAATATTCTGTGGTGTATCAAGGTGACGACGTCGTCAATGAGAAGAACGCTGAAAAAGGAAACCCTAAAGCACTCTTTAAGTTTGTGAATAGTAAGTTTTAATTTAAAAAATGTCCGACCAATTAATAAAGGATATTGATAAACTTATTTTAAAATTTTATGAAAAATTTCCTCATATAGACTGTGAAGCATGGTTAAAACATGTAAAAATTGCGATTGATTTATGCTGTGATAAACTTAAGAATGTTAATTTATTATCAGGTCAAGTTCGATCGTGGCAAACAAAAATTAGTCATTTAAAAGTTATATATAATAAATTACATAATATACCGACGACGACGACGACTTCAGTAGAATGGAATGATTTAATTTCAATTTTCAAAAATAACGTTATTACTGGGATTATTATAAATTTAAGACATAAAGATGTTCTACCATTTTTAATGGATGCTTTTAAAATTTTTTGCGAAAAAGTAGAAAAAGTTTTATCAAAAATGTCATTAATAAAAGTAAACACTATTTTTTGTGGACAGTTTATTAGAAAATTAGTAGATGATAATGACATAGTAGATTTTAAATATTTTCACAGTAAATATGCTTCGATTGATTCTTCAACAATATTATTTGAATGGTTTACTAATCATATAATCAACTATATTTTATTTAAACTATCGGAATTTCAGGAACGTTCGTCAAATTGGGCATTAAAATCCGTGATATCGCTTGAAGTTAATATTAATAAGTTTGTAGTAGGAAACGGTTGCGGTGACGACAGCGATAGTTCATCGTTTATTAAATTACCAAAACAAATTGCTAATAAACAAAGTTGTGTAAATATTTTTAATTTTGACTTGGCCTGTTTTTATTGGAGCATTGTAAGTGCTCTGTATCCATCAGAAAAAAATTCTAATCGAGTTACATCGTATCCTTATTATGACAATGTGTTGAATTTAGATAATGTGGAGATTCCAATGAAATTAAATAAAATACATGTTTTTGAAAAGAATAATAATTTATCCATAAATGTATATGGATTGGAGTTAATCAATAATAAGTATATAGTAGTTCCAATACGTTTAACTAAAAATAAATTGGAAAAACATATAAATTTATTATTAATTCAAAATCAATATTTTCCCAAGTTAAATGATTATGATGCGCCTGATCCTAACGATACCCAGCATATCGATATCAAATATCATTATTGTTGGATAAAAAACTTATCACGATTATTAAGTAATCAACTCAATAGAAAAAAAAATAAAAAATTTTTCTGTGATAGATGTTTAAATTATTTTTCAAGTGAAGAACGTTTGAATTTACATATAGAATTATGTGAAAAAAATAATGAATGTAAAATTACAATTCCGAAGGAAAATTTTATAAAGTTTAAGAATTTTATTTACAAACAAAAAACACCATTTGTGATATACGCTGATTTCGAATCATTATTAGAACCGATTCTTGATAATGTTAATATTAACATGATTAAATATCAGCGACACATTGCATTCAGTTGTGGCTACTATGTTAAATGTGACTATGATAATAGTCTGTCATATTTTAACAGTTATCGAGGTCCTGACTGTATGAAATGGTTCGCCAATGAAATGGTAGTATGCGCACAAATGGTTGAATCTAAATTTAAGAATATAGTTCCCATGAGAGAAAATTTTTCAAATTTTAAAGCTCATATTTGTCATATTTGCGAACAAAGACTTGTTGAAACGGACATTATAGTGCGAGATCATGATCATTTTACTGGAGATTTTCGGGGATTTGCTCATAACTCATGTAATTTGAATTTTAGAAAGCAATTTGTAGTTCCAATTGTTTTCCATAATTTAAGCGGTTACGATAGTCATTTTATCATAAGAGATTTGGCTAAATTAGGTAAAATTTCTTTACTACCAATAAATAATGAAAAGTATATATCATTCACTCAACACATGGCTAACGGTATTAAATTTCGTTTTATAGATTCGCTGCGATTTTTAGGAACGTCTTTAGATGAATTAGTATCCCTTTTGGATATGCAAGACTTTAACAATTTAAAGTATGCATTTGAATGTTGTACTCGAGAGCAATTTTACTTACTTACACGTAAAGGTGTATTTCCATACGACTACATTGACAATATTGATAAGCTTAAGGAAACTCAATTACCTCCACAATCTGTTTTTTTTAATAAACTTAACAATAAAGATATTACTAATGAACAGTATGAACATGCTCAAAAGGTATGGAGGTATTTTAATATAAAAAATTTAGGTGAATATTCAGATTTGTATTTGAAAACTGACATTATTTTGTTGGCCGACGTCTTTGAGAGATTTCGAAAAATCGGATATAGTACAAGTGGTCTTGACCCAGCCTGCTACTACACAATACCCGGATATAGTTGGGACTGTATGTTACGATATACCGGATGTAAATTACAGCTTCTTCATGACATTGATATGATATTATTTATTGAGAACGCGATACGCGGTGGGATTAGCCAATGTTGTTGTCGTTATTCCGAGGCGAATAATAAATATATGCATAATTATGACAGATCTAAACCTGACAAGTACTTATTATACGTAGACGTCAATAATTTGTACGGTTGGGCAATGTCACAATCACTTCCATACGGCGGATTTGAATGGGATGATACAAATATAGATGTATTGAGTATTCCCGATGACGCAGACATCGGGTATATACTGGAGGTTGACTTAGATTATCCCCATCACCTTCATAGTATGCATAAGGATTTTCCTTTTTGCTGTGAGCACAGAAAACCCGAAGGATCAAAATTTTGCAAACTTTTAACAACGCTTTATAACAAAACTAAATACATTATTCATTATCGATCTTTAAAACAAGCAATAAATCATGGGTTAGTCATTCGTAAAATACATAGAGTTTTAAAATTTAAACAATCAGCATGGTTAAAACCATACGTAACTTTAAATACACAGTTTCGAGCACAAACAACAAACAAATTTGAAAAAGATTATTATAAATTAAAAGTAAATTCAGTATACGGTAAGACGATGGAAAATATTCGAAAACATCGTGTAGTTAAATTAGTTTCGCAGTGGGAGGGAAGATATGGGGCAAAAAATTTAATAGCAAGTCCAAGGTTCCATAGTAGAACCATTTTTTCGGATGATTTAATGGCTATTGAATTACGTAAATCAGAAATTTTATTCAACAAACCCATATACATTGGAATGTCTATTTTAGATATTTCAAAAACATGTATGTATGAATTTCATTATGACTTTATGTTATCTAACTTAGGAAATGATGCTTGTAAGATCCTATATACTGATACAGATTCTTTTATCTATGAGATTAAATGTAATGATGTGTATAAGGAGGTGATTAATGCCCATATTGACAGATTTGACACTAGTGATTATGCATCAAATAACCCATATCAAATTCCACTGTGTAATAAGAAGGTTCCAGGTCTAATGAAAGATGAGACAAACGGTAAAATTATAACTCATTTCATAGGCTTAAGATCTAAAATGTATACGTATAAAGTTGAGGATAAATCTATAGTTAAAAAATCAAAAGGTATTAAAAGTTCCGTAGTAAAAAATGATATAAGTTTTCAAGATTATGTGGATTGTTTAATTGAAAAGAAAGATAAAATTATTTCACAGTGTACAATTCAATCGTTTAAACATAAAGTTTACAGCATAAATCAAACAAAAATTGGTTTAAATTCATTAGATGATAAACGAAAATTATTAGATGATTCACATGACACCCTCCCCTGGGGTTTCCATCATCATCCGGATTAGTGATATCAATATCCTTGGACATTTAAAACTTACTATTATCCATTATATCTATTATAATATAATTTACATTTAAAAAATATATATATTATTAAAACTGTTTTTCTTTTTTTATTTAAACTATCCTCTATTATTATTAGATAATCGTCCATATATACGACTTATAACAGGTGATGTATATGTCTTTAATAAATGAGTAGAAAAAAATATTGTGAAAAATTTTGCTCGACAAAGATATTGTGTAAAAAAATCTCTGCTGTGACCGCGATAGCACGCGCTCGAGGCTGACGAAGGTCGTCGCAGGGCGATAGCGCGCTCTCGCACGGCCCCCAGCTGAGAGCGGCGGCGGCGGCCGGCGCGTGGATCCCAGCAGCGAGGGCGGCCGGCCGGTGCGCGGACTCGGCTGAGAGCACCGCCGACCGCGAGGTCGTCCGACCTCGCGGTCGGCGGCGCGCTCTCACCGGTTTCAACAACGCTGCTGGCCGCTGAGTCCTGAGTCGCTAGAGCAGCACACACCTATAATAGTTCAAAACATGAGTGCGTTTAAAAGCGGTGTGGAGAAAATGATGGGCGGCGGCGGCGGCGATGCCGATTTTCCTCAAGCCGATTGAACTAGAAGCAGAAGAAGAAGAGGAAGAAGAAGGGGGATTTGTGATTAAAAAAATGGCAATACGTTTCTATTTGTATTATATTGAATAAAAAAAATAAATCTCTTATTATTGGTTTAATTATGAATGCATGCATAGGCAACCAACATTACGCTACAACGTAAAACGGTCGGTTGTCTATGCAGCAATTGTGTCTGCGCTCCACAGTGCCGGCGTCAGCGGTGACGCTCGCTGGAATTCTGTGGGGGTGGGCCTCAAAGGCCTCATTTTTTTTTAGAGGCCTCTTTTTAGAGGCGGCCAAGGCTCGCGAACCATTTTCCAAGAACACATTTTTTTTTAAACCATCTAGGCCACTTTTAAGGCCATTTTCAAGACCGGGGGCGGCGGAGGTGGCGGCGGTGGATATTTTCCAATGTCATTTTACAAAGGCTGCTCTTCCACAAGCATCAAGGCCACTTTCAAGCCTCATTTCAAGGTCGGGGGCGGTGGTAAAGAAAATTTTCCAAAACCATTTTCCGAGGAAAACCACTAAGGTCACTTTAAAGGCCAGTTTCAAGGTCAAATTGAGCCAGAATCCGCCTTGTTATACTACTGGTATATCTAAAACTATTACAAGTACCGGTCTCTATAAAAATGTCGTTGAATAAAAATTTTCAAGCCATTTTGTTAGGGCGTTATTGTTTTCGTGGTCGAATTTCACCTTTTTCAACATACGTATTGCTGTACTTTTCTATAGAAAATTCTTTGATAAAAGGTTTTAATACTTTAATAACTCTATGAGGTAGATATACGTAATTACTTGTGACCGCAGTCCTTAAACGAGTATTCAGCTCGATATAGGCCTTTAGCCAAGCGCATTGTTTAAATTTTAATATTTTTGTGGATTTTAAGCCATGTTCGAGAGCTTGTTTCAAATTGCGATAATGCTAAAATAATACCGCAACTAAAAAATTACTTTTAACCCAGAAAATGTATTCTTGTACTACTCTTAAATGATTAATTTGTAGTCTTCCTTGATTTACATTGTTAAAATAATATAATAGAAATCAAATAGCTTACTATTGCAAAAAAAGACTAGATGTAACATACAGCTCAATTCATTCTTTACATTCTTTATTAAATTAATTACCGCCACTCTACCAAAATAATAGTCATATAATGGCCCCCCGTTCTAATTCGATTATTAAAATCGCGTTTACGTCTTCTCATTTAACGACCCCTTTAGTGCTGCGTTCCTCTCTAATACACGCAGAAATTCATGACTCAATAAATTAATAAGGAAGTGTATAACTGTATTGATTACTTGAAGCCTAATGTTTTCCATAGTCTTACCGAAGACAGCATTATTGGCTGGTTTAAAATTGATTTTTCTTAAAAGTACTTGTGGCCATAGTCCTTAAACGAGTATTCAGCTCGATATAGTACTTTAACCGCCACAAAAATGTAACATTTACTTTGAGTGACGGTGTATCATTTTTTAAAAATTTACAAATTTTTTGATTTAAATAATTTAAAAGCAGTCTGCAAAATCTTTAATTTCTTTATACTTTAAATTTATAATGCCCCAGTTCTAATTCTATTATTAAAAATCGCGTTTACGTCTTCCCGTTTAACGCCCCGTTTAGTACCAGTGCCCCTGTCTAATACCTATGCAACGGTGTTCATTTTTATTGTTGTAGGGAGTGCGGAAGGCTACCCATTTAACGCCCCATCTCTCTCTAATACCTCTCCTACTACTCATTCGTATTTTGTCTGAGTTATCAAATACATTTTTTATTAAAGCTACCTACCTGAAATATCTTCGTTAATGTACCCACGACGGCGTATCTACCGCCTTCGAGTAGCTTGGTGTATAGACACTCAAATATCCTTTCTTTTAAATTCGAACTGATCTTGTAACAGCGACTTATCACATCGTCGAAAGTTAGTGAACTAATTTTTTAAATTGTCTAAAACTTATTGGCCCGATACCTATATTATAAATCGAGCCAGAATATTTGAATAGTTTATTTGTTAGTACTTTTGAAATTTTACATTTTTTCAATGAGACGCTATGTATAATATGCACTTGCGTCTCGTTCAAGATTGGGGTAGCCAACCCCCTTTGGCGTGCGAGACAGTTACCCTGAGTCTGTTTTCAAGATTGAGTAACCAACCTCTTTGGCGAGACAGGCTATTGTACAGGGTAATAAAGAGCATATTATATGTATCGAATCGTCTGGAGTGTTAACCACATATTGAGATTCTCACCCGCCGCTCCAGTTTCAGGTTAAAATCAAGAACGACATTATATTTCTCGAGGACCATGCTGAAGCTTTTGTTCACACACACACACACACCGAATCGACTTTAGTAAGTTTTTAACAATTTGTAATATATATGGGTGTATTTGAATTAGTTGTTTTAAAACAACAACCTTACACATTACGGTTATTTTTAGTACCTTATTCTGTTTTGTTTTAGATTTCCTCCTACAGTGCGACCTTTTCAGGACCCTGTACAAAGGGCTTGCTCGACTACCAATCATGAATTTCGCACTCGTTTTTCAAAAAATTGAACAAATTCTCAAAAAACTCAGCACAATATTTCTACATATTCGGATAAAAAATAAATGGGCATCACCAATCAGTAATCACCTACACACGCAGAATCAAGGAAATGGACCACTTTAGTAAGTTTTAACAATTTGTAATATATATGGGTGTATTTGAGCTAGTTGTTTTAAAACAACAACCTTACACATTACGGTTTTTAAATTTTATTTAGACATATCCGATACGGTTATACAATGATTTTTGTGTACTCCATCAGTGCTAATGAATTCAGAACCTTTTAAATCATACTTTGATAATATACCGATATGACTACATTGTATAAAAAGGCAACATGGATTATCTCAATACCAAATTCATAGCGCCCAGAATTGATAATGCTATCTCTCTCGCTCTCTCTCTCTCTCTCTCTCTCATAAACAAGGAAAACTATAGTAATTTGTTCGACTACGTCACACACAGGCGTTGGCAGGTCACCTCTTGTATGCAGCGCCACCATGTTTCCCGGCCGATATGGCAACATTGTATAAATAATAATAAAAAAAGGCAACATGGACTACTGTCCTACTGACGACGACTATTATATCCAACCGTTATCTTTGAAATGAATCAGTTCGACTACGTCACACACAAGTGATGGCCGGCCGGCGCTTGTGTGCGTCGCCGCCATCACCTCGACTCGGGCCATGAATATTTTAAATTTCGCGCCATCACCTCGACTCGGGCCAGCATTCGTGCGGCCACGCCGTGAATCGCGCCATCTTGGATCACCTCGACTCGGGCCGGCATTCGTGAGCCGCCGCCGTGAATCATCCCGTTATCGTTGAAATGACTCGGGCCGTGAATCGCGCCATCACCTCGACTCGGGCCAACATTCGTGCGCCGCCGTGAATCGTAAACACTATAGTAATTTCTTCTTCTTCTTTTCTATAGGCGCCTGAACGAGCTCCATTCTTCTTCTTCTTGTTCTAGCTGAACTGCCAACACCTTCAAGACCACTATTCTTCTTCATTTTCCACATCTGCATGATGCCACCGGAGATGTGCCGAGGAGTGGGGGTGGGTCACGTGAGGGGGCGTGTCCGTCCATAAGAATTGACAGAAAAAGTTCCCACGTTACGGTGACAATTACCCTACTTTAATAGTATAATAATAGATTAGCGATTTTAAGTATAATTCACTATATGGTGGCATGTGTAAGAAGCGGCTACTTTCAAGAAAACACAGTCTACTCCCGGGACGTACCCGGGTTCTATATATGTTACTTAAAGTTTCTTTTCTCTTAGGTCCCTTTGTTTGTACCAGGTACTTTCCTAGAATCGCTATCTGGGACTATGAAGTACCATATCTTGTAAGTCACAATTTAGTTCCACAAACTAGTAACTGCCTCGGAAATTTGCCGTTTCAAAGTAGCAGCGGTTTTAAAAGCTGTTTGAAGAGTAGCCGAGTAGTTGCACTGAATTTAAAAATGTCTTCAAGGTGGCGGGCCTTTGTTGTAGCCAATTTAAGTAGCAAATAGTTAGCTGCTACAGCTTTTCAGTACCAGAAAGTTATTAATCTTTTTAAGTTAAAAAATAGGTAACAGGTTTGAACCATTTACTTTTATAAAGTTCCGGTTTCTATACTACCTGTTCCCGAGACTAAATGTGTTGCTTGGGCATGTTCACGTAGTATTGAATAAATAGTAAATGTTATAATTTGGAAAATGTTAAATAAAAACTAAGTTCAATGTACAGGGTGATGCTTAACTAGATCCCTGTATAAATTGTAACAATATGGGTCTGACAATGTTGCCATCCCCTGCCCACCCTGTCGACGGTCCAGCATGTTATTTTGGGATAACTATAGAATGATTTAATTAAAAAAATTGAACGTTCAATTTCTTTTTAATCTACCATTCGTTCGCCTAATCTCAATTTTTTTTATTTTTTAACTTTTACAGTTGGCATTTTCTGTGATTTAAAATGAAAAAATCAAAAACATTTATATTCTATTAATTTGTATAACATAAGTGTGTAATTTAACAATGTAGAAAAAAACTTGCTTCTGTCCATATTACTTTCTTCTAAAATTCCATTAAAGAACCCGATAATTTCTATCAAATCTCAAACCTAGGTAGGCCCGGCTATTAATATCAATTTTATCTTAAATCTATAATCGCCGATGTATTTTTAGACCATATTTTTGCATCTTCCATGGCAGTTCTTCAACGGTCCGCCATGTTCGAACTGTAATATTCCATTATATTCGGTTTATACAAGGTGACTACTTTTCAATAAGCACAATATTGTTATCTTGATTAAAATTAGAAAAATTATTTAACTGGGAAAACATTTCTTATTATAGAAACAAAATGGTTTACTGTCATATGCAAGAATCTTGCTTTTTCGGATATTTGAGGGCTCATCAGAATATTTTGTTTGTTTCTTTAATGGGCAGTTAGAACATGTAGGATCGTCGAAGAACTGCTTTGGAAGGTGCTCAAAATGGCGAATAAATAATTGGTGATAGCACTACGTAGGGTTAGGGATTTGATGCAATTAAAATTAATAACAGGGTTGACTGCAACAGTTCCTGAATGAATGCATTTTATGGTGCAAAGAAATGGTTCAAGTCCAACTTCCCCTGCTCATGGTGCACTCTGCTTGAGAACTAACATATCTACCGGGTAGGTGGGTCAGTGGTAGAGAACTAACATATCTACCGGGTAGGTGGGTCAGTGGTAGAGAACTAACATATCTACCGGGTAGGTGGGTCAGTGGTAGAGCCTCGGGCTGGTGCTCGATATGTCCCCGTTCGAATCCCGATAGTGGCGAAAATTTTTCTGATTTGACTACAAGATAGAAAGTCCGTTCTCGTGCCCTAAAGGTAATTCAGACTCGAGCAAATTAACAGTGCTGTTCCTAAAGTGACGCTGGGAAACAGTAACAACGCCTACACAGAACACGAAGGCGAATAACTATAGACTAAAATATATTATATAAGTAATTTAAAACAATTCCGAACACATATTGCATTTAAATTTAATTTTATTTAATTGATTAACAAAATTTATTTTCTAGAAATTTTACAATCTCTGCATTGTTTTTAAATAGCACCCTTTACAACGATTCTACATTTCAGTTACCTACTGAAAATGAAATTTTGTCCAGTTTCAATTCCAAAAAGAGTAATTAATGATTTCATTGATCTTTAATCATATGTAATAGTAATGAATAATCCTACCACACTGGACTGATTTAATATTGTTTCACTCATTCAGTAAATAAAATTAAAAGGAAAGCGTACATTTTTATCCGCTTGCATATTTGTGTCGGTGTTTTTATACAGTGATTTTGTCGAAAACAAAAAATAATAAAACCACGACAATCAAAAATTGAAAGCGAAAAACAAAATTTTAAAAACAAATTTAAGAGGCAGTGTGTTTTCACTTTAACTTTATTCTTATTCTTTTGCTTCATTTCGTCATACAAGGTAAAAAATACAAAATACAAAAACAATTAATTTTAAAATAGTAGATTCCCTGTATTGTATAGGACACACTATATATTGTAAGCTCTTAAACAAACAATATTGTAATTTTTAATAAAAAATAGGTAATATAAGTTAGGTTAGATAGCCTCTTTATGCAAAACTTTAGCAAAATCAAAAAAACTTTTTCTGAAAAATTTTCATGGGCCTTTAATTTTCAATGAATTTTGACGAATTGAAAATTTTTCTAAAATCAACGGAACACGATTTTATTTTTAATATCGCTTTTTTGTTTATCTCGTTTTGCTTTAATTTTAGGGCACTTTTTCAAAAAAGCTAACTGCGGCCAATTTAAATTCTTGGTACCATCGAAAAACAATTGTTTTTGAAGGTGCCTCTTCAATTTTCAAATCCTCACTCCGTTTCACTTTTTTTATTGTTATTGAATTCTACATAATTTTGAAAATTTGCATTAAAGAATCGGTTTGATTTATCTGTCACTTTTGTTTGAGAACTGACATATCAACTTCATGACGCTTTTTTATATGTTAATTGCTTAAATAGTGGTGCCATATCCCTAAATTTTTTAATAGCAGTACTCAAAATAGTGGTAGACCCATGGAAACATAAGATGTATTGCTTTTGTTTTTCAATAGAGTATCTGGTAGTTTCCTTCTTTATTTGTCTCATTATTCGGTTCTCTTATTTTGAGTTGTTCCATTCCGTCAGTTTTCTTCTAGCTTTAGTTTCCTTATTTATCATTATTTTTAATTTTCTGTTGGAAATTAAAATATTAAAACGCGATGTTTTATAATATAATATTTTATTGTAAAAAATATCACGTTTCATACAATTTTCATTCAGGCTCTTTTAGTCTATATTTTGTACTGCTAACGGAAAAATGAGTGACTTACAAGGTACCACCAAAAAGAAAACCCAGTAAATTAATACGGATTATATTATTCTATTAAAATTTGTTCATATATGGGAGTGAACAGTAGCGATAATGTAAAAATTCGACCAGTTACATCTGTTAACAGAAAATATTATTTAAAAAATAAGAGAAAAGCTTTTAAAATATTTTTCGATCATCCAGAAATCGTTGGTTTACCTATAAATAGAACGTTTATAATTAAAGCTGCGTTAGATAAAAGTTTTGTAAATTCTCCAAATTCTAAACTTAACCCTCACCTGAATAATAATAGTTATTTACACCTTGGCCTTTACACTTTTACTTTATACTAGAGTTAATATTAAAAAAGTTCTATTTAGGTATTGGAAACTCCACTAATAAGCAAATATTGATGATGCTGAAACCAGCAAAAACTTAAAAACTGGAAAAAGAATCATTCAAAGAACCAGCCGATCAGTGGAATATAATTTAAATATGATGTTTTAAATCTGCAGACCTATACAAGCTATTCTCATTTGTATCTTCGTTATTTGAAATGCAACACACACTTTTATTGATATGTATATAAAACGTTTGCGAATTTGGGATATTGGTTCATACTATGCACTCATTCGACACTCATACAACGAATACTCTTTATATGATACATTTTTTGTCATCATCAGAAATAATAGTGGGTCTTCCGCTAATAGGATCTCGTCCTTCATAATTCTTTTGCATCGCCTTAACATCTCTGTGAAGATTTGACGCAATTAAATTTAATAACACGGTTGACTATAACAGTTCCTCGATTAATGCGTTGTATCGTTCCTTTGAACAGTCGTTTTTTTTCTTCTGGCAGTGGATGGGACAAATTCCATGTATTATTTTTCATATTTCTGGCTTAATTTGAAGCAGAATTTCACAGTTGCATTTCACGTACATCCTAAAACAATATTAAAAGTGTTACTAACCTTAATAGTAAGAAAAAAACATTAAATAACAACTCCGCATGATTGTGACCAAGATCATGAAATCGAACAAGAGCTACGAAACGTAGCTGACACTCAAGGCGAATTAATAAAAATTGTCACTCTAAATGAGAAAAGTGATGAAATTAAAATAATTAATCCAAAAAAATCTCCGGGCAAAGATCTTATAACAGCGAAGATGTTAAAAGAACTACCAGAGGAATGATTAAGATTACTTATGTACCTATTCAATGCCGTAATCAGACTTAACTATTGGCCCAAAGAACTCAAAATTGCGTTGATACCTAAAACTGGCAAAGACGAAACTATCGTTCAATAAATTTACTCTCATCAATATCGAAGTTACTCGAGAAACTTTTACTTAAAATAAAATGTACAGATAATGATACAAGTGAATGCATTCAGTCGAGAGCATTCCACAATACAACAATGCCTTAGATTAGTCCATGTAATCAACAAAACGTTGGAAAATCGACAGTATTGTACTACAATATTTCTAGATGTGAGCCAGGATTTTGAAAGAGTCTGGCACCCGGGATTACCACAGAGAAGCATACTTGGCCAACTTTTGTGTGTATTATATACGAATGATATACCAGCGCCAAGAAATATTAGCACTGGTACTTTTGCTGACGATACAGCCATAATGTTAATTCACGAAGATCCTAATACGGCATCACAAAATCTCTACACCTAAGAACTTTGGAAAAATGGTACTCTCAATTAACATGTACTCTCAGAAAAGAACGCTGCCTACAGTTGAACTTAACCAAGAAATCATACCACAGGTGGAAGTGGTCAAATATGTAGGTCTCCATCTATACAGCACACTCATCTGGAAAGAACATATAAAAAAAAATATTTAAAAGTCAAACTAATAAATTGGCTGATTGGGAGAAAGTCAAAATTATCAAATGAAAACAAACTGCTCATTTACAAATCCATTATAAAACTTATCTGGATAATGGAATAGAACTCTGGGGATTAGCAACCAAATCTCATATTTCCATTATGAAAAGAGCTAAATAGAAAATTCGGTAAGAGTTTCCTTTAGGTTCCCCAGACGGAGAGAGACATGCTATACATATATACATATATATTAACTGATAATCATATTTGTGCGAGATTCATATTTTTCGAGTTATTACCCAAAATGTGGTACAATTTCATTTAAAAAAATCTGCTCCAATTTCGATAATTTTTGGTGTACACACTAATTTTATTGTAGTGATTTCGAATTTGAATGAAAAATTTTATATTTATTTATTATAAAAAATATTAACTTTTTAAAATGAGAAATGACATTATTTGCTTGACTTTTCAAAATGTGGTTTCATGTTTAACAGTGTTGCCATTTTTGCAATATTGAATTACATAGATTTAGATGAATGAGTAAAACAAAGATTTTACAGTAATATTCTGAGCACAAATCCGCGCCAATGTTATAATTTTTAGGGAAATATGTATACATTTTATATCTTTGGTAAATATTTCAAAACTCCTGTGTGAAATTAAGAAAAACAATTTTCGGGGAAAAACACTAAGAGAAAAAGTACGTAGAAATGGAGACAAACATACGAAATAAAGAGAAAAAGAGAAAAAGAGAGAAAGGCGCGTAAGGGAAGAAGAGCAATCAGGAGAAGCCCGTGAAGTAAGATCAAGGAGCGCAGTAAGGAAAGAAAAGAAGGAAAAAACAATCAAAGGAAATGAGGAAATTAAAGATAAAGACCCTAAAGATCCGTTTGATTTTATAAACATGAAATTCAAACCTATAAAGATTAATACAACAAAGACAAATACAGCTAACAAAGAGGAAATACTGAGACAAATAAAAATCGTTGAAAAGAGCTTGGAACAGAAAGAAAGAGATAAAAGAGAAAAATGTGAGAAAACAAGCAAGACTATGGAGTGATGAAGTGGCCGCAATGTTGGAGTTAAAGTCAAGTGAAAAGGAAGATGGATGACAAGATCCAGGGCCGAGCAAGAGGGCAAAGAAACCAAAGGAAAAAATAATGGATGAGAGAATTAAAACTAATAATAGATTCCAAAAGCTGGAGGATCATGAAGAGGATGAGAGCAACGAGGAAACGGAAGAGAAGGAGAAAGAGGAAGAAAAACCTTCACCAAAAACGCCACCAATAGTGCTGGAAGGAAAACTAGAAAACCACGAACACAATTTATCAATCAGGTGAGAAACACCATAAATTCCAACAATTTTTCTATTCAATTTAATCGAGACAATATTAAAATATACACGGAAACGGAAGATGTTAGGGAAAATTTAAAGAGCCATTTAAAAAGTAAAAATCTCACATATACTGATAAAACTGATAAGAATAAAAAGAACCGTAATGGAAGCCAACACAAATTTAGACATTGAATTTACTAAAGATCAACTAGAAGAAAAAGCAAATATCAAAATTAATAGTCTCTGAAGGGGAAAAACGAAAAGACACAAAACTATAGTTATCTTGTCATTATAAATAGAGATTTCGATATAAGAAATTTGTATAAAGTAAGAGAAATAGACAACATCAAAGTTAAATGGGCAATTTATAAAAACTGAAAATAGCAAAGCAAAATGCTGTAATTGTGGTGGCGAGCAAGCAAATAGTAAAACATGTGAGGTATACATAAAATACGTTGAAAAAATTGAGATAAATAGAAGCAAAAAAAAAAATTACGTGCAGCCAAAGAAATTTGAAAGCAATGTAGTCAACAGTAATATAACATACAGTCAGATAACAAGAAACGAATATCCGAAAAACCCGAATATACAAAACCAAATAGTAAATTTAGATAAAATGTTATAATTATTAAAACAGATGAGAGACGAATTAAGAACAACGAAAAATTTTATGGAAAGAGTAGAGGTAATATTTAAATACGAGGAATTATACAAACAAAATTAATTACTGTTGAATTATGGTAATAGTAACAAATAGAAAGAACAGAAAAGGATCAATGATTATAAGTAATCAATATTATTATTTTAAAATATTGGTATTTTTTTTCCTTATTCTACTAAATGTATGTATTTCAATATTGTAAGAAAGGCAACACTGTCAAATATGAAATCACATAAAACATTGTATAAAATTATTTAAAACCGGAACTGCTGTTTTGGGTTATGTCAAATCGTGACAGTAAAAATTCAAGCAAATAGTGCCATTTCTCATTTTAAAAAGTTAACTTTTTTCTAATAAGTAAATATAAAATTTTTCATTAAAATTCGAAATCACTAAAATAAAATTAGTGTCCACACCAAAAATTATCGAAATTGGAGCCGATTTTTTTAAATTAAATTGTACCACATTTTGGGTAATAACTAGAAAAATATAATTATTTTCGTATTCTACTCGACGAGGCGCATCCAATGGTGTCTCTCTCCGTCTGGGGAACCTAAAGGAAACTACAGCCGAAAATTCTATGTACTATAACAAATGCACCATGGTATATATCCAAATATACAGATTTGAACACACCAAATGTAACAAGTTATTGAGGACAGAAGCAGGAAACCCCACGAAAATCTAGAAGTACATCCCAACGAACAACCGTAGACTGATCAGAAGACTTAAATGGTAACTGAGGTGGTCTCACTGGATATTCGCCTCTCCAAGACATCTGTACAAGCTCCCAAAATCCTTGTAAAAGTCACCAGATTAGCATATAGATTAATTGTATCCGATAGCTAATAAATAAATGAGAAAAAAATCTGGCAATCATTACTAACTTTGACAGTAAGAAAGAACATTAAATAACAAATATGTAATTATTGTATGTAAATTAACGAACCTCATCCATGTTGGAAGGCCAGCTTGTTCCTCTAATAAACATAATATGATGCATATTATAGTTTAATAATTCCAGTCTGGAACCTCATCCACTTCAAGGAGACTGCTTCTTTCTCTTGATTATGCCCATTATGTTCTAATGTAATTTTGTACTGAAATTTGGTTTCATCAAACTGATAAGACAAGCACAAATTAATTTTGACGACTTTTCAAAATAAACAATTTCGTTTGTTTCATTTAATTTTAAATGGTATCTTGGATGAAAACGCGTATTATAAAACAAGTTATATACAGGGCGCATATGAGATATTTATATTATGTATAATATATATATATATAATCAATAAATTGATGTTATTAGAATAAAAAAATATTTAATTTCTATAGATTTTTGACTCCTCTCAAATTTATAATTAGGAAAAAGAAAAAGCTCTAAGCTAAATTTATATATTATGAGCCAAAATAATTCCCGTTTTAAACGTTTTTTCTATGAACGCACAAAATACTAATTACAGAAAAATACAATTCTAGCATGTTGTTTTTTAAACTATGATTGTTTCGTACAAAATAGAGGAGCTTTAAAAACCATATAATAGCTGTAAATTTAAATTTTACTCATTTGCAAGACTACACCAGACTTTTTCTAACTTTCTATTACATTCTCAATCACTGACCGAATTTCATACTCATGTCGTTTTAAAAGTTTGCATTCGACAGGTGGTACATTTACATATTTTTTTTTAAAAAGCCATGGCCATGGTGTAGTTTATTCTGTTCATATACCTTTCGAATTTAACCTTTATCAGACTTATGGCCATGACTTCAGATTTTAATTTATATATATTTACTGCCCTGTTTAAGTCCAGCAAATAAGAAAATGATGGTCCTTTCTTCGATCTTAATGGAGTCACTTTTTCCACTTGGTGACCTTTATTTGTAAGTTCTTCCTTAATCTCTTCTATCTCCATGTCTGGCGTCACCTTGAAGACAATCTTCCTCACTTTTTCTTCTTCATTTCTGTATTAGAAGCTATTGATTTCGCTTTTCTTTAGACTCGTTTTTTATGCAAATCACGAGTTCCAACTTAGACTTTTATTTTCCTAGTAGATACTGGATCGTGCTTTCTAGTATTTTTTCCATTTTCTTTGTCACTCCTTTCCCAAGCAACACATTTAGTACCTGCTACGTGGTAGCGAATATTGATCTTCATATGTAAATGTTTTGATAGTGAAACTATATTTAAATTATTCTTAAAAATAGCGATACTCTAGGTATCGATATTATATTGTAAGTGTTATTCAGTTTGTTCTATGACTTGTGTAAGAAATTACAAACTATTACATCCGAATATATAGTCATGCAACTTAACAATGGCTTGTCAATAATGACGAATTCTGCAACAACCAATATTTTTGCCCGATACATTATCCAAGTATCGATATTATCGATTATCGATTTTTTCTACTAACAATTGACATTGTAGGTTAAGTTAGAACTAGACGGTATTTTGTTATTTTTAATCAATAGGTAAATTATGTTAAAAATATTTCAATGAATTATGACAACAATTCTGTAATTTATTTTAGATTTAGAGTAATGGCGTCTTTTAAAATAGTAACAACAATCGAAAAAAAAGGTATATGCATTACTGCTGTACCCCATCAGTGGGAAAAAGATAATGTTTTATTTTGGCCATCACATTTGAAACAAGTAGAACGAGAACAATTTCGAAGTAATGGACTCAGTAACCCTGAAAAAAATTGGTCGCAATACTCTTGCTTAGTAAAACTTAAAGGAATAATGTCGTTTAGGGATGCTCTTGATTTAGAGAAAAAAATTAGTGATTGCACAGATACGGAAGCAAAAGAAGATTTATTAAATACTTCAAAACAAGGTAGAAATACAAATAAAAATATTTGGGAGTTAACAGATAGAAACTATTTAATTAATCAACAAATTAATCAAACTACCATACATGCCATTACTCCTGCTGAAGACTTGAGTGAGTTTCTAGAGGGACCTTCCTTACTTAGTGATCAATCACAAATAATTATAGATGATAACACTTTAGATTTTAATATAATCAAACAAGACATAGAAGAGTTAAAGGAAAATATAAATAAAATTATAAAAGATTTAGCAGATTTACAGTCAAACTTTTTAATAGGAAATAAAAAAACACATGTTTTTTTAGACAGAATTCATTCTAAAATTCAAAAACTACACAACGTACCTCAGCTTTTAACGACGGAACATAACAATAATAACGAAAGTCGATTAGAAAAATATACATTCCCACTTAAAACTTGTCATGAAATCACAAACATGGATGAAAATATAAGACAAAATATCGAATTTAAATCTGCAATGGTACAGTTTTTAACAAAAATTGGGGGTTCGTCGGGAGAAGAAAATGCGGGAAAAATAGCTTACAAAATAACAGACTATTTATTTGAACCACAGTTATTAACTAATTATTCTTGGACAGGAGTAAGTAGGTCTAAAGAGTCTGAAAAAAAGGCCTTCCAAAGTTTGGAAGGAATATTGGAAGTGTTTGTAGAAGTTCTAATAAAAGCAGACAATAGACACAATAAACAAAAGAATGAAAAGATATTAAAAATAGTGATATTATAAAATATTTCTGATTGTAAAACCCACATCCTGTATACAATCGCAGTGTTCACACCATTCAACTCGTCGATAAAGTAACAAGATAATCTGTACCGGCAGTTTGAAAATATTTTAGCAAATGGTAAGACGTAAACGCGATTTTAACACTAGAATAATATAATTAATAATAATAAGAGCGGTGTAATTATAAATTTAATTCTGAGTGAGAGTGAGCAGAATATTTGTTATTACCGTAGGACACTAAGCTATTCGATCACGGGCGAGCGGGCCGTCGTGGATACATTAACGAAGATATTCCAGGTATGAAGCTTTTCCTATACTAGATTATTTTCGCGACAAGGGAAGATGATATAACTGAGGATTAAATCATTCAATTTAAGGATTGCCATATGGATAAAAAAAGACCGGTAAGTTTTAATAAAAATTTATTTGGTGCTTTATAAATATATAACTCATTTTTTAAATTTTTTAAAGCCGTAAGGCTGAGAACTATGATCAGCTAGAAATTTTCTTTTTGTTGACATAGGTTGATATCTTTTCTCAGATGTTACCGTTATCACCTCATGTTCCTATGTTCTTCTGATCTGCTTCGAAATGATATATATAGGCTCACTTTTTTCCATAACCATTTCCTTGATTTTATCAAAATTCAACAGCTGAGAAGCACTATAGTTTAGTGAAATTCCTTTCACTTTACAGACAACATATTCACTGCCGTTAGAGGAGTATTTAAAAGAGTAATTTTTAGGGCCTCCAGAGACGAATTCTGTAATAAATCCGCCGTTCAACTCATCTGTTAAATCGCCTATACAATCATCAGTTGGTAGGTCAGGAAGGCCAGCTTGTGAAGAATAGACGATCGAATCGGTGTCGAAATATAACACCCTCTCCCCCATTTGATCCAGGTAATTATATAATTTTAATCTAGCTAGCGCTGTAACATAGGCTGCTAACACCACATTTACTGTTGATGAGATATCGTATGCCTCCTCTTTGTATTCCCACGTTACAATTAACGTTTCCTCATTTACCGGTAAAATAGTGTTTACCGTTATTGCAGGGTCCGACATCATTAAATAAAATTCAGCAGAATTTCTAATTATAGGCGTTTTAGGTAAGTTACTCCTTTGACCTAGCTTGCCCCAGAAGGAGTTTAACATTAGTTTTGCCAACGATCTTAAACCAGGATTCTCAGTTATCTCAGAAAACTCTAATAAAACGTCTTCTCTTTGCAGAAATTTTTCAATATATCTATTTTTCTCCTCGTCTGTCGCACAATTCTTTGGCCAGCCGGAACTCTGCTGCTTAATTTTTATAAACTTGTTCATCATACCAGAGAATAAACCCTCCTGCTCCCTGCTGAGTTGTATGGTATTATAACTCCATATTTCGTAAATCTCTAGCATTCAGTAGCCTTTTTCAATAGCTTTAACCACCTCTTCAATCACCCAGGTACCTTTTAAGCTTCTTTGTTCGTCATCGTGAGTACAATCATCTTGGCTTAATTCTTCACCGCATTTACGACAAAGGATAAACATACATTTATTGTTCATTTTACACGGCAGTACAGGGTGATACAGGTTTGTAGGAGGTAATATTTTACATTTTATCACACCTGACATTTGGGAAATATCAGCCAATTTGCATTCTTCTCCCACATAAATTTTTTTGGGATGGCCAATAGGAAATTTACCAAATTTGCAGACCCAAGGATACAGAGAACAAACATCAACATATGTATTTAATTTTCTCATTTTCTTTTGCCTTGTAATATTCTACTGTATTTCCCGTTCGGCCCCCGTACAGAGAATCTCTAGGGTTTAGAGGTAAATATTTCATGTAAGAATGATTTCTGTGTATTGTTCGATTTCTTCATTTAACATTTTTCGAAAATCACACTCCCACATTTGTACAACGTTATACCCCCTTTTCTCCAAATGTTTATTTTTATTTACAGTTCGTTGAAATCGGTTTTCCATACAATCAGTGGGATCATATTTTAACGCTTTATCACGGTTATTTGTATAGCATTTCGGACACCCGTGAAAATAACAGCCTTGAAATTCAAAGACGTTATTTTCATGTACCCCGTCAACTTTAACCCCGACAACTCTGGCCTCTTGACCTCTGGCCACATGATGTATCTCGATGCCTCTTTGGTGTTCCTCCCATATCAACCATTGTAAAGATATTTTCGAATGATTATCTCTGAATCTGTAACCCCCTTTGGGAATTATACCGATCGTGTCTGGTTTTAAAAAGTTTCGCCGAAATACCTTGTTACAGGCGAATGCAATTGTGGCTGCTTCCATGAATGGACACACGTTTGACGTCTCCAGCAGCTGCTGACGAAATTTGAGACAGGATTGCATCAGAATCTGTACATCAGAAACACAATACTCTACAATCTCCTTTTGAAAATCAAATACGTAATTTTCAGCAATTTTCTCGTTGTGCCATTTAATTAATTTTTCGCGTGCATCCTCTTTTAAGTTGTCAGGGTCGTAGAATTTCAATGCAGGTATAACCCCGACATAGTTCTGATTTTCCAGCCTGTTAAAGAGATGCGGAAAATACCCCTTTTTCAATTCGGAAAACCCGAAAGCTTTTGGCAATGCAGATAAGGCCATTGGGAAATAGTTGAGTGAATCCAGAAATTTAACGTTTCCAACGTTCATCATAATCAGTTTCGTGCCACGCATAATCAGGTCCGGATTCAAATCGGTTTTAGTGAGAATGTAATTTAATACAAATTGATGATCGAAACCGCCACCATTATGGGCGATAACGACAATCTGTTTAAATTTTTTTCGTAATTCTAGTACTTCGCTCAGAAATTTCGTAATTACATCCTCTGATAGAACTTTTTCTCTGAATCCGCAACTCTGACAAAATAACAATCTTGTTTCATTTATACACTTATGGCATACTTTTCTGTATACACACAAATTCGGTTCCTGCTGTATGACGCCGTTGACGACTTTTTCTTGTGTTGTCTCCAAGTCATAGAAAACAAACAAAAAATCTTTAATTTGAGGAGATTTTTTGTCAGGTTGCATATAACACAAATGGTCTTCGGGTTGTTTCGATTTAAAAATCTTGCAGTAAAATTCGCCGCAGATATGATTGTGACTAGTGCATATTTTAAAACAATTCTCACAGCTTTTTATTTTTTTGCAAACAGTATTCAAATGTGCTTCATAGCACTCGTCACCGTAAAAATCTCTTCGGCATTCAATACAGCCTCTTTTTACAACATCTTTATTGCATGCAGGTGATTTTTTGCATGCAAAACATATTCCCTCACATTTATGTTTATCTTTATTACTGTATGGAGTGCGGCAGGCTTCACAAAAATATGTACACATAAATGCGGCTGTTAGCGAAGTAATTACGTTATAATGGCCTTCATGAAAAATTAGATTTAAAGCAGGGCCGTCATTTCCTCCTTCAAAAATAACGTCACGCCCTTTAGTACCATATCGATAAACTATAATCTTATAATTTTTTAGATGCTGTTGAAACTGCTGAAGTTCGGTAATTCCGCAGCCCTCTGGAGTAATCAGAACGCCACTGGATTTTGTCAGTTCAAGAGCTTTGGCGGTCTGGAGTCTACTGCCACACCGAATTTTTGCGTAGTCTGGATCCCTACTTTGAAAAGCCATACTGACGACTAAAGCGCGAGGTAAGCATAGGTTATCTTTGTTATTTATTGAAATAATACCTTTACGATTTTTACATTCTTCGTTAAAAGTATTATAATTTCGCCCCCGGCCTCTTCCTACAGGCATTTTTGCAGTAGTAATCCCCAAATAGAAGGTTTCCGTATTCATCCCGGTCGAATTTGACTGGTATATGGATGAAATTTTCTTCCACACGTCATCAACTGTCACCTGAGATGCAGGTTTAAAAACTACCCATCCTTGCCCCCTTGAAAAATCTTTGGAACAGAAAGTAAATCCAACATAATCCTCCAAGTCCACGTTTTCTGTCCCCTTTAAAACAATATCCTCTATTGCATTTTTCACCCAACTTAGGGGCTCCGCCCCAATAGGGATAGGTTTAATTTTAAATTCCAAAGTTCGGCCCTGGACCCCAAATTTACGGATTTGTTTTGTAACATCCTTAATAATTTCAAAATTCGCCATTTTCAGAAATATTCAAAATTGTTGCTTATCACTGTGCGATAGCTAATCAGTAACTGATAGGAATGATCACACACACCTGTACTTATACTTTTTAAATTTTGTAGTGCCGTGTGCAAAAAGGGTCACGTGACCTAATTAGCCAAGCAGGTGAAATTGCATTTTTCGTAAACTAGAAAGACTTTATTCAAAAATATTTTAAAAACTAAAACTAAAATTCATTTCATATCTAAAAAACAATGTATTTCAGACATTCCGGTTGTAGATTATGAAAAATAAAGAATAATTCTTATCGACATTTTTCGTAGTGCCGTGTGCAAAGGGTCACGTAATATAATCATCCAAGCCGGTGAAATTGCATTTTTCGTAAACTAGACAGACTTTATTCAGAAATATTTTAAAAACTAAAACTAAAAATCATTTTATATCTAAAAACAATGTATTTCAGACATTCCGGTTGTAGATTATGAAAAATAAAGAATAATTCACGTTTTTAACGTTTGCGTCACGTTTTTGGACGTCTGCGTCACTTCTAAATAATACCTGTCTTTTCCGCGATTCAATTGCACCAATAATAACGAAGTTAACCGCTTTGTGCCCTTATGGCAACGTTCATTACACATGCTTTTCTTTAAATTTGACATCTACGTCACTTATAGATAATACCAGTTTTTTCCGCGATTCAATTGTACCAATAACAAATTTATTTAATCATATTACACCTGTATAATAATTTTCAGGTTTATCACAATTCTTCTTATCCCCTATATTCTTTTATTCATTCTTACCCGGTGTATTCTCGATAAAGACACTTCGAGAGAGAGAGAGAGAGATAGCTCAGGTTCGAATTATGTTTTATAGGATTCGCTAGTATGGTTGAAACAGATTTTATCTTGAAGTTGTAATATTCTATACCGAACAACATGAATTGTTTTTAAATATATTATTTAGGATTTGTATTGCTTATGAGAGAGAGTGTGTGTGTGTGTGGGGCTTTTTCATTAAATTAATCTTTTCTTAACCAATATCAAAAGGGTAGATAATGTTTGAAAAGTGTGGTTTCTAAAATATTTAGGTTTGGTGATGTTGTTTATGAAAAGCGTGGGACCTTTTCATTAGTTATCGTTAAATTCATCCTTTCTTAACCAATATCAAAAGGGTAGATGATGATTGAAAAGTGTGGTTTCTAGAATATCTAGGTTTTGTAATGTTGTTTATGAAAAGCGTGGGACTTTTATCAACTGTAGATGGTATGTTATATATCTGATACCTTTTATATTGGTTTTATTACTTTTAAAAATGTCTGAGTGCGAGTATTTGGTTAAATTTAATTTTATCTGTTGCGAATCGTGTACCGTTTTTACTTTTTTTAAACCCCTACAAGTGGGCGAATACGTGTATGTGGTATTCTTCGTCAACGATGTGCAGTACACTGAGTTGATATTGTTAAAAAATGATTATGATGAGGGTGATCTGCTACAAATTCAGTTTTCAAAGAATGGTACACTTTATACAACTATGGATTTTTACATCAATGAGGATGTAGCAGAGTGGGCAAGAGAAGAAGACCCTATTTTTATGACAGGATCCGTATCAGCGGATTTTTTGTATTATGTCCATGAATGAGTAAGGAACCGGTGAGTTAGTTGTTTCGTTTGTATAAACATCATTTTAAACAGAACACAATATTTTTTATACTTAACAGCAGAAACCGTGAGAAGGTAGCAATTGTTTCTGTCAGAAAAAAGATAGGAATAGGTGGTAACAGGGCTTAAAAGAAGACAAGCGGATGTTTTTTAAAATTTTTATTTTGGGTCCTTTACTCTTCATTTTACCCTATGACATATTTAAATTTAATAAATTGTAAAATGTAAAATATATTTTACGGAAAGTTACCTGTTGTCGGCGGAGCTGCGGCCGGCGCATTTTCTAGCTCCCTAAAATTGAATTATTAGCATTACAGCGAATAAGGGTAAAAAGTAAATCTTACTCATCCTCCTCAGCCTCCTTCGCCTCCTCCTCCTCCTCCTCCTCCTCCTCCTCCTCCTCCTCCTCCTCCTGCTCCTCTTCCTCCTCATCCTCAACATCGAGCCTAAAACATAATTAAATATAATAAATGTAAAATAATTGTTTCACCCGAATTACCTGTATAATTCAGGCTCGCCCTGTATTTCCAGCACGCTAAAATCAAATTATTAGTATTTCAATATTTATTATTGTTGAGTAAATCTTACTCATCCTCCGCCTCATTGTCGCTGAACCTGTAACATAATTAAATATGATAAAATGTAAAAAATGTATATTTTTTAGTAACTTACCCAATTAAAGGAGGCTCCCCCTCAAATTCTAGGTCCCTAAAATTGAAATAATAGTAACATCAACATTTAAAAGTGAAAGTATATCTTACTCCACCGACTCGTAATCATCAACCCTAAAAATTGAATAAATATAATAATTGTAAAATATTTGTTTCATTTGAATTACCTGTATAATTCAGGGTTACCCTGTATTTCTAGCACGCTAAAATCAGATTAATTTAGCAAAAATTCAATATAAAATGTAAAAATACTATAACTTACTCATTCATTTTTCTTCTTTTAAATTTAAATATTTAAGATACACCCGCACGGTTATATATATATACAATCCTTATTTTTTTCTGTGGTTTTGATTACACGATCACAAATTGGTTTTAAGGTTACATTGGTGTATTTATCACAGGATGCTTTGGTTTTTGCGTTTTTATACACTTTTCCAAAAATAAACCTACCATTTTTACAATAGTAATCCTTCATTAGGCCAGGTATTTTTTTGTTAACTAAAGGAATCGTGCTACAAAAATTAACACGCAATTTTCTCTTTTCTTTCGTCCTCTCTAGATGAGGCGCGTTTATATTGCGCTATCCTGACGGGCGGACGAAATTCTTTTAACACCATCGGAATAAAATATCGCTATAATACGATTTTTATTCCTTAAAAGAGATTAATATATATATATATATATATATATATATAAGTATAGGCCTCTATAAAAATATAGCTGAATAAAAATTTTCAAGCCTTTTTTTGATAGGCTGGTATTGTTTTCGTGGTCGAATTTCACCTTTTTCGACATACATAATGCTGTACTTTTCTGTAGAAAATTCCCTGATAAAATGGGGGTAGAAATTTTACGTTCGCTGCTATTTATACACGAAATTTCGTGGTCCTTTAGTTTTTCGCTTTGAAAATAATTTAAACACCCATCACTAATAAACTTTTTTTACATTCACTCTTGTTAAGTTGACATGAAACTAACCTAATTTTTCTCTATTTTAAAAGGGTCCTTGGAGCATTGTTCCATCTTATATCTTATGCACTTGTACTATAAGATGAAAATTAGCGCACAATTTTCTCCTTTCTTTCGTCTTCTCTAGATGAGGCACGTTTATATTGCGCTATCCTGACTATTTTTGACCACATTGAATTTAACCCCCTTTGATTTTTTCACAACTTTACCACCTTGAACTTTATAAGTGTACATTTTAGAGCGCAAGCCTACAAAAATTAGCGCACAATTTTCTCCTTTCTTTCGTCTTCTCTAGATGAGGCGCGTTTATATTGCGCTATCCTGACTATTTTTGACCACATTGAATTTAACCCCCTTTGATTTTTTCACAACTTTACCACCTTGAACTTTATAAGTGTACAAAATGCGTCATGATTTTTCCGTTGCATTCATCCTTCATTAGGCCAGGTATTTTTTTGTTAACTAAAGGAATCGTGCTACAAAAAATTAGCGGGCAATTTTCTCTTTTCTTTCGTCCTCTCTAGATGAGGCGCGTTTATATTGCGCTATCCTGACGGGCGGCCGAAATTCTTTTAACACCATCGTAATATCGAGAAGTATTTTCTGTATGCAAAACACACTCCTTTGTACAGGGTCTTGAAACATTGTGCTGTGGGTATATCTAAAACTATTACAAGTACCGGTCTCTATAAAAATGTCGTTGAATAAAAATTTTCAAGCCATTTTGTTGGGGCATTATTGTTTTCGTGGTCGAATTTCACGAATCCCAAAGCTAAGGGAGTGAGTCTCAATAGATCGCAGCGTGGAAACTACCCACATTCACAACTTTGTACAGGTTATTATTTCCTGAAACATTGTGCTGTGGGTATATCTAAAACTATTAGAAGTACCGGTCTCTATAAAAATGTCGTTGAATAAAAATTTTCAAGCCATTTTGTTAGGGCGTTATTGTTTTCGTGGTCGAATTTCACCTTTTTCAACATACGTATTGCTGTACTTTTCTATAGAAAATTCTTTGATAAAAGGTTTTATTACTTTAATAACTCTATGAGGTAGATATACGTAATTACTTGTGACCGCAGTCCTTAAACGAGTATTCAGCTCGATATAGGCCTTTAGCCAAGCGCATTGTTTAAATTTTAATATTTTTGTGGATTTTAAGCCATGTTCGAGAGCTTGTTTCAAATTGCGATAATGCTAAAATAATACCGCAACTAAAAAATTACTTTTAACCCAGAAAATGTATTCTTGTACTACTCTTAAATGATTAATTTGAAGTCCTCCTTGATTTACATTGTTAAAATAATATAATAGAAATCAAATAGCTTACTGTTGCAAAAAAAGACTAGATGTAACATACAGCTCAATTCATTCTTTACTTTCTTTATTAAATTAATTACCGCCACTCTACCAAAATAATAGTCATATAATGGCCCCCCGTTCTAATTCGATTATTAAAATCGCGTTTACGTCTTCTCATTTAACGACCCCTTTAGTGCTGCGTTCCTCTCTAATACACGCAGAAATTCATGACTCAATAAATTAATAAGGAAGTGTATAACTGTATTGATTACTTGAAGCCTAATGTTTTCCATAGTCTTACCGAAGACAGCATTATTGGCTGGTTTAAAATTGATTTTTCTTAAAATAACTTGTGGCCATAGTCCTTAAACGAGTATTCAGCTCGATATAGTACTTTAACCGCCACAAAAATGTAACATTTACTTTGAGTGACGGTGTATCATTTTTTAAAAATTTACAAATTTTTTTATTTAAATAATTTAAAAGCAGTCTGCAAAATCTTTAATTTCTTTATACTTTAAATTTATAATGCCCCAGTTCTAATTCTATTATTAAAAATCGCGTTTACGTCTTCCCGTTTAACGTCCCCTTTAGTACCAGTGCCCCTGTCTAATACCTATGCAACGGTGTTCATTTTTATTGTTGTAGGGAGTGCGGCAGGCTACCCATTTAACGCCCCATCTCTCTCTAATACCTCTCCTACTACTCATTCGTATTTTGTCTGAGTTATCAAATACATTTTTTATTAAAGCTACCTACCTGAAATATCTTCGTTAATGTACCCACGACGGCGTATCTACCGCCTTCGAGTAGCTTGGTGTATAGACACTCAAATATCCTTTCTTTTAAATTCGAACTGATCTTGTAACAGCGACTTATCACATCGTCGAAAGTTAGTGAACTAATTTTTTAAATTGTCTAAAACTTATTGGCCCGATACCTATATTATCAATCGAGCCAGAATATTTGAATAGTTTATTTGTTAGTACTTTTGAAATTTTACATTTTTTCAATGAGACGCTATGTATAATATGCACTTGCGTCTCGTTCAAGATTGGGGTAGCCAACCCCCTTTGGCGTGCGAGACAGTTACCCTGAGTCTGTTTTCAAGATTGAGTAACCAACCTCTTTGGCGAGACAGGCTATTGTACAGGGTAATAAAGAGCATATTATATGTATCGAATCGTCTGGAGTGTTAACCACATATTGAGATTCTCACCCGCCGCTCCAGTTTCAGGTTAAAATCAAGAACGACATTATATTTCTCGAGGACCATGCTGAAGCTTTTGTTCACACACACACACACACCGAATCGACTTTAGTAAGTTTTTAACAATTTGTAATATATATGGGTGTATTTGAATTAGTTGTTTTAAAACAACAACCTTACACATTACGGTTATTTTTAGTACCTTATTCTGTTTTGTTTTAGATTTCCTCCTACAGTGCGACCTTTTCAGGACCCTGTACAAAGGGCTTGCTCGACTACCAATCATGAATTTCGCACTCGTTTTTCAAAAAATTGAACAAATTCTCAAAAAACTCAGCACAATATTTTTACATATTCGGATAAAAAATAAATGGGCATCACCAATCAGTAATCACCTACACACGCAGAATCAAGGAAATGGACCACTTTAGTAAGTTTTAACAATTTGTAATATATATGGGTGTATTTGAGCTAGTTGTTTTAAAACAACAACCTTACACATTACGGTTTTTAAATTTTATTTAGACATATCCGATACGGTTATACAATGATTTTTGTGTACTCCATCAGTGCTAATGAATTCAGAACCTTTTAAATCATACTTTGATAATATACCGATATGACTACATTGTATAAAAAGGCAACATGGATTATCTCAATACCAAATTCATAGCGCCCAGAATTGATAATGCTATCTCTCTCTCTCTCTCATAAACAAGGAAAACTATAGTAATTTGTTCGACTACGTCACACACAGGCGTTGGCAGGTCACCTCTTGTATGCAGCGCCACCATGTTTCCCGGCCGATATGGCAACATTTTATAAATAATAATAAAAAAAGGCAACATGGACTACTGTCCTACTGACGACGACTATTATATCCAACCGTTATCTTTGAAATGAATCAGTTCGACTACGTCACACACAAGTGATGGCCGGCCGGCGCTTGTGTGCGTCGCCGCCATCACCTCGACTCGGGCCATGAATATTTTAAATTTCGCGCCATCACCTCGACTCGGGCCAGCATTCGTGCGACCACGCCGTGAATCGCGCCATCTTAGATCACCTCGACTCGGGCCGGCATTCGTGAGCCGCCGCCGTGAATAATCCCGTTATCGTTGAAATGAATCGGGCCGTGAATCGCGCCATCACCTCGACTCGGGCCAACATTCGTGCGCCGCCGCCGCCGTGAATCGTAAACACTATAGTAATTTCTTCTTCTTCTTTTCTATAGGCGCCTGAACGAGCTCCATTCTTCTTCTTCTTCTTCTTCTAGCTGAACTGCCAACACCTTCAAGACCACTATTCTTCTTCTTTTTCCACATCTGCATGATGCCACCGGAGATGTGCCGAGGAGTGGGGGTGGGTCACGTGAGGGGGCGTGTCCGTCCATAAGAATTGACAGAAAAAGTTCCCACGTTACGGTGACAATTACCCTACTTTAATAGTATAATAATAGATTAGCGATTTTAATTATAATTCACTATATGGTGGCATGTGTAAGAAGCGGCTACTTTCAAGAAAACACAGTCTACTCCCGGGACATACCCGGGTTCTATATATGTTACTTAAAGTTTCTTTTCTCTTAGGTCCCTTTGTTTGTACCAGGTACTTTCCTAGAACCGCTATCTGGGACTATGAAGTACCATATCTTGTAAGTCACAATTTAGTTCCACAAACTAGTAACTGCCTCGGAAATTTGCCGTTTCAAAGTAGCAGCGGTTTTAAAAGCTGTTTGAAGAGTAGCCGAGTAGTTGCACTGAATTTAAAAATGTCTTCAAGGTGGCGGGCCTTTGTTGTAGCCAATTTAAGTAGCAAATAGTTAGCTGCTACAGCTTTTCAGTACCAGAAAGTTATTAATCTTTTTAAGTTAAAAAATAGGTAACAGGTTTGAACCATTTACTTTTATAAAGTTCCGGTTTCTATACTACCTGTTCCCGAGACTAAATGTGTTGCTTGGGCATCTTCAGGTTTAATCACAAAAATCTGTAATATATGCTCATACATGGCAACTCCCACTCATTAAATAGAACTCAAATTCAGCAGTAAACTGATTTCTGCTAATTTTATAATACGAAAGCTAGCAACGTTTTTTAGGTCAATTGGTTTTTCGATATTTCTCTTTTTTATTGAAGTTAAGGTTGCGTTCACCTGTACGTATCCCTTCTGTACGGGTAAACATTTATAGTTGCCATAGTTTTATCGTTGTCAGATCCAATTTTAGAATTTAAAAAATAATTTCCAAACCTTTCTAGTACTGCTGAAATTTTAATAAGATATAGTTCTGTTATCAAAGAATATAATATAAATTTGCTAGATAGAAAAACCTTTTGTTGAATAAGGAGCCAGACCAATTTAAGTCTCGGAATGAATAGGTGAATTCGAAGATTTCGCCAACAAATTCATTAGTTGCGTGAGAGAGGTTAGAATTTCATAAAAAAAATAGAGCAAAATAATAAACTAAAATGAGATGATAAAACCTGTTGAAATTTATTATTAGCAAAATGAAACAAAACATATTTTATTGAAAATATGTTGAGAACCCCCTTTAATTAAATGTTCATGTTTTTGTTGACAATTTAGATTTATCAATATTTAAAATTGATTTCCGTAGGATTAATGCTGCTTTGTCAATCAAATCATTCTATTCGCAATGTATAAAATCGTTGCTTCCAATTGAATTACTATCTGTGTGCATAATAATTGTATACTTAATTTTTGTTTGATTAATTGTCTTTTGGAAAAGTTTCGATATCTTACTTTGAAGGACTTGATTGAATTCATTCTTCAAGTCGCTTTTCTAAATATTACCAAGAGATGATATTAAAAAGTAACTTTTTTTGTATTAGGATGGGAGAACCATTATCTAAAGTAGCCTCATGAACATTAATTGAAAAATTTGAATTTTATGAACTAGTATTTGGAACATCAGTATTTGATGAAAGGTTAGATTCACAAAAATTATGATATTTAGAGATCAAAGATGTAAAAGTGCTGTAACATTGACTACGGTATCAATCAGTAACATTCACATCGTCTGATAGTTTCACATTTTTATTTTTTAAGTTCATTTATATTAATATACTAATATTATTATTTTGTCACGTTTACTTAGCAAAAAACATATTTTTATTTTTCGTCACCCATCACGCTAAAATTTAGCTTTTATTTTTTTGAATACAATACAACAAAATGAATTTATTATAAACACACTCAACAAATTAGTTGCCGCACTATTCTAACAAAAAACAAAAGGTTTTGTGTCTAACAAATTTATATTATATTCTTTAATTACAGAACTATATCACATTAAATTTTCAAAAGTACCGTCAAACGGGGTTAAGAGAATCAAAAAAAGTATTTTTTCATTTTTTTCTCCATAAGTATGGAAACGAATAATATACAAAAATATTGTAAGTTCTAGTACCCCTTTCGAATGGCTTGAGTGAAGAATTATATTTTTTAAGTACTAAAATGCCTCCACTTTTTTTGACAAGGTGTGATTCACTTTACCTATTACTTTGGGGTAAAATGAATCGGACATTGAAAATGCATAAAAACCTACTTTGACAGAGGTATGGGTAAAATGAATCAATCAAAAAAAAATAAAATAAAAATTTGAAGAAAAAAAAACATGTAAAAAGAAACAAAACCTTTATTCTATATCACGTTACCATCATAGTACAGTAAAATCTTTATAAAAATAAAATGAAATATTTATTCATCATTATAACATTACAAAACGGTAAAGACATTAAAAAATATAATCTTAAATTTAAATTTATTCTAACTTTTTCAATTCATCGCTGTCAATATTAAAAACAAATTTTCCTCTTTTTACCCATTTTTGGCGTAGTTTTCTAATTATTTGATCACGGGATGTTAAACAAAGGTCCTTAATTTCCGGATAAACAAAATAACCCTTTTCAGAAATTCCCTGTTTTCTCTTGGCATTTTTTCTGAATTCATCTCCACAATTTTCTATTTTGCCAACAAATAATCTATCTCGCTTATCAGTTGGGAACTATGCTTCGATAAAGTCGGTTCTGTCACAAACATATCACGTCAGCATTGGATGATGAAGGTTCGGGCGTAAATTCGTCAAGATCGTCTTCGGAATCCAAGTCGCTTAGGCCAAATTCTTCATTTAAATCCTAATATTTTTGAGATGTTCCCTGGTCGTCCTTTCGAATTGTAATTATTTTTTTAGATATACCTTTTCTTGTAGTTTTGTCTGTTAATATGAATAATAAATATGGGTTTGAGACACTCTTTCCTGGTTCAACGTTTTTTTTCCTCTATTTGTCGACTGATTAGACGTAGTTTTCAAATTTTCCAGGTGGTTTACAATTCTTTGACTCCAGGCACGATCATCATTTTTTGCACTACCGTGTTTTTACGTTTCTTGAAATTTTATTTAAAACTCTGTTAGGATTCAGGGGCACAATTCCGCATGCATTAAAATCTGCAATGGAATTTTCTTTAGATCTCAAACTAATCTTTTCAGTAGTCTCTTTTAGCTACCTTGGAAACTCCGTTTTAGGAATCACTCACCGGCGTTTTAATTTCTTTTCCAAAGTAGTTCTCTAGGAAGTTTTTAGAGGCCTGAAGTAAGCAACATCGAGTGGCTGAAGCAGGTGTGTCGAGTTGGGAGGGAGTAGGACACATTTAATGTCATTGTTCTCACATTCTTGTATAACATTTATCTGAAATAAGGGATAACAATTATTATAAATCAGTCCACGAATGATTCTGAGTCGAACCATCCGCTCATGCTTTTGTTGTATCTAGATATCTGTCCAACCTTCATAAGAATGTTTTTCCTTGTAAACTACATAAGGAAGGAGTAATATTCCGTGAGCAGCAATGGCAAACATAACAGTTGTACTGCTTTTTGAGGAGTCCATTAATCTATGCGCATGCTTTGCTCCTCTTCTGGTTATTACTTTAGTTGACCCGGGATCATCAACAAAATTGGTCTCGTCATAATTAATTATATTTTGGACCGGAATATCTTTCAACGTGACCCCCCAAATTTTCAAAATATTCATGAATTACTTCATAAGTTAAAGCTCCTCTAACGCGCTTTTTGTTTTCGGCCAATTTAACAGTAAGGTCTTTATTTCTATTTATAAAACTCTTAAACCAGTCTATCCCTGGCATATTATCTTTAAATCTTGTTTCTCTGGCTCCGATTCTGTTCAAATATTGCTGTACAATTGTCCTGACTTCGGTACTTTTTGAAGGAAATCCCCATTCAGCACAAATTTGGACTGTTTCCTTCAGTCTACACTCCTGAGTATCAGTGAGTGCGCGCTGTCTACCATACTTCAAGGCGTGTTTCCCGTGATACCTTCTTTGTAAGGTGCTAAAAGGCACACCAAACTATAGAGAACCATAAAAGATAACATAATTTAGAATAAAATATAAATTATTTATTTTCCCCATTTTACAATTAAAAAAATGCTGATACTTAAACAAAAATATATGAAAAATATAAGATAGATATATGTTCCTTAAGGAATAACGAATAAATTTATTGGATCTAAGTAAATGAAATTTCAAAATGAGCTCTTCTACAATCAATCGTTTCCATAAAATTAACAAAATTCGTTAACCCTTAAAATATGTTCGTGAAACTCACGTGTTTTCTTAAAAGCAGCGAAATACCCTCTATTACATTCATATCCCTACTGGTGATGCAATCTCGTCGCGAGAACAGCAATACCTTGCGTTGTGAAACAGCAGGTCCGGATTTTTACAAAAATACCAAACTAATTCATTTTACCCACTATGATTCACTTAACCCCATTTGACGGTACTTAAAATGTTTGAAATTTATTATATTTTAATTTACAAAATTTTATCTGGCGCGATCTTTACAACGATAAAACTGTCTGACGACGACGGTAAATTTATATTGCTAGAAAGAAAATTATGAAAAAAAAAAGAATTTATCTTAAAATGATTTCAAAATGCATAATTTTCACCTGAACAGAATGGATTCGCACTGGGGCCAAATGTACCGCGTCCCAGGTAACTTTAATAAGAACTGAAAAAAATAAAAAAATATCTCGACCTAAAATTCACTTTTTCAGTCTAAAAGAAGAAATCAAATAATTTAATTAGCGATTAAACAAAATTGATAGGTACAAACACGTGAATCAAATAAAACAATAAAATTAAATAAAATTAAAACAATACAAAAATATATTCAATGATTTTATGTAATACTTATAATACTTAAACCATTCAAAATTCTGTAAATTTAATAGAAATTGTTAATTAAACTTTGGTCACTACTTAGGAATATATAAGAATTTAAAATTTTTTAATTATAACAAAATGAAGATAATTCATTGTAAAAAAATTAGGCTTTATTGTAACGGAATAATAAACTAAATTTTAATGTAGAAATAAAAATTATAATGCCAAGATGCAAGTAAAAACATTATATATTAATTCTTTAGATACAACTAAAAATAAGCAAAAATTCATGTTGTTTTAATTTGTAATCAATAATTTATTTGAAGTTTAAATGAGATTGTGTCAAAATTAAAAAAAAAACAAAGAATGCTGTGATTTCGGAAAAGTAAGCTGCGTTGGAATTTGATGGAGTTCTCTTCTGTTTGTGAGCTAAAAGAGAAAACACTCTTGTTAGTAATAAATTCAGAATTATTACTCAACATAAAATTCAAATTCAAGTGTTTAACTTAAGAAGGAAAATTATGAGATACTCGAAATATTCTTCTTGCGGTTCCTGACAACACCCCAATCTTAAATAAAAGTGATACCACATCATTGGTCTATTCTTTTTGAATGAGAATTTCAATGGTGCAAATTACTTGGTTCTTCTTCAAAATTTTGTCCAAATACTAAAAAACATATGGTCCCAACATGATGGAACGCTACTGGATTACCATTGTGATTTCTGTTAATACCTTGACCATGTCTTTCCAAATCGCTGGATTTGAAGGAGAAGACAGCTAAAATGGCCAGTAAGGTCATCAGACATTAATCCTCTAGATTTTTTCTTATGGGGAAATCACTATTGACAAAACTAAATCACACGATTTAGATGACTTGAAGATACGCATGACCAACACCATCAGATTTATCACGCCACAGATATTAAACAATGTCAGACACCACTTTTATTGGAAATGGGGTGTTGCCAGGACACACAAGGGGAACATTTCTTACATTAACTCTAATTATAATTTTTGTATAATATTGTATACTATCTCGTGCAAAAAAAAATATTGGTGAGGTAACCGACAGAAATGATGTGACCTATTAATGCAACCAATAGGGCGTAAATGTCCGCTACAATCAAAATCGATTGGGTAGATTAGCGAGAAGTGTCATAATATGGATATATTGAAATTATTCAATTTGGCTATAACACACTGTATGTGTATTTATACATATATAAATTAGTACTCTCTAACTACGTTTTATTTTGAACTTTGTTGTTGCTTTCTAATAATTTTATTTATACTCGGTTTCACCAATGATAAATCTATAAATAGTTATTCAGTGAATAACTTTTATTCTCTGATTAAATATTTTGACGTTTAATCAACGCTTTTAATCCTTGGTTAGCTAGTTGACATTTTAAGCAAATATTTGTGTAAATCAAGCTTTGAAATGAATTTCTTTACAAAAAAAAGAAGAATTAGACATTGACAATTACGTATTAACATTTATTGTTTCGTTTGGTTAAATTTTGTTTTATGAAAGAAGCAAAAACTACTTTGAAGAGGAAAAGGAAAATTTACATACCATTGTAGAGGAATACAAACATTATAGAAAATAAAAAAAACATGCTGTTTATTCTCAAGTAAAATCAGAAATAATAAAGGATAGGGAGGAATACGAATAAAAAATATATATGAACAAAAATAAATATTTGTAAACATTTATAAATAAATCATATTTATCATTACATTTTAGTTACATTTTCCGACTTAATTTAGACGAAGTGTCGACACTGTTTCGACACAATAATTTGGACACGACACATTTTTAAGGCATAACTTCGACTTTTAGACCATAATAAGTGTATGAATTGTTAAAACGATGGAAAATGGTACAGTACAAATATGTATTGTACCTACAGCGTTAAATGACTTTTTTTATATTTTTTGTCAACTGCAATGTTTTTCTCTTTGTTGGTTTTTTCTAACGAAAATGGCACTCTTGTCTAATTTTTTTATTGCACTAGGCCATTTTTCCGATAGATTCCGATTTCCGAAGATTTTTATGTAAAACAAAATTTTACAGTTGATCATTCGGCTTTAGCTTTTAGACTAATTTCTTTAACATTGTCATAAAAAATCCTTCCTAACTTTTTACCCAGTAGCACCCTAAACCCCCCCACTAATGTTTCCGATTAAAAACTCTATATCTAATAATTTTAAAAACATACTCCTCTCCTTGTTTTTATGATTACAAAACGCCACTGTTTAAAAGCAATATTACGTGTTGAAAAGAATTTCTCAAAACTATCCAAACCCTTCATATAATAAATAGTCTAATAAGATTCACAAAGTTTAGATTACGGAATCTTGAAAATTTATCCAAATACAGTTCACTCTAATATTTGGCAGTATTCATTAGATTTTTAGATAATATTGAAACACTCTGTATATTGATAATACTAATATCGATACTCTCTTATTTTAATTAGAAGAGTAATCTCCAAGTTTGAAAGCAACTCATCTTCTGATAACTAATTCAGTGTTATTTAGACTCCCGGTTGCTATGTTGTACAAAACCCTTCTAACATACAAACAATATTAACGTCTCCTTTATTCCCTGCTTGATTGATGATCCAAATCTGCGTAGTAATAAGATGAATATAAGAATTAAAAATTACGTTATACGTCTATAGGTGAGATCAGCATTACTTGCAGCTTTTGAACTAAAATATATCACGCATGAAATATAGTACACAGTGTTGGGCTTAAAATATTTCTCTTATAATGTAAATGTAGTGTTAAGGTTGATTCTCACTATGAGTTTCATTTTCGGTCCATAACCGTTAAAAAATATCCGTTCCATTAAATTCTTGTATATCCATATTTTCCGTAGGTACGTGGTCAGTCCTATGTAGATACGTTAAGAAAATGTGGTCTGATGGGAACTTATTCCTATCCGTTATTTTATTAGATGAAGAAGCTAACTTAAACATAAAAAAGAACAAACATTGTATATATGTACATTAATTCTCAGCCAATAATTTTTTATGTACGCGAAACGGAACGGAGATGGAACGTATAATGAGAATCAACCTTTAATTGTAATCATAGCGTTCAGTTGCATAAAGGGCTAAAGTTCAATAGTTAACAATTAGTCAAACTCTTTCTATTGGGATGGGTTGATTCACAAATATTTATCCGAAGATTTTATTGGCGTAATATTTTTTAGTGAAGATTGACGATTCATTTATTTATTTATTTTTTCATGACAAAATTTTCTCTTTTTAAGCGAAAATAATGGGTGTCGAAAATCATATTTATATTCGTCATATACTTTACCATCAGATTTTGACGGCCAGGTACAGCTGTCAGCCGTATAAGAGAACTTAAAATCTGAATGCTAACCGAACACTTCAATGTTGGGCAAACCACCATCGTTCGTCGAATCAAAAAGCTTTTTGAAATATGGAAATTTACTGGATGTATTATTATAAATAAACCGGCATTTTTGAAGAATCTTGTTATAGGAGATTAATCGATGCTACTTTTCATGTCTTAGGAAATTACCAAAATTAATTCAGACCAGGAAGGTACACAATCAACGCCATACACATTTTAGATCAATTGATTTCAAAAGCGCCTTCGACACATAAAAGAACAGTAGAACCTAAAGATACCCAAAAAATTAAAATTCGCTCGAATTAAGTATGCAGTGTGTAGAAACTATAGGCGTTACAAATTCGGCGCTGCGACTGGCTTAAAAACAAGCCCGTTACACCCTATAAAATATTGGCCCCGTTTGGTGGCGCGGTATTCATTATTCAACATTGACAGTAGATAGTTGGCAGTTATATTATTGTGTACTAATTTCTATGAACTTATTTTCTATTAGTAAATTGAAATGGATCCCCAAAATGAACTTTTGTCCGATGTCAACGTTCCTGAGGCTACAACAAGCACCGGAACCAAAAATATTCGTGGAAAAATGATTCATGTTGGACAAAAGCAAATGTTGTATAAAGTTTATCGAAAATATGTTACTGAGGGAAAACCCAGAGTATCAAATTAGCTGCTCATGATACAGGCATTTCGGAACGGAAAACGTTGGAAATAATTTCCGAAATGGAGACCACTTTTTGCGTCACTTCACCACCACAAAAACACACAAAAAAGAAGTCTACGATGGACAATCTGGATGAATAAATGCAATCAGGCGTACTGCTCATTCGTTTTTTTTAAACCACCAACTTTTGCAAAAGTATTAGTAGCTATACAAAAAAGCGACATTTTGCCACCTATTCGACGGACAACATTATGGTGCATTCTCAAGAAAATGGTATTCAAACACGAAAAATGAGGTAACAATCATTTACTTATTGATCAACCTGATATACTCGTAATATTATGGCGAAGACGATGTATCAACCAAATAAATAAATTTCGGTAGGAGGACAGACCTATTCACTATCTGGACGAAACATGGGTAAACGCAGGTCATACTGTTACAAAAGTATGGAGGAACTACTGCGAATTAAATCCGATTGAACTGGTATGGGCCCAAATTAAGCATCATGTAGCGGTATTAAATACAACTTTCAAAATGGGGTAAACATGATCACTCAAGAGAAAATATAACTATTTGAAGTCGGCTCGGGCTCGTCGTATTACTGGCCATCAGATGAAAATAATTCGTTTTAATAAATAAATAATTTCTTATCAATACCCTTCCTTATATTTCGTCGTCATAATTTTGCCATACTTTTAAAGAATCTCAAAAAATATAAGGCGATACTCTGTTGATTTGAAAGTGATCAATTGAAAAATGAAAAACTTAGGTTGAAGTCAACTGAAGATAAAACTATTTTAGATTACATTTGACAGTATTAACTAATTTTCCATCCAATGACCAACCAATGTTTTGGTTCACTTTGTAAAAGCGTGTTAAATATTATTTAGAAAAGTTCATTCTTTTAATGTTGGTCGGTAACACAGAAAACTACAAGCTCCATTTGACGCTTGTGTAACACAAGGAGAAGCAAAATTCTTAATTTTAGGTTTTACAATTAATAGAAATTAACCTATATTATTTTTTATTTTAAAAGATATCGTAGAATTTTTGATATTTTGTTTGAAATATCTCCAAAATATCTAATTGTTCTGTATGACCCGTCATCAGGTTGTCTCGGAAAGATCAGGCTAACGGCAACCTTTTCTTCCTGTTCATTAATCAACCTATTTATTAGATGTAATGGATAATTATTAGAGGTAGGGATTTGTTTTATTATATTAATTTCCCTTTTAAAATCATCCTTACTCATTCGTATTGAAAAGGCTCTATGTATCATTTAATTATAAGCTGCTAATTTATGTGACATAGGGTGAATCGAGTTATAAGGGATAGTCATTTTGTATGAGTTGGTTTACGATAAATTTAATACTGAAGTTTACAGTTTACTATTTTGATATTTATCTTCAATATCAACAGCAAATTTTATTTTTGGATGTAAATTGTTATTAAAATTAAAGAAAACATCCAATTGTCTATCACTACCTGTAAAAACCTGTAAAAACCAGTCAATACATCATCAACATATTTATACCAAAACAATACATTCTTGGAAATATTTGAATTAAAAACCTAAAATAATAGTTTGTTGATCCATTTTTAATGCAAATATGCTGGGAGACTTAAATATATCTGATTAACGTGTGTTGTTTCAAGGTATATTAATATTAAGTTAATTCCCAAGTATTTATATATATAATGTAATGAGTTTATTAAAAAAATATCTAATGGGTAGTTCAAGATATATGGTTAAAGAAAATTTGGAACACGCTCTGCGTTTTATCTCCTACACATGGTTAAGGATGTACATTGAACTTTGAATTACCCTGTATAGGAATCATAATAATTTTCTAGTAAAATAGAAATATATTTATCATCCTTCAAAACGGTAAATGAATGTATCTTACTTTTCTTGTTATATATTTTATAATTAAAATTTTGGTAGTAAGATTAACTGCGAAAAAAATACAAAATATACAATTATTTCCAATTATTTCTTCTCTTTCCAAATTTCAAAAATTCCGAGTTTTGAGGATAGACAAATTTGTGTCAGGTCGGATTTCGATTTTGGTTTTTGTTAATGTTAAATATATAATACATAATAATAATAATATTAAAATGATATAAGAGGTAGTTTATAAGTTACGAATTACGAAAGAATTTGTCAAAATATTTTAAATGTTGTTATCTGCCTTTTTTGAAATTGAAACATATTATTTGTTTGGTCTGAAGATAGGTTAATAAAAGACTAAACGTCGACAAGACACCCATTTTTAGAACCTTTTCTAGTTTCGGACTCTACAAAACCATTCCCTTATGAATCTAAGCTTTTCGAATAGATTTGGTTTAAATAAATTATTGGTGGATTCTTGTAAAACCTTCTAATTGATTATTTCTGACAAGATGATGTCAAAAAAAAAGCCGATATTTAAAAAATAATTACCCGTATCTTAGCATTTCACACATTTACATTTATTTGTTTCTATTTTACAAACTAGGAAAATTGAAAGTGCAAACGTATTCGAAGAGAAATGTTAAAAGAGCGTTTAACATTGAGAGTCACTTATTATTCTGTTGTCGTATGGGGCATCACCAAAATTTCCTCTTCTTTTTTGGATTTCCCTTTCACGTTAAACGCACGCTGGAAATTTATGAGCCTAAGATTAACCCTGAACACGAACAGGTCGTACTAATTTAGTGATTTCATTAAAACCCCAAAAATAACAGTAGGTAATATAGATCAAATAAGATATAGACAGATGACAACACAAATCAATTTTATTTAACCATTTATAATATATTTTTTTATATATTACCTACTCTATCAATTTTTTATGGAAAACTATGCATTAATGTACAGAATGTGCCATAATTAAGAAAGATGATTAGTCACTTAAGATACTAAATATGAGATTATCCAATATACAGTTTCAACAGTTATTTTCAGTTTATTTATATTTTCCTAATATCTCCCAATATTTTGTGTAACATACAAATGACTATCATTCAAATAAAATTGTGTTTTCAATATTTTTTATCCAAATCATTTACTTTTATTTGAAATCGTCATGAATTCAACAGAAATTCGAATATTTAAATTGAAATGCGGTTGCTCTTGACTTTTTATGACAGGTAACTTTCTACAAAACAATTCTAGATTTACAAAAAAAAAACAGGTTACAATGAATACTTTTATACAATTACATAAAGCATATTTAAGGAAAACTCTTATCTGTTTTAGCATATTTTTTATTTTATTTGTAGATACAGTAAGGTAGAAATTATTTCTGCTTACTTGGTAGATACCTGCGTCGAATTGCAGGAATGAAGTACGTACATACCAAATAAAAGGCTACGTTTGAATTTCAAATAATCCCATCAAGCTGAATCAAATCCTGTAACTGCATCTCGATATTGTATCCATCCCTCCACATCCTTGACAAACAGTTACTTGCACATTCCTATCATGTCCAGGTCATATTCCTCATTGTAAGTGAAGAACATCTTTATTATAGCCCATTTTGGAGAGTTCGCCTTAAATTATTATCCTTCGCTCGCTTCAATATTTTTGCAATAAGTACCCTTTCTAGAATAAAAAGAAGGGTTTGCGTGCTGTTAGAGTGGAAACTTTGCACTTGATTGATGTTTACAACAAGGTCGTAATGTTTCATGAGTGATTATAGAGGATGAAAATGCTTGTGTTAAAAACAAATGAGCCCTCTTCGCATCGTGTTGAATTCATTTTTTATACATAAAAGGGTGTGAATATAAAGGAAAACTTCATTTATTTTGGCAGAAACAAATCTTGTAATACAGAGTTGTTATGTTTTAATATAACTATATTTCAATTAATTTAGTATTTTTAAGAGGAGTTATTAATTTTATTAACTAATAGCTGCAAAGAAAATTTTGCATTGCTTATAAAATGCTTCGCAGCTTAAAGAAGTTAAAGAAATAAAATATTTAAAATTTGAAGGTAAGCACATACTTTTGATCACCCTGTAGATAATTTTTAGTTAAATTACGCAAATATTTTTTTATTGCAGTAGTATTTCTTATTACTTTAGTAATATAAAATTATGACTTTAAAATGTCAGAATGTGTTTCATGTAACGATATTCAAATTAATATTTTTTTCTTAAGTGAAATGAATATAAAAAAAGTGTATTATATATGCGGCGATTAGTCGAAAAAGCAATAAAAATAGAACTGTAAAATTTCTGAAAGCAATTATTTCAGAATTTCAATTCGGTTTCCACGGCAGCATTGCTATGGATGATACAGAACACCAACTAATATTGTACATGATACCGGCAAAACCCGATTTTAGGCAGATCTAGATTTGCCTAAGGAGAACTAGATTTACCTAAACCAATTTAGCAAAACTAGCAAAACTTTTGCCTAAATACTTTGGGCAAAACTAGCTTCTCTTGATGTTTTTTGGTAGAATTAAATTTGCTTATTTATAGCCATTTGGCCAAACTCATTCAACCTAATTATTAAAACGTAATATTACTTGTAGAAGTTTATTCAAATAAATAAATACAAAATTATCAAATAAATAGAGCCTTATATAAGTAAAACATAAGTTAAATGCTTTTTGAAAAACTAACATAAGATATTTTTATTATTCTTAATACAAACAATATTAGTCCTTTCTTGAAAGCCAATTTACAACAATGTTGCTATTTATTATTGCATGGCAAGGATCTAAGGCACTTTAGAGTTGCATAATATACTCTTTCTTCGGCACAGACGTTTATTAGAAAAGCAGTTTTTATTGCGTTGCATCTTAAAAATACTTGTCCAGTTCCTATCGAATCTTTTGCAGTTGTGCTCCTTAAAGATATTTCGTTTTCCTTATCAACATCTTCCAGAGACAAAAAACGTTGAACACAGATATCAAATTCTGATCTAAAATTTGTTTATTGAAATAAATTAAATATAAATTTAAATTATATAATATTCAACTGGAATATAATTTATTTATAATCCCATGTTTAGTGCCAATTCAATAAAAATCATTATCGCACTTTTTTAAAACAACAGATGGAGGATGCGACTTGTCCGATATTAGCTTCATTTTTTTGGCTTGTTTTTCTAAATTCTCTTTAGCAGACTTCCTAGAGTTTCTAATATTTTCGAGATTGCCGATATCTGCTAAAGTAAGAATAAATTATATGAGTTTTTACAATTATACAGAGAAAATTAACAAAATCTTAAAAATTACTTGTAATAAGCTCACCGGAACTTGATGGTTCATGATTTCCTACAGATTCATCTTCTCCATTTTCAGGTACATTGTCTTCCTCATCGTTATCTAAAGTATTCAATACCTTTTGAAGTTGTTCCTCATCGTACATCTTTCGTATTAATTCTGCAGGCAATGATGATGTTGAAAGTCCTACTCGTGGTTCTACTCCAAATAAAGCTTTATAGGGACTCTGTTTTATACCTGAATGAAATGCTCTATTTTCCTTTAATATTAAATCCACAACAGGCCCATGAAATTTTGATAAATTTTTACTGTATTTTGCAAGAATTATCAATAATAAATATCTAATTAGAATAATTTATTTTCAAAATGCAACATCACACATTACATTCCTCACTCTACATATGCCTCAAGATATCCACCGTTCCTTTCTAAGCAAGTAAATGCTCTTTGAAAAAAATATTTTATTACAATACAGGATACACCTTTTCCTTCAACTATCCCCATAAAATATAGACTAGTGGGCTCAAGTCCGGAGACTTCTTTAAAGCAACATTGAGTACATGAAGAAATTTTCGTTCAAACGTCATTTCCATCTACTTTTCTTCGAAAACAATTAATTTTATCCCTATCAGATTTCGTCCATTGTTTAAAATAAGAAATCGGAAAATAAAATAATTTTGAAAATGTATCCAGAGGTGTAGAAAATCGAAGGCAACGTACAATATAATAATTATAATTATATTATTGTGAGTAAATAATTTTTTCCCAACAACTTTTTCCGAGATATTCTAGAACTGTACAAAATATTATTCTTTAGGAACATTTAATTTACATTTTTTTTATAGACACACGAAAAAAAGCTTACAACTTAAATATTACCCAAATAACATCCATCAATAACGAACATAAACAAAATATTCGACGAAAACAACAATAGAAAGTTCAATTTATAACACTCATATCCGGCGTCTTGTATTCTTTGTCTGAGGCGTTCCGCACGGCACGGTCTTGGGATCAATATTTTTTTATCTACATACATGACATCAAAGAAAGAAATTTTACGCTTAATTGACATCGATCTATCTTTAAAATGAAAGCCGAAAAATTAACGAAATTTATATTTCCAACATAGTTATCTTGTAAATCCAATTTATATCATTTTTAAGAACGCGACGTATAGAACACTTAAAAATATGTTTACTAACTTCAAGTTTCTGAGAAAATCATTATTAATTTTTAACTTTAACGTCTTGTAATACAAATAAAAAGGGTCGTAGGACTTATCTTTATTGAGAAAACTCTAAATATTTTTCAGTGTTCTATCAGCTCTATAAGTTATTCCATGTTCCTTTTTTTAAATATCTAGTGTATGTAATCCAGGAGTTCGTACCCAAAACTTGGGAGATGATAAAAGTGCTAAAAATCATGTTACGATTTGGGTTATTTGTTGAATAATAAATATACGAATATTTCTAAATGTTATCTAAAGGGGCTTAACCTAATACTTATACTTAATGGAAATCAAAACGGCCAAGAACAAAACAACACAGAACATTTATTTTATACAAATACAAATTATATTTACAAAGAGCCCCCAAACAACAACTTACTGAGTAGAGCTTTTGTATTTTCGAACCAAGCAATAATTTTAACTCTACTAAAAATATTTATTTATTATTCGTTGGCGGTCTTGTCCCAAAACTCTCGCTTACCTAGTATTAAATAAATAGTAAATATTATAATTTGCAAAATGTTAAATAAAGTTATATGTACAGGGCCATCCTTAACTAAATCCTTGTACATAGTATCATAACAATAATGATAGTAGTTCTTATAAAAATTTTCCCTTACGCCCTTCGTTAAGAAAGTGTAGGGTCTTATTTATAATTATTAAACTACTTATTTGAAATAAATAAAAAAATAACCATTTATAAACACCATAAATCCCGAAGGTTATAAACAAATTTGCACTACTTAGGTACGAACTAAGTTCAATGGTAATGAGGCAATTTTTTTTCATCTGTTATTTTTTTAACTTCTAAACCTCTGACATATATTTCTCGGTTATTTAAAAAACATCCTGTTGTGACAACTCGATGAAATTAACAGTTTAAAAGATATGTCCTATTCTATTACAAAGCTGCACATCAAGCGCATTCACCATTTTTTAAAAGATCCTATTTAACGCAACGTCTACGAGTATTACTATCACATTATTCATAAATCTGAACATTCTGTTTCGAAAATAATACTTTTAAAATTTTTATTGTAATAAACGATATTTACTTGTTTTATTAGTTACCATATTGATGTAATGAAAACGAATATATATTAATTCAAGAAATGTAAAAATACAAAAACAACAATAAAAACCTTAAAAGAGATAGTCGAAGTAATAATCAAATTTCACATTTTCTAGTTTTCCAACAATTACTTACAAATTTTAACAAAACTACATAATTCCATTTAAAAGATCAAAGAAACAAGTACCCAAAGAATTAACAATAATAAAAAAGAAAATTACAAATGTTCAATATAAAATATTGAAATAACATTCCAGAATTATTTCGTATGTTTTCGCAATGAAAATGTATCCTATCAAATAATTCGTTTCTTGTTGTATTTACAGGTGCACTGCAAACTAAACTTTTAAGATAGCTCCAAAAATAAAAGTCTAATGGGTGATATCTGGCTATTGAAATGATTCACCTTTTCCTATCCACCTATTTGTAGCCAAGGACGCAACAGTTTTTCATAAAGAATTATACGTCTTCTTGATCTTGAAACATCATATTATGCCGACAGTTTCTTTACATTGGTTATAGGTTCATTATCAACAGAATATAGTATTTTTGTTCAATTAGTGGAGTGCCTATCTTTCTTATACTTTCTTTACCACCTTTCTTTGGTAAAAATGACCCTTAAATGCAATTACCCGTTTCAAGAACCTGTTTATAAAATTGCTACATTAAACCAAATGGTTCCTATTTTTCTTAAATTCCGACCTACACGTTGAAAAGTTTTTCTTCGATTTGGATAACATTCCGAACAAAGCCTTCTAACTAGGGTGAAATTAACGTCCGCCATTTTAAAGATCATGTACATATTATAGAGGAATAACAATGTTAAGTATAGTAGCCAAAATGTATGAAAGAATTCTAGATAACAGGCTTCAATTACAAATAGAGATACAACTCGAAGACACACAAAGCTGTTTCAGAAATACAAGACCATATATTCACCATAAAACAAATAATAGAAAAAAGAGAGAATAGCAATACATATATGGCTTTTATAGATCTAGAGAAGGCATTTGATAGTGTACTAAGAAAACGAATATGGGATATCTTAAAAAGACGAGTGAGTAAAAAAATTAAGAAGCAATATAGAAAGTATTTAGAAGGACACAAGAAACTATATTCGAACAAGAAATTCACAATCAGAAATGTTTGAAACTAAAAAGGGTTTAAGACAGAGAGTCCGACACTTTTTAACGTAATAATGGGTGATGTAATAAAGGAAATCAAGAACACAGTAAAGGAACTATCAATATGTAATAGAAATATGGAACTAATAACAATAAGTGAGTGTGCTTTCGCGGATGACTTAGTAATATTTGCTAAAAATGAGAAGGACCTACAACACAACCTAAAAATATGGAATAATGCCCCATAAAACAGAAACTTAAAAATAAATACTGGAAAAACAAAAATAATGGGAATTGGAAAAGAAAGTCAACATGTGAGGGCGACAATAAATAACGAAAATATAGAACAAGTAAATACGTTCAAATAATTAGGTGTAAATAATCACAGGGATGGCAAGAATGAAACAGAAATAAACGAAAGAATCAAAAAAGCAACCCGCTTATACTACAGCCTGAATAACAAATTTATAAGGAAAAACGAGGTATCAGTAAAAACAAAAATTAATATTTATAAAACTGTCTTCAAACCGATATTAACATATGGCAGCGAAAATTGGGTGTTAACACGGCAACAGAAATCTAAAATACAAGCGGCAGAAATTAAATACCTACGAGCAACTAAAAGTATCACAAGGACGAATAAAATAAGGAATGAAGTAGTGAGAGCAGAGCTATAGGTGGAACCGATTTTAAAGAGCATCGAGAAGCAACATGAAAAGAAACCAAGGGGGAAGCCAAGGAGAAAATGGAAAGCTGTAGTGGAGCAGTGCTTAGAGTAACGTGGAATAGTTTGGAATGATGGAAAAATAATGAGACAGAAAGAAATGAGCAAGATTTGTGCATCAATAAAGAACATTTATATGCCTTCGGACATAATAAGGCTTATGGATTATATATATATATATATACATGTATACTTTTATTGAATTATGTTGTAGTATTCATTATCATGAACTTTTTATTGCATCACCATTGTAAATAATAAAACAAGTAATTACAGATTATTATAATAAAAAATAAATAAAAATGGTATTATTTTTATGGCATAATTTTTATTTAGATTTATTAAAAATGTATTAGTAATAAAATGTTTAATCGAATCTTTTTAAAAAATGGTGAATGTACAAATGATCTGCAGTGCGATAATAAAATTTTAAACCGTAATTTCATCAAATTTATCACAAGAGTTTTCTTTTGAAAATGATTAAAAACTTTAGGTTTGTTTGATTCATTTTAGATAAGTAGTTTAATAATTAAAAAACCATTTTTAGTTTCTAACTTTAGATTCCTATAGTTCATTAACGAAGGGCGTAAATGACAAGTTTTATATAAAGTCATATCATTTTTTTAGTCCCTCTGTCATCTCCCAATCACTTACTATATACTTTACTAACTTTTGTAATATTTGGTAAAATTCTACATCTCTAATTTCCACTCCGTTACCAAATTGTCCTTTTCACTTATTTCCATTTGTACAGAACAATTATTATGGTAATATTTTCTTAAAATATCTTTTATATACATAGAAAGTAAATAAGTACCTAACTTCGCATTATCGTTTGTTTTTATTAGAACCAACCCCAGGCGTTCATGAAGATGTAGTCCCACTATTCTAGGCGGACATATGTGCGCAACAACATTGTTACTTGCCATTACTAAAATCTGCTCCTACACTAAATTCGACGATAGTGGCAGCGATACGTGATAAAACTGAGTTAATTTACTAATTAATACATGAGATAAAGATTAGAAAACACTTATTTGAATGAGCGACTGAGATATACATAATTGTAGTTTTTTTGATTTAAATAAAATAAAATTCAGGGTGTTTTAAGTGCAAATAGTTTAGATACTGCGTAGATGGAAAAACGACGTGGTCAAAATAAGAAATTTCCAAAAAAGTTACTATTCACTTAATGCTAAAAATAACATAACAAGTGATGGAATGATATTCCGTAATTGTTCTAAACAATTTTGACAGCCATGGATGTCAAAAAACTGTTAATGTCAGATGTAAATGGCGGCGCTGTAATAACAAACTTTAATTTAAATAAAATAATGACTGAAATATCGAGTAAATTTATGATCCTGGGGAAAATATAGTCTGTAACTCGGTTAGAATAACTAAATAAGATTTATCTCGTTGTACCAAACACAAATCTACATTTTTACAGTTTTACATGCCTTTTCACCATACAAATTATGTATTATTATATTATTATTATAATAATACAGTAGATTATATCAAGTAATACGTTTTGTGAAAATAGTCTATTATTGTACTAGTACAAAAAATATTCAGTTTTGTACTAGTACAAATAGTAACCCTAGCAACAGATTAGACAAAAAAAAATCTATATAGCCTAGATTTATTAGAACAGTCATTTTGAAATTTTAGTGTTGAGTATTTTTCCACTTTACAAAATAGTATACATTTAATAAACATAATGTAATATATTTTAATTTATCTAAAACTTATTTTATTTTAAAATCGTTAATGCAACTCAAACATTTCATAAAATATTTGTCATTTCTCATCTGACGATTAAATTAACAGCATATATACTCTATTATGTTATTTATCTTTATTTGGCTAGATAGGAAATATTTCTAAAACCGTTGAAGGAATATTTTTTATACATATGTTTTTATTTTAAAGCTTAAAGAAAAAGAAACTAGTATATGTCACTCGGAGTAGAATGCTCATTACATGTTTCGCCCAGTTTGCACAGCCGAGGCGCTATACTGAGCACAACAAATAATGTTAACCTTCTACTCATAGTAACATAATATATATACTATTTGTGTTGTGCTGATTTTAGTTTATTATTTGTAAAACTACATATATAAAATAAAAATATATGATGGAGGTCTCAACAAGCAGAATAGAGGTTAGAACAACTCAACAAGGAGAGACAAAAATCAGAAAAATGTATTTTCCTGATACGGCACATAGAAATATTATATGTATAATTTGGTTGAGTCATGCTAAATAATAAAGCAAGTGGTAGAATAACACCCAACTGCAGGAAGATGCAAGAAAGTCACTTGTCAAAATTATTTAATATTCTTAAAACTGCACTTATAAATTATATATAGAGTTGTGTTATTTTATGGGTTTGTGCTTTAAAAAACGTTTGTATTAATTTAATTATTAGAGAATAGGCGTGATTCTATTGATTTAGTTATTAATGATGTGTTAGATATTTGAAGATAGCTTTAATTTTGAAAAAGATCATAGTTTGTTTTATGTCAAGTGGTTAGAAAGTAAATAATAATGGTTATAATGTTTTATTAATTGTTTAAAAAAAAAGACGGACGATAGTGATGAACACAAAAGAAATGGGGGTTGTTAGGAAGAAAAAAATAAACAGATAGGAGATTGTTCAATTTAAACAAAAAAGAAAAATTTAAAAATTCGTCTTTCCCAAAAACAACACCCTGTATATCGGTCTTTTTTGAATTATTTTTGATAATTGAAAAGAGCAAAAAGAATCTACTCATCTACTTTTTATTTCTCTAGAGACAATTGTACTAGGTAATTTTAAAATATAATTTATGAGCGTTTTGGATGTTACCAAATAGTATCGGCTAGATTTTTATTAATTTTTCGGTTTAAATAAAATTTGCTGAACTTATCTAGGGAAGCATCTCAAAAATTAAATTCAGTTTTTATTTTTACAAATACAGACTACTGGAAAATGTGACTTCAGGGCCGTACTTAGGATATAATCATTCAATATTTTTCGTACGTCCTGAATAAGATATATAAAGGTAAATTTTGGATAAAAGGAATTAGAAAAGGGATTAACAAAATTTTTGTGTAGATTTAAATTATCGTAATAAATCATCGTCCGGACTTTCTTTAAGTTTAATTATTTTTCTAGAAAATGTCAAAAGAAAATCCAACAAAGTACTTAATAAGAATAATTCCGTATAACAGACAAAGTGTTTACTCGCAATGTAGTGAAATGTTTGTTAAATAGTTAAATAATATAGTTTTAATGAAATAATACTAAAATAATAATTTTAATACAAAGGGTTTAATATTATAAATGATAATTAAAAGTGCAATAAATTCTAAAGACATAACAACAAACAAATCAAAATAACTTCAAGGAATAAGGATAATCCTCCCAATTGATATAAATCATATAAGTTTACAAATTTATTTTTACCCTTTTCTAAAATAAGTCTGCAAGCTAATGTATACCTGCTAAGCGCTATAGACTCATTCACGACTTATGTACTTTATTATTAAATAAAAACCCGTTAAACCCAAAAGTTGTAAATAAATAGTCGAAACATACGTCATCTAATAATGTATGCGCTTTTTAGAGGAGTGCCCTATGGGCGATGCAATTCTCGAAAATTTTACTAGTAAAAAGCGCTCTTAAGATTGCCAAATGCAATTAAATGTTATCCTTAATATTTCAAGTAACTGATGGGTCTCGTATAAATATGTTTTAAAAATAATATAATAATATTTTACTTAATAATAATGTGTCTAAAATCGCTCCTTTCCGAAGTACAGAATATTGTAAGGATATACTTTAATATTCCCTTAATTAAATCAATCTCATAAAAAACGTTTAAATATTTGATAATGAAAAAATCCTACTCTTATCCGAAGTCTATATGACGAACCGAAAAGGAATATAGTGAATCATTATTCATCTCGCTCTAAAAATGCAGACGTTATTAAAATTTTGTGTCACACGTAAAATTGATGAATTTAAGCCAATATTTATTCAAGTTTGTTTGAATAGTAGAAGGAACATAAAAAGATGGCGGGAGCATTAAAATTAATTTGAAAAAGAATAGATGCTTATTTAATTTTTTGTGTGAAAATTTATATAACGAAGTAAGTGAAAAAAGGTTTCTTTTTGTTACTGACTTAGTGACGTTAACTCTATTACAAATAAAACAGTATCATTAAAATTCATACAATTTCTGATGATTAATCCGTAGAATTTTCTGTCTTCAGAAATTTTCAGCGTAATGTGAATATTAAAATTCAATTTATTATCAAACCTTATCCTAAAATCCTTAATCAATTCAGTATGTAAAAGGGTGTTTTGTATTAATATTGGACTACTCTTTCCTTATAGATGATTTTACATTTAGAAGATTCTAGATTATTTCTAAGCACCAGTTAGTGATTAGAGGGCTGCTGTTTTAATTTCGAGATATGGTACCACTACAGTTATCTGATGTTGGAAGCATGAGCGTATGTAAAATTTGATAAGCAAAAGTGACACAAGTTGAATATAGTGAGCCGTTCAAACACAATTTAATTTTAAATCAACAACCCAAAATAAACCATGGATTTTAATTGCGAGCATTTTTATTTTCGATGATAAAAAAGTAAAAAAGGGTGGTTTATCTAAAAACTGCTTTTGGTGGTGGTATCCAGAATATAAATTTAGTCGGAGCAGTCTCTTCGTCAAGCTCGACCAACAACCTACAAAACTCAAATTCATTCTTCTTTAGGCATTGATTTGAAAAAGTTTAAATAAAAAATGTGTTTTCGATGGAAACCACATGATTTAACAGAAACAGGTTCAAGTCTAATGGTGGAAAGAAACGCTCAAAATGATTCAACTCAAATACGTCAAATATGATCAAATATGACATAGTTAGTGGTGACAAATGTTAGATATATTCTTATGATCCGAAAACAAAACAACAATTCACTGTTTAGGGGTTTCGAAAAGAAGCAAAGGCTAAAAAATCGGAATATTTTACTAATAATTGCTTATTTTGTCGAAAACTAAGCATGCCGCAAAACAATGATACTTGAATGGTACACAACTATTTGTTTACCAGAAGTTTTCTTTGAAATGAGAAAAATCATTTTAGTCCAGGACAATGCAAACCCCCACACAGCGCAACGAACAGTTGATCATTTAACCCTTCAAAAAGTGGAATTAATGACCTATCCTCTATACAGCTTTGATTCAAAGTCCAAAGGACTTTCATACATTTCAAGCCCAGAAGATGTAGGTGAAACGTTTAAAAATGCTTGATGTGTGTTATATCTTCAGATTGGATAAAATGGTTTATTCGCATGAAAAAGTGCGATCCTCGTAATATCAAAATTATGTTGAATCCTGGAACGTCTTCAAAGTCTGACTTCTTGCAAATTAATAATACAGATAAATGATCTACCAACGAGACAAATAACAACAGCTTAAGATTTGAACCCTTAGGAATACTTGTATGAGCACTTATTTTCTAAAATTGAATCTATTATAAGAAACATATTGACTTCTGATCTTTAAATAGTTTTATTATTATCATTAAATATACCTTGAAGTAATTTCTTAAATAAAATGGTATGGTCAATTCTATAATAATAATAATAATAATAATAATAATAACATTTATTCATATAATAAACAATAAAATAAACAATAAAAAAATATTAAATACAGTTTAGATTTGCCTTAGCTAGAAATAAATGTTGAAAAGTCGATAAGCAATAGCTTGTTTCGACAAAAGACTAAATAAAATTATAAATTATAATTCACAAGACATACACAACAAATACCACAAAAATACTGAATTTATTTTTGCTACACACTGGAAACAATTTACTTAAAATTAATATTTCTAAGTCGTGTCTGGAACTAGATATTTTCAATTAAATTAGAAATTGTATGACGTTCTTGTGAGAGAATGAACTTTTTTAATGACTTTTTGAATAAGTGAGGTTTACTAATAGTTTTAATTTCATATGGAGTGTAGTTAAAGAGTTTAGGAGCCAAATAAGTGTATGACCTCTGGCCAATGGATTTTTGTTTGAAAGGTATGAAATGATCAAAGGCAAAAGTGTGTATAGATCACATCGACTTTGTTTTGATTGTCTAACTATTCTTAAATTATTGTAATTTTAGTAACTCTTGATGTATATTTAAGAAACCCCTCTTGGAAGGCCGAGATTTGGTTTTCAACTAGAGAATAAATATGATCGTACAGAATAATTTCAAAAAACTTGGCGAAGTTTGAAACGATTGCAATGAGTCTATATTTTTGTCATCACTTGCTAAAGTAGAACATATTTTGATGTCATTCCATATCGAGAGAAAATTTAAGAATACAAGTGCAGAGTCGAATAATATTTAACGGAACATCACAAAAAAAAGCATCCATCTCGCCTGATCCAGCTGTAAATCTATTTTTCAGTTGTTTCATTATATAAAAACAGTGAACTTAGTAAGAGATAGCTGCATATTAATAAGCTTATTAATAGAGTTTTTATTACTGGAACAGAAATTCGCCGAACAAATACACTCCAAAACTAATCAATACCTTATGGCGTAGTAAAATTCAAATTATTGAAAAACATATTGCCCGCAATTCTTCTCTTATTTTAAATGAAACAACTGCATAATTTCTGTATCAGCAAGATAAGCATCACAAATTTGTATTTTAATCAAAAATATTAAAATTTTATAATCGTGTAAAAAATTATTTCTTTTTGTAGTTCTTTGACATTAAAAGCAAATTATGAGGTTTTAATATCTATGATAATGAAAGAGTTAAACCACTTGAGAAATGTTTGTTTGTAAAATTTAAGCCTAGGAACATTTGTTATTGAATAATGTGTCGTAAATTGCTTTTAAAATTGTTCAAAGAACGATCTTCGAAGATACAATAACTTTAAGATATAAATTTTAATGTTCAAGGGTAGATAATATCACCACAGAGTCAATACCTACGGAAACAAATTCAAATTGGGTGGGCTAATAAATCTTATTTTTAAAGTTGATAAATCCACATAATACATCTCATTTTTTATTTTTGGGGGTTCTTAGACTCAAAACATTTTTATGCTTTATAAAAATGGAATAAGTAGCATTCAATTTTATTTTTAACCATGTGTCAATCTCTGTGAGCGTTATGACGTCATCAATAAAATTTTTAAATAGAAAAGTGACGTGCAATACATCAATTGAAAGGTCTTTTAATATCTATTCACCCATATCAATATGTCTAAGCAACTAATTTTTATATGTTGTCAAAAAAATGATTTATTAAATTTTTAATGTTACAATAAATATTATAATTAAGCAAAATCAAATTAAAAGCAAGTGCTCAAATTATTTACCGTCAGCTAAAATACAATACGAAAGACGAGCAGGGAACTCTTCTCGAACTTTCGCTATAACTTCCGGAGTTATTTTTGCAATCTCAATGCGTATCCATTTTTTGAGTTCATTAATCGTTTGTGGTCTATTTATGTACACTATACTTTTTCAAGTATCCCAATAAAAAGAAATAGCGAGAAATTAAATCAGGTGACCTTGGTGGCCACTCAATTGCTCCTCCCGACTTATCCACCGATTTGGGAAGACGTTGTCCAAGTAGTTTCTCAGCAAGACAGCATTTGGGAATAACCGGTTTAATTCTGGGAGCAAGAAGTTCTGCAGAAATTCTATCGAGGACCTGTTAAGGTTTCTTCGAAAAGTATGGTCCTATAATCCTATTATCTATTATTCCTGCCCAAACTTTCACTTTTTCTGGGTATTAAGTACGGTATTACTGCATCCAGTGTCGATTTTCTGTAGCACAATACCGGCAAGTTTGATGATTCATATGACCCTTTAGGAGAAATGTAGCTTCATCAGAAAAAATAACTTTTTTTAAAAACATCGGGTCTCTGTTATTTTTTTCCATTAGAATTTCACAAAATTCAACTCGACTATCAAAATTCCTGCACTAAATTTATTTTATAGAGATGCCACTTCTCCTTTTTTAGCGTTCTAAGAACTATTTGAAGGCCAACCTCATTGTCTAACGCTACTTGATGTAAACTGGTATAGGAATTATGTTCAAAGGCTACCAGAACATCTAGTTTCTTGTTTTCAGATATTTGTTTTTTACTACCTTTAGGGAGGTGGTTTACATGACCCGTCTCTCTAAATTTTTTTCAATTTTGTTTACTGTGGACTGTGTGATTGGTTCACGGTTGGGATATTTATTATTGAATAACGTACATACTTCTTTCTACGTACATATTTTTTCTCCACAACCAATTAATATTAGAATTTCAATTCTTTCCGTCTCAGTCAGCTTCATGTTGATAAAAGAGTCAAAAAGTTTTTGATTTTGTCTACTACAATATCATTAACCACTTGACAATAACAATGTTGAATTTCAATAATGGAATTTGGATAAGTAACTAACTTAAAAAAAAAAAAGAAGTAAAAATTAGTTTTCATTGTCAGTGGCGGCCTTTACCAAATTTATTTTTGGATTTCAAAAAATACATCATAACAATACTTAATAAATTAAGAAATCTGTTCGAATCTCATTGATACTACTTTTGACAATAATTCTTAGACATAATTGATATGGAATGGATGAATAGATATTTAAAATACCTTTCAATTGATACATTGCAAGACCTACTTTTCTATTTAAAATTTTTATTGATGACGTAATCACGCTCACAGAGATGACGTCAAAAATAAAAAGATGATCTGACGAAGCGCCCATTTAAAAATAAAAATGGACGGGTTTCAGGATTTTCCCCTAAAATCGTCGTTTACGAAATAATGAAATTATTCCTTTCATTTGGACCATACTGTATATAAAAACAATTTAACAATAACCAAAAATTGAAAATATACTCTAAATATGAAATGGTTCCAAATAAATGCTATGTTAAATATATTATAAGATTTCTGACAAAATAATTATGTAATATAATTCGGTTAAGTAAACTGTTTAGAACACTTAAAGTAGCTTAAGATTTGCTAGACATGTTATCATTCAAATTTGAGATAGGTAATTTAATATAGATTATAAAAGGAAGTTCAAGAACAAGTAGAAATATGACAAAATAAGTTATGAGATTATGTGAAATACCAGCATATTATTATCAGGGACATGAAATTTTCGCAAACGGAATAACAATTAAAGGTAACATTAATTATAGAAATAATTTTAAAGTATACCTCTGCCGCTAGGTATACATCTTTTCATTTTCATAGGCGTTCTTTGTTGATATCATTTTGAATCTACTCACGTACTTTTATGGAAATTATCCGTCAGTCCGGACGGAGCAAGTGGAAAACTATTTGTGGTTACCACGAATCTAATGGAATGCTCAGGAGAAATATGAAAATGTTGGTATAATAACCATGTTCTCATGAAAATCGCGATAACAATTTGTCATTCTTAACCTAAATTTTAAGAAGAGAGGTTTAAAAAGTTACTGCGGATCTTACACCTAACTGCTATAACTCATTCATATCTAAGATAAAAACTAAAAATGATTTGCATTTATATATTCAGTTAGATTTGATTAGATGATCGGATAACCAGTACTAATCATTAATCATTGCATAAACGATATGTACTTATATTATCAATTCTCTTCATATCGTATACAAGTAAAGATGGTAGGTAGCGTTTAAAATGACAAACTATTGATTTTAACAAATATGTATGTAGAGAAAATGAAATAATTTGTAAATATTTTCTCGAGGTTCATTTGTTCAAAATAAAATAATGATTTTAAGTATTGGAGATTTTATAAATATACTGATGATTAGTTTAGGTTAGGAATAAACCTAATACGTAAAAATAACAATTTTGAAATTCGCCCAAAACATTGCTTATGGTATCAATTAGATTAATTTCGGTCCTAATTCTTTCTTTTAATTCATCAATGGAATTGAGTATATTAATAAACTTTGGACTCAAGGTATCCTCACAAAAAAATGTCCAATGGGATTAGATAAGATGGTCAATTGTATGCAAATTGAAGATTTAATTTAATAATTTGTAATTTTTTTATTATTCTTTAATTTTTTTTATATTACATTTGTATGAAGCGTAAAGGTTTATTTATTATTATATTGCTATGTTGTTATGTAACATAACATAATATCTGACGTCCTTCCGCAACTAATTCGTTCTTTTTAATGGTACTAACAGAATAGGCTATTGCCATTTAAAAAAATTGACGTTGATGTCATAACTCGACAGGTGACGTCATAAATAATATACGTACACCAAAAAAAGCGCATCTCAAGAAGAAAATCCTCCTTGGCTAAATAAAGCTTTAAACAAATTTATTCTAACCTTTCTAGCTCACTGATACACTTTTGTTGACATCAGGATCGTTTGATAATTCTCTTCACCCAATTCTATCGCAAATACCTCCACATACTTGCTGAGGTTTATTGAGATGTCATTTCTCAGTTTTCTGCTGTACATTCCGACTCCCACCCTATTTGTAGTTTTGAACCATCTGTGTACAGTATACAAGTCGACTCTGGTAGATAGATGTCTCCCTGTCCACTTATATAGGTACAATAATAACGTTAAAAAGTAATAAAAACAAAATCAATTTCTTCTTCTTCTTCTTGAAGTGCCTTAACCGTTAAACAGTCGTTGGCTATCATGTTAATGATCCTGGTCTTATTTACTGTTGCTCGGAATAGTTTTACAGAAAATTGCCCATACTTCCATACTTAAATTCATAAGCCAAGATGTTCTTTTTCTGTCTGGTCTTCTTTGCTGTTTATATTTCCTTCCATGATCAGATGTAGACATCGTATTTTTCAGGGTGTCGCATAATATGACCAAAGTACTCTACCGTTTGATAGTTACAATTATTTTGAGGCGTTTGTTCATTGTGGTCATTACATCTGCATTTGAAACTTTATGTGCTCAACTAATTTTGAGTAAATGACGATACACTCACATCTCGAAGGTTTCTAACCGTTTAAGCATTGTATCGATTATGGTCCATGCCTTAATATCATATAGCAGTAGAAGGAAAACATATCATCGAACCATACTCATTCGAAGTTTCAAGTTTAAATCGTTGCTACAAAAAACTTTCCTCATTCGTATAAAATCTGAACGTGCACGTTCAATTCTAAGCTTAACCTCGACAAATGGGTCCCACTGATAATTAATGTTACATCCCAAATATGTTATGGACTCTGTCCTTCCACCAAAATGCCATTATTTTAAGGAATATTCTGTTTACTTATAATCGTGTACTTTCTTTATTAACATTCAGTTTCAGCCCATATTCTTGGTTTGCGTTTGTAATTTGACTTCTTTGATGTTAGCAATAACTGAGGTGTCACCGGCATACCTAATAATAATTATTACTCTACCATTTATTACCACTAGAGACATCTCTTCTATAAGAATTTCATTAAATAATTTAAAATACAGATTAAACACTACAGGTGATAGAATGCAACCTTGACGTACACCGCGCTTTATTATAATATCGTCTGTAGGGTACTGTTCTATTTTCCCTACTGCTTTTTCATGCCAATAGAGATTTCTAATTATTCGAACGTTTTTGTCATTTACTTTCGACCTTTTCAGAATTTCAAGCATTTTATCATGTCTTATCCTGTCAAGTCAATTGCACAAAGGTGCACATCTTAATTAACATAACAGTATCTTTGAATTAACACTTGAACACCAAAAAGCTCTTCCCTGATTCCCAAGACTTTGCGAAAGCCAAACTACGTGTTGCCAAGTTTTTCGTCGAGTTTATCATATATTCTGCCATGTATTGTCCCTAAAAATACATTTAATAAATTAGTAGTAGTTCCTTGCCAGCGCTATCGCTCGAGACACCTCTTTCTGCGTTATTTGTGGACCGGTATGTGCATTGTCGAAAACCATTTAGGAAGTTCTATTATCATCAATTAGTTATAATAGTCTGAAACCAGTGATTTCTTTCAACTTTTTATGTAAATGGAACAAGTCATGACTTTTTTCATAACCTTCAATTTCTGCACATTGCTAAGCGTGCCAGTTTACCTTTATCATTCTTATCCTTCTTCTAATTTCTTTATGAATTCTTTTCTATTCTTATTGATTTCGTAATGTATGTTGTCTCCATAAGATTGAAGATATCTTCTGTTATCCACATTTGGTTTTTTCCAGGTCTTCCTTCTAATAATTTGGTTCTCTGTATTTCTGTTAGAATATCTCTCGCTTTCCATCTTTCTTCTATGTTATCTTCTACATTTTCTTGAACATTTATTCTAGTAGCTGTGAAACTTTTTCCCGTATATTTTCAACCTTTAACATGTCTTTGTCAATTCTATATTTTTGTTCGTTTAGTTGCTTGATAATATTTTTAAATGGCCGCCTTAGTTTTGATATTAACAGGTTGTTATTATGGTGTATCTGCCAGTGACTCCAAAGTATAGAGTCGTCTTTCTGGAAGTTCAAAGAATGTATTTGTAACAACGAGTTGCTTTTCTAGGCAAAAATTAGTCAACACATCAGCACTTTCATTTATTATTCCCAATCTATAGTTTCCTACAATTTTCTCTACTTTTCGTTGTCCAATTTTTGCATTTAGATCGCCTATAATAATTATTGTCTCTTGTTTTTTTTGTGAGTGTGATTACTTTTTCCGAATCTGTATAGAATGTTTCTACCTGCTTCTTGTATGGGGGCACATACTTGTATTATGTTAATATCTACCTTTGATGTTGCGAGTTGTACCATAATTACTCTGATTATGGAATAAAATTGTTAAGAGCTTGGCGGTCTGATATGGAATAATAATCCCTACTTCATTTCTATGTTGTATGGTGTTTTTTCCTACATAATAGACGTGGTGGTTATCTACAATTATTTTTCCTGAATTGGGCCATCTCATGTCACTTATTCACTCACTAATTTAAACGATTAATTTCCCTTATTGTGTTGTAGATTTTCACGTTCCAATTTTTAATTCGTCTGATAGTTCATGTTTGATTTTATCTGATCGGAAGATTCTTAGCACCCTTGCTCTATTTAAGGAACGCCCTTACTCGGGACCGTTGTATTCAGCAGCCACAATCATGATTATCCTGGAGAGGATATTAAAAACTAAGTAGTTTTCCGTTGCCTTTCTAGTTGTAGTTGAGCCGCTCCTATCTATTCCTGGTCAATTATTCTTCTATTTATGAGAATATTGTGTGTAAGAATCGAAATAACATTTTGTGACATTTTAACCGAACATTCATAATTACCTTGTCGAAAAATAATTATGGGAATTGTACAAAAATCATTGTGAACATTGGTAATATGGTTTTTCTTCGTATTTAGAATAGTTTTTTTATTACTGTATAATATATTATTTACCTGATATGAAATAAGAGTCTATTCTTATTATTCTTTTTAAAACACAAAATTATCTCTTTTAGTTATATTTTCTGTACAAGTAGCAAAAACTAATCTTAAATCATTTCATATTTTTTAAATAACAATTCCAAGATGTTTTTATGAATCGCATGTTCATCATATTGAAAATATCTAAAAAAATCCGAATTCAATAATACTGGAATAAAATATATCCTACACTAAAAATTATAAATACAAGATACTCGAAGTTTTATTTAATAGGTAGGTATGATTTGAGTTTGACCATTTAGTTTTTTGAATAAATTCTAGGAAATCATCTTTTACAGTTTTTATACTTTTTTTTCTAATAATTTATTGCGTTTCACATATATTTATTTAATTATTTAATTATAAAAGGATCAAATACATTACGCTCTTTTTATAATGCAAGGTAATTTCAGAATAATTGTCATACATTTTTGAATTCACGCCGTCACCACATTATTTATTTATAAATGAAACTCTAGTTCCTAATAAAAGACATAATTGGTAAAAATAATTTTAATTAACATTTAATAAACTGTGAGCAAAATTTTGATGGACCTTGTGCATTGCTAAAGCAGAGTGTATTATTTTCTGTTGTCGAATCATTTTTACTTTGTCTTTTTATAAGTATGCACAATAAAAATATAAAATACATAATAAACTGCAAGGAATTTTAGATTCTGTTGTAAATACCACACTCGTTGTTTAATGACTTATTATCGCTCACGTAGTTGCTTTTTTCTTATGTTACGGTTTTATTTTTTATTTATTTGTTTTATTTAACGTCGGTCTAGTTCTGCGACCAGGGCTGCTCACCGACGCCGGGTGCACAAAGTTACGTTTTATTAGTACACAATTACCTTACTTATTAGAAATATTTTCCTTCAATTTTAAAACACTATGTACACTTAAATAACTGAAAATATCTACAAATTCAATTGTCCAATTATTTCTAAACAAACACTCTAGATATACTTCCACTGTCACAAAATTCACGAAAAAAAAATATTAATATTGATTTCTATCCACCAATGATGTTGAGAAACTGAGCTACTTATTATGGATATCTATAAACCAAAATATATTCGAAATGCCTAACCATATGAATTTGACAATTCGCAACTTGAAATTTGAATAAACAGAACACAGAGATAATATAAGTTCAATAAATCCCTTCTAAGTCCAACAAGCGGATTACAATTTTATTTGTTTGATCTAGCGCAGATTTTAAAATGCAATTGCAATTTTCTGGAAACGGAATAAAATTAATGTGAAAAGATTATCAATTTAACTATAATTACTTACGTCTCTTTGGTCACTAACTCCTATTAAATTTATTGGTATATTCCTACCAGCGAGAACATAAAATATTTTTCAGACAGGTATCTGCACATTTAAATTTTTATATGTCTTTACTAGCATACGAGATGTATGAATAGTAAATAATGTGAAATATAAAACTAACTAGCAAATACATTTTTTTAGTAGTTTACACAACCTCTAGTTTAAACGAAAAGTTCAACATTCAAATATGTAGTTGACTATCGGGCGAGACGAGGGGATTCCAACACTATGACCTTAAGCAAACAATTTATAAGATATATTCGTCTCACGTCCTAAATGGCGCTCATCTAGCAAACATTCAAACATAACCTCATTTGCATCCCGAATGTTGGTATTTGGAGATGTGGCGGTCAGAAATGCAGACCTGGACTTCAACTGAACTCCAACCGAAATCCGGAATTTGAGGCCCAGCGTTAATTCATTTATTCTATAGATAACGTAGGTCGCTCCTGTTAATCTGATTGTTAATAATCAACCTTCAGTGAACGTATGAGTGGTAGAAATAAGCGAGAAGGACAAAGGGAAGGTTTGTTAAAACTGTGAATTGGTTAGTTTGATCCCAGTTGATCTTCTGAAAAGGTCGAATTTTGGCCGCTCGACAATAATGAAGTTTATTACTACAACATTTGATTTTTGATTAGTTCGCAGTAATTTCACATAGTGGGTGTTTGTTTTTGCTAAGAAATATAATAACGGCAATTTTTATGATAAAATGATGTTTCTGTTTTAAGTCATTATCAATTTTAAATAAAATAATATATTTGGGATGGGTTAAATTTTTTGGGAAGTGGTGCATCGAAAATTATTAAAGAGAAAGTTTCCAGGAATTAATCAATAATCACAACGTTAATAGTGATAAAAATTTCAACAAATAACAAATATTTGCCGGCTTTTACCGAAAAAAATCAACCTCTTATGTATTTAAAAATCACAGTCGGTTTTTAAATTTGCGAATATATTGATATTTTTTAGGTAAATATTGAATAATTGAGTAGGAGGCATTAAAAAATACACAGTAAAATATTGTTAAAATATACTGATTTTTTTTATCTTCTCGGTGCAAGTACTTTTATTCACAGACCATGATTACTCAAGTTTGACTCAAATTGTTTACAATTTCCGCTAACGGTACTGTATAGATAGTAATTGCACTTCTACCGAACATTGTTTCCAGATTATAGATTTCTATATTTCTAGGGTATAGGCGCAATCTGCTGTCTATTTTTTCCAGTATTTGAAAGGTAATTTTACTGCTAACTGATTAAAAAAAATTGCATTAAAACTTCTAACTTAAAAAATCTGCATGAAGGAAGGGACGTAATTTTTTTATTTCGATAGTTTTTTGTCATTTTTACCGCCATTTAAAAGTATTTTAAAAAAGAGAATACGTTCTCTCTTAGGTGTAAAAATCTGCATCTTTCAGTTTTTGAATCATCTTATTATCTCAAGCAGTTTTCGAAACATTTCCAGTTTACGATTTCATGAGGTGTTGTTGGCTCTTAACATGCAGCAATCGAGTCTTTTTGGACCAATTATGTATTGATTTGATCATTAGACCATTCTCGAATCGACTTTAGTAGATCCCAGAATATGCAAAGCTGTCTGGCTGTTAATACATCTACAGATTTGCTATTTTTTCTGAACGCACGTCGCGATTGCTAACAATTACGCCTGGTTGACTGTTGTATATATTATTAGAGGAACCAGCAACTTTATTTGGATGCATACGATAAAAGTCCGAACCGAAACCATCATCATGTTTGAACCCACTTGTAAACCAGATGAAGTCAATGGAAAATAAAATATCCGATTCGGAATTCCATACCTCTCTACTACTCACTACTCTCTATTGAAAGCTATATTGAAGACACATGTGGGTAATTTACGGTGGCTTTGTTCTACAAGGAATCTATAATGCTCCACTAATTGATAAAAGACATTCGTTTGACCTTCTTCTCTGCAGTTAGCTCTCAACTGATGCCCCTGCGGGGTGAGACCGCTAGGAGTACCTCTAGAGCCTCAATAGCGTCCATACGTATAGTCCCTGTGGCACCTATACAAGGGCTGCTGCTTTAATTTCGGGATATGGCACCACTGTAGTATCTAATCTTTGATACATGAGCATTTGTAAAATTTGACATTTGTTGTGATATGCAAAAGTGACACAAGTTAAATATAGGAAACCGTTCGAGTACAATTGAATTTTAAAATAACGAATGAGGTGGGTTGCTCAGTGGTAGACTCGCGACCCGGTGATCAAAAGGTCCCCGGTTCGAATCCCGGCAGTGGCGAGAAATCGATTTCCTAATTTGACTACAAGTTGGGAAGTCGGTTCTATTCCCTAAAGGTGAATCCTACTCCAGCATTCACTATTTGATTCAAATTAACAGTGCTGTTCCTAAAATGGCGCTGGGAAAAAGTAACAAAGCCTACAAAGAACACGCAAGCTAATAACCCACAGAGGTTGATGCCACACACAAAAAAAAACAACTGTCTTAGTAACGAATTTCGTGGAAGTCGACCACCGACCTCAAAAGTGCAGAATCATTGTTGTTGTAAGACAAATTATAATGGTAAGGAATTAGGAAATTCAGTTTTGTTTAGGCTTTGATATCAAACGGGTCAACCTCATGCAATCAAGGTGAAACAGGACCTTAAAACCATAAGAGCTGCAGCCATAGAAACAGAATAGTGCCGTCCCTTCTTCTGTGGTAAAGTAACAGACCCACTTAAAGACACCAAGCCAAGGAAAGTCCCAGGTATGATGACATCCACCCTGAATTTCTGATAAATTGTGGAAGGTTTGGAAGGGTTTGGCTTACTAACTTTTTCAGAGATATTATGAAGACGGAGAATATACCACAAAAATGCAAACGCTCGAATATAATAACTATACTGATAACCGGCTGATAACCCAAAAAGCTAAAGACCGATAGCCCTATTATCTGCAACATATAAACTACTGGAACGGCTCATTTACAACAGATTTAACACCAAACTGCTGGAATATCAGTTGCATATTGTAGATATATCAGCAGTTTACGATACCATGTGAAGAGAGGTTATGTTTCTTTGTGTGATACCCTGCAAGGTTACTGCTCGACTGATAAACAGCATGCTAAATGGTTGGATTTTTCACGTTACCATGAGATCCAAAACCAGCTCCTTAAGAAAATTAAAGAATAGATTCCACCAGGGATCAGTCCTTGCCCCTCTTCTCTTTAGTTTATACATTGCTGACAAGCCAGAAACAAAATCAACAAAGTTTGGCTAAGTTGACGACTGGGCACTTGCAATAAGTGATAGCTCATTTGAACAAACAGAGCAGGCCATAACGGAAGACCTAGACATAATGGGAATGTACTTCCGCAAGTGGCGATCCAACCAAACGCTACTAAACGTATCGTGTTTCCACTTAAACAACAAACTTACCAGAAGAAAACTGAAGGTACACTTTGAAAATACCTTACTTTCCCACAACACTACACCAAAATACTTAGGAGTAACTATCGATAGAACACTATCATTCAGAGAATACTTAACAAATACTGATGAAAAACTAAAAACTAGGAACAACTCAATCCAAAACCTATGCGGCACAACTTGGGGAGCATCTACAGCCACCCTACGCTCTTCTGGATATCATTTATTCAGCTGCCGAATAATGCTGTCCTATCTGGCTGAATAGCTCATTTGTGAGAAAAATGACCAGCTAAACAACACCATGAGGATGGTTTAAAGTATTATCAAACCAACACCCACTGAATTGTTACCAGTTTTAAGTCATATCCTTCCTGCACTCCTACGACGAACAAATGATCTCGCAAAGGAGCACAAAAAGATGGAATCTGCTTTAGACGACCGTCAACAAAAACACCAAAAATGGCTACCGAGGATTGCTTCGACGTCACTAATGCATGAGCATCCCATGCATCACACAAATGCCGCCCGATATCAGCGTACTCCGCAAAACCTGGTCCGTCCTTAATAGAGTCAGAACTCGAAATGACAGATGTGGGTGCTCCTTACACCTTTGGAGCAAATAACAGTCCCCACTCTATGACTGTGGGAACATACAGACCATACAGACCATTACACGTATAATTTAGGAATTCCCTAAAAGAATGTATAATTGTATCCCAGAAGGTTTCCTGCTGACGATTCCAGGAGCGATTAAGTAATAAATTAGATGTTTGTTTGTAAATATCTTGTACCTTTGTATATATCTCTATTTTCTTATACATTTAATTTACCTTATATACGTGTTTTAAAGTCATGCGATAAATAAATAAATAAATATGAAACGGGTTAATCAAATGTTGCCTGATCACTTAGGTGTAAGAAAAATGTGTTCTTGATGGGATGGGATATATAATTTAATAGACCGTAAAAAAACAGGCTCGAGTTAAACGATGCAAGAAACAATCAAACGATTCAAATCAGGTACGTCAAATTTAGTCTACGACATGTTTAGTGGTGGTGAAAATTTAATATATTCATATCAGAAACAAAGCAACAATACTCTGTTTGGGTGTTTCAAAATGAAGTCAATAAAAGTAACTCGACGTAGGAGCATTTCAAAGTAAATGATTGCTTATTTTGTGTTAAAAACTAAACAACTCTACTAGCTTTTTAGAAAATCAAAGAATAGTGAAAGAAAAATCATTAAAAGAAGGAATTTTTACTTGAATATTTAATAAAAACATCCAATTATTCACGTTTTATTAGTCCTTGCAATTTGGTAGGTACGTTTTTTTTTTTGAAACACCCATATATAAATATTTCTCATAGTATTCCCTCAAAAGAGACACTTCTTACATCAAAAATGAAACTTTTTGGCCAGCGAAGCGTGCTATGTGTTGAAATGCCCGGCTAAATGACAACTCGCTATAAGTGCTATCACTCTAATGGTTCTGTTTTGTTCCTTATATACACCAACACACAATTTTTTGTCGCATTTCTTGTTAACATTCTCCACTGCTTTGCCATTTATTTTCTTAGCTTTCAGATAACGACGTGAAAAAACTTTTTTGTATTGTTCTATGAACGAGTTTGATGCTTTCTAACTCCCGACATCCAGAAAAAATTCTCGCGGTTCTTAATTAATTTAATTAATTATCCATAAAAATGTGAACAAAGATATATCCTTAAATAAAAGTACGATAGATTTTGAAAATAAATTTAAAATTTTCATTTTTTTTTAATTACACTATTAGTAGTTTAAAGTGTTAATACATATTGACGGCTCTATTAAAACAACAAGGATTTTAGGAAAAAGAATATCATTCGTAAGTCTGAAAAACTGTTTTTACAGGGAACACTAATTCTACATTTTAAAGACTTTGAAACAAAAATTCGACGTAGCAGGTTTTTATTGTCACTAACCGATATATCGAACAATTACTGCCTTGTTTGTTAAAAAATCTATTGTTTACGTTTGAAGACACTGAAACAAATGTACAACATACGAGGTTTTAATTTATAGATAAATGTTCAATTGTTTCATAAAGTTTTGCATTTTTAATATTTTCCTACCAAATGATCAAAAATGCCAATTATTTTACTATGTAAAATAACGAGTGTTTTACATCAATAATTAAAAACTCAATATATATACAAAAACATCAAGTATTTTGTTTGATCTGTGGAATATTCGTCAAACTGATATTTCCGGCTAGCTTTTTAATTAATGAAAACGTGCCCTCAAATGACAACAAGCCAAATATTACCATGAGAATAACTCTATAAAAATTTAGGGGAAAGTTGAACAATATCATTAACAATTTAAAATACTGTTTAAAGAAGTCAAATGTTTTTTAAAACTACGTTATTTAGTGCTAAAATTTTATTCCACACTTTGTTTTAATTTTAGAGAAGGCTGCGTCAACCATTTGGATTATTAGCAACATATTTAACACATACAAAACATAAATTTTTACACTTGATTAATATTTACATATTTGTTAAGTATTTCAAAACTTTATTTAAACTACACTTTTGGTCAAGTAGGTTTTTAATGTTTATACTATTATTTTGTTATCCCGTTAATTTAGAAAATTGGGATACCCCACTGGGAAATGATTTATAATTAGTTGTGTATTGTACACATAGTACACATCTATTCTTGATGGTAATTCGTCGAAGTAGTCTGTTTCTTAAACAGTAGATAGTCTTAATGTGAAGTGCTATAAGATTGGTACTGTAAAGTTAACTAGTTGTGTAGGTGAAATTCAGTCAGTTTGTGATTATGAGAGATACAAGAATATTATGGGATTGGATATACTCATACAATAGCATAGAGTTCACCTGTAGATACGCTGGATTGTTCGAATTTTAACATCTCTTATTACTGGTTTTGGACTCTTCTGTGTATATGTAGCAGAAGAACTTATTTTTATAAATTGAGCAAAAGCAGAGGTCTACAAGTAACACAGGAAAGGGCCATGGCGGGGATGCTATTTTTAAATTGCCTAGGAAGATGTATGTATTTGGACAGGGATGAGTACTTTTTTTACTCTTTCAAAGAGAAATCGATCGATGTTAAAATAATAAGTCTTTCATTTTCATTGTATAGGTGTCATGAATTGAATTGAAGGAGTTATATAAGTATGATTAATAAGTATAAGAGAGTAAGGTACATTCTTCTATAGTGTAGGGGGGATTCAGATGTTTCGTATTGTAGATTGCTATTCAGACTTTTACAGAATGCCCCTGATACTACTCTTAGGGGCGTATTTTGGATAAGAGCCTTTGTGAATTTTTGAACAGATAAGATTTTGTATACGTGCCTAAAGTAGAGTCTGAGTCACAATCTATGTTTGAGAGTATTATTGAAATGGTTAAAGTCATGTTGACACGATTTTTTAACACGTTCGATCCTTCCAAAAAAGTTTTTCTCTGTTGACGTAATCTATGATAGGTATTTATTATTATAGTTTAGTTCTAGCATTATAGAATTTTATTTTTTAGAGAACATGGTTTATGTCAATTTTCTTTTTGAAATTTGTAGGCCAATAAGTTTTCAGTATGAAGGTAATTTAGACTAGTTTAGATGTGCTTCTATACAGATTAGATATTGTTCCCTTAGATATGGGCACTAAATATTTAACCTACAGCCTTATTTTGGCAAATTTGGTCTAATATATTCCTTAAAAACGATTCTCTAAAATGAGAAAAGATTATAATTCTCTAAATAGCGATATATTTAAATTTTAGTTCCTTGATTCACAGATATACCATAAAATACATTTTTAATGTATAAAAATTTGTTTTAGCCTTACTTATAAATTCAAAATTAACATAAGAATTGTTGCTTATTGCGTATTTGCTACTCAACATTGCCCATGTACTTATAAAGCATTTTGTACAGTTTCTAGAATAAATTGTTCAATTTTCACTAATTTATATCTGTTAAATCGTTAACGTTGTCCGACCTTCTAAAGTAGACTTTTCATATCAAATAACCCCAGAGAAAATAATTCGTAGAGCACAAATTTGATCTATTGCAATAAATTTACCCAATTGTTCAAATAGCACTTGGTAGCAAACAAAAACGGACATAATTTTCATCTACATAACAGACCATTGTAGCACAAAATAAAGCTTAATTTGAAAATTAGCTTATAGTATTTGGTGCCCTAATACGTCCTTTCAACATAATATTCTCATCTCATCAAATATTAGGATAAGAATATATTTATGAAGTATACGTCATATTTAACAATGAACAACTTTCTATTTGTAAACTAATAACATCAAGCGAAAAATTGTTATAATTAAATATATATATATATATACATATATAAAAGCAAACCTCACCACACATAGAAAAGGAATTCAGTCAAATTTTACTCAACTTACCTTATTCCATTATATAAGCAAAAATATGGGTAACAATAATACATACTATAAAAGTATCTGAAGTTTCGCCGTCTCGTTTACGTAACTCCATTTGAAAATAGAGTCAATTGCTCTAACCTATGAAAACACACCATACCGTATATTGTTTTCTCATGATAGTCATACACGCATTAATTGTACAAACACACTTCATATAATTGCTCAAATCTGCCATTTATTTTCATACTAAATTTAACCTCCAAAAATAACTCCTAAATGGTATAGCACCAAATACAATATTTATTAAGATGCAGCATGGCCCACCAATTATGCAGCATGTCTCACCAATTGGATGGAAAATACCACCGATTTTGCCAACAGAAAATCAGTGAAGTAATCACACCTCCACATAATATTGCAAAATACTAGAAAATGTCTTTAATAAACCAAAAGAACGCATAAGTAAAAGAACCAAAAAGTATCTATCGAAAAAGGAATAAAAGATTACAGCCTTTTTAAACTGAGCTAAGTTGAAAAAATATTTCAAGAAAAGACCAACATCTTAACAAACCTCATATATGAAGTTATCTCGTAAATATTCTAACAAAAGTAGCCAACCAACAAGTAAATAAACGAATAAACGAAAATGCAGATGTATGCACAAAAAAAACATCGAAACATTAATTAATTATAAACTTGTGTTTATTAGCTAACTTGAAATACTAAAATTTGGAGAACCACAAATGAGTCGGATGATCATTTATAATTTTTATATCCTAAAAAAAACGCTCCTACTTTAAAATGTTATCTTGATAGAAATAAAATACTTATTTTTATAGTATATATTTAGGTTATAAAGTTATAAAGAAAATTGAAAGGGCTTTAAAATAATGCCTTAGCGAAGTCGAAAATACCGGAAAAAAGTGTCCCCCTTTGATCAAAAATCGATGGGTCCCTGTGTCATTTAATAAATTTATAGGAAAATATTTACTATTTTGAAAAAGTGACAGACATGTTAGTTTAATTGAAGTAAATATTTAAAATGATTAAAAAAAAATGCAGCACTACATGTTAGAAAGAAAATTGTGTAATAATATTTTTTCGACATTAATTAAATTGTATGTTACAAAATAATTTTGTAATATTGTAATAACATTTATTGAATACAGAAGAAAGAGAAAAAGTCCGGTTTATAAAGAAAGCTGTAATACGGAACGAGAAATAATTATAACTAAATTTTTATTAATTTAGAACTCCATGAATGGCCAGACTAAAAATAGACTTTAAAAATTTGGGGAAAAATTCATCGTTATTTGAGTTGCTGGTAGTGCATGTCGCACTTGTAAAGACATTTTTGTAACTGGTCTAAGATGTCAAAAAGGTAATTAAATTAAATTATTGAGTGTCTTACCTTTTGAAAAGTTTAAAAACATTAATCAAAATCGCTTACGTTATAAATAATTTTGTAAAATTGTAAACAATTTAACCTTTCCTCAGTGTTTATTAAAATTAAACAAACCTAAAAAAGTTTGATATACAATTACTGTTATATGATGTTTTTAAACCTTTTTATATCGTAGTGCAATAATAATACTTACCAGTAAATTCTAAGTTCAACAAGAATTGTTAAATAGGAGGAATTTTATGAAATTGATTAATGGTGTGGAACATTTTGGATTTATCGCTGGGAAGACCAAGACTTAACAATTGACAGTTTGTGTTCAATGTTATTATGATTTGTAATTGAGTCAACTAACACTTGCGTGATTGATGAATGGGTATATGTGAGAAACATTTTGAGGCTTTTAAAATATCTTTCTAGAATAATATTTTTTATTGATGTTTATTTTTTTTTTGAAGCTTCTTTGCTAATTTCTTTATTTAATAAATTATGTGTATTTTATGTTTATATATTCCTTTTATTTAATTTTTTTTTGGATCAAATAAATTAAGTTCTTCTAGAAATTAGAAAATTGAAGAAAATTAAAATTTTTATTTGAATTTGGCGCCCATAACATTAACTAACTTAATATTTATTTATTAACAATATTTCTTTTGAACCCTCCCGTAAGAGATAATTACAATATATATATATATATATATATATGTGTGTATTTTTTCTAATTATTCTTCAAAAAGTCCACACTATTTCATTTTGTGAATAGGGAAAATTGTGAAACGTGAAAATATTATTAAAATTATTGTCGAGGAAGACTTGTTGTAGTTTTAATTTTTCCACTATTTCCAGAAAATGCAGTTGTTTGTACTAGAATGACACACTAAAAAATTACTAAGTAGTATTTGTAGAGAATAGTTATTATCATAAAAATAGTGACTTGTTTGTAAATGGCAGCACACACTAGATAAGAGAAAGATGATCATAGTTTTCAATAATAACCGCCTTAAAGGAATTAATTTATTTCTTAGAACATATTAAATCTAGAACCGAAGGCTGGAATATTATATATACACATGAAACGTCACAAAAATAGTATGATATAACTGGAAAAGGTTTCAAGAAGCTAATCTCAAAAGGAAGGAAACTTGTCATTGTGCATGCGGGTGGAGAGAAAAGATTTATTCCTAATGGATTATTAATATTTCATTCAGGTAAGTCCGTAAAGTATGGAATAAATTTCTTATTTCTTAAACAAAAATATTGTTAAGAAACCCTGAAAAAGATCGATTTTAACTTTTATTTCACATATTGCACAATATTTTTATTATACAGAATAATCGAAGTGTAAGTTATCGTCATCGCCCTTTAAATTCAATACCCTGTATGTTATGAAATTTTTATAATATTTTTAAAGAGCTGATTCCGGCAAAGTATCACATTTGGGGTATAACATTAAGGGGGGTTACAACAGGGAGCGACTTGAATAATAGTCAAGTATTTTCGTTAACCCTTTTCTCTAAAACCATTTATTTTGCACTTTTATAGGATTATTTAAATAACCAATCTTAGGAGCTGGTAACATTATTATTAACAAGTATTTATTTAAACTGATTTTATAGGAGTTTAAAATATCGAGTTTATCCTGAACATGACTGAAAGAATCTAACTTAATTTACTTAAAATAAATATTTTTTAATAGGATTATCACCAGTTTTTTAGATTAGCTATAGTTTTTTTAGATTAGCTTTAGTTTTTTAGATTAGCTATTTGAATAATCTGATAAAACTGCAAAAAATTCAGAATGTTTTATATTTATATATTTCAAATAAAACATAAGGGCAAGGGCCCAGCTCTATAGTGGATACGCCTGTGATGCGATAACTATAGTTAAGCAGTGCCCAGCGCGGTTAGTAGTTGGATGGGTGACCTCCAGCGAACACCGTCGTAATATGCCCGTACAGCCTGCAGCAACTAGTAGCATATCACAGCTCGCAGGCACTATACCAATGAGCACGAGGTATAGTGGAGATATGCCGTCTTTCGGAGGAGATGATAAACTGTCGGTCCCGAGTCCACGGATGTTGGGCTGGTTAAAGATCCCTACCTCGGGTTGGAATACCTGAGGATTCGGCAAAATTTCCGGTTAGGGGTAGCGTGCTCCCGGCGTCGGTGTTTAGCCTCGGTAGGTGTGGAAAGGCCGTGAATTGGGTTGTGTTTTGCGAGTGGTTTCGTTATGCGATTGATCTACACTTGTATGTATTAAACTTTTTCACATTTGTATACCAAAATTCTCGAGCATAACAAAGTGCTTTTTAATCTTGTTAATTTCCAAAAAAAAAAAAAAAAAAAAAACTGTTAGTGATAAGGATAAGAATTCCAACAAATTCTTTACCTATAGGCTGCTTCTCAGTGCCCGAGGAGCAGGCAACCAATTCACACGATGGATGTATATTGCTGTTTCCGGTTCTGATTAACTGTAATTAAGAATTTGCAACAACGACTTGCTGCTTTTGACTACATGAGCAGTAAACCACCAACAAGTGTTCCAACAGCTTCTAAATCAAATATGTCTTTAAACAATGTACAAACCGCCTCTTATGTATCAGCAGTTAAATCAACACACAAAATAACTTTCCCAAACAGAGATCAAGCCATAGTTCTTCACTCAGATAATAATCTTAAACTTTTTGATTATGTCCATGCAATCGGAGATATAATTGGTCCCAAACAAATTTCCTTTGCCTCTAGAATGTCCAACAACCGGATTTGCATTTATCTAACTAGCGCTGACTTAGTAGATAAATTAGTACAGTCACATCCCACCATAAAAATATCTAACATTGATTTAAATATTCGTAGATTGGTTTCTCCGACCAAAATAATCCTTATTTCTAATATCTCCCCATGTATCCCCCACGAAACAGTTGAAAACGAGATAAAAAAAATTGGGCTGCAACTAGCATCACCCATTTCATTTCTACGTGCCGGCTTTCCTGGCGACGAATATTCCAGTATCCTTAGCTTCCGACGCCAAGTGTATGTTTTCTGCTCCACTGACAACTTTGAATTGCAAACATCTATAGTGATCAATCATGATGATTTTGAAAACCGAATTTTCCTTTCAACCGAAAAAATGGAATGTTTCATCTGTAAATTGCCAGGACATATTGCATCAAATTGTCCTAATCCCCCTCCTAACAGCTTACTCCCTTCCTCTGCTATCGTAGCACCAACCTCATTCCAAATTAACCCCAGTCAAACACCTGCGGTTCCCTCTTTAACTAAGGCACTAGAGCCCCCTACCCAGCCAAATCCTGACACCATTAAATCCCCCCCACATGTAATTATCCCACCCCCAAGTCAGACCACTAGTCTAAAACGAGGCTTAGCCGAAATTTTAACCCCTACCGATGAGAATAGCCACATTGATGATGAATCTATACATACCCTACCAGATCCAGAGAGTATGCCCCCCCCCTAAAGTCCCCCCTAGTAAAATTAAAGCAAAAAAGAAGAAACAAAAAATTAATTCCGGTACAGATGCTACAGATGCTCATTTAACAGAAATTACAAAGGAGTCCATCAGAGAAGCTTACCAGCAAACTGAGGACCCCTTTGTGCTCCCCATTGATAGTCTATTTGTTTTCATAGAAAACACATTTGGTAACAGTAACCCATATTATGAAAGTTTAAAATTCACGAAAGATGTTAAATCTTTAGTTGCCGATCTACATTTGATATATCCTTTCCTAAAAGAAAGATATATTAAGAACAAATTTACGCGTCTAACAAAAAAAATGAAAGAACAGCTCAAACTCGTTTCCCTTGATACTGGCAGTATTCCTAGTTCAGCATCTTCCATCGAATCAAGCGACGAAGAATATGACACTGATGACTCGCACATGTGCCAGAAATCTATAAAATCGTTGCCTGATGATCTTGGGCAACAATCCGATTAAATAATTTCAATCTTATGCAGTGGAATTCTGATGGATACTTCCCCCGCCTGGAACGTATTCACCAGCTAATTTCAGAATTTGCTCCAGACTTCCTATGCTTGCCAGAAACTAACTTCAAAGAGTCACATAATCCTAATCTTAAAAATTATATTGGCCATCACTATATCAGACCAACACATTTAAGAGCTAGCGGTGGAACCTCAATCTTTGTTTCCAGAGATGTATTCCATAAAGAAATCATTTTAAACTCCACCCTGGAAGCAGTTGCAATTACTGCCTGGTGCCCCTTTAAAATTCATATTTGTAGCATTTATATTCCTCCAAATTACAACCTTGCCCAAACAGAACTATCAGACCTTATAAGCCAGCTTCCTGCTCCGTTTATATTGGTAGGGGATTTTAATGCCCACAATACGATATGGGGTTCAAAGCATACATTCGGGAAAGGCAAAATAGTTGAAAACTTAATAACTAACCGCAACATTAATGTCTTAAACAATGGTAGTAACACTCACTTCAACATATCATCAGGAACTTTCTCAGCAATCGATCTCAGTATTTGTGATCCAAAGTCCTTCCCACTTCTCACCTGGAACACTCTTGATTGTCTTTTTGATAGCAATCACTTTCCTATTCTCATTACAGACTCTAAATCAAAACCTGCAAATGCTATCACTAAATGGAAAACCGCCAATGCTAATTGGCCATTATTTAGCTTAAGCGTCAAAGAAAAATCAGACCAATTAATATTTTCAAATAATATCGATGATGCCGTCTGTGAATTTAACAATTGTATCATTTCCTCAGCTGAGGAATGTCTAGGTACTTTCACTATCAACCCCTCTAGAAAAACCGTTCCCTGGTAGAACGAAGACTGCAATGTAGCTGTAAAAGAGTCCAAGAAAGCTCTAAACAAATATCGTAGAACTCGAACACAATCTGATTTAATTAATTTTAAAAAACTAAAAGCAAAAACTAAACGGATACTAAAAGAATGCAAAAAGTCATCTTGGAACCAATTTGTCAGTTCAATTACGTCTGAGACCCCTCCAGCCCAGGTCTGGTCTAAAATTAAGCAGATGAAAGGGTACTCTAACTCCCATAAAATCCCAGCCCTCAATCACGACGGAAAAATTGTTACAGATGACCAAACAATTGCAAATATCCTCGCCCAACACTTTCGTAACAAAACTAAAAATATTAACATCCCTGATAACCTGCCTAATATTTCCCCCACATTTAGACCTACACCCCCTGCTTCTATAAATTTTCCGTTTACGTTCTCAGAGCTAAACGCCGCTATTTCTATGTCAAAAAACTCAGCTGCAGGACCAGATAATATCCCTTTTTGTTTTCTCAAAAACCTGCACGCATCCTCACTAGTCAAACTTCTGGAACTGTATAACAAAATATGGACCAGTAAAAATTTTCCTTCTTTATGGCAAAAATCAATTATCCTCCCTATTAATAAACCGGATTGTGAATCCTCTCTTCCAGACTCTTTGAGACCAATTTCTCTCACATGCACCCTATGCAAACTCTTAGAAAAAATGGTGAACAAACGTATTATTTGGTACCTAGAAAAATTCAATATCCTAAATAAGGCTCAGTCAGGTTTCAGACCAAATCGCTCTACGTTAGACAACCTTGTTCTTCTTCAATCAGAGATTGCTCAAGCCATATCAAATAAAAGCGACCTAATAGCAGTTTCTCTAGATATAAAAAGTGCCTTTGACACTACCTGGAAAAGCACTATAGTAGTATAACTAGGCCGCTTTTGGATCAAATATGACCTTGAAAATGGCCTTAAAAGTGACCTTGGTGGTTTTGGAAAAGTGTCCTCGGAAAATGGCCTTGGAAAATTTTCTTTACCACCGCCCCCGGCCTTGAAAATGGCCTTGAAAGTGGCCTTGATGGTTTTGGAAGAGCAGCCTTTGAAAAATGGCCTTGGAAAAGTCCTCCGCCGCCGCCCCCGGCCTTGAAAATGGCCTGAAAAGTGTCCTTGATGGTTTTTGGAAAAGTGGTCTTGGAATTTTGGATCTCGACCTTGAAATAGGGCCTTTAAAAGTGGCCTTGGTGGTTTTGGAAAAGTGTCCTCGGAAAATGGCCTTGGAAAATTTCCTTTACCACCGCCCCCGGCCTTGAAAATGGCCTTGAAAGTGGCCTTGATGGTTTTGGAAGAGCCGCCTTTGAAAAATGGCCTTGGAAAAGTCCTCCGCCGCCGCCGCCCCGCCCTTGAAATGGCCTTAAAAGTGGCCTTGATGGTTTTGGAAAAGTGGTCTTGAAAAATGGTCTTTACCGCCGTCCCCCGGGGGCCTTGAAAGTGGCCTTGATGGTTTGGAAGTGCAGCAACCTTTAAAGTGGCCTTTATGGCCCCAGGAAAAATTATTCCTCCAGCGCCACCGTCGCTGACGCCGGCACTGGATCCCGTCATCGCAGACGCTTTGCAAATCCGTGCAGGCACATTGCATAGGCAACCCGTTTTACGTTGTAGCGTAATGTTGGTTGCCTATGCATGGTTACGCATCCATAATTAAAAACAAACCAAAATAATAAATAAGAACTTAAAGAAATAAACCTGACAGGTAATATTCTAACATTTATCGAAAATTTTTTAACCAATAGATCTTTTAAGGTTAGCGCAAATTGTAAAGAATCCGAAATCCATACTACTGAGAATGGAGTTCCACAGGGTTCGGTCCTAAGTACTACTCTATTTTTACTTGCCATCAACGATATTTGTTCCTCTGTCCTACCTCCAGTTAAATTCGTTATCTATGCCGATGACCTCATAATATTCTGTCAGGGAAAAGTGACTTCTAGTATCTGTAGTTTGCTCCAAACATGCCTCGATAATATTCATATGTGGTCCTTAAAAACCGGTTTTAACTTTTCACCTAGCAAATCTAAAGTAATTAGCTTCAGTAGGAGATATAAATGCCAGCAACCTAACCTAAACTTGAACGGCGAGCCGTTGCAATTGGTTGACAATCTTAAAGTATTGGGAGTCATCTTCGACAAGAGACTCACTTGGACTCCCCAAATAGCTCAAACTAAGAGTAACTGTCTAAAAAGATTTAACATCTTAAAATCTTTAGCTCATTATCAATGGGGAGCCGACGAAGAATCTCTGCTTAAAGTCTACAGATCTTTAATCCGCTCGCGACTAGACTATGGCAGCATACTATATATATCTGCTAGTAAATCAAACTTAAAATCCCTCAACGTAATCCAAAACTCGGCCCTAAGAATTTGTCTTGGCGCCTTCAGGTCCAGCCCTGCCGAAAGTCTTTATGTCGAAGCAGGTGAACCCCCCCCCCCCTTTATCCGCAGAGAACGTCTGCTACTATCTTATTCCGCTCGTGCATCTGCTAATCCAAACAATCCTATATTCCAACTAATAAATGATACACCTCCTCCTACTAGTAACAACTCCGGAACCTTACCCTTAATTCCCCAGACCCTATCAACCCTATTGGGCAACATTGACCTAACCAAAACAACCCCATTTCACGCCTCAAACATTCCTCCATGGATTAAAACACTACCTCTCTTTAACACAAGTTTGGAAGAATACAACAAGAAAGAAGCTTCCGGCATACTCATTAAGCATACATTCACAAACCTAATTCGTTCGTCCCACTATGACAAGATACTTTATACCGATGCATCCAAAGATGATCGTGGGGTAGGCTGTGCAGTTACTACCACAAATTCAGTTGTAGATACGAAGCGACTTTCCACTAACTGCACTGTTTACACCGGAGAACTATTCAGTATTCTTTTAGCCCTAAAATCTATCACGCCAGACACCAAGTCAGCAGCAATTTGCACAGACTCACTCTCATCTATACATGCCATTAAAGACATATACTCCTTAAACCCAATTGTCCAAAATATTCAAGAAATCTGCCACACTCTTATTACCGAAGGCACTGTCATAAACTTCTTCTGGGTTCCTTCACACATCGGTATCGAAGGTAACGAAAAAGCAGCCCAAGCAGCAAAACAAGCCATTAGCTCGGACGAAAATGTAGAGAACACCCAACTCCACACGGACCTAAAATGTACCATCAAACAAGCATCATTAAACTCCTGGCAAATACATTGGGATAGAGTTAATGCTAAGCTACATGATATCCAGCCCAGTATGGTACCTTCAAAAAAAACCCCAATGAAGAGAAGAGACAAAATTATCATTAGAAGATTAAGAATAGGACATACTCGCATTACCCACGATTACCTTATGGCTTCAAAAAATCCTCCGACCTGTGAACACTGTAACAACACCCGCCTTACTGTTCAGCACATACTGCTTGACTGCAACCGTCTGAGATCGAAGAGACTGCAACATAAACTTAGTGGAAACTTAAAAGACGTTCTTAACTCTCCTGATAGTTTGTGTAATGTTGTTAATTTCCTGAAAGACTGCAATTTGTACCACCTTATTTAATTTAACAGTGCCTGTGTCAATGACCAAGTTGTCGAGACACGTTAATAAAAATAAAAAAATAAAAAAATAAAAAAACATAAACTAACTTTATATTGAAACTATCGTTAATAATTAGTTAACACAAATTAATAAAAATTAAAGATGCCAAGACACGTCTAAACAAATATATCATTCTCTTTTGTTTTTGTTTGTCCTATGGGTAAAGATCTTTTTTAATGGGTTCTTTATTTTCATTAATAATTTGCCGGTGTAATAAAACATAGTAAAAATGTTAAGTTATATAATCAAAATGTTTATAAATTTCTGAAGCACGAACAATTAGTTTTAAGATAAAAATTGTAAATAATTTAATTTAATTTAATGAATGGCATTTAGACACAACATAATCATAATCATAATAACAGTTGAGATTACGATTATTACAGTCACAAACTAACATTCAACATATTTATATGAGCTATTGATTCTGGGGTCGAAATCAGGAAGTCTTCAGGTGTCCCTTAATAAGCTGTTCTAGTCTTCTATGATATGGTTCACGGTTTGGTTTTACCCACATTCACAGAACGGCTTCGGCGTCAGTGTCTTTCTTACTTACTTACTTACTTACTTACTTACTTACTTACTTACTTACTTACTTACTTACTTACTTACTTACTTACTTACTTACTTACTTACTTACTTACTTACTTATTTACTTACTTACTTACTTACTTACTTACTTACTTACTTACTTACTTACTTACTTACTTACTTACTTACTTACTTACTTACTTACTTACTTACTTACTTACTTACTTACTTACTTACTTACTTACTTACTTACTTACTTACTTACTTACTTACTTACTTACTTACTTACTTACTTACTTACTTACTTACTTACTTACTTACTTACTTACTTACTTACTTACTTACTTACTTACTTACTTAATCCGAGTATTGAACGAATCTAAATGGGGATGCACTAACCCCAGTACTACACTTAAAAACGAAATGCAATGTCCAAATAAAATAAAAACGCTCCTTACCATATTTATCGGCCTCTAAGAACAATCACAATTTCGAATAGTTTACAATTTTATGTTTCTTATGGAATGATTATTTCTTTATAAAAATGGTTCTGTTTCAATGTATCTAATTTCAAAGTGGCCTCTAATAAATCTAATAAATAAGACACTTTATGGTCAAAGGAGCTCTTGCCCTAACCCCAAGGGTTCTTCAACTGACTTATTTCTTTTTTCTAAAGAAACCTTTTCGGGCTTTTTGCTTCAGCGGATGTTATTAAATTTTGTTTATAAATAATTAATTGCACATTATAATGACCCTCTTTCGTGAAAGTTAAATGCTTGCACAATCCATGAAATTGATTTATCAGCGAAAATTTTTAATTGTTTATATGAAATAATAAAATAAAAAAAAATATTATTGATTAAAGTTAGAAATTATTATGAAATTAAAATTAAAAGGAAAAGATTAATAAAATTTATTTCACTTATATTTTTAATGTTATTAAGTCTTTAAAAATATTTAAATTTAAGATTTGGAATTATTTATTATTATGCTATCATATAGGAATTTGTGCCAGTATTTGCAAGTCCATTTGAACCATTTCCCAATTCAACTTTTAATTTATTTGTTTTTTTTTCACGTTTTACTTACCTTAAGCTTAAAAAATCTTGTAAAATACTGGTCAGTTTAGCAGTAGTCCTGAAAAAATATAGTTATATAAATCAATTGTTTCAATTCTTACTTTGTGGAAATTATCCATAATAAATATGAAAATATAAGTTAGACTTATCTGAATTTCTACAGTATTACAAAGCTTTTTTTAAGTTATATTCAATCGACGACGGTTTCGCTATTTATCTATTATCATTTTTCCTTATGGACCATTATGTTGTGTGTTTACAATATTATTTATATAAAACAAACCACATCAAATTTTCCCTGACGATGAAAATAAAATTTTCGAAAGCTCGGATATAATTTTAAAGAGTACACATCCTTTTTCTGTTGGATTCCCAATATTTATAAACCATTGAATAGAGTTAGAACAAATAATTCACTCTTATATTATACAATATATATAATTAAATTATAAGAGCAGGAGCAATCAGAATTTGGCAATCACATTTTTTATTAGTTTCATAAATATAAAATTTACGACATATCAATAACACTAAAAAAGTTACATAAATTTAAAGCTAGAGAAATTGTTCCAATTTAACTTTTTGTGATTCCAAATACGTAGACTATTCTTCGTGATACCACTAACTGTGAGGAAAACCAATACTTGTAGAAATAAACATAAATACATGCGTTCAACTACATCGATTTCCTCGAATGCCACTTCAATTTATAGCCTAATTTTCTGGAAAATAAAGGGTACGTCGTTGTTTTTTATTTTTGTTTTCCCAACCGATCCCAACGTCTCGCCATGTACACAACTACCACTTAGTGAATTTGTGATATAAATAAATTGACATTCTAAAATTGCTTTGATATTTGGTTTTAAAGGAGAATATAACATATGTTAAATATATTAATTTAGTTACGATCTAAATTAACATTTTCCAGTGCTAACTTATTTACTTAATACTAATAGTAAATATAAATTGAATAAATTTTAAATAGTTTTAGAAAGAATTACAATAAAATACCAAACACATGTGAAAACAATTACTGCAGTTTATGGACAAAATAGGATGAGCACTTAGATATAGCACTTTCATACCCAAAATTAATTCTAACAACAGAAGCAGGGAAAATAGGCAAATGTGAAAGATCAAAGGAAACTCGAAATCATACCACAACAATTTTTATTATTATTCAAAAAGACAACTAGTTTCGTAAACGTGGAGATTATTTTCTAAATAATAATCGTCAAATACTGCTCGATTTCTTTATAATAAATTGTTTAATAATAGGTAATACTTTTTACCGCCATAAAGGCTATGAATTATAACTAAACAATAGAATAAATAAAGCAAGCAAATAGAATATATTTTACATATATAATAGATGTTGCCAACAAGAAGAAATAAATGAATGTAAAATAAAAGTTAAACTTCGCGGTTGATGTTTACTTACATGTTTAAGAATCATTTAATGTTAATTAGAGAGAAAAATCTGTCTAACTGGAGTAATTTGGTGAATAATTCGATGAATATTGGGCAATTTTTGACGACGCTTATTTTTTCCATTTTTTAATTCTCTATTAGTAGCATTTTATAATTACTTGTTATTATAACGTTAAAAAATTTACTAACCAGTTTACAAAGATGTATCCACCATCTTCTATTGACCGTTTACTGCATAATCTAAATTTTTTTGATTGGCTTTACTGCCTTTATGTTAAATTTTCGAACGCATTTATATCGGCGAATACAATGATCCTGTTATATAAAATTGATGGAATTTAGTATTAGTTATTAATATTTACAAAATGTAGTTTAATTTTTTTTGTTTCATTCATTTGCAAAAATAATCCGCATTATCCATTATCGGTAAAAACCCATACCATAAATATCAAACGTTTTGCATAATTTTAGAGAAAAAATTTAAATTTAACTTTTATGTGATTTGTCACAATTAATTCACTTTAATTATAATTCATATTGGTAATATCGTTATTTCTAAAAAGTAGATTTTTTTATACACAATGTCTATTTCAAGATGGATTTAATAGATACCTATCATATTTTCTATTACTACTATCTTTTATAATTTGCAATAGACAAAAGATTAATGACTGCAATTAATATTTCCAGTAACAATTACCTTTTACATAAACGTAATACATAGGGTGTCCCTACAAATAGTAAAGATTCATCTAGTAACATGCTTTCCGTAAGCTATTCATATAATATATAGCTATACAATATATACTGGGTGCGGCATTAGTGCGTCGAAGTACGATTAGTCCGCTATTATTGAAGTTACGAAAAAAATGTTTTTACAAAAAGTGTAGGCAGTCTTAAGGTTCACATTTTAAAATTAGTCCCAAATATACAATGTATTCAGGAACACAGTGCCAGACAAAAATTTTGTTTTTTTAAATGGAGCACCCCATATATTTTTACATTTTGATAAACCTCTTGCCGAGCTAATTTCAACGATGTATCACATTTGATGTCTATTATGTTTAATAAAGGATCTACAGCCACCTGAAAATCTCATATTTTTAAATTTAGATGTATGTAGCAGCCAAACCGTTGAAAATCAATAAAAACGGTTTACATGTCCCTATCGTAACTGAAGTTCTATGCTACGGCATTAAAAAATATTTGATACAGAGTGATCAAAAATTTGAAATCCCATCTGATTTATTATTGTATACGATTTTTGTAAAAATGGTATTCGTAGATAATAGAAGGTTGGCGTTCAGGTTTAAGTTTCTTCTGGAAAAAACACCGAGAAAGACATATTGATACAATTAAAAAGGAGAACAACAAGTGGGTCCACTTTTTTAGTGCACGTGTGAAACTGAGCAAGTACAGAATACTAATGAAAAAAGTAAAAATAACAGCAGGGGAACAATCCTCGTGAGAGGAAGAGGAAATACTGATCCAAAGACTCAAAGATAAACTTGGTTTAGGTATTTGAAATGAGAAGGATACCACAACAGGGTAGCAAGAAAAATTAGGTGGGTTGCCACACAAGTCTAACAACCAATAAGAAACAATGAGACCTGTATGTCCATAACCAATTACCAACTAGGAAGGTGAAATGAATCTGGGAAAAGAAACCACCGAGTGAAAAATGGTAGACAGTCAGTTGCCAACCACATCTGGCATTATGCTGCCTAAAATCTCGATATCTCAGTTACCAAAGAAGATACACAAGTTTAAAACATACACATACGATCGAGGGCTTTATTTCATGGAGAATCTGCAATGGTTTTCTCTTACAGCGCGATCGGAACTTATATCTTTACGGAGGGGTTCATTAACAAGTGAAAGGTATATTACATACCTTTTGTCTGACCATGTTGTTCCCTTCGCTTCTTATAAAGGAAATACTTTTCTACTAATGCATGATAAGATAATGCACGACCTCATGTTGCACCTAGAGTTCGTGATTATTTGGATGAGGTTGGCATACAGACCATGAACTAGCCACCCTGCAGCCCGGATCTTAATCCCATAGACAATTTGTGGGATATTATTGATCATCAACTCAGGAGCCCACACCCACCACCGATCTCTCTTGATAGCATTGAGAGAATGGTAACAGAAGTTTGGGATACAATTGGGCAAGATCAAATACAACGCTTAGTTTTAAGAATGCGTAGTCGCTGTGAGGAAGTAATTAGAAATTAGAAAGTGATTTGGAGACAATTTGTTGATTTTACGTAAGTAGTGTTTTCTTATCATTTACTTGCTTTAAATGCGTTTTTTTTGCTTCCCTTGCTTTAAAAACTTGTTATCTTTAAACTTGTTTTATCCTTGATTCTTGAACGAAAATATTGAGAAAAGATGGAGCTATGACGTAATGTTAATCAGATATAGTAGTTATTTCTAATAAATTCCACAGGGTGTTGCAAAATTTGGAGAAAAAACATAACTTTCTTTCTACACACCGTATAAGGGTAAAATGTTGATATTTCTCAGAAACTATTAGAGCAGCTATTCCTTAGAAACCAGCCTATAACGTGAAAAAAGAATCATCGAAATCCAACCAACGGTACAGAAAAGAAATAACTTCAAACTTAAGGCATATTTTAGGTGGTGCCTTAACTTTAGAGAGTAATGTATTTAGTATATTTATATAAGTAGTACCAGTGGTAATCAAATATTTTTAAATTTATTTAATTTTATTAAGTTCCACATAAGTACTTCTGCTCAGTTGTTAGATAACTGAACAAAGTACGAAGGCTGCTTCTTTAATTTCGATATATGGTACTACTGTAATTATCTGATGTTTGACGCATGAGCATTCATAAAATGTGAGATATGTCGTGATGAGCAAAAGTAACAGAAGTTGAATATAGTGAGCCGTTCGAGTAGGTACAATTTAATTTTAATGTAACGAATCGGAAAGAAACAATGGATATAAATCGCGAGCTTTTCTGAGTACTTTACACTGATGTTTTAAAGAATTTCTATATTTGAGTTCGATGCTGTGCCCCAGAGCTCTTTTAAATGACTCCACACGGCTTTTAATATGACTTTATATATTACTAGTTTGTTAATTTTTATCTTCGGCCTATTACCCAATACATTTTACTAAGTTTTATGCGTTTTATGTGCCTTTTCCAGGTTAATCATCTGTCTAGGTGAAGTTCCTGGCATTTTGCCATTATATTCCAAGATATTTCCATTAAACGCCGCAATTGGACAGGTACCTCTACATATATATATATATATATATATACATAAATTTATTTTCATTTACTTTAATACACCAAGTTTTTGATGACAAAATAGCATCTATGTCGGTGTGTAAGATTTGAGCAGCAATAGTAGAAACTGTATCTGATTTTATGTAATAGCCTTGTCGAATGCGTGAAGTTGTCTAAAAAAGTAGCTGAGTAGTATCTTTGATTTCAAAAGATTTATATATTATTTTTTGTATATATTTTTTATGTAATGTTTCGCTCTAAGTCCGAATTGATTATTAAGGATTAAATTAGTCTTCAAAATCGATTCTATTTTCACTTTTTTTGTTGGCTGCCATTAGAAAAAATAAGTGGTCAAAAGAAAATTACGTATTCTAAACATACTAAAGTCAACAAAATATATAATCTACCCTTTGATATGAAGTTAAGGCTATTATTGCCTATAGCATTTAGTAAGTTGTCTGCTTTTTGGGTTAATTAATCTGGAACCCGGTTGTATGTGCGTTTGCGGTTATAATCACCAGCCACAATGAATTTACTGCCAAATTGAGTAAATAACTAGTCGTTTGGTTTGCTGCGTATTGATAATATACATAGGTAAAAAATTAATTAAAAATAAATTCTTCGTAGTAAGTAAAAACTTATTATTTACCACAAAATCTTTTACTTGAACAACAAATTTAATGATGATGTTGCCCTGAGAAACAAAACATTGTAGAGAAAAGCTAAGAACACTTTGTTAATATAAATTATTTAAAAATAAATTCTTTATTGTAAGTAAAAACTGTATTATTTACCACAAACTCTTTTACATGAACAACAAATTTAATGTTGATGTTGCCCTGAGAAACAAAACACTGTAGAGAAAAGCTAAGAACACTTTGTTAATATAAAATACTAAATTTTCTCTAAATTTAATAAAAAAGTTGTTAATGAATGAAACAAGACATTTATGGGTGATTTTCACACATTTCGCAATCTTACTTAAATTGATAAAAAAAGAGAACACAAACGCTTTATGGCTGCAGTTTGACTGTTTTTTAACTATAAGAAGTAGGGGATCATTTGTTCGAAGTAAGTTTAGATTTTCCGAATGAAAATTGAACTCTAGCAGATTAAGGTATGTTTTATAGAGAATTAAATATAATATTCTTTATTGTTCTGCTATTTAAATTGTTTGAGTTTAAAAAAAGCCAGAAAAAAATTTGAAAAATCTAAGATAAAAAGATGAGGCTTAATTGTATATATTTTTTGTAAGCATGCTTCTAAAATATTTCTAAATTATATACGATTCATTTGACAAATAATGGAGATTTCCGATAAATTTCTATATTTTTTTTTGAATGAACAGATTAATTATAAAAAAGATAAAATATACATATCTTAAAATTCCACGATATTCCAAAACATTGTAAATATTCTTATAACAATTGTTTCACCCTTTGACATATACCGATTTAAACAAGGATATTTATTGCAGTATCAGTTGAAAATAGAAGTTTTGAACTTTTCACACACAAATAAGAAATTTTCTCAACCTAATAACCAATGCATTAATCAATATTGACCAAAAATATTTTTCTTTTTTTTTGCGTAAACAGCTCATTTTATGAAGTCTATCAAGAGTACCTTTTCAAGTTTAACGTTTAAGCTGTCAAAAAATATTGTTGTACCTTTATCGTACATATTCTGGGACACCCTGTATATAGTATTACAATCCGGACAATTGAACTTTTTTTTATTTAGAAATTTTGGTTTTACATTTATAAAATGAACCCACATTATTCTTCTCTTCTCTTATTAGATGTAATAGATAGTTATGATTTGTTTTTTATATATTAATTTCCCTTTCGAAGTCATTTACTTGCATTCATCTCCAGCAATATCTTTTAAATTTTCGTAGCATATATTTTCATTAAGTATGAACGCATTGTTACGGGCTCAATTAAAGAGGAAAATTATCTATAACTATTAAAACAACTTACATTAAAGATGACTCTAAAATTAATGAAAATAAAAGAAATTAAACTTTTTATCATTCTGTGAATTTAGTTAACGTTACTAAATATTATTTACATTCTCACAGTCATTTAAGAGATATTTAGTTCTATAGTAGATATTCAGGCACAACTCAAGCTTTGCCTGTATCATAACTCGTGCAACTTTCCAGATTATTGTGCTCCCATACTCTGAAGTTGCTTACAAATAAGATCTTTTCGTTTAAAAACTACGGATCATACAATTATTTGAACTTTAATTAAGTGCTTTCCCCTTTTGGACTTTTGATATCATTGTGACTAAGCTCTACGTTTTCCTCAACTTCTGAATTAATCGTTGTGTTCCACCAAAAAAATAAAGGGGGATTCTATACAGGTTAAGAAAAGGACATAGCCGAAATTTTAAGCAGCGGGTAACGATATATCCCCTTTCAACCGAACTAGAGGTACGACCACGAGTGCCAGTACGTTACTATCGAATTGACTGGAACGATGTTCCTAACTCGATGTATCCATACTTCAAGATATTAGATATAAGGTTATCTCTCTTTCTTAACGCGTTCTTTATCGCTCGCATGGATTCGTGTATGACCTCAAATATTCAGACAGAATCTGTATATGTATATATAAAAGAATAATATAATTTTATAATTATTTACGAATATAATTAGAAAACATCTTACTACTGTCTATCCTTATACAATGAAAAAAAATATTATTCTTTTGTAAGTAGTAATACTAATATTTAAGAAAAAAATAGTATATTATTGTCCTTCTATAAAGATGAAGCTATGTTTACTTTGAAATTAATAATATTATTCATTAGAATCATACTTACTTATTAATTCCATTTTGTAACCCAAATAGTACTATTCAGAAAGATTTCCCTTTGGATGTCGAGTTCCTCACTGAACTTTTTATGCAAATAATTCAGCCAGCAAAGAATAGCATTGTTTGTTTTCTACAATAAACACCCATGTCACTCTCCGATAAATATTTTGAGCAAGTAAATTTTATTTTATATGTATAATGTTTCCATGGATGGGGTTTGCAAATATTTTTGTTTAGATTTATCGAAAAATGTTATTCTTGATAAAAAGTTGTTGCTTACTCTAAAAATCAGGTTTTACCCTATCTGCTTCATTTTATAGTAAATTTTCCGTGAAACCCTATCCACTTTTGCACTTTTCGAAACTTTAACAATAATAGAATGGGTGATATTTATATCATTATCGAAATAATAATATTTGAAATGAATTCACTTCAAGAACATATTAAAAAAAAACAAAATTGTTTTCTTTTAAGCAAAATTTATTCATACCTTACAAGATTATTATGACACGAGGCTTGATTTTTGTGCAAACACGACAAATGTAAATGTTTCCTCCCAGGACAGAACTGTTTATTTTGGGCTGGTAAAAATCCTCGATACAGGATTCAATGTAAAAACCACATTTTCTGATAGATTAAATGTTTGGTGTACTATTTTACTAGACAGATTAATTTTCTGGATGGGTCATTAAATCAGGAAGTTTATTTGAATTCGTTGGACATCTTAATAATACCAGAAATAGATAGCCTTCTCTTAAAGCAAATATTTAAAATGTTTTTTCAGCTTAATGGCTGTTCATCACATTCAACTTTGCTGATAAGAGGATGGCTGTGTGAATATTTTCCAGAACGCTGGATAGAACCGTACGGACCCATAATATTTCCGCCACAATTACCCGACGTAATTTTTTTCTATGGAGTTACCTAAACAAAAACTGTTCAAAAGAGAATCGAACCACTATTTAAACAAGCAATAATTAATGCTATAAATAAAATGTTCAAAAATGTGTACAAAGAATTTCGAAATAGAGTGGAGATATATTTTAAAGTAAGTGGAGGCCATGTCGAATAGTTGTTATTCGTTTTGTTTAATGTTAGTTTCTGTTTATAGTTTTTTTATATTTTTGTTATTGATTATAAATAAATGTTATTGCTGCATTACAATTTTAAACATTATTCCTTGGATAATGACATGAACATCAACAGCTAGATTAATGATAAAGTTACGAACTTAATGTATTAGTTCATACAATTTCATAAATAATTTTCTCAAAAACGAAATAGTTAGGTTAAATCATATTTTTTTCATTTCATATAGCTTTAGAATAATAAAACTTATTATCGATAAAACTAAAAATACATTTTTTTCTCCTCTTACGAACCCCGTCCGTGGACCCAAACATATATTTTTTTTAGTCAGCGTTATAAGGAATAACAATATTATTATGTAATGTGTTGTTTTGCTTGACACCAATCAGAACGTAGAAGTATGTAAATACTTATAATGAATTTATATAAGAACGTAACATACCATTTACTATAGAGGGCGAAGAAAAAATTAGTTAGCAATTTTAATAAATATTAATTTATTCATGTAAACTACAAAACATCCTCTTTTCAAAGAATTAATGTTTTAAATACGATCCTGACTTTTAGTTACCTCAAAAATATCTAAAATGGCTCTGAATCTAATTTGTAAACATTCCTGAGTTCAGAATTTAATTTCTCCTAAATTCGTCTCAAATTCTAAAGCCTCGTCAAGCAATTTGAATGTCTCTTTGCGTCTTTAAATCTTGGCACAAAACCTCATTTTTGTCCAGTTGGGGTAATCTACCGTTTCCCCTAACTTGACGTTGCGTAGTTTAGAATGAAATCCCCTTTATAGTAACAACGGTATACAAGAAATGTAAAAAATAAAGAAAGAGAAGATTGCCAGAAAGTATATTATACTCTTTTCTTGTTAATACATATGTTACGGTTTAAGCTAGAATGAAGGGTAATTCTAGATTAGGTTAGGTTAAAGCTTTAATTAGCTGGGTCTAATCAATCCCGGTAGGTTAAAGCCTGAAAAAGTTAATGTTTTCACCTTTAATCGGCTAAAGCTAGTAGTTGTAGGTGTGGAACATTCAGATAATTCGAAATCATCCATTACTTTGTCTATCATCTCTCGTTGATTTGACTAAACCTTAGTCAGTCGATATACCTATCTAGGTTTAACCAAGCCTAGTTGGTTAGTTGGGTTAACTTAGGTTAAGTTAGGTTAGATTAACTTTTAGTTAGTTTTAGCATTTCCAACGCTTCCATCTTTAAATGGCTAAAACTCACTATAACCTAACCTAGCTTAACTTAACGTCAACTAACCTAAGCTAACCAACCAGGATTGGTTAAAGCTAGCTTTAGCCGATTAAAAATAAAAATATCGAAACTTTTCGGGCTTCAACCGACTAGAATTGGTTAGACCCAGCTTTAACCTGTTAAACCTTCATTTTTGCTTTAACCATAACATATACATTATAAAACTGATGATTGCCATCATATTTAGAATGCATCATATATTCTTACTGATTATCGACAAAATTAAGGGTTACATATAAACTGCAGTCGAAATAAAAGATCCAATTCAGGGAAAGAAAAAAATGCCAAATTGCATTTAGGAACAATTTAATTAGTAAAAACTATGATATCTTTTGTAATACAGAAACCTGGCTGCATGCAAATATTAACGAACATAATCTGATGATACCAGGTTATTCACTTATTAGGAATGACAGACTCAATAAGCGTGGAGGTGGCGTTGCTATTTATATTAAAAATCATATAAACTATATCGCACTGATATTGGAAAGTTCAGAATCTCTTGAGCAGTTATGGATACAGTTCAAAATAGATAATAACAAATATGCGCTTGGTGTCATTTACAAACCACCACATGTACCCTGAGGTAGATAGAATTATTTGTATGAGTAACTTTAATATTGATAGTTTAGATGAACATTCTCGTAATCTTAAAGTTATTAAATCTATTGTAGAATCATTTCTGTTAGTTCAAAATATATCTGTACCTACTCACTTTTCTAATAATTGAATGTCTCTAATTGATCACATATATACAAATTTTCAAGTACAGCATAGTGGAGTTGTAGAATATGATATCAGTAGATATTCTTTAATATACTGTAGCTTTGAATCAGCTCAATCCACACCTCCACCGTGTGCTTTTACTTATAGAAAATTACATAACATAAATCTTTACGATTTCCAACGTGATATAGAGAGCTTGGATTATAATTCTTAGGATGAAAGATAGATAATAAAATTGAATATTTAAATTTTTCCATCTTCAGTCTTATTGACCAACATGCTCCGGTTATAGAAATTAAAACTTACAATAAACGAAAAATGCAACAGCCTTCGTTTACAGAAAAAATTAGATTAATGCAAAAACTGTGTGACAATGCCTTAAGAAAATATAAAAGGACTAGATTAGAGAGTCATTGGGATTATTATAAAAATCTGAGAAATTACACCTATTCTGCAATAAAACGAGAGAAAAAGGCTTATCTTACTTTTAGATTTTCTCATTGTAAGTCTAAAGAGAAATGGAGATAACTCACAAAATTAGATGTCAAATCTAATAGAAGACAGTTAATTGCATCTCAACTTACAAGCAATTTAAACAAACTGAATGAATTATTTGTTAATAATGTAAGGAATATTCAACAGTTTGATGCATACATTAAATTTTTATCAAATAATATAATGCAAAATGTAAGTACTCTATATTTTGATAAAACAACAGATGAAGAATGTATGTTAATAATTAAAAATATAGGAATTCAAGCCTACGGTTCTGATAACATTAATATTCAGATGATACTACTTTGTTGTCCATTTATTATCCCCTAGTTGACTCATATTATAAATGAGTGTATTCGAATAAGTCATTTTCCCTCCGCGTGGAAACAAGCTCCTATCATCCCTCTACCAAAAGTATCCAATCCTAAAGACTACAGTCAGTTAAGAAATATAAATATTTTGCCTACACTCTAAATATTTTGAAAAAGTCTTGGAAACTCGTATGCGTCAACATGTAGCAAAGCTTTTACTTATAAACCAATCCGGTTTCAGGAGTAGTTATAGTTGTGCAACTGCAATGGCAACTGTAACAGATAACATTTTGTGTTCTCTTGACAATAACGATGTATGTGTACTAGTACTACTAGATTATTTTCCAGAATTTGACATGATTAATCACGAACTTCTTATAGCTATTTTGCACTTCCTAGGATTCAGTGAGTCAGCAAGTATTCTCATCTCTAGTTACTAAACCAAAAGATTTCAACGAGTAACTATAAAGAATATTAAGTCTAACTGTATATGTGTAGAACAGGGGGTTCCCCAAGTCATTATATTGGGTCCATTATTATTTACACTGTATACCTCTTATTTTCATTCTTATTTATCTCATTGCAAGTACCACCTTTATGCAGACGACACACAAATATACTTTATAAGATAAGAATTTATTGACCAACTAATTAGCCAAATTGTTCAATTTTATGTTTACGAGCATTAGTGACATTAGGTCTTCCAAAAAAGCATAACCACCTCTTTAGAAGGTAAATAAAGAAAACCAACAATATAGTGAATCCGTTTTCTAATTTCGAAATCATTGTTGTTATAATCATTCATAAATCTAGGGAATTGAATTTTTCTCCACCAACTCTGTATCTCCGAGGGATAATGAATAGCTAGTTCGAAATCTATAATTATATATTTTGATTTTAAGTGAAAACCTAACTCTAAACATTTACTATTCACTAACCTAAATAAATTTGTCCCCTAACAAACAAAATGTAACAGTGGCGTAGGTATTCAATCCTTTTCCTTTTATTGTGGTTACAATGACAGGACCTTTCTAGAGAAATAGGGAGGGTTGAACAATCCTTAAAGATTCATAGAGTAGCATTTTAGTGAGTACATGATGATATAAACTGAATCTAATTTTAATGATATTCAAGGAATTTTACAGGTTCAGAAAGTTGATGAGTTCACAAGATGATATAATAAACTGAAATTTAGAATAGAACACCAAAAAACACTTCCCTGTATTGAGTCCAAATGATTTGATGGTGATGTAAGTGACGGGCTTACTATCTGGAAACAATTTAAAAGAATTCAAGAGGTTGAAGCTTTAGAGTTGGAATCTAAGTTTCAATATTTAGACCAAGCGACGATTCCGAAATCACGAGTCAGAATTAATATGGAAAAATACCCTCCTAGTGGCTAAAATTACATCAAAGCATTAGAGACCTTAAAAGCACGTTCTGGTAACGACGAACTACTTATAGAATTTTCTATTGGAAAATATTAGAGTTAATTCTAGTGAATTTGTCAGTTAAACGTGGTCTGATTATCCTATTCGATAAGTTAGAGAATTAGGGCTCTAGAAAGATTAAGGGTTAAGTCGCTATGCTTTTTCCACTGGTAAAACCTTAACAGAAGGTATCTTAAAAACTTAAAAACGTGGTAAAGGTCTAATACAATTGAAGGCACAAATCTTCGATTACAATAGCTAGTGAACTTTTTACGAAAGAAAGTTGAATTCAAAGAATTAAGAAAATAATACTAAATCGATTCTTATTGCTTCGGGTTTCTTAACTCATAAACCTGTTCAATGTGTTTTTGTAAGAGCGGTCATTGCAATGAATACTACGATAGAACCCCTAAGATAAAGTTAATTGATAGGAAGCAAGTGTTATCAGTTAAAGAATCTTGCCATATTTGTCTGAAATTTGGACATATCGCACGTCAATGTAGGGTTAAAATAGAATGTTGAAGATGGCAAAAATAACATTCTACTATAGACTAACAAAATTGGCAAAGATGCAAATGACCCCCGGAAACAATGCCAAATATAACCAACCAGCAGGATTTGGTAAACCAAGTTGTTATGCAATTAATTTTGTGAGGATCCAAGTTTATTGATACCTACAGGCTGCACACTTGTTATTATTATATTTAACGAAAAAATGATCATGTTTTGTAATTTGTGGCCACAAAGTTTTGTATTATTACTAAGGTAGTATATTTTTGGATGTCAATTTTTCTTTTTACATTTAATTCTACTTTCAACATTGAGTAGGTACTCCATAGTGTAGATGCTTTAAAGTTTTTCAACGCTTCGAAGTACACTTTCAGAAATTTTCATACTCCTTTCTTCTGGTATCATTTCTCAAATTTTCAGCCTAATTTGGAAAAAAATAAAATCACCACTGAAAAATTATATTGTGTTTGTAGTACCTATCCGTAGTGGTGCCCAAGTTAAGCGATAAAGTTTTTTTTATTTGTTGTGCTGCGAGCATCATTGCATAACATTTTTAACCCCACAACTCTCTACTTTAAAGCCAAGTTAGATAATATTTTGTGTTTAACACGTTATGAAAACTCATGTAATTTACAAAACCGGCTCACTCGTTTTTTCTTTTCATAACTGGTTAGGTCAATAACTGTTAAAATTTATCATAATCAGAATTCTTGTTTTAAAGCAAAAAAATAAATTTTATATTTTATTTTTAGACGTACCACATATATAATAATAATATTTTCAATTTACATAAGCGTCTAAAATATGTGCATAAAACCAATGTAACTTATAACTAAAATTGACTTTAAACCTGTTATAAAAATAGACAAATCGGATTTTTTTCTTCAACAACCGCTCCTACCATTACCTAACAACAAAATTAGGTTACTCAGATTAAATTATGTGAAATGAATATTTTTTGTGTTGTATTATAGAATCGTTTGACAATTATCTACCAAGTGAATTTTAATTGTAACTCAGACGAAAACCTAAATAAAATGGAAGATGATTAGAACGAAAGTGATTCATGAAAAATACGGCGCTCCTCTAATCAATTTGAGAAAATACGTGCCTTTGAGATTAGTAAAACAGAATGACATACATAAAGAACCATAATGTAATAAAATTAGTATTTATCTCGATATTCATTATAATAACTTTCTTTTTTAAGAGAAGATAATAAAAATTTATTTCCAAAAACAAACATTAATTATTTTATAATATGTATTAACAGTGAATCTATTTTAGTAAAAATCCTAAATTGGAAACACCACTGTAATATTTGAAATTATTAACCGATTTCAATAATTATCTTTTTTAATTGCTGTGTATCAAATATTTATTTAGAGATAAGGTTTCAGAGGGATACCATTTTTTAAGACACACTATGATATTTTTTCATTGTCAAAAATCCAGAAATTTTATTAGTGATATTTTTATCAAAAAAATGAGTATGTCACTGTATTTTGATGGCCCCCAAATAGGTTACTAAAATATGATTATTAATAAAAAAGTTATGGGATGGTAAATTTCAAGAACATTTCAGGCAAAAATTTACAAAACCTCAACCAGCGACTTTTTTATCAAAAAAAAGGAGAACGCCACTGGAGTAGATTGCACCTAAATGGATGTAAACTTTTATTAAAATATGTTTATTAATAATAAAGTTATGGATAGATAAATTTTCAGACAATAGTTTACAAATTTTCTACTTAAAATTAACTTTTTTATCTTTGAAAATTAACGTTTTTTGTTTTATGAGTTCTTTTTCACAAAATCAAATTTTAACATCGAAAATATATATAGTTGGGTAATGTTAATTTAATTAATTAAGCTGTTGCCTTCTTTTAATTCTTTTTTGTTTTCTAATATATATTTCTCTTAATTGGATTACCTTATATAAATTACAATCATAATTTAAGGATTGGTCAAAAAACTTGTTTTTCTCTCATTAATGATTTATCTTGGTTTACAAATTTATTGAGTATCAGAAGGAATTAATACACTTTGGAATAACAAAAAATTAATGAAAGGTAAATATTTTATAGGTAATTGGAGTTTTTTATATATTGTCTTAAATCGCTTAGACTGGGTTTTCGTTTGAAACAGATTTTTAATATAGTTAAAATAATAATACAGCATTTATAAATCTTAATATTCATTAATTATATTAAAAAATTTATGCTCAAAAGGCTCCCCATACTGCTCAAATGTGTTAACATGGAATGTTCAAAGGAAACTCGAAATCATACCACAACAATTTTTATTAACAATCAAAGACAACTAGTTTCGACTTTTCAAAAGTTGGGGGACCATCCTGACAATTTGTTGGATGTCTTTTTGCTCCCTTTTATTTAATGTTAACAGTCATTGGTTTGATCTCTGCTTGCCTCCTCCTCTAATTAAACTACAGTCAGTATTGCAAAGAAATACGATCAGAGTTTACAGAATATTTTTCTTCGCCTTTAGGAGTAGTACCTTGGCAATATAAATACACACTATTCATATGAGTTCTTAAATTGTGTAATTTTCGCAGTAGTTACCTCAAATTGTTCTGCCATATGTGTTATTGCAGAAGTTTTCTTTATTCTGTCTTTGTACATTTTACGAGTTGTATCCCATAATTCAGGGCTTGCTTGGAGCATTTCTATCAACCTTTAATTGGTTGTTTGGACCAATTGGCCATTTTTGCATAAAATTTTAGTCTCGGGACGTTCCAAATAATGTGTTCAGACGCAAAGTGTACAAGTTTCTTAGAGCTCGAGTGTCTAGACTAGTGACAATGCACTACGTACTGTTCATACGAAGACACCCGATCTAGAGAGCTACTATAGACATTAAAGTGTCCACATCTGTACCTAGCTTTAGAAGTATATACTTATTTAGAATTATCCCTTGTTTCAGAAGCGGTCAAATGTAAACTTTTGAATACTTGCCACAATGTTTAAAACAAATAACAATGCTAATACTGTCTGCATACTGATTACTTAATGTATTACCTTGATATGACATATAGTACCTTTGTAAAATAGAAAGGACAAACTTTAGCATTTTCGATTCATTATTCTTTTTTTTTTTTGAAAATCAACACTTCCAGAATTATCAATTTGTTTATTTATATATTTTACATTCGTTTACCTTTGAAAAACGGTACTGTCGACTTTTTATAGACTTTGAATTATATATATCCAATAATCCTTCGCAATTATCTGGGGCCTTTTTTTTGGAATTCCATGTTAAAAATCAACAAAAACCATAAAAAACCACTTTATACTGGATTTAAATTGATTGGGTATAAAAAAATTGAAAATATTTTTATAAACTCTGAAAATGAAATAAAAAGAAGGGCGATATGAAGATCAACACTGTTAATTAATGCAAATAAATGCTACTTGATATTCTCTAGTTTGAATCATCAATACCCACTGTATAGCCAGAGACCATCATCGTTTTAGGTGGTCGACCAGATTATAATATAGGGTGCTAATATTTGTCGACATGCTTACTTGGCTTAGTCATAGATATCTTAATCCCACTATATAGCTATCGATATTCAATAAATATATTGTTAACAACCGTCTAATATACTCTCAATTTTTTAATGCATCCTCAAATAAATCACTTACTAATTATAAAAAAAAATCAACTCCAGATCAACAAAAAATTAGAATTGCCACATATTTAAAAATGAGTACATTCCATATACACCAAAAATTAGGATAAATAAATCCGACCTTGAAAATTACAAAAACGATGGAAAAACATTTAATTAATGGAAACCGTAACTACGTTACATTTATTTTAATTGCAGTATTTGCAATTAAAGGTATTTTCTTTTAACAGTAAACATATGAAGTTATTAGAAATTAATATTCACTCGCACTTATAAGAATTTAATTACTATTTTAATAATTCTTATTATATTTTAAAAGATTTTTATTATTAGCATTCCTATTAAAATTAAAATTCTTTCATTCCAAAAAGAGACCATTTCTCACGGCTATTCTTATTTGTTCATATCATACAACACACATTGCTAAATTTAATATTTTCTATCCACTCTCCCAATAACATATATTTTCATAATATATTATAGAATCCATTTCAATTGTAACCTGACGCTGGAACCCTAATTTGTGTAGAAACTAAATTGCTAAATTAGAACGAAGGTCTTTATCGAAAACCATCCTCTTTTTGGCGTTGTTTGATATTTGAGATTGTGTATTTGGAATGGTTTATTACTTGAATATTTGGGATTTTTGACTATTTCAAAACGATAGTTGTTTTATAAGTGATAGCTATGTATTTTATTTTATTTAAAATTATACTTCCTAAAAAACTTATTGGCTTAAAAGGAAAATTTGGTCCTGGTTATGACACCAAGTTTGCGCATACAATTTCAACTTCAAGTGTACCCTTTACACATCAAACTATTTGTACATGATACAAGATATTATAGAAGAAATTTTAATGCATTCTCACTTTTTCATAATGCGTTCTCTCGTACTCTTCGGTCGGTAAGACCTTCTAAAATCTTAACCTTTCTTATTGAGGGTCAAATGTAAATCTCAAAAAATCTTCATTTAATTTATTAATCTTGTTAACTTCTTCTATAATATAAATACTCCACGTCTTTTATCTGCAGTTTAAAACATCTTAATTAAAAAATCAAAATATTTTTGATTGGACCAGTATAATTTCAATTTCTGCATTAAAGTTTTGTGATAAGACAGTAGATAAATATATACGTATTTCTCTAACTTACTTTAAAAAATTCTGGTAAACCGTAATTTTTTTTCTTTTCTGTCTGTGAATTAACTGTGAGTAAAAATATTAGTTAATGAACCAGAAGTTATAGCGAAATATTTAAACCTGTCTTATTTAACAATTCCCATTTAAACAAGTATTTTTAAACCAATTCTGAATTTTGTAAATAGCATTGAGCATTTAACAATAAAATACAGTTTTATCATATTAAGCTATTCTTTAAAAAAAAACAGGAAATCTCATTTTATTAATATCAAATGAGTGAACAAGAAACATCTTACTTATTTCTTGAATATTTAATTCAAATATTTACAAAGAATATTCATATCTATATAAATCATTTCAATAAAATAAAGTCATCCTTTCAGACGCAGGTCACGAACCACAAAAAATGTGACAGTTTCAATTTGATAAAATAAAACAAAGACCATTAAAAGTCTCTGATTTTCTGCAAGCCACACCAGAATCAAGAAAAAGGAGAAGGTATGATGAAAAGATTTAGTTAAGTACCTAAATTTAAATACATGTCTAATTCAAGAGAGATTAGATATAAAAAAAATAATTACTTCAATAAAATCACTGAATACTTATTTCTGTACACAAACTACTTTCCAATTCTAATTTGTTATCAAATCACTTTCCTTCACTTCACAATAAAAGAACAGAAAATATTTTTGTAGTAAATACCTACAAATTTTAGATTAATATCCGAAACGAAGAATCTATTTTGTAGTTTTAATTTTTCTGTTCGTGGAAGAAATTCATTTAGTTATTTTTTTGACAACATGTATTATTAATATTGTTTTTAACTATTTTATAAGATATCGAAAACATCTTAAAAATTATATAGAGGGTTCTATTAAATTAAAACAATATAAAATATGTAAGTTTAGCCTCTGACAATTCCCATTTGTTGCGTTTCTTCTACTTTAATTTAAATGTTCTTATATTAAAACTTTGTAACCTGATCATTCTTTCTAAAACAATGTTACTAATCTAATTGAATAAGGAACACACATCTAATTTTGTGTCACAATAAAGAATATTTCTCTTGCAGGAATTGAAGGTAGTACCTAAATCTTCTAAACTCACGTTTTAAGACTAATTACAAAACCGAAATAGGAACGATTTATTTTTAGAATCGTATAACATTTTCTTATTGTTTCGATTTGGTATTCAAAAGTTTTTATCTAAGCAAATCAAATGCTAAGTCATCCAATAAATTTAACAAAGGAATAGATTTATGCTTAAATTTATGTTTAGAACTAAAAGAAAAGATAGTTACCTACGATTCTTCTCTTTCTCTCTTTCTTTTAAGATTCTACTGCTTTGGATTACTTGTATACATAAGTAAGAAACTAAATTTTTGTTAAAATTAGGTAACCCATTTATCCGAAGGCTGCTGCTTTAATTTACGGATATTGTACCACTAATTAACTTTCGAGGTAGTTGTAAAACGTTTTTAAAAAACGAAATTTATTTTTATTTATTTCTATAAGGTACAAAAATTTGACAAATACAACTATTTAATATAGATACAAAATTCTGACTGCCGCTCGCTGGCTAATTGTTGTCCAAGAAACATCGCATCGGGTAAACTGTGGATATAGCAGTTTTAATATGATGTCATCAGATAGTGGTGACATAATTCCTCCCCCTGTAGATTCAACTCACGAGGGTAAGTGAGGGAGTTGAACAAGAGGTGAAGCAGGCATTGGTTGTTGCGCCTCTTGACGGTGGTGGTATCACTTATAGAGGATCATGGCTACTACTAATATTGCTAAGATGTATACGATTATGGTCCAGATGCTTGGAATGTGAGATATAATAGTTGTATTCAGCAAGAATTGCTCTTCCGCGACCTTGTCGAGGGGTTCCTGATAATGATCTAAGCTTACATCTTCCAAGGATACGGTAAAATTTAATTTCGGTAATGGTTCGTTTGTAAACTGGATGTCTGGGAAAAGCATTGGTTGGCTATGAGTGACTGATTTTTGGTTGGAAATTTCTTCTTTGGTATATTTTATTTAGCACTCAATTGTAATATTGATCAAAAATGTACCTTTCAACATTTTCACTTCTTGTTGGTCCAAACAGCTGATTTTCAAGGGTTCACTGGTGGGGAATACTCCTAGCCAAAGGTTCGTGTTATCGAGTTGGTTCAATTTTGGCCTTGATAATGTAAAATGAATTTGTTTACATTGGGAAGAATTTTTCATGTCGAAAATCAGTAGTTCGCAAGGTAGGTGACTATCTATTTCTTGTAATGACAAACGAAATTTTGTTGTGGAATTTCTGTGCAAATGTCGTTTCTAAAACCATAGTGCAATTAACCCTTGAGTAAAAATTTCTTTCGCGGAATGATAGCCTTGAACTGACCCTTGTAAGGACGAGGGATGAATAAAGATGATATATATAAAAATTTTCAGGATAAGTTATGGAGACATTAAGAATGTAAGTTATTTTATTTTTATAAATATAGCACTCGATATTTATTATTGTTTCATAAAAATAGATACTTTCAGGGGTTACGGTAAATGGGAGTTGTGAACTTTGAAATTTGCTTTCTAAATTTTTTAGTTCAGAGTACAGATCTATTGTTTTTATAATGCTAGGATGCATAATTTTTAATTTAGCAAAGGAGATAGAATTTTCTAAATCTTGTAATATAGATATTATGATTTCGAACATATTAATAGTTTGATTTATTACGTCTTTTATAAAAAATGAATTTTCTCTGTAAAGAACTGAGTTAACCATCATTCCCACTTGCATTAGTTTTGACTCTAATAATTTTTCGTTATGACTTATTTTTTGAATCGTATTATTAAAGCTTTTGATGAAAGTGAAATCTGAGATTTTAATGTGGAAGCTAATTTTTCTTGGTTTTTCTGAAGATTGTTTATTAAGTTTTCATATTTTTCTCCATCAGCGGCGTCAAGGTTACGTTACCTTAAAATTGAACCTAGGCCATCGACTAGCCCTCTTTTAGTTCGTTGTAGTTGAGGCAAGAGGTTTCTTAATTTTAAATGTACTTTTTCTTGTGTGAATTCTAAAATTTTTAAATAATTTGATATATCCCAGGAATAATTACTTGTGCCTACGACAGTTAACATATTTTTAGATTTGATATCTAGCTTATCGACTTCTAACATTATCGGGTTTTGTTCATAGAAATGTATTATTTTGTAGGGGTACTCCTCTACTTTGGCCATGCCTAGCTTAAGAAGAATTAATCCAAAATTATTGTCCAGATTTTGGAAGGAGACTTGTTCCCGCAGGCCTAGCGCAATAGAGAACCTGAAAAATTAATATTTATTTATTCTTTTATGTTTTCGAATTCGTATGTCTTTTTCCGCGGTCTTTTAAAGTTGTCCATATGAACTTTTTCTTGCGAGCTCGTACTAACTATTTTCCCGTTTTCATTTAGATTAGTTATTTCGGTAGGTTTATTAAATTTGTTCGCGGTTTTTTGCCTTAGAAAACTTTTTACATAGGTTTCATCGCCTACTTTGAATAAATTTGGTGGGTCTCTATTTTTATTTATTTGATTTATAATTTTTTCCTTTTAGTTGGAGAGCGTTTCATTAATTTTGGAATACATTTCTATAACCAAATCTTTATGTTCGCTTGCATAATTGCTTGTTAGAATCATTTTTAAATTTAAGTCGAACGGGTTTTCATTATTTAAGTGGCCATTAATAATATCGATGGGTTTTAGTTTAGTTGATGAATGTATAGTGAAATTCTAAGCTAATACGGCATATTTTATTTTCATTTGGGTAGGCGTTTTGGTGAAGCCACGCATATTAAGTATTCTAATGTGTTCGTTTAGGGTAGAGTGTAGTCTTTCCACAGGCGAATTCGATTGTGGGTGATTTGGAGAGCAAAAATGAATTTTTATTTTGTGTAGGCTTAATAACTCCGTAATAACAGAATTTTTGAATTCGGTCCCCTTGTCCGCTACTATTAAATTTGGAATTCCGTGTTGACAGAAAAATGTTATAAGATGATTTGCAATTTCCGTTGAATCTGCAACTGTTAAGTAATAGGCCTGTGCGTATTTGGAAAAGGTATCAATTAAAGTTAAAAATTTTGAGTTTTCAATCGATTCCTCTATGGATACTTTTTCCTTCGTGATAACACTCTATAATATCTGATTTATTAGTTACATCGATTAGCTTACTGTTGCATTTTCTAAATTTTAAGGAGGGCCATTTAAAAATGTTTCTAATTACATCGAAGAAAGGTTCATACATGTCGACCTTTACAAAATATAGATAATAAGGTATATTTGGTGCGACATATTCCTTAACAAAATTTATTATGTCCTGTTCAAAGTTATTATCTGAAATTTGTACTGTTATTCTTTGTTTTCGTTCAAATGGTATCGTAATTGTCGGTTTGGCAGGTGAATGAAAGACTGATTCAAACATTATCTGATTTTGACCGTAATTCACGGGAGTATCGCTTATTGGGATTCCCACGATAGGGTCTTTGTCAGCATTTGAGTGAACTGTATGATCGAGGTCTGGATCTGGGTTAGCTAGAATTGAAATATTGTCCAGTTCAGGACTGCTGCATCTTGATATAGGAAGTGAGGTGGAAAGTAAATGTAGGTCATTAAAGTCTGGTGTAGTCAATTCTTGCCTAGAGTTTTCAATGTCGTGAATTATTGTGTCAATGTCGTCCCAAATGTTTTCTGTTACTTTAGTGTGAATTTCGATTCGGCTTAGGGCGTCCGCATTTGTATTTAAAGATACTTTTTTATAAATAACCATATAATCAAATTCTTCCAATTTTATCCTCCACCTTAACATTTTAGAAGAGGGATATTTTAAGGAGACTAACCATTGTAAAGGGGCGTGGTCCGTTATAATACGGAAGCGCCGTCCATACAGGTACGGCCTGAAATATTTGGTAGCCCAAACGATACATAACTGTTCTTTTTGGATTGTAGAATAATTGAGCTCTGTCATTTAGCGTTCGCGATGCATACGCCACTGGTAAGTCCGAGCCAATTGTTCTTGCGACAAAACCTACCAAAAGCTACGTTACTGGCATCGGTAGTTAAATTAAATGGTTTGGAAAAATCCGGGTACTGCAATATCGGTTCGTTTACTAATAAATTTTTACAAGTTTCAGAACAATCTATAAATTCAAAATTGTGTTCGATTTTCGCGCCCTTTTTCAAACACTTAGTAAGAGGTTTTGTAATTTTTGTGAAATTATTTATAAACCGTCTATAGTAACCTAATAATCCTAAGAACCCCTTGATTTGTTTAGTGGTTTTCGGTATCGAATAATTTTTTATTGCCTTGATTTTATCGGGATTTGGTCGAACTCCATCGGGGGTTAAGATGTGGCCGAGTTAGGCCACTTCTTTTCTAAGGAATTCTGATTTTTCTAATTGTATTTTAAAGTTTGAATCTCTAAGTCTCTGGAATACCGATTTTAAATTTTCTAAATGTTCTTAAAGTGATAACGAAAAAATTATTATATCGTCTAAATAGACTAAACATTTTTCGTTCTGAATTCTTCTAAGAATGTTATCTATTATTCTTTGAAATGTTGCCGAAGCATTTTTTAATCCAAATGGCATTCTTAGAAACTCATAATGCCCATTTTCCGAGTTAAACGCTGTTTTTTCGATATCATTCTTTCATTTCGATTTGGTGAAAACTTCTCGCTAAATCTAAGGTTGTAAAGTACTGACATTTGCCAAACTTATCTAAGAGGTCAGTAATATTGGGTAGTGGATATTTATCATCAATTGTCTTTTCATTAAGCTTACGATAGACATTTGAATTTCGTGGTGTAAAGACGTGTCCGATACAGTGCGAATTATCAGTGCTTCCGAATAAAACTAGTTTTTATCTACTGTGAAAGAAAATGTTGATAAAAATAACAAAACCCTCATTTAAAATTAAATATAAATAGTACGGTCAAATCGGATAAACAATGAACGGTAATTTTTACAACCCACCAGTGAACATGTTTCCAGATCAAGCTACACCTATGCATCATACTCAAACTCCAATGTGTTCTTCACAACCAATGTACCCTCAGCAGCCTCAACAACAGTCTATGACGTACAGCCAACCGCAGCAAACTTACATTCAAACACCAATAAATCATGTAAGTAATTCAAATGAAAATGAATTTCAAATAGTCCATAATCATAAGAAAAGATTGAGAAGCCCAGAAATAAACTCAAAACCTGAAAGACAAACTAAACTTAGTGAATACTGGTTAGGTAACGCAATTCCAACTAGCAACAAATATAGTATTTTGCAAAACGACGACGCTTCCACAAGTGAATCCAATGAAATTGAAAATAGTGAGCCTAAGCCACCACCAATATACGTTGAAGGTGTTATAAATATCAACCCTCTCGTTAATTTACTAGAAGAAGTTGCTAGCCAAAACTACATAATAAAATCTCTAAGAGACGAGCAAGTAAAAATCCAACCAAAAAATGGCGAAGTATACAGTAAAATAATCAAAGCATTAAGTGAAAAACAAACCCAATTTTATACTTACAAACCTAAACAAGAAAAAAGCTTTCGTGTGGTTCTAAAAAATATACACCCTTCAACAGATACCTCACTAATTAAGGAGAGCCTGGTAAAATTAGGTCATGAAGTTACAAACGTTTGGAACATTAGACAAAGAATACAAAACAAACCACTTCCAATGTTCTTTATTAATCTAAAGCAAAAAGAAAACAACAAGGATATCTACAATATTAAAACATTATTAAACACAGTCGTCAAAGTTGAAGCACCACTCAAAAAAAAAGAGATACCACAATGCACGAGATGTCAGAATTTCGGACACACAAAAAATTTTTGCCAAAAGATCCCTCGATGTGTAAAATGCACCGCAAACCACCTAACCAAAGACTGTCCCAGGAAAACAAAAGATATGGATGTTAAATGTACCAATTGCAATGAAAATCATCCAGCAAACTATAGAGGATGCACCGTATATAAACAGCTATTTCAAAAAACGTACCCCAAATTGAGAGAAAAAAAGGTTGGACAAATAAATAATGCAATTGTACAAACAGGTATAACGTATTCTCAAATTACCCAAAATCAGCAACAAACAAATAATGCCAATAATGCAAATCAACCACAGGTCATCTTAACTCAACAGACAAACGATATAAATGAACTTAAAACCATGATGAAAGAACTAATCACCCAAATGGGCACTATGATGAACCTTTTAACAACACTTGTCACAAAGCTAAACTAATGGCGCAACTACTTAAAATTGCTTTATGGAATGCCAACGGGCTGAGTCAACATAACCAAGAAATAAAATATTTTCTACAATCCAATAAAATTGATGTAATGCTTATAACAGAAACCCACTTTACCAGACTTAGCCATATGAACATACCGGGGTATTGTATCTATTCAACAAATCACCCAGATGGAACCGGACATGGTGGGTCAGCTATCATAATCAATAAAAAAATAAAACACTATGAACTGAATAAGTATAAATTTGAACATTTGCAAGCCACCTCAATAGCAATTGTAGAAAAAACTCATCAAATACATGTTTCTTCAGTTTACTGCCCACCGAAACATAAAAATAAAATGGAAGACTATACAAAATTCTTAAACACCCTAGGAAACAAATTTATAGTAGGAGGAGACTATAACGCCAAAAATACTGAATGGGGAGCTAGAGTCACTACAACCAAAGGCAGGCATCTTCTAAAGGCTATTCAGAATAAAAACCTCCAATATTTGTCAACAAGAGAACCCACATACTGGCCTTCAGACGAAACCAAAATACCAGACCTCTTGGATTTCTATATTACAAAGGGGCTAGACACCAAAAAAATTAAAATCGAATCATGCTCTGATCTGTCGTCAGACCATTCTCCTGTAATTATAACTATGTACTCCGAAGTATTGCAACTTGATAGGCAACCAAGATTGCACACTAAAAATACTGACTGGGAAAACTTTAAAGAAAAATTAGATGAACTAATAGACTTACAAATACCTTTAAAAACTACAGAAGATATAGATACAGCCGTTATCAATCTTACTACAAATATACAACACTCTGCATGGATGTCTACCCCAGAACAATATTCCCCCCATATAAAGGAAAAAACACCTCCGATCGTTTACCAAAAAATTGCAGAAAAACGTAAACTAAGAAAGAGATGGCAAATAACCAGAATGCCAGGGGACAAAACCAGGCTAAATAAAGCAAACAAAGAGTTAAAAACGTTATTACTTGACATTAAAAATCAATCGGTAAATAAATATCTTAGCGAGTTAACAGCCACAGTAAGTACAGATTACTCTTTATGGAGAGCTACAAAAAAAATCAAAAGGCCTCAACTGCATATTCCACCAATACAAAATCCTCTCAGTGGATGGGCAAGGACTGACACAGACAAATCCACGGTGTTTGCAAACCATCTTATTAACGTTTTCAAACCTCATGAGATAAATCCTCCAGATGAACATTTAGAAAAAATTAACGACCTTATTCAAGCACCTTACCAAATGGATTTTCCACTCAAGACTGTTAAATTCTCTGAAATAAAATTTATAATTAAAAACACTAATCCAAGAAAAAGTCCAGGCTTCGATCTTATAACAGGAAAAATTCTAAAAGAATTAACAGATAAAGCTGTAAAAGCCCTCCAGCAAATAATCAATGCTGCACTAAGAATAAATTACTTCCCACGCCCATGGAAAATTGGTCAAGTTATTATGATTCTAAAGCCTGGTAAAAAAGCTGAAGATGTAAACTCATACAGACCTATTAGTTTGCTGCCAATACTCTCAAAATTATATGAAAAGATCATACTCAAACGATTACTGGAAAAGGTGAACGAAAGAAAACTCATACCTGATCATCAGTTCGGATTCCGAAGTAAGCATGGTACCGTGGAACAAATACACCGTGTAGTTAACAAAATAAGCACTGATCTACAAGGTAAAAGATACTGCTGTGCTGCCTTTCTGGACATAAGTAATGCTTTTGATAAAGTGTGGCACAACGCTATACTATATAAAATCAAACTAAATTTACCATATCCTTTCTATGAAATGATCAAATCTTATTTACATCAAAGGTTTTTTCAAGTCAAAATAAACGAATCCTACTCCGAAATACTACCAATATCTGCTGGAGTACCACAGGGTAGCACCCTGGGGCCAACGTTATACCTATTGTTCACTGCTGATCTACCACAAACAAAGACAACTTTAGTAGCAACCTACGCTGATGATACAGCCATCCTAACGTCTCATACTATACCTGAAATCGCTTCAAGAAACCTTCAAATAGCTCTAGACAAAGTACAAAATTGGTTAGAAAAATGGCGCATGAAAGCCAATAGCAGCAAATCTGTTCACGTGACATATACTATGAAACGCGGTAACTGCCCCCCGGTAACTCTAAATGGACAACAACTTCAACATTCCGATCATGCTAAATATTTAGGTATGTATATAGATCGAAGGTTAACCTGGCAAAAGCACATATTCTCCAAAAGGAAACAATTAGGACTAAAACTCAAACAACACTATTGGCTAATTGGAAAGAAATCTCAACTCAGTCTCGAAAACAAATTACTTATATATAAAGTCATCTTCAAACCAATTTGGTCTTATGGTATACAACTCTGGGGCACCGCTAGTAACTCCAATATTGAAATCATTCAGAGGTATCAAAACAAGATGCTACGCATAATAGTGAACGCGCCATGGTACGTAAAAAACAGTGAAATTCATAAAGATCTTAAAGTTCCGCTTGTTAAAGACACCATCAAAAAGTTCTGTGAATCATATAGTGCAAGAGTGTCATCACATCCAAATAAATTAGCAAGAAACCTTATGAATCCATCGCCAGAAGAGATAAGACGACTGAAAAAGTTCAAACCATCCGATCTTCTGACCAGGTTTTAACCCCAGACTGTTAGATCTTTCAAATTGACTTAATAGACAATTTTTGTTGTATTCTTAAGGAGAGTTTTCACAGGAATACTCTCTACAAGTCAGATGGTTGACTTACTTGTGGTAAAATAAGTTAACCTTTAGTCATCAAAAACACTTATTGTCACTTAGACAGATTGTGTGAATAAAGAAACAAAAAAAAAAAAAAAAAAAAAAAAAAAAAAAAAAAAAAAAAAAAAAAAAAGCTTACGATAATCCACGACAATTCTCCATTTTTGACCACGCTTGGGCACTACCCCAATATGGCATGACCAGGCGCTGTTACTTGGTCGAATAATATTTTCGCCTAATATTATTTCAATTTGATTATTAACCTCTTGCCTATAGATAAATGGATACATATACGATTTAGTATAGATAGGTACCTCATCAGTAGTTCTAATGCTATGCTTTATTTTATTAGTAAAGCTTAATGGTATATTTTCCTGATGATATATTCATTAGATAATTTTAGAATTAAATTCTTTTCCTCACTATTTAAATTATCAGTGCGGATCTGTCTAAAATCTAGTTTATTAGTTTTAATAGAGTCATCAAAATTATTTACGTTGTATTCTGGCACAAGAGTCATGTCGAACTTATCTACTAACAACGGTTCGGAGAGGTCTAGAGATAACAACTCTGTAGTGTTATTTAATATTGTTGTTAAAGCACGTCCGTTTTTTGCGATCGTTAAACTTTCTGGAATCTCGCAATTATGTAATTTTTGATATGGAATTATTATTTCGCCATTTTTTATCTAAGTTTTTGGTTTTTGGTATTATTGTTATTAATTATTTGTTGAAAATTTAGTTTAATTTTTGCATTTGGCGTAATTAAAAGTCCATTATCAAAGTTTAGAGTAGCCTTAAGGGCTTTAAGGTTATCTATTCCAATAAGGCCATTAAAAATATTGTGAAAATTAAACAAGTAAAATTTTAAGCATTTTTTCTCGTCAAGTTGAAATATTTTCGAAGCAGGAATTTGAACACTGTATTTATGAAATGATTTTTGAAAAACTGTAGATACAATAAATGGATCAAATTTTATTAATTTGGGAAATAACTTCTGAGCAATATTTGGGTCTAAAAATGACTTTGTAGAACCAAAATCAACGAGAAGCTTAATATTATATTCGGGGAAAACTATATAAGGTAATTCGCTACAGTCTACGTTATTAAAAGAAATAGTCAATGGGCTCATGTTCCCTTTTCTTGACCGGCCGGCATATGAAAATTTATCATTATCAAAAGAATATTGGTTTTGTACAAACAATTCACTTTCTGGTAAAACACTAATATAATTTGCATTTTCAGTTTCTTCAGCAATGAAATTTGGTTGTGGTCTATAATTTGAAAGACCGGTTTGGGAATAATTATTATTTTTATTATTACTAAAGTTATTGGTTACCGGTTTTCCGGTAAATCGTGTCGAGATACTCATCGGTGTCGGGTTTAGGAATGATCTATTGGAATTTGGCTTAAAAACATTTTCTCTTGGAAGCAGTCGAAAAACTTGAGAGTTAGTGAAGAATTTTTGTGGTGGCATGTTCTGCCTCGGTTGAACCGGAATTGGTTGTGAAGGAAATGAATTGTGAGATTTTTCAAAGTTAAAATTTTGTCTGAAATTATTGTATTGAGCTGGATTGGGATTTTGTCCAAACCCATTGTTTTGGTTACTTCTATTCTGTGAATGATTAGGTTTTTGAAAATTTCTGAAGTTATTGTTTTAGAAGTAATGTATATTTTCTTCTGTTATTACAAATTGTAGCGCTTCTGACAGAGAATTGGGTCTCATACAGCGTATAGTTGTTCCTAAGCGTTCTTTAAAACCACAGAGAAACGTTTTCAAAGCAAAATCATTGTATAAATTGTTCTTCAAGTTTTTCGATTCCTGATTAATTTCATGAATTTCAACGTAACTACAAAATAAATTTAAAATGTTTAAAATTCTGTCATAGAATCCATGAGGTTTTTCATTTGGCAATTGTCTAAGCATAACTAAATCGGGATTCAAGCAAGTTTCATCTCTTTGGTCGGCGAAATTGCGTCTTAAAACTTCCTTTAGATCATCCCAAGTTACGGCATTTTGGATATTAACTACAGTTCTAGCATTATCAACTAATTTACTAACAACAGATTGAACGAGATAAACTGGAAACTGTTTATATTTGCTCTATCGAAAAAATTAGCAACAAGGCTATCGCATACTGCTAAGAAACGATTTAGATCATTTGGGTTTCCATCAAACTGAGGGGTAAAATTCAAATATTCTGGTTTGAAATTCGCGGCCATATTGCTATTGGAGCTAGTACTTAAATTAAGATTATTACTATTTATAGAGTCAGTTAAAGGCAATTCTAAAATTAAATCTTGACATAATTCACTCTAGTTATCTGATGTGTGATGCATGAGTATTTGTAAAATGAGTTACCATAAAGAACAACTGCTTTTCGGTCGTATCAATAATTTATATTTAGTCGGAACAGTCTTATTGACGAATTTTGTGACAGTCGACCAACGACTTCAAAAACGGCATAAAACAATTAATGCTGTAAAAGAAATGATAAATGGTAGATCGTCATTTGACATACAGAAAAATTCAATTTTGTTTAGGCATTAATATGAAAGAATTTAATAAATTTTATTCGATAACTTAGGTGTAAGAAAAATGTGTTCTCGATGGATACCGCATAATGTAAGAAACGGTCAAAAAAAGGCTTGAATTAATATGCTAAGAAACACTCAAACGATTCAACTAAAGTTACGTCAAATTTGGTCTACGACACCGATAATGGTGATAAAAGTTGGATATATTTTTATAAACCCGAATCAAAACAACAATCCACTGTTTCAAAATGAAGCAAAGTCAAAAAAAGTTAGTAAAAGTCGGAGTGTTTCGGATGATTGCTTGTTTTATGTCGAAAACTAAGAATGTCGCTACTGTCCCTTTAGAAAATATCAGAACAGTTAATGCGGAGTGGTACACAACTATTTGAATTCACACATTTCAAAAAATCAGAAATCAATTGTGTGGTCAACGTATTTTAAGCTCAGAAGAGGCTGCTGATGCATTTCAAAACGCCATGATGAGCCTGCCATCTTCAAATGATATAAAACGTTATGACAACTGGTTTATTCACATGAAAAGTGTATATATTGTCAAGGTGAATATTTTAAATAACAATAACGCCACTTTTTAAGTAATAAATGTTTTTTTATTCGTCTATCCCGAAATTAAAGCAGCAGCCCTCCTTTTTCGTATACTTCGGGTTCTATCAGAAATTAGTTCATTTATTTAGTCTTCTTTATTCCTAGGTCACCAATATTTATACAATCCAGAATTCAGTAAGTACCTAATAATAAGTTTTTAAATTTTGGGAAGTTTCTACTAGTAAACTTAATTCAAAATTAAAAAGCGAGTAGTTTCCTTCTGCAGAATTTTTTGAAGACTAATTTTAAAATTTAAAAAAATACGTTTCTACATTAATAATTTTCTTTTTCAAATACCAAGTCCCTAGGCCTAATATGTACAATATTACTAAAAACTTTTCAAGGGCCAATGAAAAACGACACGAACCCGATACATACTTATTTTCTTTAACAATACCAAAATATATAATAAATGGTTTTCCAATAAGGGCGGGTCGATGTTGAAATGGAATAAAACAAGCTGTGTGTAAACTACTAACGAAATCCTTTTTTTATTTGAAAGGCCAATGTATGCCATTATGTATGGCACATACCATCATTGAAATGTTCACGGTGGTACGGATCCGAGAGGTCCATTTTTCAATGACTCTGCCTCATAGATCGGGCTGAATTTGAGCGATGGCCTGGGGTTTGTTTACTTTGATGGCATCGGTCGATTCCGACTTATTGACATAGACCTGCGACTTCAGAAAAGCCCACATCACCTTCGCGAGAGATAACCATATCATCAAAAACCGCTTTGTTGCTAAAAATGATTTTTCGGTCAAAATTGCCTCCGAAGCCCAGTCAGCGAACAAATGGCGTTATTTATGGTCATTAACTTTGAGCTCCTGGCTCAGTCTATTGTAAAATGGAGGCAACGCGCGCAACGTTTTCACAAACGAACATTCATTTTGATAATAAAGTTTTATTATTTGGACTGCCTATTCAACTATATAACTTGGCATAGTGATTTGGAATGAGTGACTGAATAATAAAGAACAAATTTGAGAGAGGCCACCAAAACAACATGGCCGTCATAGACCGTCAACATCGACCCGTCTACATTGAAAAACCCTTTACAATAAACATGTAATCACATAAACAAACGTTGATTTCAAGGAAACTATGAAAATCTGCCTTAGAGGAAGTTAGGGAAATTGACAAAGTTCCTGCAGTCTCTGAAGGAACAGAATTAGATATTATTTCCGGTTCTAGTACTGCAACTATTCCAGATGAGTTCATCTATCGCGATGAACTCTACATTGAAGTTTTAAAAAAGTCGTTTCAGTACAAATTTAAGGGTAGGAGAAAGATGTACATTTCATATCTTTGAGATCAAATAAAGAATCTAAAACATATTCAGCTACTTATTTTCGCTATCACAGTGCGATATCATAAATTGTTATTTTAACCATTCACAATCCTATACAACAATCTACAGCACATTATCGTACCTCTTATTATTGGAGAAGCCACAATAAAATATTCTCTTTATGGTAGTTATTGAAATCAAAAAGAAGTCTCAAACATTCCGGTAAAATTGAGGAAAAAATTGGAAAAAAATATTTAAAGATTTAAAATATCGATAAAAAAGACTACTGCAATTATCAGATGACTGATGCTGAAAAACTACGATTGTTTCAGAAGAACGTAAAAAGATCTGCACCATATATTCGGCGAGGATGCCCATTGTGAACAATATTTTTTTTAAAAAGAAAAAGACCAGGTAGAAAATATAATGCCAAAGTTAATAAGAACCTGTCTAAAGGAGACATAGTAGCGTATCTTATGGACTGTCTATTGTCAACATGATATTGCACCAAGGTGGACTTATGTAAGAGTGGAAACATCCCGAGATAGGGTTTTCGTAAATGCCTTGGTTTTTGTTGAGGATTTTGCATTTGATTGTATGAGAATTAATGGTTTTTGATGGGTAGTGAAAACGGTTTGGATTTTTAGAGCTTTGAAGATATTACTTATTTTATCCATGATGCCTTTGATATAGGGAAAGGAAGCTTTTTATCTTTGCGATCGGAAGTGTTTATTTTAACACTTAGTAACAACGAGTTTTTACCAGTCGAAACAAACTCCGTTTCATCGTGTAGTTTGAAGAAATTAAATTCAAAACTCATCTACTGCCGACATATCAGAACACGAGGGTACGTTTCGTCAGATTTTTTCTACAAACTTTTTCGATACACAAACACCATTTTACTATCCATCTCTGTGTATGTAAAATTACAACGCTCAACCTCAAAAACGAACAGCTATCACCATCTCAATTAGACTTTAGAATGATGAAAGTAGATTTCGTAGAGCCTACCTATACTTTTCAAATGTATTACTATTTTTTACCCAGTTAAAATGGAACCGGATGGCAAATTTAAAATAATTTAATAAATTACTGTTAAGTGTCATTAAAAGAATAATTAATAATTCTGATCTGAAGGTATTTGCCTTCTGGAAACTCCTAAAGAATCATTTGTTTTTGAATAGTACCGCTCTATATTTTACTTCATAGGGGAGAGTCCTAGTATCTTGACAAAAAATCAATAACAACTTATTGATAGCAGTTTCATCTATTCAAATGCAGAAACCGTTACTTAGAAAGGTCTTTGACAGCTGCGTAAGGCTTATCATATTACATTTTAAAAGAGCGGAAAATTAATTAAAATCACCTTGGAAAATAGAGAAAGAAATTCTTAAATCGTAAAGTGCTAATGGTTGCTATCAGAAATAAGAAATTAAATGGTATGTAAGGGAAAGGGTGGGTCGGTTATAAAGCCTTAAATTTAAACTAGCACAGAATTTTCATAACCGTATTAAAATCAATATCCTACACAAATATAGATAAATCGCTATTATTTAAAAGAAGTTTTTCTAACCTATTTCTGAATTTCAATCTCCAACTTATAGTATCCAAAATGGCAGAAATGGTAAAAAAAGTCTTCATTATTTTACTGTTCTAAAAAAATCACATTTCACTACTTTTAAAATAACTTTGGGGAGAAATTCACAATCACCCACTTTTATACAAGACCTTTCTTATAGCTTTTCCATTTTATTTTTTATGATAAGTTCACTTAATTGTACTTTAATATTGATAGCTCTGTACAACTCATATGATTTGGCTATGATTTATTTCTTCTGTATAGTTTTGTTTTATGTATCTTGGTGTATTTCTACAAATACTTTCTACATTTTTTATTTAAAAAAAAGTTTACAATTTTTTTCTCGATTACATTATTTTCCTTAAATATATTGTACATATTAATTAATTAAACAACTTCCACTAAATTTTTGGATCAGTATTGTTTAGGTTCACCATCTGTTCAGACAATTCCCATAATTTTTTAGCTTTGGACATATCTGAAGCCCCATTACTTAATCCCCTTGCAGCACAATCCATAAAATATCTTCCAGATACATTCTTAATTTCTTCAGAACACGCTAAGAACAAAGAGGTTTGACAACCTTGTTGAGGAGACTTGAAGAAACCTAAAATGATATGTATTTAATTCTTGTTTTATTTATTTTTCCAATATATATACAATTACAAACACTATAAATTCAAAACTATGCAACTGTATTCATATAATACATTTTCTATTTGGTTTAAAGTCTTTCCATAACCCCATTATGCTAAAAAAAGCTGCATTGTAATACGTAAATCTGTATAACCCTTTAAATACAGTCTATTTTTTAATATTTTGTAGGTTAGTATTTATTTATCTTCGACTGATTCAATAAAAGTAGAACATTTTATAAGTTTCTGCAAGGTTTTTATATTAATTCCATTTAATTTTAGTTTTACGAAAATCAGTAAGAGACGAAAGTATTTGTTTACTCGCTTTAAATCTCAACTGATTCTTTTCATTTAGAAAAATCAATCCCTTATATTCAATACATTTAAAGTTAAACAACATACAGATAAGGTAACACACTTCTTTTTATCATACAGGTACAAAAATAAATGTTATTTACCTTAAGCAAAAATCTTAGGGGGAAAAGAATAAGTTAACCAAGCGAGAGCGCAATAATTTATCCCCTCCATTAACCCCTCTCTCTCGAACTCCGCTGTGCTAGATGTACGATCACGACTGCCGGTACATTACTATCGAATTTATTGAAACGATGTTCCCTCCTCCGATATGCCCATTTCAAGATATTAGAGGGAACATTGTAATGCATTATCGCTTCTTCATAATCCGTTCTCTTATGCTTGCATGGATTCGTATAAGTATACAAATATTACTTCTTAACCTGCATATGTATAGTACTTATTTAGACCGAATTCATATAATTTTCTAATACATTTAGGGGATGTTGGAATTTTGAAATAAAAATGAAACTAGTATTTAAATTAAAATATAGGTATAACGCTGGTAATTGTCATTACACGATTAAATTTCTAAGGATGAGTTTCTATAAGTATATATTAAATATGCAAAATAAATAAGTTTTAATAGTCCATTCTAATTGTTTTCATTGTTTTCCTATATCCGCTTCTATGCAGTTTTCCCCACTCTGATGCAGCTATATCTTAGCACATTTATCGTAGTAATGTTACATAAACTTTTTTTTAAATTCAACTTATAGTCCGACTCACTTGCTATCTGTTATTCAACAATTTAATATTTATTATCCAGGAGATATCAACAGTTTTCTCTTACCTTTAACTATGAGTTGAAGACCCCAGCTTAAAGGAATAGGTACATTTCTCCAAATTCCAGAGTCGATCATTCCTGGATGCAAACAATTCGCTGTGACTCCAGTTCTTTCCAAACGTTTGGCAAGTTCCAAGGTAAAGCAAATATTCGCGTACTTAGACACGTAGTACAAGTAAGGTGTAAACCAAGAGCTTCGAGGGTTAAGATTGGTTAGATTAAGAGAAGCCAGTCGGTACAGTTCCGAAGCTACTACAACTATACGGGCAGGTTGAGAACGTTTTAAAAGATCTGAAATTAATCAATTTGTAGAAATATAAAATCAAACAACATACAATTTTATTGAACGACAACTAGTTTCGACCACTTAAAGTAATCTTCAGGTCTGAAAAGATTATAAAAAAACACATCACAAATATAAAACAAAATAATAAACTTACTAGGTAAAACAACAGTAAAAAACTACAATGTTAACATTCAAAGTAAAAGGAGACTCTCACAATCTCTCCCAAAATGAACCAGGATTATACAACTTAACTAAATTAACATAATGCGTGTGGTACAAAATAAAATAACAGTTATGGAACATATTTAGATATATGTAAAGTTTGAAAATTATTATAACAATAAATGAAAAAACAAGTAATAATGTCAAACTAAAGGTTTTGCGAAAAAATCAAAACACAAGTTTGGTAATGATAGGTATAAAAACTAGAAACGGGGACATGGAGAAACAAGAGTAGAGGTTCAATAAGAGCCCAATAAAAGAATAATAACCCAGTTTTGGGTAGGGAACAAATGTAAGGATAGTTAACACATGTCATGCAACCCCTAATAAGGGTAGAGGCTCGTGTAAGAATAACTCTTTTCCAATATGGAAGAAGAAAACAAACTAAAAGGAAAGGGGAGCTTAACAGCAGCCTTAGATGTCTGCAATCCGGTAAGACCAGAAGAGACAACATTGAATGGGAGGACTGAAACAAGAAAACTTAAAAGAAACAAAACCCACGTAAACACGGGGTAACAAACTTGTACCCTAGAAAAGGATGAAAAATAAAAGCCCCTAAAAATGAGGAAAGGACAAAAAACATAATGTTGAAAATATGTAAACAAGCCAAACTGGCAAAAATAAAGATAGACCAAATAAAATCTCAAAAAATAATACTTCAGGTCAAGTCACACCAGGTTAAAACATATGCAGTTAAGTCAAGTGTTAGAAACGAAGAGAAGATTGGAAAACGTTTTTATATGATGGAAGAGGCAGCAAACTAAGGACATAAAGAGTAAAAGGCCACTTCAATTAAAAGTGCAGAGGAAAACAATCTTAACCTATTAGAAGATTTTTGTGATCAGTTTTTTTATAATCTTTTCTGACCTGAAGATGACCTCAAGGGGTCGAAACTAATTGTCGTTTAATAAAATTGTATGTGGTTTAATTTTGTATTTTATTGGACTTGAACCTTTTGTACCATATTTCAGTGTGTGGATAACCTTGTATTTTTTAAATACTTATGTAATATTTTGGATTTAGACCCTGAAAATCAACTATAAATGCTATACATATATATACAGTCGAACAAATAACCCAAAAGTACAGAGAATAAAATGAAGGTTTGCATATGATTTTCATTGACTTTAGAAGTACTTTTGATACCGTAAACAAAACAAAATGTTGGAGGAATTAAAAAATATGGGCATTCCCTGGGAACTGCGAAAGTACGATTTCAAGGAACATCTACAAATGAACTTATAGTAAATAACGGAGTTAAACAAGGCTAGTCAATCTCTCCAACAGTAAGTATTTAATTTGTCTCTAGAAGGTATTCTTAGCAGGATAAAGATACACAACACCAGTATTATAAATCAAGTTCAAATAATTGCCTATGCAGATGACATAACGATAGTAGTAAACACTAGAGAAAAACTTTAAAAAAACAGTAGAAAAAAGGGAAAGAAGCAAAAAAGCTTCGGCTTAGAAATAATTAAGGAGAAAATGAAATAAATGATTGTAGGCAATGTAAAAATAAGAGATAAAATATTTAATAATAGAGAACAATAAATTCGAACTAGTGATTGTTACTTAACTAACTAGGAATAAGATTAGAGCAAACAGGTAAAGAGTAAATAAAAGAAAGGATTCTAAAAGGCAACCAGGCTTATGCAAAAACAAGCCACATTTAAAAAAAATTAATGGACCTCTAAATATTAGAAAAAACATAACTACTAAAAGCGAAAAAAAGACAAAGAAAAAACGTAGAAATTGAACAGAAACTAAATGGAGAAAATATAGTGAAATATATTAAAGCTAAGCGTTTAAAATTGAAGTCAATATTACGAGAAGACCGCAAAGAGAAATAACAAAAACAATAACAAATTGGAGAAGAAGAAGCAAAGGAAGACCGAAAAAGAGATGTAAAGACGACGTGGAAGAAGACATAATATCAATGGATATAGAGAAGTGAAAGACTAAATGCAGAAACGAAAGTAATAAAAAAAGATTACTACTTCAGCTAAAACACATCCGCAACTTTAAACAGGTAAAAGAGATATTATCCACCTTAAAAAGTTGGATAAACTAACATAATCCTTAAATATTGAAAGACGATTATGATAATGATGATGTGTATTAGTAGGCAAGAAATCAGTAGGTAAATAATTACGAGATGTTTTCATAATGTCGAGCTTAGCACAGGAGTATTGAGAACTGCTTAAAGAACTTATTATTTGGCTCAAAAAAACACTAAAATGTTCTATTAACTTTTTTTCTAGAATGCCTACCTTCGGACTTTTTCGTCCATTAAAGTATCTACTTCTAAAATGGTTTTTGGACAATAAAATCTCCAACACCATATAAATTCCATACAAATTTACAGAGTATACAGAGAGAATGTGGGTTTAGTTCTTAGTTTTAAAATAAGTTCGGATTTTTTGCAGGAAACTACGGGTGAGTGAGCCCTTCACTAATTTTCCGCAATTTTTAAATGAACGTTATTTTTTTATTAGACAAAAAATGTTTATTCTCCATTAAAATTAATGGAAAAAATTTACTATTGTTGTTCAAAAAATGGTCCGCTTTCCAAAAAAAATATTTAAAAATATTAATTTTAATCAGCAAGTCTACCATAAAGGGATATTTTTCTATTAAAATTTAAACCACTTACAGATTTCATTGAATTTACAGGATATGTAAGGTAGGGGGCTTTTTACATAAAGACTTATTTTTGGTTTTTGGCAAACAAATTTGACTTTACATTAAATTTAGAGAAAAAATGTTTGTCTATTTTTCAGAAAATGTCACGTTTTTAAAATTATTAAGTAATTTTTTTAATATTATAATAAATTTTAATTCAACGTATAACATATATTTTAGCAAAAATTATTTATATCTTAATTTATTGAAGGGCTTGGCCGTACTAGGGTTCTTGTAAACGAATCAAGTATAGATATGTGATTTAAAATTATAGAAAAAATTATAGCTGGTTTGAGGTATCCTTGTAGTATTTTTAGGGGGAGTCTGATTTTATTATTCATATACAAATCTATGTTTAATTCTAATTAAATTAAAACAGATCTAACACATTTGACATACCTATTAAAAGGTGTGTAAGAAGAAAAGGTCCAAAATGGTTGGTGGCCATGGTCAGCTCTATGCCATCTTCAGACTTCGTGAATACATTTTCTGCCGTCCCGGCGTTATGAATTAAAACATCCAATCTTTGTTCCGTGCGGTTTATTTCTGCTGCAAATTCTCTAACTGATTTCTGCGAAGATAAGTCTAGCTTCCTTACAATAATATTGTCATTATTCGATGACGCTATAATTTCATCTAAAAAATACAACCGAATCTTTGTTTACATTTCACTTCATAAAAAAGTGTATATATACAATAATAAAAAGCAAATGGCGGACTATTATTTACAAAATTAATTAATAACGTAGTAGTATTAATACGTTGGTGGTCAGTGTAACCATGAGTAAAAAAGCAGTTCATAAATTTATAATATATCTTATCTAATTATTAACTGATGCTAGAATACCAAAATATGCTTTGCATTACTTCTGATAATTCACTGTGGGATATAGTATAATTTTAGTTAAGAGAATAATTTACACATCAAAGTTTGTCACAGAATTTTTGAAAAAGTAATTTTATTTCGTTCTTTTTTCAGACTTAACAATGACAAATTATGTGTTAAAAACTCCAAACCTGAGAAGTGGCGTTAGAAAGATGTAGAGAAATACCCAACACAAACTTCAAAAACATAATATCATATTTACTCTTCCAATAAACAAAATCATTAATATTAATTGACTATTGTAGATAAGAAATTATTATTTTGACGAACAACTGTGCGTTTTTTCTTTTGAAATATTTATATATTATATATGGGGTATGTCTATCGACATTTTCTCGTAGTGTAGTAGACAGGAATCGAAAAAAGTTTTGAACGTTTATTTTGTCTATAAAGCTAATACCTTGTTTATGTACTAGCTCCAATGCTATGATTGAGTTCTACATATCTACTTCATAAATTGCAAAGACAGACTTAGTTTTAGAGAAATTAGCATGAAATTGAAATACTGTGAGATAATTTCTTTAATAAGAATTACATTTTTGATTTATAGAGTAAACTTAATATTTAAAACGTACATAATTAATATACAATTTTACCAATAAACCAATATACAGTGTATGTATGTTAAAGAAGGTGTATGTTTTTATTCTCTCTCATTATCCAATTAAAATGGAATTTAAAATAATAATCCTAGCCAATATTTAAAGTAAATTAAAATTAGAAATAATTGAAATACTTATAACAGTAAAAAAACATCAAAAAGCTTCATTTTGTTTGTTATATTTTTTTGGCTAAGGTTTGTCGCCAACACTTGCAGTCATTATCTTCATATGCTTATTGACCTATAACGAAGGCGACATCCAAATTTCATCCCAAAAATTTTAATTTTACCTGTCCAAGAAAAGGTAACATCAGAATTACATTCTCCTCGAATAAAGGTATTTGCTTATTATTTATAAATACAACTTTAGGTAAACCTCGCAGCAACGTTGCCACTCTGTACTACAATTCTTGAAAAATTGTGTAAAAATTGTAATGAACGGATTAACAATTTGTGTTATATATATTTGGAAACAAATCAATATTTGGTCATAATAGGGTAATATTTTATATTTTTTATTAAAAACATATAGAAGAAGAATCGAGATATATTGTCAATGAAAGACATCCGTTTACTACCAGAAAGTATGTAAATATGATAAAAAAATACAAATACAAATATTGTTAATTTATATACTTGAGAATAGCATTACACATATTAAGGAAAAAAGGGTCACCTCTATTTATTACTTTAATTATAGAGACAATTTCAATAATAAGTACATAATACCAATGAGATATTAATATAACTATCAAACTATATTCCGATAACATAGAAATTCAACTTTATTTATTACTTCAAATTAGGAATATACAAACAGTAATATTTATCAAACTGTAAAAAAGTGTACCTTTTGGAAAAATACATAATTGTGGAGCACTTTCTATATAAACTAGTTCGCCGCGAATCTATATCGAGGAAATAAAAATTAAATTATAGTTTTTAACACCTAGCATATTTAATAATTTTATGACAATATTGTGTAAGTATCCATTTTGAACAAATATTAAGCATACATCTATGTCAAACTGCTTTAACAAAATCAAACTATTTTCTTCAAATTCTTTTATTTTCATTTTAATAAAATAATGTTTTTTTAATATATTGGCGTGATTTTTTGGTATAAGATATACATTATATATTTTCATGTATATAATTATTCAAAATAATAAAACTACCTCTAAAAATATATTTATGTTAGGATGAACACAGTAAAAGGAATGGTTATACTTCAATTGAAAAGATTCTTATTCATTTGTTGTCCTTTGAGGGGTTACTGAATGTTCTGCTTAAAAATGTGGCGGAAATATCGAGTTGTCATTTATATAATTTTCTACAAAATAGTCGCTAAATTTAGTTATTCTGTCCGTTTTCTGGCTGAATTTCATCCAAGCGAAAAGCGTAAACTTCCCCTACATCCTTAGAGTTAAGAAAAGATAAACCAAACGTATATGTCAAAAACTTCGAAAGTTCCTCATCTCGGTCTGACTTATTTTGATATGCAGCTGACAGCCAACCGCTTGAATTTTCCTAAACCAGGATTTTTCTAAATAAAATGTACAGCCACGAATTTATGTTACAGGAAAAGTTTCAGTTTCTGAACCAGCTTTACGAATTACAATTTCAAAATGAACAGTTATTGTTTTAGGAGCTAAAATTTACATTCTTCTTTTAAGCATTGAAAAACAAGAATATACGAGAAGGAAAATTTGTTAGGAAGTAAACTATGGTAAACTATTGGAATGTAGTTATTTTCTTTTAAACTATGAATTGTATGCAATTGAAAAAAATATTTTGAATAGTACTGAACTGTGCCATCTATGTATGAATCTGAAGAAGATAACAAACAACTAAGATTAGTTTGATATGAAAACATAATGATTTTTTTTATCGTTTGTCAACAAAAAAGTCATTCAGTCATTCTTATTTCTGACGACAGGGACAGATATGATATTCAGTAATTGTTCTAACCAATATCGACAGCCATGGATGCCAATAATGTCAATGGCAGATGTAAATGGCGACACCGTAATAACAAATTTTAATTTAAATAAAATAATGAGTGAAAAATCGAATGAATTTTTTGTCGTGGAGATAACACAGTCTGTTACTCGGTTAGAATAACAAAATTAATTCGCTGGCGCTCGCGTTCGTTACGTTCCACTCGTGTAGAATTTTTTTCATTCTAATTTTGTTATAGAATCTACTATTACGCATTCGCTCTTCATTCTTTTTTTTATGTTCTCTAATACATGTCTTTAAAAATAAATAATTGCAATTGCTTATTATTTTACTATTTTGAGGTTAAATTAATATTATATCCTGATTTTAAAATAACTGTTAAAAAATGCTTGACTTGTATGCTAATTTGGTACTAAAAAATGTTTATTATTAGGATTGAATCGAACTATATAAATGGTAACATTTTTTACGGAATTATAAAAGCACCATATTTTTTAAACCACTAAATTTAGCGTTTATTAGCAAACGCAGTTTTGTGTTTTGTTTTAATGGTAATTCCGGTTTAACAAACAAATTTTCTGTTTTTGAAAAATGCTATACCTAGTCCAGTTTGCAGTAATGAACATTTATTTCAATACTTTTTTAAACAATATTCACTATTAAGTAAACACTATCCGATTTCATCAAAAAATATATTAGTTTTGCTGCTAAAATCGAATTGGTAAATGGGATAAAATTCTAATAAAAAATCTACGTGCTCTCCGCGAGACGACTTTCAGTGGTCGTTAAATGAAAAACAGAAATGAGATTAAATCATAAAAGCATTTAATTTCAAGAAAAGCACAGAAAATAATGAATAAACAGTCTATAGACGATTTTATTTGTCATTTACTGAATAAATGAGCATTGTCTAATTTCGTTCGTTTCCAATAATGGCTTTTTAAAGACTTCCAACAACGGCATTATTCAACCGTTAGATTTACTACAGTAGAAAGTTATTATTTAATTTAGTTAATTAATATGCTGAAATGACTCATATGAAAAATAAAATAAATTGAGCAAAAATATAAAATACCTTATAATGTTCCATAACTGAAACTTTTTGCTACTATTAGTTAAATTATTATTTACTGTTGAAATAATACTGACGGATTTTTAATAGAATTTAAAACGATATATGCGATCTTAAAATTTATCTAAGCTGTCAAGAAAATATAATTCATGGTTTTTAATAAAAACATTAGGTAATTTATAAATAATTATTACAAATTATAATGTAAAATGAATAAAAATAAATGAAACAGTTTTCTATGCTTCTTTTAGAGTCACCAACAACAAAATTTAAAAAACAAAAAAATGGAAGTAATTCAATTAATATTTAAATCAACAATAATAATAAACTTTTTTTAATCGAATTTTCAATACCATTACTAATCATTACAAGATTTATTGACAACAGATTCTTCAATTTTTTGTTATTTTTTATTTGTTTAACTGATTTTTGAATTGATAATTGATAAGCACCGAATACTTTCAAAACCTAAAATAAGTTCCAATGAATCTAAAAGAGTAACTCATAACTGGAATTTATATTTTATAAAGATGTTCTCGATTCTTTATACATCCATCAAATATGTAGACATACATTTTTTAAAAACAACACAACAAAGAATATCTGATGGCAATGACAGTTTATGTAGGTTATTTTCCTTAAGAGTTTAAAGTGAATGCACATATTTGCAGTTTGATATTCAAAAAGCTAGAGAACTTCAAATGAATCATTTTCTATGTCTGCATGCTGAGTTATTTAATTAACCGTCTATTTCGTATTGACGGTTGTTACATCCTTATACAGAGTGAGTTTTAAGTATGGAACGTCTTGATTATCTCGGAAACGGATTACACGATTTTTATAAATGTTGTTTTGTGAGAGTTTTGTAATACGGCTAATCTTATGGTAGTATTTACATTGTTATCAGATCTTTTGTTTTTCTAGAACGATAATGGACTTTGTTATTTCAAATGGATCACCGTGTATATTTTTTTCTTTTTAAAATCCTTAAAATTATTAAAGATTATTCAAATTAAACGAGTTTAGTCTATCATAGCCATCTTAATATATTAATAACTTGGTCGGATATAATGTAAATTTAGCTATAACTCCTAAAGTAAGACATTTAGGTATAGGGAATATTACATGAAAAATATTCAGTATATTTTAAGGACTTCAAAAAGAAAAAATATATAGGGTAATCCATTAGAAATAACAAAGTTCATTATATTGTTGTGTCAACGACTGGACGACATCCATAAACCATCCTGTCGATGTAGTCTACTTAGATTTCTCCAAAGATTTTGATCGTGTTCCTAAACGTAGGTTGCTAGCTAAAGTGGATCACTTTGGCATCCGTTAAAAGTTAAATCTTTGGATTCAGGATTTCTTAACTGACAGATATTTCCGAGTTCGCATTGGTGAAGAAAAACCAGTCAGAAGCAGAGTTCCTCAAGATTCAGTACTTGGACCACTACTTTTTTCTATATATACTCGTACTTGTGATCTTCCGCTCATGCTTTCTAGTAAGGTTTCTATTTACGCTGATGATACAAAACTATACGTGAATCCTGTTATTGATCAACACGATCTTGATTCAATATTTAAGTGGTCTTTAGAGTGGTTACTTCCTCTTAATACTGAAAAATGTGTTGTTCTATATATTGGCAAGAACAACCCAAACTTACCATATTTTATTAATGGACACCCTTTAAACTCCGTAACCTCCCACAATGACCTCGGAGTGCAATTACTAGTGACTTAAACTGGTCGGAACACATAGTGTCGATCTGTAAATGTGCAAACTCAAAATTATTCCTGATTCGGAAGTGCTTTTCACGCATCTCTGTAAAGTCGGTTTGTAAACTCTATTCCATATATGTCAGACCTATTCTAGAGTTTGCTGGACTTGTCTGGAATCCTGATCTTATTCGAGAAAAGACTTTACTTGAAAATGTCCAACGTAAGGTCAGAAGACTAGCATTTGGCAGAGTAAGACCTTGTTATGAAGATAGACTGTCCATGGCTCATTTAACCACATTCGAGAATCGACGTCTGCGGGGTGAGTTAATTGTCTCCTTCCGAATTCTTAAGTACAACTTTGGAGATCTGAAAGCGCTCTTTATTCTAAATCTAGACGAACGTTTAACAGGCCACCACTTTAAGCTGAAGAAAGAACAGGCGATAGCAAGGTCCAGGGTTAACTTCTTGCCCAACCGAATATTCAATATTTGGAACAATTTGGATTGTGACACAATTTCATCAGCTACTGTAAACACTTTTAAAAACAGGCTTGATTGTACACTATTTTATTTGTAGGACTCTAATGCGCTAAATATTTAGTTTTTAACTAATTAATTTTCATTTTTTTTTTGGTCAGTGGTTTTATATTGTCTTTCTTCACAGATTTTGGGCATAACAGGAGCTTGCTTCTCTGCCCTTATTTGTAATTAATAATAATAATAATAATAATAATAATAATAATAATAATAATAATAATAATAATATTCCCAGAAAAACGGAAGATCTGACAACAATGTAACCACTATTATAAGATCGGCCGTATTAGAAAATACTCACAAACCAAAATTTATAAAAATCTTGCAAGCCGTTTCTCAGATAAATATGGGGTTCCATACTTAAAACTCACTCTGTATAAATATCTTATTCAATTATATTATAAAAGTAAATATATTTTTTTATGTAGGGATTAACTTGATGGCTACATCAGTTGATCCCTTTCAGAAAAAAAAAAGCTTTTAAATTTTAGTTCCTATAATCAAATTATTTCCAACAAATATTTCCTTTAGTAGCGACGCAATTCTCGCGAGTTTAGTAGCTAAAACTAGTTTGCAAATTATGCGTCTCTTTCCTTTTCATACTTTCATCGCTACTGTTCGTTTGATCCTTTATATTTTCGTTCTAATAAACAGAAATTATTAGTAAATATGTCAGGCTTAAAGAATTATTTCCAGGAAATAACAAAATGCTACAAGAAAAAATGCTCACTCGGTGGCAATTGTCAACTTTATGTTGCATAATGAGAGCAAAATCTGCTTTCAATCTTCTGAAAACGAATGTTTAGCCCATATCAAAATCAAAAATAAATAAAATTAAATTTATGAGTAATCATTTAGTTCTTATCGGTAGAAAAATATACCTTACCTTTAATTTTTTCTCCAGAATCGACATTCCTGCAAGCAATAATAACTTTGGCGCCTCTCTTGGCCAACTCTCGTGCGGTTTCCTTGCCAATTCCTCCAGTCGCACCTGTCACAATGACAGTTTTACCATTCATTTTGATTTTTTCGTGGAAAAATCCGCACGTAACGTAAGCGTAAAATTTAATTAATGAGATGAGAGTCAAAAATCCCACCACCGCTACTGCTACGAGAGCGTGAAATACTGGATGTGTAAGAACAGTTATCAGGTTATCTAGGCAAGTCATACTAAAAAAAATTAAATCTATTAATGTTTATTAAAAGGAGTTTTCTTTTTTGCTTGAAAAAATGGACTTTTGAGACAATTTCTTTGATTCGATTAATTTTCTTTAGTATTTAAAAAAAATATTTTAAGTGGTACACATACTGGGTCATTTTATAAAATAGGAAAAATATGTTAGTATTTCATTATTTAAATTGTATTTTGGTATATATGTTTGTTTTACAAAAATCTTATGAACCTATGAAATATTCAAAAATTCAGTTCGGGTTTTAGAAAAAATTAGAAAGTTTCCGTTTTGAAAGTCAATGTCACTTAATCTTGAATTGTATCCTACATTTAATAGAAAATTAAAAAAAATACATTCACCAATTCTGCTTACAAACAATTACAATTCATATAATCATTAATTTATGTGGTTTGTCATCGATTTTAGTATTTTTGCAAGTAAATAAAAAATTGCATTCGTTACCATTGACTTACCATGTAGTATCTTCTTATATATTACGACACTTAACGTAATAGTTAATTATTTGCACAACAATTATTATTTTGTTATTAAAATTCTATTAAAAATAACACAAACTAGTTTTCTAATTATTATAATAACGATTAAAGTACGAATACTGATACAAAACTATTGACCAAATTATTTTGTGAAAGTTGTAATTTTATGTATAGAAATTTTAAAATTTAGTCAAATAATTTATTAGACAATGCGAACGTCGACTGTTACCACCGCCATCCCCTCACTAACTCCTGGTACGACGAAATATTTGAGGTAATGCTCGGACAGGTGTATATTTATTTTTAATGAAGCTTATTTTGATGATAAAAATAACATTCGTTCTTAAAAATTTTAAATAACAATAGGGGTCGACTTATAGGTCATTTGAAATGGTTTTTAATTCTCTATTTGGCAATTTAATTGTTTGGGTTTGCAGAAATTATTCTGGATATTATACAGTATGGTCCAAATTAAAAAAAGAAATCTTGAAACCCGTCGATTTTTATTTTTAAATGGGCACTACGTCATCTCTGTGAGCGTGATGACGTCATCAATAAAATGTTTAAATAGAAAAGTAGGTCTTGCAATACATCAATTGAAAGGTTTTTTAAATATCTATTCACCCATATCAATATGTCTAAATAATTAATTTTTGTATGTTGTTAAAAAATGATTTATTAAATTTTTAATAATACCATAAATATTATAATTAAGTACATCCAAATTTAAAGCAAGTACTCAAATTGTTTACCGTCAGCTAAAATACAATGCGAAAGACGAGGAGGGAACTCTTCTCGAACTTTTGCTATAATTTCCGGAGTAATTTTTACAATCTCAATGCGTATCCGTTCTTTGAGTTCATTAATAGTTTGTGGTTTATTTACGTACACTTTACTTTTCAAGTATCCCCATAAAAAGAAATCGAGAGGAGTTAAATCAGGCGACCTCTGTGGCCACTCAATTGCTCCTCCCGACTTATCCACCGATTTGGGAAGACGTTGTCCAAGTAGTTTCTCGCCAAGACAGCAAAGTGCGATGACGCACCATCTTGATGTAGCCACAAATAATTTCTGTTTAAGAACAACCGGTTTAATTCTGGGAGCAAGAAGTTCTACAGAAATTGTAAATATAGAGAACCTGTTAAGGTTTCTTCGAAAAAGTATGGTCCCATAATCTTGTTATCTATTATTCACGCCCAAACATTCACTTTCTCTGAGTATTGAGTACGGTACTCCAGCATCCAGTGTGGATTTTCTATAGTCCAATACCGGAAAGTCTGACGATTCACATGACCGTTTAGAAGAAATGTAACTTCATCAGAAAAAATGGTTTTTTTAAAAACATCGGGTTTCTGTTATTTTTTTCCATTAGAATTTCACAAAATTCAACTCATCTATCAAAATCTTCTTTCATAAGTTCCTGCACTAAATTTACATTATAGGGATGCCACTTCTCCTTTTTTAGCGTTATAGAAGAACTGTTTGATGGCCAACCTCATTGCCTAACGCTACTTGCCATAAACTGGTATGGGGATTAATTTCAAAGGATAGCAGAACATCTAGTTTCTTGTTTTCTGCTACCTTTATAGAGGTCTTTTACATCTAATTTTTTTCTCAATTTTGCTTACTGTGGACTATGTAATTGGTTTTCGTTTGATATATTTATTATTGAATAACTTACATACTTCTTTCTACGTACAACTACGTGTTTTATCTCCACAACCAATTAATATTAGAATTTCAATACTTTCACGTCTTGTTTTTGAAGCAGAAGGTGGGTTGGGATAACACAAAGACAATTGAAAATAGCATAATTTAAAATTATTTAAATTTAAAATAAAAATTAACATGTGAAAACCAAGTAGCTTCCTTTGTTGAGGTTGGAACACTTCCTACTACTCGACGTAAATATATTAACATCATCATAAGTTGATGACATGTTAATGTAAATGTGTTCTAAAGTTAAATAATAATTAATTGCATATGTTTCTATTTGTATTAGACTGTTCTAGATGCAGGTACGTATGTGCAATGTTTAAATTTGATTGCAAATTAAAAAACACTGAAAAAAAATATAAGCGAAAATGCATCTTTTATGTTTGACAGATTGAATCTAATAGATGTATCTATTTACAGATGTTATTCTATTTGTTTTCATTTGAAATTAACTTACCCTTTGCGTATCTTGAGTTGAAACTACTACTAAAACTAATTATACGCTGAAATATTATTTTAACAGTAATTACGTGTTTAAAAATTTTTATCATTACAAATTATTAACCTATTTCCTTAAGTTGATAAAAAGGTTCTATCTATTATTCCATCTTACTAGAATTTAAATATAAATGATAAAGTAAATAACATTAGTTTCGATGAAAAATAACAGCTCCAGAATCACTATAAATGAAAATGAACTCTACCAATGTGATTTCAAGGCTATTGCAATAATTTGTCATTTTACAAAAAATATATTGGCAGAAATGGATACGGAGATGAGAAAGTCATGAGTGTTTGAAATGAAGCATTATCTAAGTATGATGATAATGTCTGGACTAAATATCTTAGATACATTAAATCACTTATGAAAAATGTAATTATGACGGAGAAATTGAACCGGCAATCATAAATAATGCAAACAGTTCTAAATCAAAAAGTGTAGATGAACAATGAATTATTTAATGAGTAAACAAATGATGTTTTTCTGTATTAAAATGTAAATCGAAGTTAGTGATAAATATTATTCAAACCATTTACATAGAAAATTTACCTATAAGTAGTAATAAAGCAATAAAAAATGTATGGGTTTTATTTTGTTTAATAGTAAACGATCAAATGAAAAGTAAAAATACGGCAGGTAATCTAAAATAATCAATTTTATGTTAACTACCCATACATCTGCTGAAATATTAGCCCCTTCGTAGCCTTATAATCGATTGAAACGATGCTTTAACTGAAGCTTTAACTCTGGTATGAATACAATCAGTGAGGTATGGATAAAATTGTAAAAATCCAACTGTATCTAATCTATAAGTGAGATATTAATGAACAATGAAAACGCTTATATTTCAGATAAAACTCTACTTTCTTAAATCAATTAGGATAAGTTAAAAGACCCACAAATCGTAATTGATATTTGTAAAGCAATACATCTTGAAATTGCATATGCGTAGTGTCGTCTACCAGTTTAAGTAAAAAATAAACGACTATTTATAATAACGGCATGTCATCTAGAATTTAATTACTATATCCCAAAGAAATATGGTTTTCGAAATTTAGCAGGATGGCGTCAAATAATTACAATATATTTACTTCTTAGGGACTCTAGTATAGGATACCTCGATGTTCAAACAATATTAAACTTTAAAAGAAAAAAAATAACATTATTTTAATACCAATTTTAAAATATGTGTATGCCTGTATACAGGGTGATCAACTTATACTCTGAAGTTATGTTTTTTTTAATGGAATACCACGTATATTTTTACATTTTTACCTATAAACTTCTTGCCGAGCTAATTTCACGATGTATCACACTTCATGTCTATTATGTTTAATAAAGGATCTACCGCCTCCTGAAAATCATATTTTTTTGAATGTAGATGTCTGTAGCAGCCAAAACGTTAAATATCAATAAAAACGTATGTAAGTGCAAGTAGGCACATAAAAATTCAAGTTGGAATATTCTCCAAACATACAAATAGAAAAATACGCAATAAATAACTATTTAATGAGTTTAAAATGAGTTTACTATAAATTATTTTTATGATTTAATATTAAAAATCCATAATAATCCATTATATTATAACCGTTAGAATTTCAATTTAATTTTTTACTTTGAGTACCAAAATTTTATGCATAATAATTAAAAGTACATTGTTTATTTAAGGTTTTCTGCGAAAGATACATGAAATTTTTGATACGGCAATTGTTTTGTAGACATAAACCATTTATTAACTCTTTGTTAATCAGGACCTGGAATCACGCTAATTGGTTAAACAGTGAAAGTAAAACAAATTATTAGTTGTATGACCTTCGAATAAATGAGTAAAACCGATAAAATACCATGTATAAGTGTCATAAATGCAATGAAATTCATTACTAATTAGGGTCTTTCTGAGTGAAGTTTTTATTTGTTAAATGTAGGTTAATATCTTCATCAAATGAAATATTTCAGAAAAATATGTATTCTCGAAAAGCTCGTATTTATTTAAACAATAAAAAGTATTAAAAAATTAACAATTATTCTGTTTATTTTGCTTATTTGTACTTTTTCCAAATGTCTTAAAATCCCTGAAAATTCTGAAACGGTAATATGTACTTGATTTTATACTTAAATCACTTATTATATATACTAACTAGTTAAAATTGGAATTCAGTTGCAGGATATAATATTTATATAGATACAGATATAATGAATATTACAAGGTGTCCTATGGATACAAGATATTTAAATACTTTTAAAAAAAATTCTGCTGAACCTTCGAGCATTATCGAAGTTACAGAATATTATAATGATGGTTTCTAGCCCTACTTTGTGAAATCTGACCATTATAAATATAAAAAATAAAATATACTTATCTTAAAATTCCACGACATTCTAAAACTCTTCTCCTAAAAATTTCTTTATGAAATATATTGTGACATTTTACATCAATAAATGTAAAATTAAAATGAAAATTACCTTTTTATAACTTTATAACCAGAGCCTTGGGGTGCGGGTTGAAGTTTAATATACTAGGATTTTAATGGTTACATTTTTTATAAAATGTTAACGCTATTAGGTCTAGAACCGACAGATTGGTTGGAAACAATAATTTATAAATTATCATAGCATTTTAAAATCGGAAAATAAAAAAATACGAAATTATCATAGTACGGCCCTGTAGTCACATTTTCCAGTGGTCTGTATTTATAAAAATACTCAATTCAATTTTTGGGTCTAGATAAGTTGAGTAAATTTTATTTCAAGCGAAAAATTAACAAAAATCTAGCCGATACTATTTCATAACCCCCAAAAAGTTCATAAATTATACTTTGAACGAAAAATTTTTGTAGTACAATTGTCTGCGGAAAATAAATTCGGTTTTTTGTGCTCTTTCAAATTATAAATAGCAATTAAAAAAGTCGTTATACAAAGTCTTGTTTTGTACCAAATATCCAAATAATATACAGTATAATTCGGATGTTATAAGCAGTGAAAGAAATAGGCCAAATTGATTAAACGCCCCTGTATCTCAGTTATAGAAGGTGAAAGATCCATTAAATGTAGGTTATTTGGAACCACCAAAATGAAACATATTTACAATTAAAGTTAGGTATAAATGACCCATCTTTTTTTTATATTATTATATATACAAAAAATTTAAATTTCAAATTTAATGGAAGTGGTTTTCTCTTGGTTTTTTGTTGAACAACTAAATTTAATTTATATATAACAGAAAAATAAAATAATATTTGTAATTCTGATCTGATTGTTTCCGAAGATTCACAATAAAATATATAACTTACTTTAGATAAATATTAAACAAAAAATTTAGTTCACTAAAACACTGAGTTCACAATTTCTATAAATAAAAAAGCATAGGTCGTCTTATGACTTTGACCGCGAGAATGCCACTACCAAGAAAGATGTACACCTACCGTCAAGAGGACTTTCACCTGTACTCCTGGTGCTGGCCTACTGGCTGTCGCAGTCTTGGAAGGTACCGAAAGAGAACACGTAAGCACTTCTAATTTATATTCAATCTATGAATGTAATAAAATGACCATTAATAAACCCACAAGCCGACTTTTAAGTCAACAACTTTTGACTTTATATTTGTGATATCAATTGGTAGAATTCACGAGAATATTGCCGATGTTCAAATATTTTTTAAACACGAGTATTAAAGTTGTAGCAATTATAACTTCCATGAACTAGTGATATCATTGATTTCCACATTAGACGATCCACTATTCTTATAATGTACCGAGTAGCGCAAATTAGTGTATTTTAATTTTTTTTACAGGGTATACCAATCTTACAAAGTTCAATAACTCTCTAGTTATTATTGGTATCAAAAATTTTGAACACGAAAATAGTAGAGGAAGTTAGCATAAGAAATTTTAAATTTTATTTTGAATTATACAGGGTGTTCCGTATTCCTGGTATGAATCAAACATATGTTTTTTCAAATAGAAACCTCTATATAATTAAAAATTTAGATGAATCACATTTCCTTGATATCAGATTTCACTACATTATACAGAGTATTTAAAAAAATATTGATTTTTTTATATTAAAATTACACTTATATCGCGGTATTTTACTCAATAAATATTGCCCGCAATTTGAATTTTCTCTCTTTCGTTATTGATTTATTATTTATAATTTATATACAGGATGATCTAAAGCTCGGATTTTTTATTTTCTTTCTTATTATAAATGAAACACCCTGTACTTTGTATCATTACGCTTTTTTAATGTTTATTGACGATTCCCTATACTAATTTAAATAATTATATTTTAATATGTTGATATTCACTATTTATCTACCTAAAAATTGATTTATTTTGTTAGAAAGGAAGAAAATTACATATAACTGATACCATAAGCAAACAATAAAAGTAAAATCTGTCAAAGGAACCCGTATTAATATTATGAGAAATGGCTTTCCGTGAAATTATTTTCAGTATCCAGTATTTTTTTCATATATTATTTTAAAAAATGGCTTTGTTTAGAACAAAAAAAATATAAAAAAAGTTCATGAGCCATTTCTATTAAGTAAAAATGTGATTTTTCTTTATTTATGAGTATCACATATACAAGAGAATGCTATTAGATATTGATAATTGCAAAAAACCTTAGATTTCTTAAATCGGGCACTATACGAGTGAGTTAAAATGAATTTAATCAAATATTAAAAAGTTCATATTTAACAAACACTCAAATTATCTAAAGGGTTGATGATAGAAAATCGCGACAATGGTAACTTTTGATTAGGAGATCGACATGTACAAGATATCTGATTTTCAAAAGAATCTCACGGAAAACCATTTCTCATAAGATTAGTGCGGGGTCCTTTACGGATCAACTTTCAGGCCTATTATATAAATATTAAATGTATGCAAAAGTTGAAACTTTATTCAATATTTTGAATTATTCCAACTTTTATTTAATTTTTCTTTAGAGAATCTCTATTAAAATAAATGGAGAATAATAGAAGATTCCATCTCTAATATAAAGTAATGGGTGTTTTAATAATAAACAAAATAAAGGTCCCAGTTTTGAATAGGCCTTTATACAAACCACAATAATAAACTAGTAAGAAGAAAGAATGATAATATTCATATTTGAAAACTCAAATAATTATGAGCAATAATTTATTTTTTCCTCTAATGTGTATTGGCTACAGATCCTTGTTGATATAAGTACCTTTGTAATACAAAAAATCTATATCTTTTAAAATACACTGTATAATGTATTAAAACCTTATATCAAACGAATCAAGAAAATGTGAGTTATCAAAATTTGAAATAATATACAGAGGTTTGCCTTTGAAAAACATATGTTCATTTATAGAGGTATTACTGAATACTCTGTATAACTCAAAATCATTTCAAATTTTGTATCTTAACACCTCTACCAATTCCGTTAGCAAAATTTTTGATAGCAATAGTAACAAGTTATTGAACTTTGGCGTAAGTTATATAAACTTCATATTAATATTTAACGAGGCAGAGTGAATGTGTGCTTGGCAACGCAGCATCACCTAAACCAGCATCTAAACTGAGAGGGATAACAACACCTTCCAAATTATTTGTTATTTTTGATTGGCTGTTAGTTAAATGTTAATGGTGATAACTGTGTGAGTCCACATTTCCTTATTTGGAAAATTCTAGCGTGGTATTAAATTCAAATTGTTTCCCATTTTAATTTCATTGTAAAACGTGACAAATTAAATGTGATCCGATGTTTTTCATTTATTTTAGTTCTTACTTTTGTGCAATGTATTGTGTCAGAAGTTATGTATCAGGATCAGAATCTTGCAATTTATTGTTGAATCAAATTAATTAGTCATTTGCCATTTTATGCAAATTTTTTATATCTATTTGTGCTTTATGATTTTCCACGTACTCTTGACATTAATGTGAAATTGGTATAGTATTTTCTGTAATGAATAAAAATTTTATGTATTCTTCTAATAGTGAAAAAGAGGATGATCATCAAAAATCAAAAATTTGGTATGTGGATAGCGCATTCTTCCCATAGAATAAAGAAGAGTATGTACCAGCAGTTTGAGATAGAAAATAACAGGTCTAACTACGGAGTGGTAGAGCGAATTCACGTTTTAACTAAAATGTTGAAGACCTCTATTATAAAACTAATTTCTAACGAGAAAACATGTTCTAAAAAAAAGAAACCAAATATCATGAAATAATATTAGGAGAAAAGTGTGCAATTTTTACTCTATTAATATTTTGCCCTCTTTTAGAACGATTAAAGAACAAATTAATTAGGTTCAGGGATTTCTATATACATCTTATCTTACTGTAAGTAAAATTCTCTACTTTCTGGGTTTTAGATTTAGAAAATTAAATAGGGGGAAGACCATTATGAAATTTCATAGGATTATTATTTTACGAAATGAATATTTGAGTCGGATAGCTGAGGTACGTCATCAAGGTAGCTTCGTATTATACCTCAATAAAACTTGGAATTACATACATGGTGTTGTGAAAAATGGATGGAGTAATGAGTTTCGCAGATAGAGGAAATCACATAATTATTTTATACGCTGGTAATGAAAATGGAATTGTGACAAATTGTTTACTTTTATCGACAAAGAATAATTGGAATTGCTCTGCTGATTATCATCAAGATGAGATTTCCAACTTATTTGAAAAATGCTTTGGTGAACAATTAATATCGAATTTGCCACCAAATGCAGTTATAGTAATACAGATAGAATTGTGCCATGTACATGGAACCATTAAAATATTGATAAAATTATTTGTAGGCATTAGCCTTTTAGTAAAATCGGCTGAATATTTAGTTCAAATTATCTTATGAAACATAGATTCATCAGAAATATAAGTGTCCACTAAATATCAGAATACTTTATAACTTTGCAGTTCTCCGGCATTTCTTTAAACAGACAGATTTGTTATTTGGATGAAACCTGGTAAGATACACATGCCCCAAATGCCTGCGAATAAAGGTGCAGGTCTGATTATTGTTCACTGTATATTACCGCTGGAATAAGGAATTTAATATTTTTGAAGGATAATTGAAAAGTTATTGATCTACCTACAAGTAGTTTCATAGTCATAGATGACACTGCTTATCATTCCAGGCAGTTGAGGAAAACACCTACAAAAACAAGCAAGAAAGAAGAAATCCAAACTTTTTTGATGGAAAACTATTTGTTATACAAACGAACATACTAAGAATCAATTGGTGGAAGTATTTAGAACAGAAGATTCCAACAGAACTACACTATAAAGGCCACAGAATTTTAACATTACCTCCCTATTTCAATATCTTCAACCCTATAGAACATATATTGGTAATAGGTGAAACCATAAGGAGTAAAAGAATACGAATAATAATATATGATCGGATAACCCAAAGAGGGCACAATAATGTGTCTCCCGTCGACTGATCTAGAAGTACGACCATGACTGCCGGTACGTTACTATCGAATTGACTGGAACGATATTCCCACCCTCGATATATCCCTACTTCAAGATATTAGTAATGCATTATCTCTCTTTCATAACTCGTTCTCTATCACTCGCATGAATTGAGTACGATCCAAAATATTTTCAAATAATCTGTATAGTCAAACTGATTCTGCCAGTATTATAAAAATAATCCACAATTCAAATTCCACTTTACTAATTTCGAAAACCAACCTGAGTGTTAAAAATGTTATTTTAAATTAAATCGGGTATATTGATCTGCAGATTTCTATGAATATTTTGTACGCGTACGTTCCCATTTTCAGTGGACAAGAATTAATATTTTTTTTTAATCAATTACAACCTTGATAATGTACAGGTAATTCCAGTCTAGCTAGTTCTGTGTTTTGTATTCTAAAATCCAACAAATAATATCAACCATGTAATTACTAATAAATAAACTAAAATGAAATTAATAATAATCTAAAAGTACACAGACATTTTATTTACACAGGATGTTTGAGTTAACAGATAAATTCAAAGAAATGAAAATATTTATATTCCGTAATTAGCATTGTATTTTCACGGAAAAGTACAAAATTCTGATAATAATATTCAATTAATATAGTTAGCAGTGAAGTTGATTCAGTTCAAAACTATTTTTCTATCCAAGAAGCTCTAGAAGATTTACAGTTGAATTAAATACAATTGTATATTTTTATAAAATCGACATCTCTAATACTGAGTTGTATAAGCAGTGGGAGGACGGGAAGTAAATATCATCCAAGGAGGAGTCACTAGAGTTTCTACTAGAAATACACTTCCCAGAAGTACAATTATTTCCACCACCAGGTTGGCGAGCTGCTGTCGGGTAAAGACTAAAGTAGCTTTGAGCTTTCCACAGTGCCACATACCTAAGACATGGAAGGTCGGCAGAAACAATCTTCCATGGGTTAGTGCAAAAGTTGGAAAAACCGTTAAGAAAAAAGAGCCATCGATTTTGGACGTAAAAGATCATTTGACAAGGCAAGAGTAGAACTTATAGAAACCGTACTGCAATCAGGAAATATACCAATAGTGCAATCTCCTGACTATGGCAGTTGTGATTCGAAGAAAAGTTAACGTTTCTCTTTACAGACGTGAAACCTCATAATAGCGTTCGAATTTACTACAGTGTTATGGGCGCAAGAGGCGTTGTGTAAGACATATAGCAAGCCAAGTCAGCAATTGTTAGTGCAAATCTAGACAGACGCTCTGGCTAATTGTTAGAATCCTTACAGAGTCCGATCGCTGATTACATATTTCCTATTATTTTGTATTTAAAAAATTAACCAATTCCGCTTAATTTCCTTTTTTATTAAATTTTTTTAAAAGTCCGATATGTATTGGCTCGCAGGTATTGCCTTTTCACATGATTTTAGTAAACATTTTTACAATAAGTAATGATAATTTTGTTTTTTTCAATTGTAATTTAAAAAGTTTTTCAGTATGGAACAGAGGGGCATTTTTTGACGGGAGCTTTTGGATTTTCAGAAGGTAGTATCAAGCTGTTCATTGTAGGCAGCTTAACTAATAACTAAAGCTGCCCTCGGTGCTGCTCTAGCAGTAATATTATATGTAGGGAAGCAAGACAAAATGTATATCGTATTCACTCGGAAGAATATTGCAAATGTTGAGCCGAACCAATCCGGATTTTTAACACAGACTAGTATTACACTAGACAGACCGAGTCCTGGCCGGTGAAAGACATCGTAGCTGCGTAAAATCAGAGTCACTGTTAGACAGAAAAAATATTCGGAAAAAATAAATATTTACATGTTTCGTGAGGTCATACGGACTAAGCGTAAATTAAGTAAATCACATAAGACTATCTAAATAACTACAAAAAAATTATTCAAGATCACAATCACTGTCTTTTTCTTCACTTTCCAATTCAGAATCTACACTCATATTAATAATAAAATTGCCCGTAACTTAGTCTATAAAAGGTTGTGTTTCCATAAACTTTGCACTTTATCGCGTGATCACGTTTTTTCCATTCAGCAACAATAAATTCATCAAAAAACTTATCGCATAACTGTTGAACATCTATAATATTAAATGACCCAATGGGTTTAAAATCTCGGTGGTATGTACCGATAATCGCAAAATACTATGGCCATGTTGAGCTAAAATTTGTCGGAAACATCAATATAGATCTTAGGATAAGGCTTATAGTATGCTACATATTCTCCACTCTACTATATCGTATGGAAGGTTGGAAGTTGACAGATACGCTATTGAAAAAATTGCAAGCCTTTGAAAGAAATATTGCATCGTCTCCATAAGCAACCGAAAATAATTAGAACTATTAAAATTCGAAAATTAGAATATTTCGCTCATGTAATACGACACCTCGAGTGATTTAATGCTCTCCAATTAATTATTAGATTGAAGTTTGATCTAATAATTATATTTTAGCGTCGAATTCTCGATATTACTTGAAACACCCTGAAGATGTATAAAGAGGTTTTTGCCACAAAACTATTTTTTACTAGGTTAACCACACATAACTTTGTTAAAATATAGAAAATCCAAAAAAGGTTGTGGCTTATTCGGTGAATAGGTCTTAACCGGATCGAAAATGAATATACGAACGCCCTCAAGGGATTCTTGAATGTTATTGATTTTAATCAAAGATAAGGTCTGAATTCTTTGACCCGTAGCTAACGCCATGGGGGTGGTTAGTTTAGAAGAAACTATTTCCAAGTTTGAATAGTAACGAGGTCTTGGTTAGTTTTATCTGAGTATACCCTTCATATATATTTTGAGACATGAATATTGTCCTATATTTTCTGAGACAATTAAAGACATGGGAATTGTATGCGCTATATGCAATATTGGTGGTATTTTATAGCTGTTGGAATATATCTGCCACCTTACCATCAAACGGATTTTATTTGTAGTGCAAAATTACCACCATTGCTTGAAGGATGTAGTATACTGTCTGAAGGTTTATGTGCTTGCCATAAAACGTTCCTTTTGACCATTACAAAAGGCACCCTAGCGGTTAGGCTGGCATCGGTATAAATTGTGGAAGTGAAATTTTCATTTTTAGATTATTAACGATAACTTTAATGTTATTCAGCCACTAATTTAAGTTAGGAATAATTTCTTCATGTGTGTTAATATTTGCCATTTATTGGAGTTATTCCTCTGTAGAGCTAAAAATGTTGCGTGTTCTAATCGTTTAGTGAATACCCAGCCGTGCTTTAGAGATGTGCTAGTAGAGGTTAAATTTCCAATTAATCGAGTTAAATCAAAAACTAGAAATCGTTTTTCTTGTATCAATATCAAAGTCGTTGTGTTGGAATCGAATAAGAACTCTAGATCAGTGGTATCATAAAAGAAATGTTTCTGATGCACTGTTCAAGAGAGGGATATTATAAAGTCGTGGTGATCATAGGTTGCGACTCGAACGCTTACCATGTAAGGACATCAACGCCAGAGGTAAATCACTCTATGATTATATCGTAATCAAGAATCTACCTTCTAAATCTAGGTACTACACTCACTTTTATAAACTCACGTAGTCAAACATTAATGGATATTACTTTATCTACCATACACATTTCAAAATCAATATCCTAGAAAGACTACGTACCACTTTGGGTTTAGTGCTAGAATGTAATCAAGCCTTTACTACTGTATGAAACAACAACAACAACAACAACGTAGTAAGAGTTGGCTGGATCAAGAGCCATGATAAATCCAAAAATAATCGCAGTGCTGAATCGTTGGCTAGAAGAGCGGTCTCCCAGAAAATTCTGGACCCCGGCCCCCTCAGTGGTTTGACAGCATCAGCCGGGACAAATCTAATAAAAGAACGTTCCCTAGATATCTATAAGATAATACTCGTGTTCAACGAGTATTGGCTAACACCATCCCACATAAAGCAGGCACCTCTAGGCGACGTTATCACCTGCAAAAAATCAGTATTTGACGAGCTAGAGGAAGTTTTCGACAAGAGGAGGATACACAATAGGCAAATGTGGACTAACTGATATGGTACCCCAGGTACCCTATGTTGGAGATACAGATATTATAAAGTCGTGTAAATAAATAACTTATATAAGTCCTGCTGATCCCAATAATTGTACAACTAGCTTCAAGTTTAGTGAAAGCATATGGTGCTAATGCTAAACTAAATGGGAGACAATAATATTCAAAATAGAACCTAAGATATTTTCCGTGTTTTCTATATCAGTTAGTAATTGTACCATAAAAGAAATGTTTTTGGAGCATTCTTCAAGAGGGGAACCTAATATTATAAAATCGTCTAAATAATTAACACATATAATTCCTGCTGATCTGAATATTTGTAGCTTCTAAGTTTAATGAAATGATACTGCGCTGATGCTAAACCAAATGGGAAACAAGACTATTTATTCAAAAGATTCTTTTTCAAAATAGAATTTTAAATACTTTCTGAGGTACCTAAATATGGGATGCAAGTAATAAGCAACTATCAAATCAATTGTGCAGTGAAAAATATTTATCTGAATAAGCCTTGTGTCGCTCTCTATTTTAAAATGAGGTGCTTTGATATGACTTTAAGATTTAAGATACGTTTTTTTTTTAATATATTGTCCTAGTACGGGTTTACACTTGTAGATTGTTCCTATTTTAAGAAGGTTATCAATTTTCTGCTTTGTGTGTTCTTTCTCTGCTAGAAAAAAATTTGTAGGACTTTTTTCGGTATTCTCATTAGAGGTAGTTTGTATTCTTGGATTCAATCCAAGATAAGTTTATTGGATATTATAGAAGACCATTTGGCAAAGTTAGAGCTCAAATGACCAGCATATAGTGTACTTACCTTGTTTCGTTACATTAATCCTTGAGGTTAACCCCTTAGACAGCCTCGTCCCCTCTACACGAGGGCAAAAATAAATTTCTTCGAGAAATCGAGACCCTACTTTTTACATTTTTTATCAGGGTAAATTCTACCAGAATCAGAAAATTTAGACGATACATTTTCTTACAGTTCTTATGATAGGTTTGCTCTATCAATTAGTAACTTACCGAAAGCTGACAAACCCTTGTCTAATTGTTTTAGTATATCTACGAGTGATCCATTCTTCAGTTGATTTACCTTGGATAAAATAGAAAGCACCTCTGGGTTCAATCAAATTAGTTAGTATATCATATTTGTCCGACAATGACGTAATCTCTTTAAATTCCGCTCAACAGTATATGCCACCACCTCGATGCGAGATATTTGTGTAAAGAGAAGGAATCAGTTCCTGAGTTTTTACAAAATAAATTTACGAATTCTTCATCATGAAGAATGTCTATATTAGCCCTCTTTATTGTCGGGGTTAGAATTTTCTCGCGACGCCGCTGTTGAAATTACAGAAGAATCCCTCATGTGAGCGATGTTGCCTAATCGAAGTTGAAATCCCGTCGCGACAGCGATCCGGATCTTTGGAGCGCGACTTGCGGCGTTTTCTTTTTTTTTAATTCTCGCTCCAGTTTCTTTATCCTTTTTAATAGATTTACAGAATTTATTCTATCGGATGAACTACTGGAACTGTTCCTATTCTTCTTCCTATGTTCCTTAGAATTACCTAATCTGAAAGAAAGCTAAACATAGAATTAATTTTAATGCACAGGTACTTACCTATTCGTATTATAAACAAACGTAACAGCGATGCTTGCTAGCAGAGCTCACAAAACGCAATTAATATGTTAACAGAGAGCGACGTAAAGTGGTCACAGAGTGAAAGTTTTTAAAAGTTGTGAGCGGGGCAACACAACAGCGCGTGCTGCATGGTTTTTCAAGTGATATCTAAGATTAGACACTGAAATATAATAATAATGATAATGCAGATGACTTTCTCTTAATGCGCTTGTGATCACTCACAATAGTCTAGTAGCGCTTTTTCTTTTATTCTTACCATTATTTGGCGCATATGTTACCTATTACTGCATGTTTTAGCTTATTTAATTTGACGAATATTTATTGGCCATTCTTTACGCACTTACGCACGAGCTCATGCCAACCCACGCCGTTTCCCAGGCTAGTGCTTACTGTTGACAGTGAATTTAGTCGTTAGATGCACATAAAGAGTTTTTTTACTAAAAATTACCTTAGCAAAAATAATTCATCGGTAAATGATAGAAATCACTATATTATGCTTCGAAACCTATCTCATTTTAGTATACTGATTCTTTTACACTTATATAACCATATTTGGGAAAATAATTAAATTCCAGCCATTTGGAAAGAATATATCATCATTCCTATATTTAAACTAAAAAACGATTTTTTCAAACCACAGTCATATAGTGTTATCTCATTGGGTTCACGTATATTAAAAACATTTAAAAGGATGATTAAAGCTAGATTAGAGTTTTGGTTAGAATTCAACAATATTTTTTCAAAAACTCAGCTTGGATTCAGAAAAGACTATGCTATGATCGAAAATTTAGGAAATTTGATTATAGACAATAACATCTCTTTTTCAAACCAACAGCCAACATTGGCATTATTTTTTTATATAGAAAGAGGTTACGATAATGTCAATTTGTATGTATTATATCAAAAAATGATCCAGTTAGGATTACTTAAAGAATTCTGTAATAGAATAATAGTATTAAATACAAACAGATTAATGTATATTAGAATAAAAACTGAAATAATAGGTCCTCAGTAGTTATTATAGAGGGGTGACGTCAGAAGGTTGTCTGGGTGGGGAGGTCAACCACTGGAAGGTTGTCTGGGCCACACTCTGATTACGGGTTAAGGACTATTACAAGGATGACAAGGTGACTGTACAACAAAACGGTGAAGGTTGAAAAGGTTCCCGGTCCTGTTAGATAAATTTGTTTTTATCTAATGATAAATATATGCATTTACAAAATGTATTTTATTAATAATGAATGAACAATATTGTTTATTTTAAAAAAGTATTTTTTTATTCCTTATTAAATTCAATCATTGTCTGAAAGTTTGTCTGGGTAAAGAGAAAACAATATTAGTTATTTTAAAAAATATTTTTTTTATTCCTTATTAGATTCAACGATGGGTAAAGAGGTCACACTCTAATTAATGACAAGGTGACAGTAAAAAACGAGGGAAATAAGTTGAAAAGGTTCCCAAAAGTTCATGTTAGATAAAATTTGTTTTTATCTAATGAATGATAAATATTTTTTTCCTTATTAGATTGATAGATGATCTCGAAACCATTAAATTAAAAAACAGAATAGAATAAAAAATAAAATTTTAGTAAAAAAATCATTCTTTTGCTTATTATATTTAATTATAACTTGAGAACGAGAGCATATCTTAAGAGAAGTTAATTACCTTACAAATTGTTGATGGTATCACTTTCTCTTGCAATATCATGCTTTTAATTCGATTCATTTACATATTTTAAATATCCCCTACATACAATGTTGACCATAATAAATTTATATAATTATAATTTCCCACGACTTTAACAGGACTCTCTAAAGATACCTGTTTACATATAACTATAAAAACCTTCGATTTTTTACATTATATCAGTTTTACCTTCGAATACTACAATTCTCTCTGTTATAATTTTACCTCGAAAAGTCGACTTGAAACCAGCTTAAAGTAAGTACTTTTTTTATTCATCTACCTAAACTTGTGTGCGTAATAAAATCAATGTTTTTATTTCAAGCGGTTTAAAATGTTAATTTTTCTTACCTGGTTACTAGGTCAGTTACCACATTCTTTTTAGCGATGTTTACCTTGTAGTGGATAATTTACGAAACACGATTCTTTTTATATAAAAAATAATTATGACTTTTGGGTATACTTATTCTTTACTAAGAAATCTTTAATAATTAATTGAATATAAATACTTTAACCTATACTTTTAATTAATAGTTAAAAAAATTATTATTTCTTATATTTTACTTTTTATTTTCTTTTTATTTTTAATTACAAAACATTTCATTAGTTTAACTTTTAAGTACTGCCTTATTTTTCTATTAATTTTAAACTTGATATATGTGCGTGATAAAATCAACGATGTTTTTAATTCAAGCTTTTTAAAATGCTAATTTTTGGTGAGATTCCACATTCTTTTTAGCGGTGTTTACATTGTAGTGAATTATTTTTAAATTATTTTCGAAACACCATTCTTTTTATATAAAAAATAATTATGACTTTTGGGTATACTTATTCTTTACTAGGAAATCTTTAATAATTAATTGAATATAAATACTTTAACCTATACTTTTAATTAATAGTAAAAAAATTATTATTTCTTATATTTATTTTTATTTTCTTTTTATTTTTAATTACAAAACATTTCAATAGTTTAACTTTTAAGTACTGCCTTATTTTCTATTCATTTTAAACTTGATATATGTGCATAATAAAATCAATAATGTTTTATTTAAAGCTGTTTAAAATGCTAATTTTTCTTACCTGGTTTACTAGGTCAGATTCCAGATTCTTTTTGCGGTGTTTACATTGTAGTGGATTATTTTTTAAATTATTTACCTATATTAAACTCATATTTATATCATATCTAATACTTTTTGAAAACAGCTAAAAATTTTCTAAAAATCTATTAAATGATGAAATAAATTTACTCTAAACTGGATATAAAAAGAATTCCAATATTTTAGTAACGATCTGACTTTTAGTGTATATATTACAGACTACAAAATATACTTAAGACTATTTAGTAGGTTTACTTTTTCTTTTAATCATATAAATTTTAGCTAATAAAATTAATATTTTAGTAACATGATTTGAATTTAATATCCATACAAATTTTAGATATTAGATTTCATAAGTTTTTCAAAAAATTCTATATATTTAATAAAATTAATATTTTAGTAATGATTTGACATTTAGTGGAGACATATATTATAGTCTATAAAATTTATTTAAGACTATTTAGTGGGTATAATTATCCTTTTTAATCAATTTTATCATTTTATTCTCCAAATTCTTTAGATTCAGGTTTATTTTATTTTACATAAAAAATAAATTCGGAAAACAATTATTTTTTTGCTTACAAAAAGTTTTTATTTTACAGAAAAATGTCATTAGCGTCATATGAGGGGTTTGTTGTAATAACATATCCTTTAACCAAAGAGGAGGAAAATGCTCCTGAACCACCCCAAGAGGGTTGCTGGATTTTTGAGGGTGGAATATGGGAACAAATACCTTCCCCATGGTCTGATGATGAAGATGATTAATTAAATAAAAGTTTAGTAAAGTTTTTCGAATCTTTTTTTATTCCTAAAGTTTTATTATCATACTTTCTATACTAAAATTTTCAAAGACATCAAAAAGAACGTTATTTTTATGTCACTTTTTCCTTCAAATGTCTTAAAGTGACCTTTATTGTTCTCAATTTATATATTCTTTTAAGTAAAAACAAAAAAAATTAATTTTAGTTGAATGTAAATTTTATTCTTGAAAACATATACAAGGATAATCATTTTATTTGTCAATACGTACGTCAATCTTCATAGCATGAAACAATTGTAACTTAAGCGTCACTTTGTTCACACTATATTTATATTTTCATAGTGTTTATTAGAACTTCAACCCATTGTCTACTTAAGGGGATTTTCACAAGTTATATATTCTTTCAATAACAGGAAAGGAATAGGAAGAAAAAGAACTATTAAAATTTACTTTTTATTAAGATTTTTTTCAGCCTGGTATATAACGTTAATCTCTTCCAGGATTTTGTTTTTGTTAGTTATGTTAATATTTTGAAATTGTTCAATTTCATATATTTCTCTTTTTAATTTATCTATAGTAACATACTTAGTTTCTACATTTTTTTGATGGCTCTCACATTCGGTATTAATTGTAGATAGGTCCTGAATAAAATTAGTTACCCTATCTAAGTGTAATTGATAAAAATTCAACTTAAATTGTAAGAGCTCTCTTAACTCTGTAAACTCGGATATTGATGTAATTAAAGCATGTGTTGGTTCTGAAACATTTAACAAAATGTCATCCATCTCTTGCCAATCACTAAGATCAATGATAGGAGTCTAAAACGTATAAGGATTATGAACTATTTATAAAATTTAAATTACTTACAGTTGAGGTATTTGGCAAGTGTTCTAGTTCTATTTTAGTTCGTTTTGGTGGTATAATAACTTCTGATTTAATTACAACTTTCTTAGGAGCCATCGTAAACCAAACTACTATACAATGAAAAAATACAGGCTTTTTATATTCGAGGAATATGAAAGTATAATCATAAATAAAGTAAAATTTAGGTTAAGAAAGTCGAAGGTAATCAAGTGACGTAGTTTCTAGAACGATATAAAAGTCCGAATAAAAGTAATAAAGGTCAGTTTAAGTTGTAAACTGTGCATATATTATTCACTATAGAAAATTTTAGTGTTTCTGTTTAACCATCAAAAGTAAGTATAAAATATTTCTAATTGTATTTTAATGTTCTAAATAAATATTTTATTATAGAAAAATGGATATTACAAGTATAAATGAATTTCTTCTTTTAGAAGAAGAAGTTAGAAAACCACCATTAAAACTGAATCAGTTACCAAAAGATATTCCGTTTAAAATATTATCAGCAAAAGTGGTAAATTCAAAATTTGGAGAAACGGTATTGTTAGATCTGGAGAAAAACGTTGTGTTCCTTCCCTCTCGGTCCACTAGAGTTCTTAAGAATCATATGGTCGAATTAGGAAACGGAAAATATTTTGTTGTCTTTACTGGAGAGAAAGATACCGGCAAAGGAAATCCTGCATCATTATTCAAAATTGTTGACAGTAATTTGTAAGTATGACAGATAATAGCGATAGACTTAATAATGATTTAAATAAATTAATTGAAAAATATTTTGAAAAGTATCCTAAATTTACTGTTGAAGAAAGTAAAGTATGGTTACATCAAGTACAGATTGCAATTGATTTATGTTCCAAAGAAATTCTAACTAAACACCTATCAGAATATAATAAGTGGCAAACAAAATTAGGTCATTTAATAGTAATATTCAATAAACTAAAAGAAGTCGTGGAAACAAGTATTGAGACTGTTAAATGGGAAGACTTACAATCAGTATTTCAGAAAAGGGTAACAACTGGAATTATAATTAATCTAAAACATAAAGATGTACATTCATTTTTAAGTGAAGCCTTTAAATTATTTTATAAAAAAATAGTTGATACATTACAAAAGTTTACAATGATTAAAGTAAATACAACATTTTGTGCTGAATTTATAAAACAGACTGATAATAAAAATATAGTAGATATAAAATACTTTCATACTGAAAATGATATTATTGATAGATCGTTAAATATAAGTGAATGGTTTATACATCATGTTACAGATTTTATTTTAAATAAGTTGTCAGAATTTGAAGAAAGACAATCGGGTTGGGCTTTAAGTAAAGTAATATCACTTATAGTAAATATAAATAAATTTGAAGTAGGGAACGGTTCATCCTTCATTAGATTACCAGAAAAAATTGAACGAAAGCAGGCTTGTGTAAACATTTATAATTGGAATGACAATGCATGTTTCTATTGGAGCATTGTAAGTGCACTTTATCCTACAGATAATGAATATAATCGTACTACATCATATCCTCATTAAGTATTAAAGTTAGAGGGTCTTAAAATTCCAATTCATTTTAATAAAATTCATAAATTTGAAAAACTGAATGATATATCTGTTAATGTTTATGGTTTAGAATTAATAAGCAAAGAGTTAACAGTAGTTCCATTACGTTTGACAAAAAGTAAAAAAGAGAAACATGTTAATTTATTATTAATTCAAAATGTATACTTTCCTAAATTAAATGATTATGATACACCTAATTCATTAGATAATGATCACATTGAAATAAAATACCATTATTGTTGGATTAAAAATTTATCTAGATTGTTAAGTTCGCAACTCAATAAGAGTAAAAATAAAAAATTTATATGTGACAGATGTTTAAATTATTTTAGTAGTGAGGAAAAATTAAAAAATCATACAAAATTATGTGAACACATTAACGATTTCAAAATTAACATTCCAAAAGATAAAGTTGTAAAGTTTAAAAATTTTATTCATAAACAACGAACGCCGTTTGTCATTTATGCTGATTTCGAATGTATGTTACAACCTGTACAACAAAATGCTGGAAAAACAATGAAATATCAAAAACATGTTGCATATAGTTGTGGATATTATGTTAAATGTGATTATGATAATTCTCTTTCATTTTTTAAAAGTTTTCGCGGGATAGATTGTATGAAATGGTTTGCTAATGAAATGGAAACATGTTCACAAATGATTTATTCTAAATTTAAATATATAGTTCCCATGAAGCAAAACATATCAACAATAAATGCTACTACATGTCATATTTGTGAAAACCAATTTACATATAAAGATATTATAGTTCGTGATCATAATCACTTTACAGGAAATTTTAGAGGCTTTGCTCATGAAAATTGTAATTTAAATTTTAGAAAAAGTTTTTGCGTTCCCATAATTTTTCACAACCTAAGTGGATATGATAGTCACTTCATAATAAGTGACCTGGCAAAATTAGGTAAAATTACATTGTTACCTATAAATAAAGAAAAGTATATTTCATTTACTAATCATATGTCTAACAATATTAAATTTAGATTTATAGATTCACTTCGTTTTATGAATTCATCTCTTGATGAATTGGTAAAAAATTTAGAGGGGAACAACTTAGATAATACAAAAAATGAATTCAGAGGTTATAGTGATGAACAATTAAAACTACTTACACAACCAGGTGTATTTTGTTACGATTATATTGATGATTTGAAAAAACTAGAGGAAAAAAAATTACCTGCTTCAGCTAATTTTTATAATAAATTAAGTGATGAAGAAATCAGTGAGGAACGATATATTCATGCACAAACAGTATGGAAAGCTTTTAATATTCAAAATCTAGGACAATACTCGGATTTATATTTGAAAACAGATATAATGCTGTTATCAGACGTATTTGAAAATTTTAGGACTATTGGTTATTCCACTAGCGGGCTAGATCCAGCTTGGTATTATACAGTACCCGGATATTCTTGGGACTGTATGCTAAAATATACAAAATGTGAATGAGAACTATTATATGATGTGGATATGATATTGTTTATTGAAAGCGCAATACGAGGTGGGATCAGTCAATGTTGTTGTCGATATTCTGAAGCAAACAATAAATATATGATAGGATATGATAATATGGAACCTGATAAGTATTTATTATATCTAGATATCAATAATTTATATGGTTATGCAATGTCCCAACCACTCCCATATGGAAATTTCCACTGGGTAGATAACAATATAGATGTTACCGACATTCCTGATGATGCCTCTGAGGGATATTTTTTAGAAGTTGATCTAAAGTATCCCTATGAGATTCATGATTTACATAAAGATTTTCCATTTTGTGCTGAACATAGAATACCACAAGGTTCAAAATTTCCAAAACTATTAACAACACTATATGATAAAAATAATTATGTAATTCATTATCGTGCTTTAAAACAGGCTGTAACACATGGATTAAAAATCACTCAGATTCATAGAATTCTTAAATTTTCAAAATCATCATGGTTGAAACCATATATAGATTTAAATACAAGTTTTAGAGCAAAAGCGAAAAATACTTTTGAAAAAGATCATTTTAAATTAAAAGTAAATGCTATATATGGAAAAACTATGGAAAATATTAGGAAACATCGTATTGTTAAATTAGTTAATCATTGGGAAGGTAGATATGGTGCAAAAAATTTAATTTCAAGTCCGAAGTTTAATAGTAGAACTATATTCGATGAGGAAAATCAATTAATGGCTATCGAATTAAGAAAGACTGAACTATATTTTAATAAACCTCTTTACATAGGAATGGCTATTTTAGATATTTCAAAAACATGCATGTACAATTTTCATTACGATTTTATGTTATCACAGTTTAATGAGAGTTGTAAGTTATTATATACTGATACGGATAGTTTTATATATATGAAATTACATGTAATGATGTATACGAGCAAGTAATTAAACCTAACATTAATAGATTTGATACTAGCGATTATGATATGGATAATGTATACAAAATACCACAGCGTAATAAAAAAATTCCTGGTTTAATGAAGGATGAAGCTAATGGTAAAATCATAACACATTTTGTAGGATTACGATCAAAAATGTATAGTTATAGAGTGCAATGTCTAAAAAAACCTTTAATTAAAAAATCTAAGGGGGTTAAACCTTGTGTTATCAAAAATAAAATTACATTTGATGATTATGTCAGTTGTTTAAAGGAAAACAAAGATAAGGTTATTTCACAATGTACTATTCGTTCCTTTGCTCATAATGTGTATAGTATTGAACAATCGAAAATTGGATTAAATACATTGGATGATACGCGTTTTATATTACATGATGGAATTCATACTTTACCTTGGGGTCATTACTCGCTATTATAGGTCTGTCATATTTAAAACCATTGTAATAAATTGTTTAAGATTATCAAATTATTTTATTTCATAGCTTGTAAGGTGATATAAAGCTGTACATTAACATAATAGAATTAGTTGACTACAAGATGTGTGCTGAAGATTATGGTCATTTGTGGGAGTTGTTTGATAAGAGATTACAATCATTTCAAAATTGGACTGGTTTAGTAAATCCTATAGATTTAGCATGGAATGGTTTTTACTATTTGGGTACTCAAGATTTGGTTCGATGCTTTAAATGTGGAGTTGAGATATTTAAATGGGAAATGAAGGATATTCCCTTCATTGAACATTTAAAATATAGTCCAAATTGTTTATTTGTTCAAATAATAAAAACCAAAATTGAAACTAATGTAGAAAATGTAAAAGAACCTAAACAAGTTAAGAAAAAAGAAGGAAATAGAAACTTAACAAATACATTTTTACTGTTTATTATAATAATGTTAATTATTAATATATTAATAAATAGTCATTAAACATTTATTTTTCTTTTCTTTTCAAGCTAATGGGGATATACATCCAAATAAAACTTACTTCATTCGACTTTATTCATAAGTGCTCTAGAAGTTACCATGAATACATCAAAAATTTACTTGGGACAAAAACTATTTGATCTTAATAAGGTGCAATACATAAGTGTTGTCTTATCTCAGAATTTGAATTTTGAACCGTGTGTTAGAATATGTGATGATAAAACAATTTTCGTGGAATTTACAGAAAGCGAGTGGAAAGAATTTTTATCCTATAAGGAAAGAATTAACAGCTTAATTGTCTCGTCAGAAAATGGTGATTCCATAGATAATAATACGTTTCGACTACAGTTTGAAACGTGTGATGGGTCTAATGGGTTAAGAATAGTAATCAAGAATAAGAATATTTGGATAGACTCCAGTTCAATAGTAAAATTATGGAATTTGATACCTCTAATAAACTATCAGTGTGAACTGCTAGGCAAACAAAATTTTAATAATTCATTCAAAATTTTAAAACTGGGTGTTAAAGATTGTGATAATATTGTAGAATCTGCTCGTTATATAATAGACTCAATAAAATATATAAACAGTATTAATTTTAGCTTAGCCTGAGAAATAATCTGTAGATATCCTAATTTGTTACAAAAATGAAAAAAAAGTATGATATAACCTATAAAAGACGTTAATTCAGTACCTTATGGTTTAGCCTTGGAAGTCTTATATCAATATACAGAACTGTTATGAAGAAGGTTACATTTAATGAGTTGATGAATAAACATCATACGCTATATAATTGGTGTTTTGCTTATAAGGAAGCTAGAAAAGGACATTGGGAGGAAGCTGCTAGAGACCGCATAAGATTTCAACGTCGCATAGAAGAAGTCGCAAAAATTATAACCCCTTGTTTAATTCAAAGTAATGTAGTTTTGTTATAAAATTTATCTTTTCTAGAATAAAACATATTGTATACAAAAATATTTTTATTAAAAAAAGTACAAATTATGTTATTGCATTTTTATTTATCCATGACTGTGAATTCATTCCCAGCCACTTTACTAAAATTTGATCTCCTTTATGTCTCAACACCTTTTCAACTAAAAAAATATCTGGATATTTCACTTTCTGTAACTCTTCCGTATAAAATCCGCCTTGAATTTCTTCATTTTTTTCATCCTCCAAAATATAAGTCCTAGGATTGGTCAGCCGAACTTTTTTCACTTTAAATACTTCTGTCGTCCAGTTGGGCGTGTATCCTTTCTTAAAAACATGTCTATATTTGCTGATGCGTACATAATCACCAATTTTAAATTTAGGTTTTCGAGGATCTACAATTTTCACTTGACTAAATACCTTAATAAACCTTGCATTTCGATTATTAACTTTGCTTAGTATAGCTCCAGTGGTGGAATGTCTAGTATTGTTATATTTGTTAACAATAGAAGGTAACGCATCTAGCCACTTGTAGGATCCTTGCAAACTGAAATTTTTCCATATAGATAATTTAAGAGTTCTAATTACCCTTTCTGCAATGCTAGCCTTAAGATTTGAATAGGAACTATAATGATTTATTTTATATTTCTGCATAAGTTTTTGAAAATCTTTATTGTAAAACTCTGTCCCATTATCGGTCTGAAGATTCTTTGGAGGATTCATTTGTAAAAGTATTTTTTCCATGGCATTAACAATCTCTTTACTAGTTTTTCTTTTGATAGGTACAGCCCAAACAAATTTACTAAAAGCATTGATTACTATCAAAATATAATTTTATCCTTTGTTTTCTTTGGCATATAATGACATGATAGCCAGGTCAGCTTGGATTAAATCATGTAAACCTTTAACTAAAACATGACGTCGTTTAAAATTAATTCGAGCTGGTTTATGGAGTTCATTAACGACTTGCTATTTAGACATTTTTGACTAACGGACACTGAAGTAATAATTCAATACAAATTTTCTGTTTTGATCCGAGCTTAAATAGAATTACATCTCCTTTAACAATATTTATACCTGACAGATCATGAAGTTTGTAAGTTTTATTTTTTAATATTACTTCACAATCTGCCTGATAATGAGCAACACTTTCAATTTTTGCAGATAATGGAAACTTGAATCCTGAATTTCCATTATCAAGAACATAGTAATCCTTACTCAAATTTGTTTTCTCTCCTCTTAAACGGATAAGACATTTAAAGTGATAGTCGAAATTGTCACAATTATAAAATGGAGCATTAAATGAAGTATTTGTTTGTACAGAGCCAACTTTTTCATTATCTTCAGTAGAACAAGACTGAAGAAGAAAGTGTTGATTAAATCGATTCAAAGGCATTATTAAAAATGAAATATAAAATAAAAAGTTGCATTATATATAATCACTCTTTTCAAGCTGACATTGAATTACAAATTGAATAAAAATTTTATCTTTTATAATACTTTTTGAATGCATGTGAAATTCAATAACATCACCCTTGATAATAATATTATTTTCTAGTAGTTGATTAATTTTATCATATTTTGTTTTATATGAAATATAAAGATTTTCCGGAACACAGCGTATGCTTTCCACTTTTCCACTTATAGGAAACGTATACGAGAATGTACCATCTTCTAATATGTAGACTGTTTTACTTACATTAAAATCTTTAATACCTCGAATAGTTAATATACATTTACTGTGAAATTCGGAAGGTTTACAAATGTAGAAGGGTGTTGGAGTTGGGGAGGACACTATCTCCTCTTCCGGACATGTGTAGGAAGTAAGAAAGTGTTGGTTGAACTTGTTAAGAGGCATCTTGAATACTAAAAAGTATTTTGGTAAACTGATGTTTATAAGATTATTCCACCTTCACGTAGTTCTTCTATAATGGAAACAATTTCATTGTTGACCCCAGTATTACCAGCTTTTTGTGATGCTAAGAGTAATCGAAGTCTATCAACCAATTCATTAAAATCATCAAAATATTTATAATCTACTTTATCAGCTAAATCTATTAAAACTTTAGAATTTAATCCACTTCCAAGTTTAGTTTTACTTCTGGTTAGAGGAAGCAGACTTTTTCTTACATTGGAATCGGAGCTGAGTCTCGGACGAAATTGTCCTGACATACCTTCCTGCTCGATTGCTCTTCTTTTTTTCTCAAATTTCTCCAAGGCTAGAGAATGCAAATTGGTAACACGAGGTTTAATTAGATCAATAAATTTAGAAGCATTGGAAGTGGATAATCCTTTTTTTGGATTATAACCTAAATATTGTGCATTTGTTCTTCTAACAATTTCAATATATGAGTCAAGGTCTTGAGTTTTGTATCCAGCAGGATATTTTTTGAATAAAAATTCATAAAGACCTGGAGTGCCTTTATACTTGAGATTTTGAATCACTACATCTTTTCCGTCAAATGTTAAAGGAGAATCACCAATAGCCCATTGTTGACTTTCAGGATTGAAATAAACTCCAAACGTGCTATCAAACTGATTCTCAGTATCCATAATTTTATTTTCAATATATCCTCTGGGCAAAGGATCATATTTTTCTAAAAACTCTAGGGTCTCATCTCTCGCATGTGAAGTATCTGTAACTATATCATCATCTATATAACTCGCACCAAAGTCATCTTGCATTGTTTGATTAAAAGTTAGATCTGGTACGATAGAATAATACTTTTTTGGTGATGTTTTTGGTGACTCCTGTTTAATTTCCGGTTTAGTGGTAATAAGTTGTTGAATAGGTTCAACGAGTGGCTTCCATTGTTGTTTGAAACGATTTTCCGTTGCAGTTTGTTCATTTTTTAAACTTTTATATTTACGTTTGATATCCTTTCGTGTTTCGAGTAGTTCTTTTCCCAACTGTTCATCCATCTTTACTAATCAAAATCTTACTGTTTGGCTTTATATAAGAATCAAATCCTTGTCGGTATCGACCTGATGTTAAATTACAATCTTTATCTATTGTCATAAAGCCAAATTTGTCTTTCCAACAATATGCACACAAATCCTTAAAATTTTGAAATGACATGTCAATATTAACATGATCATCATACACATGTTTGAGATTGGTCATGTCTTGTTGAAATATAATTAAAAGGTTTGAATTATCTCGAATTAAATGTCTGGGAATAGCTGCATATGTCTGACAAAGATAAAAACAGTCTGTAGATTTATGTCGCCCACAACAAAAATAATTTTGTATAATACTTTGATCACATGTAGCAATGTCATCAAATATTATAATAGAATTTTTCTTGATTAACTCAGGTACAATCACTTCCTCCATTTTATCATATTCCTTATAACCAATCTCTTTAATAGGTTGAAGCAAATTTCGCAAGTATGAATATTTTGATTGATGTAAGCTTTTAGAGCATACATATACATTTTCAAATCTTAAACCGTTCGGATGTTCTATAAGTGATAGCATAACATTGGTTTTACCAGATCCACTGGGACCTATGATTAAACCTCGTTTCGAATCACCTCCAAAAACAACACCATGTTTACCTATTTTCTTAGTTTCTTCAATATCATAATTTCTAACTGGTAAAGTGACTTTTTGTTTTTGAATCTCCATACCTACTGATCTCTATATAAAGCGTGTACGTCTATATAAAGGTTTACAATGATTCTACAGCGAAAGGTGAAAGGACGTGGTTTAGTTAATACTTTAATCAATAAGCTTCCAACTGAACTTCATCTACCTGGATATTCCTTCTCTGGTCCAGGAACCAAGCTTAAGACTCGATTAGAGAGGGGAGATCAAGGTATTAATCCCCTAGACCAAGCGTGTAGAGAACACGATATTGCATACTCTCAAAGTAGTGATTTAAAACAAAGACACGCAGCAGATAAAGTTTTAGAAAATAAAGCTTGGGAGCGGGTTAAGTCTAAAAACGCGAAGTTTGGTGAGAAAGCAGCTGCTTGGTTCGTTACTACTACAATGAAGGGTAAACGAAAGATGGGAATGGGTTTGAAGGGGAAAAGGGAAACGTATCATTCGATCACCAAAAAAGGGTGGTTTTTTACCTTTTCTGTTACCCTTGCTAGGAGCCTTAGGAGCTGTTGGGGGTGGTGCAGCTGGAATCGCGAAAGCCGTGAATGATGCTAAAGCTAATCGCCAGCAGCTGGAGGAACAGAAACGTCATAATTTAGCAATGGAAACTAAACAAGGTGCTGGAATGAAAAGAGGACGGGGGTTTTACCTACGACCATACAAGGGATATGGAATAAAAAAAAGAAAATAAAATTACCTAGACATGCCTTAACCAATCTAAACTTGAAAAAATTTGCAAAGTGTATTCCATATTTTCGAGGAGTTTTTATGCGAGATTCGTTACCACAAAAAATTAACAAATTTGAAACTGGTATAATTAATCTCGATGTAAACAGCGGTCCTGGTACTCACTGGACATCTTATTTTAAAAATAATGTTGATGTTACGTATTTTGATAGTTATGGTAATTTACCACCACCGGTTGAGGTTGTTAAATATTTTAAAAGTAATGGGAATGTAATAATACGATATAACTATAATGTTTTCCAGCAGTTTAATTCGTATCAATGTGGTCAGCATAGTTTAAGGTTTCTATTTAATCAGTTTAACCAGTCATGAACTTCATTCATTTGTTAACTATCATGTCGTATACTTTTACCCTAAGTGGTGATTCATCCATCTTAAGTGATAACTTTAATCCTCCGATATATCTTAACGAAAATGAAGACTATGAAATTGGTTTGGTTAATTTTGATACTTTCAATAGCATTCCAAATGTTTCTACTCATAATAACATTTTGGTGTGGGGTGAGAAAGATGAATTTACGATTGGTATACCAAGCGGTGCATATGAGATTAATGATTTGATAAAAATTATTGAAAAAGACATTTTTCTTACTGGTGTAACAATTCATATAACAGCAGATTCAAAAACTAATACAATCACTCTTAAAAGTACTGCTCCCATTAATTTTGATGTACCAAATTCAATTGGAAAACTTTTAGGTTTTTCCACTAGACTCTCTCCAAATGTTGCTCATACCTCTGACAAAGTAAATATTTTGAGTGTAAACACTATTTGTGTTGATTGTAACATTGCGATCGGCTCTTTCCTTAATGGACATCCTGTTCACATTATCCATCAATTTTTCCCTCAGGTTCCCTTTGGCTATAAAATAGTAGAGCAACCCCAAACTATTTTATATTATCCAGTAAGCGTCAAGACAATAAACAACATAACAGTTAAGGTGTTTGATCAATCAGGCGAGTTGATAAATTTTAATCACGAGACAATTACTATTCGCTTGCATCTTAGAAAAATTGAATAATGGTTTGGTTGTTTCCTCGTTTCCCCTATCATGATTATAAAAGAGGTTGTAATACCAAGCGTACCAGTGTTTTAAGAACCAGTGAGCAGTTAACATCGCAAAATCGTCAATTTTTAGAATCTCTTGGATTTACAGTTTGCAATGGATCTTCTAAACGTAACGGGACAACCCTTTGCAGATACTACTATTGAGGATTATCAGTAGTATAATTGCCACGTGATCGTGGGAACTTTTTCTGTCGATCCTTATGGACGGACACGCCCCCGCACGCGACCTACCCCCACCCCGCACAGCTCCAGCGGCAGCATGTAGATGCGGAGAAGAATGGCTTGAACGTGGTGGCACTTCAGCAAGACCTTGAACGTGTTGGCGGTTCAGCCAAAAAGAAGAAGAAGTCTTTCAGCCACGAGGATTCCCGAAACTGTCACTTGACACACTGGAGAGCGTCGGCGGCGCCCATTTTAGAGAGGGGGTCTTAGTAGTTCAGCTGGAAGAAGAAGAAGAATGGAGCAGCTCGTTCAGTAGCCTATAGAAAAAAAGAAGAATAAATTACTATAGCCGTTAGCGGCGGCGGCAGCGCACGAATGCCGGCCCGAGTGGAGGTGATGGCACGATTCACGGCGGTGGCGCGCGAATGCCGGCCCGGTGATCCAAGATGGCGCGATTCATGGGGACGTAGTCGGACTGATTCGTTTCGGAGATAACGGATGGATATAATAGTCGTCAGCAAAGGCCATGTTGCCTTTTTCATCATTATTATTATTTATACAATGTTGTCATATCGGAGCGAAAACAAGGTGGCGACGCACACAAGCGGTGGCCTGTCAAGGCGATATGAATTCGCTATTGAGATAACCCGTGTTGCCAAATTTTTTATATTATTATTTATGCCATGTTGTCATATTGGCGTAGAAACGAAAATGTCTAAATAAAATTTTTTAAAAAAACAATCGGTTGTTGATGTTTTTAAAACAAGTCTAAAAAAGTTTCAAAACTTACAAAAAAAGGGGGTTGCTCCATTTCCTCGATTCTGGGTGTGTATCTGCTGTACGTGAATACGTGTGTGTGTGTGTGTGTGAACAAAGCTTCAGCATGGTCCTCGAGAAATATAACGTCGTTCTTGATTATAACCTGAAACTGGAGCGGCGGGTGAGAATCTCAATATGTGGTTAACACTCCAGACGATTCGATACATATAATATGCTCTTTATCACCCTGTACAATAGCCTGTCTCGCCAAAGAGGTTGGTTACTCAATCTTGAAAACAGACTCAGGGTAACTGTCTCGCACGCCAAAGGGGATTGGCTACCCCAATCTTGAACGAGACGCGAGTGCATATTATACATAGCGTCTCATTGAAAAAATGTAAAATTTCAAAAGTACTAACAAATAACAAATAAAATTTAATCAAATAAACTGTTCAAACATTGTATTGTATTTTTTTTTAAATTTGTTAATATTTCGGGTCGAATTATAATGAAAGGAGAAAATCGCGCGCTAATTTTTTGTAGCACGATGCCTTTAGTTAATAAAAATAGATATATTGAAAAATTTCTGCAAAGAGAAGACGTTTTATTAGAGAGGAACGCAGCACTAAAGAGGGGGGGGCGTTAAATGGGAAGACGTAAACGTATTTTAAAGAATAGAATTAGAACGGTCTCATTATAAATTTAAAAGTATAAAGAGATAAAAGATTTTGCAGGCCTCTTTTAATTTATTTAATACGAGAATTTGCATGATGTTTTTCGTCATTTGAGTGAAAGAACGATATTCACACAGCCGATGGAAGTGAAATTCAAGCACGAAAACAATACATGCCTAACAAAATTGGCTTGAAAATTTTCAGTCATCTACATTTTTTATAGAGGCTGGTAGTTAAGATGGAACAAGCAATCAATACAGTTATACGTTTCCTTATTAATTTATTGAGTCATGAATTTCTGAATAACACAAAGAGATAAAAGAGATACAGGACCCGCGCCCCGCGGACCTTATTCAGAATAGAAAAAATTAGGTGAGTCATGAATTTCGCACTTACGTTTAAAAATCGAAGACATCCTTAAAACTAAGCACGATATTGCATATTCCGATAATCATAAATGGCTATGACTAATTAGTACGCACCTCCGAAAATGCAATTTCTTTTTAAAATAGAAAAATTAGGTGAGTTCAATCATGAATTTCGCACTCGTTTTCCAAAAAAATTGAAGAAATTCTTAAAACCAAGCACAATATTTCAACATATTCCGATAAAAACAAATGGTTACAACAAATCAGTACGCACCTCAGAAAATGCTCTTTAGCTGTAAAAAAATTTAATTTCACGGTAGGGCAAAAAAGAAAAATTTACGCCAAAATGGGACAGTTGAAAAGGTTACGGTGTATCATTAAATTAACGGCTTCCCATGTAGTAGGGGAGGGCATTAGACAGGGGCGTGGTACTAAAGGGGGCGTTAAATGGGAAGACGTAAACGCGATTTTTAACAATAGAATTAGAACGGGGGTTATTATAAATTTAAAACATAAAGAGGTAAAAGATTTTTTTGCAGGCCGCATTTAAATTATTCAAGTCAAAAATTTTGCATGATGTTTTTCGACATTTGAGTGAAAGAACGATATTCACACAGCTGATAGAGGTGAAATTCAACCGCGAAAACAATATCTGACTAACAAAATGACTTTTCATTCAACTACATGGTAGTAGGTACTTCTAATTGTTTAGATATACCTACAGCACAATGTTTCGGGAAATAATATCCCTGTACAAAGGACTGTGTTTTGCATGCAGAAAATACCTCTTGATATTCCGGTGGCGATAAAAGAATTTCGCTCAACCGCCAGGATAGCGCAATATAAACGCTACTCATCTAGAGAAGACGAAAGGAAGGAGAAAATTGTTCGCTATTTTTTTGTACCCCAACGTCTCAACCAATGTATAAAAGGCGTAAGTACAGGTGCGCGTGAAGATTTCCTAGCAATTTAAAAGAATTTCGCTCAACCGCCAGGATAGCGCAATATAAACGCTACTCATCTAGAGAAGACGAAAGGAAGGAGAAAATTGTGCGCTATTTTTTTGTACCCCAACGTCTCAACCAATGTATAAAAGGCGTAAGTACAGGTGTTCGTGAAGATTTCCTAGCAATTTAAAAGAATTTCGCTCAACCGCCAGGATAGCGCAATATAAACGCTACTCATCTAGAGAAGACGAAAGGAAGGAGAAAATTGTGCGCTAATTTTTTGTCAAGGCTGTAAAGTTGTAAAGAAATCAATGTAGTCAAAAATAAAATCACATTTGATGATTATCTAAACTGTCGGAAAAATTTCTATTCAACTACATTTTTTATAGAGGTCTATTATACCTATATTATTCCGATGGTGTTAAAAGAATTTCGGCCGACTGTTAGGATAGCACAATATAAAAGCGCCTCATATAGAGAAGATGAAAGAAAAGGAGAAAATTGCGCGCTAATTTTGTAGCACGATTCCTTTAGTTAAAAAAAATACCTGGCCTAATGAAGGATTACTATGGGAATCAACCACCACAAAGTTTGGCTTTACCATCCGCATCGCAAAGTTTGCCTACGAGTCTGCCAACGTCTGGAGGTTTTGTGGCACCGCCTAGGCATTAAGAATTTCGTCCGCCCGTCAGGATAGCGCAATATAAAGGCGTCTCATCTAGAGAGGGCGAAAGAAAAGAGAAAATTGTGCGCTATTTTTTGTAGCACGATCCCTTTAGTTAATAAAAAATACCAGGCTTAACGAAGGATAATTGCAACGCTAAAATAACGATACATTTTGTAGGCTTGCGCTCTAAAATGTACACTTATAAAGTTCAAGGTGGTAAAGTCGTTAAGAAACGAAGGGCGTTAAATCAAATGTAGTCAAAAATAAAATAGCATTTGACGATTATCTAAATTGTCTGAAAATTTCTAACCAAGTACATTTTAAGGAATAAAATCGTGTTATAGCGATATATTATTCCAATGCTGTTAAAAGAATTTCACCCAACCGTCAGGATAGAGCAATATAAAAGCGCCTCATCTAGAGAGGACGAAAGGAGGGAGAAAATTGTGCGCTAATTTTCATCAACCGACGGGAGTTAACACACCACATCTAGAGAAGACGAAGGAAGGGAGAAAATTGTGAGCTAATTTTCATCTTATAGTACAGCGCATAAGATATAAGCTGGAGCCCCAATGTAGGTCTTCAAGGTCACTCGACTTAAACCCTATCGCTTTTATCTGGCTCTACATGAAAAAGAATACACTCTACATTATAGCAATTTGAAACAAGCTCTCGAACATGGCTTAAAATTAACAAAAATTCATAAAGTGTTAAAATTCAAACAATCCGCTTGGTTAAAGCCCTATATTGACCTGAATACGCGTTTAAGGACTATGGCCACAAGTAATTTTAAGAAAATTCAATTTAAGGAAATGAACTTTCCTCTGAGAAGTTATGCACTTTTGTGTGGAATGAGTCCAGTCAGGACCTTTATCATTTTAAACTAGCCAATAATGCTGTCTTCGGTAAGACTATGGAAAACATTAGGCTTCATAGGGTCACAAGACTGTACGACTTGGTAGAAAACAAATCATATAAAATATTCCAACATTATATATGTTGAAAAAAGATGAAATTCGAGCACGAAAACAATACTCGCTCAACAAATGGCTTGAAAATTTCTATTCAGCGGTATTTTATAGAGGCTGGTACTTGTACAAAGTTGTGAATGCGGGGTAGTTTCCACGCAGCGATCTATTGAGGCTCTCCCCTTAGCTTGGGGGGATTCGTGAAATTCGACCACGAAAACAATATTGCCCTAACAAAGTGGGGTTGAAAATTTTTATTCAACTACATTTTATAGAGACCGGAGACAAAAAATAAAAATGTGTAAAATCTTATACAAATAATATAATAAAAACCACATACCTGTTACGACTTTTGAATATTTTCAGGTACTGTCTTAAGTCTAAATATGAGGTCCCTCGGAGCTGAAAATAATAAAAATATGAGGTTTATTTTTTTTGGAAAAGTGTATAAAAACGCAAAAACCAAAGCATCCTGTGATAAATACACCAATGTGATATTAAAACCATTTTGTGACCATGTAATCAAAAAACCACAGAAAAAAATAAGGATTGTATATATATATATATATATATAAGCATGCGGGTGTATCTTAAATATTTAAATTTAAAAAGAAGAAAAATGAATGAGTAAGTTATAGTATTTTTACATTTTATATTGAATTTTTGCTAAATTAATCTGATTTTAGTGTGCTAGAAATACAGGGCGAGCCTGAATTATACAGGTAATTCGAATGAAACATTTATTTTACAATTATTATATTTAATCATGTTTTAGGGTTGATGATCACGAGTCGGTGGAGTAAGATATACTTTCACTTTTAAATGTTGATGTTACTAATATTTCAATTTTAGGGACCTAGAATTTGAGGGGGAGCCTCCTTTAATTGGGTAAGTTACTAAAAAATATACATCTTTACATTTTTATCATATTTAATTATGTTACAGGTTCAGCGACAATGAGGCGGACGAGTAAGATTTACTTTGCCGATATTAAATATTGAAATACTAACAATTTGATTTTAGCGTGCTGGAAATTGAGGGCCCCCCTGAATTATACAGGTAATTCAGATGAAACAATTATTTTTACATTTATTATATTTAATTATGTTTTAGGCTCGATGTCGAGGATGAGGAGGAAGAGGAGCAGGAGGAGGGGGAGGTGGAGGAGGAGAAGGAGGAGGAGTTGGAGGTTGAGGAGGATGAGTAAGATTTACTTTTACCCTTAATTACTGTAATGCTAATAATTCAGTTTTTTAGGGGACTAGAAAATGAGACAGCAACAGCTCAGCCGACAACAGGTAACTCTCCGTAAAATATGTTTTACAATTTATTAAATTTAAATATGTCACAGGGTAAATGAAGAGAAAACGACTCCAAAACAGAAATTTTTTAAAAAACAGCCGCTTGTTTTCTTTTTAAGCCCTGTTATACCTATTCTGTCTTTTTCTGACAGAAACAATTGCTACCTTCTCACGGCTTCTGCTGTTAAGTATAAAAAATATTGTGTTCTGTATAAAAAAATAATGTTTATACAAACGAAACAACTAACTCACCGATCCCTACTCAGCCATGGACATAATACAAAAAATCCGCTGATACGGACCCGGCCGTAAAAAGAGTGTCTTCCTCTCCTGTCCACTCTGCTTCAACCTCATTGATGTAAAAATTCATAGTTTAATAAAGTATGCCATTCTTTGAAAACTGAATTTGAAACAGATCACCCTCATCATAGTCATTTCTTAACAATATCAACTCAGTGCATTGCACATCGTTGACGAAAAACACCACATACACGTACTCGCCCACTTGTAGGGGTTTAAAAAAAGTAAAAACGGTACACGGTTCGCAACAGATAAAATTAAATTTAACCAGATACTCGCACTCAGACATTTTTAAAAGTAATAAAAACCAATATAAAAGGCATCAGATATATACATCTACAGTTGGTAAAAGTCTCACGTTTTTCATAAACAACAATGTAAAACCTAGATATTCTAGAAACCACACTTTTCAAACATTATCTACCCTTCTTGATATTGGTTAAGAAAGGATGAATTTAACGATAACTAATGAAAAAGTTCCACGCTTTTCATAAACAACAATGTAAAACTTAGATATTCTAGAAACCACACACTTTCAAATATTATCTATCCTTTTGATACTGGTTAAGAAAAAAGATTATAATTTAATGAAAAAGCCACACACACACTCTCTCTCTCATAAGTAATACAAATCCTAGAAAATATATTTAAAACTTCAAGATAAAATCTGTTTCATCCGTACTAGCAAATCCTATAAAAAACATAAATCGAACCCGAGCTATCTCTCTCTCTTTCGAAAGTATCTTTATTGAGAATACACAGGGTAAGAATGAATAAAAGAATATAGGCATAAGAAGAAGATGAATTGTGATAACACCGAAAAATATTATTCGGCTGTAATATAATTAAATAAATTTGTTATTGGTCCTATTGAATCGAGGAAAAAACGGGCATTATCTATAAGTGACGCAGATGTCAGATGTAAAAGAAAAAACATGCGCAATGAACGTTGCCATAAGGACACAAAGCGCTTAACTTCGCTGTTATTGGTCCAATTGAATCGCGGAAAAGACAGGCATTATCTATGAGTGACACAGACGTCAAAAACGTGACGCACGACAAAAAACGTGACGTTTAGAGTCACGCACGACAAAAACGTGACGTTTAGCGTCACGCACGACAAAAAACGTGACGTTTAGCGTCACGCACTACAAAAAAACGTGACGTTTAGCGTCACGCATGACAAAACGTCAAATGTTTAACCTATTTTTAGGGATACACGGCCGATTATCTTTACCGATGTAATATAGTTAAATAAGGCGTAAATTTGTGCAACTTATAAAATTATTGAATAAGACCTTACGCAGACGCGTTGTTACACGCCCCCATCAGCGCAGCCATTTTGAAAACTTAAAAACAATACGAAATTATTTATGGCTAGCATCCCTTTTTAATAATGAACTCATCCGTTGTTTTCTCTACTGCCGTTCTGTCTAATAGGGGATTTTTGATAAATTTTAGAAAATCTACAATACAAAATTAATTCTTACAGCTATTTTTTAATTTAATTTATTAGTAACCTTATTTCGTTTAAATCGAAATTATCAAACCATGAATGAAGTGATAGCCCCCGGAAAGGTATTTTCGTCACGTTAAAGTCTTATCTAATTTTATCGGGTAGGCTTCATCCGGTATGCCAGTTAAAAGTACCTCTAAAAGAGTATTATATTTGTGTTTATTATAACAGGTGTTTATAGTATTTCTTAAAACATAGCGAAAAACTCTTTTTCATGTGAACATATCGTCATTATTTGATTTAAAAATATTTTAAATAAAGTCTGTAGTTTACAAAAAAATGCAACTCCACCTCCTCGGATAAATATGTCACGTGACCTTTTTTGCACACGACCCTACAAAAAAAATGTCGATAAAAATTTTTCTTTATTTTTCATAAATCTGCAACCGGAATGTCTGAAATACATTGTTTTTAGATATAAAATGAATTTTAGTTTTAGTTTTTAAACATTTTTGAGTAAAGTCTGTCTAGTTTACGAAAAATGCAATTTCACCTGCTTGGATGAATATGTCACGTGACCCTTTTTGCACACGGCCCTACGAAAAATATCGCAAAGAAATATTCTTTTATTTTTCATAATCTACAACCGGAATGTCTGAAATACATTGTTTTTAGATATAAAATGATTTTTGTTTTTGTTTTTAAAATATTTCCGAATAAAGTCTATCTAGTTCACGAAAAATGCAATTTCACCTGCTTGGTTGATTATGTCGCGTGACCCTTTTTGCACACGGCCCTACAAAAAATGCCGATAAGAATAATTCTTTATTTTTTAATAATCTACAACCGAATTGTCTGAAATACATTGTTTTTAGATATAACATGAATTTTGGTTTTAATTTTTAAAATATTTATGAATAAAGTCTGTCTAGTTTACGAAAAATGCAATTTCACCTGCTTGGTTGATTATGTCGCGTGACCCTTTTTGCACACGGCCCTACAAAAAATGCCGATAAGAATAATTCTTTATTTTTTAATAATCTACAACCGAATTGTCTGAAATACATTGTTTTTAGATATAACATGAATTTTGGTTTTAATTTTTAAAATATTTATGAATAAAGTCGGTCTAGTTTACGAAAAATGCAATTTCACGTCGGATAATTAGGTCACGTGACATACCCCCCCCCCCATTCCTATCAGTTACTGATTAGCTATCCTACACTGATAAGTAACAATTTTGAATATTTCTGAAAAATGGCGAATTTTGAAATTATCAAGGATGTTACAAAACAAATCCGTAAATTTGGGGTCCAGGGCCGAACTTTGGAATTTAAAATTAAAGCTATTCCTGAGGGGGCTGAACCTATAAGCTGGGTGAAAAATGCAATCGAGGATATTGTTTTGAAGGGGACAGAAAACGTGGACTTGGAGGATTATGTTGGATTTACTTTCTGTTCCAAAGATTTTTCAAGGGGCCAAGGATGGGTAGTTTTTAAACCTGCATCTCAGGTGACAGTTGATGACGTGTGGAAGAGAATTTCATCCATATACCAGTCAAATTCAACAGGGCTGAATACAGAAACCTTCTGTTTGGGGGTTACTACGGTAAAAATGCCCGTAGGAAAAGGCAGGGGGCGTAATTATAATACCTTTAACGAGGAGTGTAAAAAACGTAGAGGTATTATTTCAATAAATAACAAAGACAACCTATGCTTACCTCGCGCCTTAGTAGTCAGTATGGTTTTTCGAAGTAAGGATCCACACTACACAAAAATTAGGGATGGTCGTAGACTTCAGGCAGCCAAAGCTCTTGAACTGGTAAAATCCAGCGGGGTGCTGATTACTCCAGAGGGATGCGGGATCCTCGAACTTCAACACTTTCAACAACATCTAAAAAATTATAAGATCGTCGTTTATCAATATGGTGGCAAAGGGCGGGACGTTATTTTCGAAGGAGGAAATGACGGTCCTGCTTTAAATCTGATTTTCCATGAAGGCCATTACAACGTCATCACATCTCTAACCGCTGCATTTATGTGTTCATATTTTTGTGAACACTGTCACACTCCATACAGTAATAAAGAAAAACATAAATGCGCTGGAGTATGTTTTGCATGCAAAAAAGCACCTGCATGCAATAAAGATGTCGTAAAAAGACGGTGTATTGAATGCCGAAGAGATTTTTACGGCGATGATTGTTACGAGGCACATTTGAATTCGGTTTGTAAAAGAATAAAAAGCTGTGAGAAATGTTTTAAAATATGCACTACGCACAATCATGTCTGTGGCGAAATTTCTTGCAAGATTTGTAAATCGAACCAACCCGAAGACCATTTGTGTTATATGCAACCTGACAGAAAATCCCCTCAAATTAAAGATTTTTTGTTTGTTTTCTATGACTTGGAGACAACGCAAGAAAAAGTTGTCAACGGCGTCATACAGCAGGAACCAAATTTATGTGTATACAGAAAAGTATGCCACAAGTGTTTAAACGAGACAAGATTGTTATTTTGTCAGAGTTGCGGATTCAGAGAAAAAGTTCTAACAGAGGATGTAATTACGAAATTTCTGACCGAAGTACTAGAAATACGAAAAAAATTTAAACAGATTGTTGTCGTCGCCCATAACGGTGGCGGTTTCGATCATCAATTCGTATTAAATTACATTCTCACTAAAACCGATTTGAATCCGGACCTGATTATGCGTGGCACAAAGCTAATTATGATGAACGTTGGAAACGTTAAATTTCTGGATTCACTAAACTATTTCCCGATGGCCTTATCAGCATTGCCAAAAGCATTTGGATTCTCCGAATTGAAAAAGGGGTATTTTCCACATCTCTTTAACAGGCTGGAAAATCAGAACTATGTCGGAGGTATACCCGCATTGAAATTCTACGACCCTGACAACTTAAAAGATGATGCGCGCGAGAAATTAATTAAATGGCACAACGAGAAAATTGCTGAAAATTACGTATTTGATTTTCAAAAGGAGATTGTAGAGTATTGTGTTTCTGATGTACAGATTCTGATGCAATCCTGTCTCAAATTTCGTCAGCAGCTGTTGGAGACGTCAAATGTGTGCCCCTTCATGGAAGCTTCAACAATCGCTTCAGCATGCAACAAGGTATTTCGGCGAAACTTTTTAAAACCAAACACGATCGGAATAATCCCTAAAGGGGGGTACAGATTCAGAGATAATCATTCGAAAATAGCTTTACAATGGTTGATATGGGAAGAACACGAAAGAAACATTGAGATACATCATGTGGCCAGAGGTCAAGAGGCCAGAGTTGGCGGGGTTAAAGTTGACGTGGTACATGGAAATACCGTCTTCGAATTCGAGGGTTGTTATTTTCACGGTTGTCCGAAATGCTATACAAATAACCGTGATAAAGCATTAAAAGACGATCCCACTGATTGTATGGAGAATCGGTTCCAACGAACTGTAAATAAAAATAAACATTTGGAAATGAAGGGGTATAACGTTGTAGAAATGTGGGAATGCGATTTTCGAAAAATGTTAAATAAAGAAATTGAAGAATACACAGAAAACCATTCTTACATAAAATATTTACCTCTAAACCCTAGAGAATCTCTGTACGGGGGCCGAACGGGAAATACAGTGGAATATTACAAGGCGAAAGAAAATGAGAAAATTAAATATCTTGATGTCTGTTCGCTTTACCCTTATGTGTGTAAATTTGGTAAATTTCCTATTGGCCACCCGAAAAAAATTTATGTGGGAGATGAATGCAAATTGGCTGATATTTCCGAAATGTCAGGTGTGATAAAATGTAAAATATTACCTCCTACAAATCTGTATCACCCTGTACTGCCTTATAGAATGAATGATAAATGTATGTTTGTCCTTTGTCGTAAATGCGGCGAGGGGATGAACCAAGACGACGATTGTACTCACGATGACGAGCAAAGAGCTTTAAATGGTACATGGGTGATTGAAGAAGTCGTTAAAGCTATTGAAAAAGGGTACAAAATGATGGAAATCTACGAAATATGGAGTTACAACACCATACAGCTCAGTAGAGAGCAGGAGGGCTTATTCTCAGACATGATGAATAAGTTTATAAAAATTAAGCAACAGAGCTCCGGCTGGCCAAAGAATTGTGCAACGGACGAAGAGAAAGATAGATATATTGAGGAATTTTTACATAGAGAAGACATTTTACTGGAGTTTTCTGAAATAACTGAGAATCCTGGTTTAAGATCATTGGCAAAACTGATGTTAAACTCTTTCTGGGGCAAGCTGGCCCAGAAAAGTAACCTACCTAAAACATCTATAATTAGAAATTCTGCTGAATTTTATTCAATGATGTCGAACCCTGCCATAACGGTAAACACTATTTTACCGGTAAACGAGGAAACGTTAATTGTAACGTGGGAATACAAAGAGGAGGCCTACGATATTTCCCCAACAGTAAATGTGGTGTTAGCAGCCTATGTTACAGCTTTAGCAAGATTAAAATTATATAGTTACCTAGATCTTGTGGGGGAGAGAGCCTTATATTTTGACACCGATTCAATTATCTATTCTTCGCAAGTTGGTCTTCCTAACCTATTCACCGGAGAATGCATTGGAGATCTTACGGACGAGCTGAACGGGGGATTTATTACAGAATTCGTTTCAGGGGGCCCTAAAAATTATGCCTATAAATACACCTGTAATGGCATCGAATATGTCGTCTGTAAAGTAAAGGGGATCTCACTAAACTATAGCGCTTCGCAGCTACTGAATTTTGATAAAATCAAGGAAATGGTTCTGGAGCAGACTGACCCTATTTTTATCATTTCAAAACAGATCAGAAGAACAAAGGATCATGAGGTGATAACCATAACATCAGAGAAAAGATATCAGCCCAGGTCAACAAAAAGAAAATTTCTTCCGGATCATAGTTCTTTGCCTTACGGCTTTAAAAAATTAAAAAATGAGTTATATATAAAGCACCAAATAAATTTTTATTAAAACTTACCGGTCTTTTTTTCATCCATATGGTAATCCTTAAACTGAATGATTTAATCCTCAGTTATATCATCCTCCCTTGTCGCGAAAATAATCCGTTATAGGAAAAGCTTCCTACCTGAAATATCCTCGTTAATGTATACACAACGGCGCAGATCGAATAACTCAGCATCCTACGGTAATAACAAATATTCTGCTCACTCTCACTAAGAATTAAATTTATAATTACACCGTTCTTATTATTATTTATATTATTCTAGAGTTAAATCGCGTTTACGTCATACCATTTAGTAAAATATTTTCAAACTACCGGTGAACTCTCACTAAGAATTAAATTTATAATTACACCCGTTCTAATTCGATTATTAAAATCGCGTTTACGTCTTACCATTTACAAAAATATTTTCAAACTGCCGGTACAGAATAACTTGCTACTTTTATCGACGAGCTGAATGGTGTGAACGCGGCTATTGTATACACGATGTGGGTTTTACTGGCAGAAATATTTTCAAACAGCCGGCACAGATTAACTTGTTACTTTTTTCGACGAATTGAAATGGTGTGAATACTGTGATTGTATACCGGATGTGGGATTTGCAATCAGAAATATTTTATAATATCGCCAACTTATTTGAAGTATTTCGATTTTAAAAAATACGTTATATTTTCTCAATATAAATATTTACCTATGAGGGATTTAAAACTTTTTCACAAACACTATTCGTCCTAAGGGTCCTCGTACGAACGCTAGTTCGCGGTTCACACCGCGCAACCCCGTTCTTAGAGCTAACTCTAAGATGGATATACGGTGTGAACCGCGCGGGATTTCATCTACATAGACTATGTGTAGAGGAGCCCGTAACCAGCGTCTTTCCTAAAAAATGTATTTTTTCATATATATATATATAGCATCACTTTGTTATTTTTTTAAAAACTTACATTACGTTCTCTAAATAATAAATATTTAGCTACAAGACCGTGCTTCATTTTTTTCACTGAACTTTTTTAAAGTAGATTGTGGTTTTTAGATAAAATAAGGGATCTAGCATTAGCCTATATACAAAATATCATTGGAAGACAATCTAATTATCAATTATGTGTATATATGGCTGCATAACTATTATTTAATATAATTATTTTTATAATAAAACACAAATACATGGGTGAAGAAATTTATTTTCTGAAAAAAGAAAAAAATACATGGTATAACAATTGAATTCATTTACCTTAACGCCCACACTGTTATCATGGCTGCCACCTCCATGAATAGGAGGTACGGCCCCACAGACCCCAGGGGGATGATGTTGGGTGGAGGTGACCCTCCCACCCACACCCCGTATAAAATGATGACCATTTTTGTCTGTAAAGAAAATCATATTATAATTTAAGAATTTAAAAATTTCTATAAACTAGAAAAATAAAAGATAATATTTTTAAAAATTGCTTACCCTATCCGCAGGCTTCAGGTTGGCCCACACCCTCTTTTTAATTTTTTCTTCAAAGCTTTCTACAGTAAACAAAAACTTTTTTATAAAACAAATTTTTTCGTAAACAGAAAGTACTTACCCATTTTTTCTTTTATAAAAATGCTATTAAGGAATCGAAAATTTCTTATTATATGCAAATACCCCGCCGGTTTGGGGTTTTTTAGATAAAGATATCGATAGTTCTTTTCACACGGGAACTTTATTATATTTCTATTTTGTTTACAACATTATGATTTTTAAAATGATTAGATTATACCTTTTTAAAAATTTAAAAATCGAGTTTTTCCTCTTTAACCCCAGTAAAACACACATTTTGGTATGTAAAATAATGTTTTGCTATGAATGGGGGTACTTTAACAAAATGAAAAGGTAAGGTCTCGAACCACCCCGCTTTAGAAAGTTTTAACAATTTGGGTGTACTTTTTGCCTGGTCGGAAAACGGGTTTTTAGAAATGTTTTAAAACAACAACTCGGTTATTTTTTAAAATTTGTGTACTCCATCAGTGCTAATGAATACAAAAATCCCTAAATTATACTCTGATAGTATGCCGTTTCTATACCAAAATGGCAACACGGTGTAAGATATGGCAACATGGAATATCTCAATTCCAAATTCAGTTTAACGGTGTGCAAGTTTGAAACGTAAGTTTGAGATTAAATCGACCATGCTGAAGCTTAGTGAATACAAACATCGAATTGACTTTAGTAAGTTTTTAACAATTTGGATGTATTTGAACTAGTTGTTTTTAAAACAACAAACTTACACATTACGATTATTTTTTAGTACCTTATTCTGTTCGTTTTAGATATACCTACAGCACAATGTTTCAGGAAATAATATCCCTGTACAAAAGGCTTGCTCGACTACCAATCAGGAATTTCGCGACTTCTAACATTTGATTCGCAAACCAGTGTTCACCCACACACGCAGCATCGACTTTAGTAAGTTTTTAACAATTTGTAATATGTGTGTGTGTATTTGAAATAGTCGAAAAACGGCTTTTTAGACTTGTTTTTTAGAAACAACAACAGCGACCTTGCACATTACGGTTATTTTTATGTCTTAAAACTATTACTGGATATTCTTTTCAGTGATGGCGCCTGATTTATTTTTTAGTAACTTATTCTGTTTTATTTTAGATTTCCCTACAACACAACCTTTGTACAGGACCTGTACAGAGGGCTGCTTGCTCGACTACCAATCATGAATTTTGCTCTCGCTTTTATCAAAATTTGCTGACCTCCTTAAAACTAAGCACAATATTTCAACATAATCCGATAAAAATAAATGACCATCACCGATCAGTAATCACCTACACACCCAGAATCGAGGAAATGGAGCAACCCCCCTTTTTTGTAAGTTTTGAAACTTTTTAGACTTGTTTTAAAAACATCAACAACCGATTGTTTTTTTAAAAAATTTTATTTAGACATTTTCGTTTCTACGCCAATATGACAACATGGCATAAATAATAATATAAAAAATTTGGCAACACGGGTTATCTCAATAGTGAATTCATATCGCCTTGACAGGCCACCGCTTGTGTGCGTCGCCACCTTGTTTTCGCTCCGATATGACAACATTGTATAAATAATAATAATGATGAAAAAGGCAACATGGCCTTTGCTGACGACTATTATATCCATCCGTTATCTCCGAAACGAATCAGTCCGACTACGTCCCCATGAATCGCGCCATCTTCGATCACCGGGCCGGCATTCGCGCGCCACCGCCGTGAATCGTGCCATCACCTCCACTCGGGCCGGCATTCGTGCGCTGCCGCCGCCGCTAACGGCTATAGTAATTTATTCTTCTTTTTTTCTATAGGCTACAGAACGAGCTGCTCCATTCTTCTTCTTCTTCCAGCTGAACTACCAAGACCCCCCTCTAAAATGGGCGCCGCCGACGCTCTCCAGTGTCGTCAAGTGACAGTTTCGGGAATCCTCGTGGCTGAAAGACTTCTTCTTCTTTTTGGCTGAACCGCCAACACGTTCAAAGTCTTGCTGAAGTGCCACCACGTTCAAGCCATTCTTCTCCGCATCTACATGCTGCCGCTGGAGCTGTTCGGGGTGGGGGTAGGTCGCGTGCGGGGGCGTGTCCGTCCATAAGGATCGACAGAAAAAGTTCCCACGATCACGTGGCAATTATACTACTATTATCAATTTCATACTTATCAACCGCATACCCTAACCGCTGTTAACTATAACGATGAAATTAGAATCGCTATTCAAGATATTGATGCGTACACTCTTCCATGTAACAGTTATCTCTATTTAGAAGGAAAATTCTTGACAAATCAAAACAAGCTACCAACAAAATTTCAGTTTATAAACAATGGTATAGCACATCTCTTTAGGGAAATAAGATATGAAATGAATGGTGTAATAATTGATCCAGTTAGAGATGTTGGTTTAGCATCTACCCTGAAAAACTATCTCTCACTCAATGAAAATGAGAGTAAGTTACTTCAGAATGCAGCCTGGTTTCCTAAAGATGGTTTAAAAGATTCTACAGGAAAGGCAATTACACCAACCAATAAACTTTTGATTGATAACCACGGTAATTTTAATGTGTACATACCACTAAAACTTTTTTCTGGCTTATTTGAAGATTTTCGTAAAGTAGTATTAAATATGAAGCAGGAATTAATTCTTATTCGTGAAAAAGATGATGTAGATTCTGTCATTGCAACAGATGAAACAGAAAAACCGAAAATTGTAATTAATAAAATATTTTGGAATATTCCACATATTACACCTAGTATAAGTCAACAACTTCGACTAAATAAAATAATTCAAAGTAATATTGACTTGCCAATTAAATTTAGAAGTTGGGAACTAATAGAATATCCCACCCTAAATGATTCCACCCGTCATACTTGGAATGTAAAAACTTCTACAAAATTAGAAAGTCCTAGACATATTATAATAGCCTTTCAAGATGATTGTAAAGGAAAATTGTTGAAAAATATGAGTCACTTGAATCATTGTAATCTAACAAATATTCGTGTCTTTCTGAATTCGGAACGATATCCTTATCATGATTTAAATTTAGACTTTGATTCTAATCGTTTTGCTACTGCCTATGAAATGTACGCTAGTTTTCAAGAATCTTATTATCATATACCGACAAATCAACCAATTTTTTCACCTGAAGAATTTAAAAATAATGCTCCAATTTTTCATATTGACTGTTCTCGTCAAAAAGAGATCATTCAGGGGGGTTCAGTCGTGCTAAGGGTAGAATTTGAAACAAATAAAAATGTGGGTAAAAATGTTTCTGCTTATTGCCTCATTTTACATGAAAAGGAATTTATGTACAATCCTCTCTCGAAAATTGTAAGGCAGGTATAGTCTTCAGTTAATTGAGAGAGTACGCATGATCAGCCTTTGATATAAATATCTAATAGCAACGTATCTCTTCTAGTTATGTTAACTTATCAAGAGAGGTTAAAACTATATCTTAAAAATTTAAATAAACTTAAAACTGATATTCATTATTATCAGCAATATCAACAAATGATAAAGCGATTTTCTAATTTAAAAATATCCACTTAGACAATATGAAATTAGTTGTGGATATTCAAGGGTTTACATTAGAAAATAATAAATTTATAGTAAAGGAATTTGCTGCTTTTAATGGATCTAAGTTATGTCACCATGTTTAATAAAACGACCATTTCCTCTTAAACTGCTACCACCGGATTTGCAGAAACAAGCTTCTTGGTTAATGAAACATCATCACTCTATTCATTGGAATACTGGATCTGTACCACTTGACAAATTTGCCAACATTTTTCAAGATTTACTTAAAGATGTTGATATCATCTACATCAAAGGTAAGGAGAAAGCACAATTTTTACGAAAATATACAAAAGTTCCCGTGTGTGAAGTAGATGAACAACCAAAATTTGAATCAATGGAAGCTACCTGTTTTTATCATATGAATGATAAATGTATATGTGCACTTACAAATGTATATTTTTTATATAATAATTTTTTAATGAATGAATAAAACAATATAAAATATTCAGTTGTTTAATTACAATATTATTTTACAAAACAATATAAAATATTCAGTTGTTTAATTACAATATTATTTTACAAAACAATATAAAATATTCAGTTGTTTAATTACAATATTATTTTACATAACTCTTTCATCCATTTGCGGTATCTCCTCCTCTCTTATTTGAAGATATTCTGGAATTAAGTGATTAAGGTCCAATAACCATTGATGTAAATTTACTTTTTTTAATTCAGTTATTACATAGGAAATACAGATAACTGAACCTTCTGCAAAATCTCGACAGACTTTTGCTGCTTTTCTAAATCTGGCTGCTTCCTGGTAACATTCTTCTTCGGAATACCTAGAACTCATTTTCACCCTTCCGTAAATTGCTTCGTGTTCATACATCCATTGTTTCTCTTTTAGTTCTTCTATGATTGGAATTATTGCAGTTCTTAATTCTTTCATTTGATCACCAGAATTTGCTAACCACATTTTTCTTTTATTAATGACACCACTTGTTAAATACTGAAACATGTTGATATTCAGTCCGACTTTTATATTAACAAAATATCTACGTCATTATACCTTGAATTCTGTTTCTATAGCCGGGTGACCTATGTAAATAATCGAATCACCTTGCTTTTCTGTGTGGACTCAAATGTCCGAATTCTGTAATTAGGATACACATAAGGTGTGGTTGACCTCTCCACCGAGACAACCTTGTTAGTCTTGTAATAGTCCTTAACTCGTAATCAGAGTGTGGCCCAGACAACCTTCCAGTGGTTGACCTCCCCACCCAGACAACCTTCTGACGTCACCCCTCTATAATAACTACTGTCCTCGATCAGCATCATGAAGTTTACCTCCTCTCTTAATTTTAATATAACACGTTTTTGATTTAGAGAAAATGTGGAGAAGTATAAAGATAAATGTTGCTTCTCTAATGGCAGTCGAAGCGTTAGTAACTTATATCGAGAAATTAACATATGGTGTTTTAATAAATGTCAGGTAGTAATAATGTATATAAAACTACAGTGTACCAAATTTTACTCTGCCTCAATCAGAAAAAGACTTAAATATTTCAAGAGCTGTAACACATAATTCATGGGGTGATGACGTTAATATTTCATTATGTTTATACAGATTATTCATTCAAGTTCCATACTAGACTATGGTTCAATTTTCTATCATCAATCAGCCAGCAGTGATTTAAATAAATTAGATATATTGACAAATAGAGGCCATATATTATGTCTGGGTACATTGAAAAGTACTTCAAATAGTAACAACTAGGTAGAAACTGTACGATTATATATGAGAAAATTGTATTTAAGCTATAAATTTATATACAAATTAAAATCCAAAAATATTGGTTTAGTAGATAGAATAGGCCAATTATTTGTTTGCAGCCGTAGAAATAAATATTGACAAAATAATAAACCTGCGGAATTATTTGAAAAGTAGTGGAGCAAAGCGGGTTCTGGCCAACTTACAAAAACTGCCACTAGATGGCGTTGGTGGCGCTGCTGTAGCGCTCACGGACCCGCCGTTATTATTGGTCCAATTGAATTGCGGAAAAGAATGGTATTATCTATAAGTGACGTAGATGTCAAATTTAAAGAAAAACACGCGCAACGGACGTTGCCGTAAGGGCATTAGCGCTTAACTTCGTTATTATTGGTCCAATCGAATTGCAAAAAAGACAGGTATGATCTAGAAGTGACGTAGATGTCGAATTTAAAGAAAAACATGCGCAAAGAACGTTGCCGTAAGGGCATTAGCGCTTAACTTCGTTATTATTGGTTCAATTTAATTGCGAAAAAGACAGGTATGATCTAGAAGTGTCGTAGATGTGAAATTTAAAGAAAAACATGCGCAAAGAACGTTGCCGTAAGGACATTAGCGCTTAACTTCGTTATTATTGGTTCAATCGAATTGCGGAAAAGACAGGTATGATCTAGATGTGGCGTAGATGAAAAAGACTTATTTTTTTGTGCTGTAGCGCTCGCGGACCCGCCGGCGCTGGGATTTTTTCATATTTGAATTTGAATAAATTATATGCAACATTGTAACTTAGTTTTATGAAGAATGCAAGTTTGTTATTTTGCGTTTCATATAAACGAATAATTAAAATTCAATATATGTAATTTGCAAGTTAATTATTATAAAAAATGCAAGCAAGTAATTGTATGCTTCATTTAAACGACTAATTAAAATTCAATATATGTAATTTTTGCGTTCCACGTAAACAACCAATTAAAATTAAATATATACAATTTGCAAGTTAATTATAATAAAAAATGCATATCCTTGATAAAACCACATTTGCATGAAAGGAATTTAGCTATAAAAGTCGAAGCACATCAACCAACAATCCAGTCGTAAAAGTCGCTTCACCAGTGCCAGTTAGTATTCAGCGAGTAGTTTCCAGTTGTTTTTTTATTGTGCTACCAGTTAGTGTTTAGTGAACATTTTCCAGTTGTTTTTATTGTAACTACCTTTAATGATAATTTTTTAAAAAACTTTTTTCGTAATTTTTTTTTCATTTTTTTTCCAAAATTTTTCTCAAAATTTTTTTTCAAAATTTTTTTTCAAATTTTTTTTTCAAATTTTTTTTTTCAAATTTTTTTTTCAAAATTTTTTTTCAATTTTTTTTTTTCAAAATTTTTTTTTCAATATTTTTTTTCAAAATTTATTTTCGAACGAGTCATTGCTCGAAATCAAGGGTAAATTGGAGGTAACAGGAGGAGGAGACGTTTCTCTGGTACCCAACTTTTGTGCCTTTCTCTTTGACTCATGCATACAGCGAGAGTGCAAGAGAGATTGAAACGGTTCGTGATCCCGGAGTAGTGAGCGCTGTACGAGCTCTTCTCAACTACAGCGCATTAGATACAAATCACATGGCTATCGCTGGTTGGAATGGTACTTCCAACCCTCCTATGGACGCTTCCACAAAATCGTTTAGTTTTTTGATGCCGCTCAAGCATATTTTCAACATATTTAACGATTACCCAATGATCACTTGTGGAAGGCAAACAATTCGATTGGTTCGCGCTCGCGATGGTAGTGATTGTCTTATGATTAAAGAAAAAACTACTTCTACTGGTACAACAAACACTTCTGCAACAATTAAGATCGAAACCATTGATTTGAAAATCAAACATATATATCCCAATGATGAAATTAAAATAAAATTGAGGCCATTAGAAGCGATACACCTATACTGATACCGTTCCGAAAATGGGAACTTAATGAGTTGCCTGCAGTTACGAGCGGTTCGCGAAGAGAAATTTGGGCCGTTGAACGCCCAAGATTTGTTATTGTATGCTTCCAAACCAATAAACGAAACAATACTGCACAAGATCCATAGGCTTTCGACAATGTCAATGTAACCAACATTAGACTGTCACTAAACGGAGAGTATTGGCCTAATGAAAGAAACATGTTGGACTTTGTCAAAAACGACTACGCCATGGCTTACCATAAATCGAGACTCGAGCTCGAAACGGATATTGGATTTCCAGCAGACAGCAAAGCCTACTGCATCATAATTCACGACTGTCTAATGGAGCACCGTCCACTAAGTGAAGTGGTTAAAAGTTTAAATTAAAAAATATAATTTGTTTATTTTTTTTTTTATGTTAATAAATGAAATGAAATGAAAAATTTTTTTTAATAAAACACCTTTTGTGTATTTTTAGTTGTTTATTGCAACATGACACGAGGATCGAATTCTTCTTTGAATACATTTATAAAGAAATTTTAGTAATAAAATACATATAGCAGATAATGAGATGCACGATATTGTAAATGTCTTGTTAATTTGGCCATTTAATTGTCCATCCTTGTCGTTGGAACTGATGTTGGTTGTATTCGTCTTAAGGGGTAACATGTTTTTTTCGGTATTCTTATATTGTCCAAATTTAAATTTCCCAACTGTTTTATAACGTTTTCTTTGTCTTCGTACAGTTTAATATCTTTACGAAGTTGCTTAAGTCTTTCTTCAAATTTAATGACTTTTTCCCAAATATGTTTGTCTTGACGCATGCCTTAAAGCACTAAACCTCAAGTGTTATATCTGAATATGTACAAATATTGTGCCGAGTTTTAAGAATTTCTTCAATTTTTCTCTATTTTAAAAAGGGTCCTTGGAGCGCAACTCTTGGATATCTCGTGCAGGCCAATAAAAATTAAACTGAAGCTCCCTTTGTTTAGATCGTCAATGTGATTCTTGTATATTGTAGTAGACCTTTTGGGCAGAAAGGTGACGTTCTCCTCTAATTCTACGAGAATGGAAATTTTATTTGGAACGTAGGGTTGCAGGTCCTTTAGCTTAATTATCGGGTTGATTTCAGTATCTGTAGATGAGGTAAATTGGTTTAATTTTTCGAGAAAAACAAAAAATTTGAAAAAAATTTTTGAAAAAAAACTGAAAAAAAAAATTTTGAAAAAAAATTTTGAAAAAAAAAATTTGAAAAAAAAATTTGAAAAAAAAATGTGAAAAAAAATTTTGAAAAAAAATATTGAAAAAAAAATTTTGAAAAAAAAAATTGAAAAAAAATTTTGAAAAAAAAATTTGAAAAAAATTTGAAAAAAAATTTGAAAAAAAAATGAAAAAAAATTACGAAAAAAGTTTTTTAAAAAATTATCATTAAAGGTAGTTACAATAAAAACAACTGGAAACTGTTCACTAAACACTAACTGGTAGCACAATAAAAAAACAACTGGAAACTACTCGCTGAATACTAACTGGCACTGGTGAAGCGACTTTCACGACTGGATTGTTGGTTGATGTGCTTCGACTTTTATAGCTAAATTCCTTTCATGCAAATGTGGTTTTATCAAGGATATGCATTTTTTATTATAATTAACTTGCAAATTGTATATATTTAATTTTAATTGGTTGTTTACGTGGAACGCAAAAATTACATATATTGAATTTTAATTAGTCGTTTAAATGAAACGCAAAATAACAAACTTGCATTCTTCATAAAACTAAGTTACAATGTTGCATATAATTTATTCAAATTCAAATATGAAAAAATCCCAGCGCCGGCGGGTCCGCGAGCGCTACAGCACAAAAAAATAAGTCTTTTTCATCTACGCCACATCTAGATCATACCTGTCTTTTCCGCAATTCGATTGAACCAATAATAACGAAGTTAAGCGCTAATGTCCTTACGGCAACGTTCTTTGCGCATGTTTTTCTTTAAATTTCACATCTACGACACTTCTAGATCATACCTGTCTTTTTCGCAATTAAATTGAACCAATAATAACGAAGTTAAGCGCTACTGCCCTTACGGCAACGTTCTTTGCGCATGTTTTTCTTTAAATTCGACATCTACGTCACTTCTAGATCATACCTGTCTTTTCTGCAATTCGATTGGACCAATAATAACGAAGTTAAGCGCTAATGCCCTTACGGCAACGTCCGTTGCGCGTGTTTTTCTTTAAATTTGACATCTACGTCACTTATAGATAATACCAGTCTTTTCCGCAATTCAATTGGACCAATAATAACGGCGGGTCGGTGAGCGCTACAGCAGCGCCACCAACGCCATCTAGTGGCAGTTTTTGTAAGTTGGCCAGAACCCGCTTTGCTCCACTACTTTGAAATCTATTAAGAAATATTCGATAATTTGAATAATACATAATAAATCTTCTAAGTAGACATAAATTAAATAAATTTGTAAGAAACTGGTTTACTCAAAATTATCACAAACTAGTGACTCAATTATATATTATTATTATTATTATTATTATTATTATTATTATTATTATTATTATTATTATTATTATTATTATTATTATTATTTAGATATCAAAGTGGTTATAACTTTTGAAACGTCCAGTATATAACCGACAAACCCTATAGTCGTAGACTTAAAAAAGTCACAAAATTCAAATAAGTTATAAAAAATATACCACTGTATTTAAACAAATGTATGGTTAGATTGGCTTGCAGCAACAGAACACACTGTGACAATAATTTTAGTTCGACGACAATTTTATTATGCAAAATATTTTGGTTTCAATCTAATAAAGGAACTATTGGACTTGTATACACTGTTGGGACACTCTGTATAATCTGGACCGAGTGTGACGTCACTCTTACATTGCTATCGTTGTAATGAACATTCACACAGTGAGAGAATACTAGAAAAATCTTATAACATACATGGTCTAAGAGAGAGATGGAAACAGAAGGGAAAACAAACCACACAGATGTATACACTCTAAAAAATCGCGTAACTACAATATTAACACTAATGATTATTTACCCTTCTATTGTCCTCTTTCTCTAGTTATGTTCATGACCATTCTCTCTCGCACACACTCGGTACAGAGATTATATATATATGTAAGTAGTAGTAGAGCAAAGTATGTTCTGGACAACTTGCAGAAACTGCCACCAGAGGCGCTGGTATCGCGCCGACGTGTTGCGCGGTAAATTTGAATTTCGAGAGCGGCCATTTTTAGTCCAGGCGGCCATGTTTAGTCCAATTATGTCAAAGTTCCACAAAGTGTTAGTAGATGGTGTTGGAGAGCGGCGGCGGCGGCCATGTTTAGTCCAATTATGTTAGAGTTCCACAAAGTGTTAGTAGATGACGTTGGAGAGCGGCGGCGGCGGCGGCCATGTTTAGTCCAATTATGTTAAAGTTCCAGAAACTGCCACCACTACTAGATGGCGCAATGAACGTTGCCGAAAGGGCATTAGTGCCTAACTTCGTTGTTATTGGTCCAATTGAATCGCGGAAAAAACAGGCATTATCTATAAGTGGCGCAGATGTCAAATTTAAAGAAAAGCATGCGCAATGAACGTTGTCGAAAGGGCATTAGTGCTTAAATTCCTTGTTATTGGTCCAATTGAATCGCGGAAAAAACAGGCATTATCTATAAGTGACGTAGATGTCAAATTTAAGGAAAAAACATGCGCAATGATGGTTGCCATAAGGGCACAAAGCGCTTAACTTCCTCGTTATTGGTCCAATTGAATCGCGGAAAAAACAGGCATTATCTATAAGAGGCGTAGATGTCAAATTTAAAGAAAAACATGCGCAATGAACGTTGCCAAAAGGGCATTAGTGCTTAACTTCCTTGTTATTGGTCCAATTGAATCGCGGAAAAAACAGGCATTATCTACAAGCGACGTAGATGTCAAATTTAAAGAAAAAACATGCGCAATGAACGTTGCCATAAGGGCACAAAGCGCTTAACTTTGCTGCTATTGGTCCAATTGAATCGCGGAAAAAACAGGCATTGTCTATAAGCGATGTAGATGTCAAATTTAAAGAAAAAGCATGCGCAATGAGCGTGGCCATAAGGGCACAAAGCGCTTAACTTTGCTGTTATTGGTCCAATTGAATCGCGGAAAAGACAGGCATTATCTATGAGTTGCGTAGATGTCAAATTTATGAAAAAAAATGCTTGATCATGATTGGATAATTATGTCACGTGATCTATATCTAGAGGGGTTATTATATAATATTTTACATTTTATTAATAAAAAAGATATAATTTTTGTCAATAGTGTTATAATATTCCTCCGAAAATTGAGCTTACTTAAGTTAAGTAAATTTCAAAATCTAAACTTCAAAGTGTTAAATAAATATTTTAATAACACACAAAATTCTATTACTAAAAAAATTCCGGATTTTTTAAAATTCTTTTTTTCGAACTAAAAATTTTTTAAATACGGCCCTGCAATCTACATTTTCTGAAAAAATTTAAAAACATAAACTTTTAATAATTTAAAATTTTTTTCAAACTAAAAATTTTTTAAATACGGCCCTGCAATCTACATTTTCTAAAAAAATTTAAAAACATACTTTAACGGTTATACCGGATGAAGCCTCCCGATAAAAATTAGATAAGACTGATAACGAGTAAAAATATAACCACATTTACAGAAAACAAATTCTAGTACAAACATCTACATCCGTTCACACAGGATGTAGCTTCCTGGATAAAATTAGATAAGACTGGTAACGGTGAAAAATACAACCACATTTCCACGAAACGAATTTAGTTATCTTCCCACAGATAATGTTGTTGTTTTTCTCGAGTGCTATAAAAGCCGAAGCCGAATCAATCGACAATTCAGTCGTAAAAGTCTCTTCAACAGTGCTGCTGCACGTTAGAATTCAGTGAGCTGTTTCCAGTTGTTTTTTACATTGTGCTGCCAGTTAGTGTTCAGTGAACAGTTTCCAGTTGGAGTTATTGTAAGTACATTTAATGTTAATTTTTTAAAAACTTTTTTTTGTACCAATGCTCTACATTTTTTTTGTAGTAAATTTTCAAAAATCTAAACTTCAAAGTGCTAAATAAGTTAATTTTTTTTTTAAAACTTTTTTGTACCAGTGCTCTACATTTTTTGTAGTAAATTTCAAAAATCTAAACTTCAAAGTGTTAAATAAGTTAATTTTTTTAAAAACTTTTTTTTTGCAATTTTAACAGTACAAATTTTTGATTTTTTCAGTAATTTGTACCAGTGATCCGCATTTTTTTGCTGTTAAGCTTCAATCAAGCTAAGACTATTTTTGCCATCCACATCTTTAAGCTTTTAAAGTAAGTATTTTTTTCGGTGGTTTTTTCATGCTAGTATTCCATTTTTTTATTATTATTTTAGTGAGTTTTCTCGAAAAATTAAACGAATTTACCTCATCTACAGATACCGAAAACAAGCCCATAATTAAGCTAAAGGACCTGCAACCCAACATCCCAAAGAAAATTCACCGTGTTCAACTCGCCAAATCCAAATTTGGAGGGGAATCCATCCTAGTGGAATTGGAGGAGAACGTCGTCACATTTCTACCCAAAAGGTCTACCGAAATTTACAAGAACCACATCGACGATCTAAACAAAGGGGGCTTCAGTTTAATTTTTATTGGCCTGCACGAGATATCCAAGAGCTGTGCTCCTAGGACCTTATTTAAAATACAAAAAAATTAGGTGAGTCATGAATTTCGCACTCGTTTTCCAAAAAATTGAAGAAATTCTTAAAACCAAGCACAATATTTCAACATATTCCAATAAAAACAAATGGCTACAACAAATCAGTACTCACCTCAGAAAATGCTCTTTAGCTGTAAAAAAATTTAATTTCACGGTAGGGCAAAAAAGAAAAATTTACGCCAAAATGGGACAGTTGAAAAGGTTACGGTGTATCATTAAATTAACGTCTTCCCATGTAGTAGGGGAGGGCATTAGACAGGGGCACGGCACTAAAGGGGGCGTTAAATGGGAAGACGTCAACGCGATTTTTAATAATCGAATTAGAACTGGGGTCATTATAAATTTAAAGTATAAAGAAATTAAAGATTTTTTGAAGGCTTCATTCAATTTATTCAAGTCAAAAATTTCACAAATTTTAAAAAATGATACACCGTCGCTAAAAGTAAATGTCACATTTTGCGGCGATTTTTTAAAAAATGATGGTGATGGCAGGGAAGTAATTGACATTAAATACTTTGGATCCCCAAATTTCGTTGTTGATTTGGGGACGGATTTAGCGCAAGAATATAAAAGCATTGTAGATTTTATTTTAAATAAACTTTCGGAATTTCAAGAAAAAGACAGTGGGTGGGCGTTGTCAAAAATAAATTTATTGGAAGTAGCTATTAACAAATTTGAAATTGGGAACGGTTCATCCTTCATTCCACTGCGAAAAGAAATATTAACGAAAAAGGCGTGCATAAACGTCCAAAATACGGACCTGGCGTGTTTTTACTGGGCCGTAACGAGTTTTTTGTTTCCCGCTAAAAAACACTCTCAATATACATTTACTTACCCTCACTATAGTAAAGTTTTGAATACAGACGGTTTAGAATTGCCTATGAAACTAACACAAATTTCAAAATTTGAAAAGTTAAATGATATCTCTGTAAACGTTTACGCTTTAGAACTAAATCAAACTAATAAAAAGTCATTTTACGTAGTGGTACCTGCACGTTTAACTAAAAATAAACTGCCGCGTCATGTAAATTTACTTTTAATTCAAGATGAATATTTTCCAAAATTAAACGACTACGAGGCTCCTCCCGTCAACAATGAGGACACTACTACCAACACCATTAAATATCATTATTGTTGGATTAAAAATATGTCTAGACTAGTTTCAAGTCAACTTAGTAAGAGTACACCTAAAAAATTTATTTGCGATAGGTGCTTAAACTATTTCCAAAACGAAAAAAAACTAACGGACCACGAAATTTTATGCGTAAATAGTAACGATTGCAAAATTTCTTTCCCCCCATATGATAACGTAGAATTTAAAAATCATGTATACAAGCAGAAATGTCCTTTTGTCGTGTATGCCGATTTCGAGTCTATTTTAGAAAAGTGTGATAAAAAGATATCCCATACAACTACCAAGTATCAACATCATAAAACATTTAGTGCAGGCTTCTACTTAAAATGCAGCTACGATAATAAGATTTCCTACTACAATAGTTATAGAGGGGAAGATTGCATGGACTGGTTTGCGAATCAAATGTTAGAAGTCGCGAAATTTATTGAATCTAAATTATTAAATATTGTTCCTATTTGTATGCCTACTGTCGCAAACGGTGTCTGCTGTCACATTTGCGACAATAGGTTTAAAGAAAAAGACATCATCGTTAAAGATCACGACCATTTTACGGGATTATTTAGAGGGTTCGCACATCAATCGTGCAATCTGAACTTCAAAAAACAATTTGTAGTGCCCATAGTTTTCCATAATCTTAGCGGATACGACAGCCATTTTATTATTAGAGATCTTGCTAAACGTGGACCTTTGAGTGTACTACCCGTGAACATGGAAAAATACATTTCTTTTACGCAGTATGAACCAGAAACTAAAATTAAATACAGATATATAGACTCCTTTAGATTTTTGGGCACCAGTCTCGATGAGTTGGTGTCTACACTAAAAATAGAGGAGTTGATTACATTAAAAGGGGAATTTGGTAACTTGACTAATGAAACGTTCAAACTGTTGACGAGGAAAGGTGTTTTTCCATACGATTACATTGATAGTATTGATAAGCTAAATGATACCACTAGTCTTCCAGCAATTGAGAGTTTTTACAACAAATTAAATGATTGTCATATTTCCGCGGATGATTACACTCATGCGCAAAACGTTTGGCAAGCTTTCCAAATTCAAAATTTAGGCGAATATGCAGATTTGTATATGCGAACCGACATTCTCCTTCTTTGTGACGTTATGGAAAACTTTCGAACAACTGCTCTGGAAACTTACCAGCTAGATCCGGCATGGTACTATACTATGCCCGGATATACTTGGGATTGTATGCTCAAGTACACGAAATGCAAATTACAAATTTTAAAAGATGTAGACATGTTGTTGTTTGTTGAGGCATCAATACGTGGAGGAATATCTGTTTGTTCAAACAGATATTCCGAAGCTAACAATAAATACATGCCTGAATATGATTCTTCTAAGCCGTCCAAGTACCTTACGTACTTTGACGTAAACAATTTATATGGGTGGGCAATGTCACAGTTCCTCCCCTACGGGGGGTTTGAATGGGAGCCCAATACAAACATCGACATTACTCAGATTCCCGACGATTCACCCGTCGGATATATTTTACAAGTTGATTTAGAGTATCCCGAAAGTTTACATGACGAGCACAAAGATTTCCCATTTTGCCCTGAACACCGTAAACCTCCCGGTTCCAAATTGTCCAAATTAATGACCACCCTTTATCCAAGAAAAGAATACACTCTGCATTATCGCAATTTAAAACAAGCCCTCGAACAGGGCTTAAAATTAACGAAAATTCACAAAGTACTAAAATTCAAACAATCGGCTTGGCTAAAGTCCTATATCGAGCTGAATACTCGCTTAAGGACTTTAGCCACAAGCAATTTTAAAAAAAATCAGTTCAAACTTGCCAATAATGCGGTATTTGGTAAGACTATGGAAAACATCAGGCTCCATAGGGTAGTGAAATTACTTACTTCTTACGAGGGTCGTTACGGTGCAAAAAATTTGATAGCCAGACCCCGATTTCATAATCGAAGAGTTTTTGACGACAAACTTATGGCTATCGAATTAAAGAAGGCTGAACTACTCTTCAACAAACCCCTGTATATCGGCATGGCTATCCTGGACATTTCTAAAACCTGTATGTATGATTTTCACTATAATTTCATGTTACCAACTATGGGGGTGGAAAATGTAAAATTAATGTACACTGACACCGATAGTTTTATTTACGAATTAAATTGCGATGACGTTTACAAAAGTTTGATTGGAGAGCATTTAGAAAAATTTGACACTTCTGATTACCCCGCCAATAACACCTATAAGATTCCTTTAGTAAATAAAAAAATTCCCGGTTTAATGAAGGATGAAGCTAATGGTAAAATTATGACACATTTTGTGGGATTACGATCAAAAATGTATAGTTATAAAGTCCAAGGCGGCAAAGTAGTGAAAAAATCAAAGGGGGTTAAGTCCAATGTCGTAAAAAATAAAATCATATTCGAGGATTACCTAATATGTTTGCAAAATAATAATAAAAAATATATTACACAACACACTATTCGATCTTATTTGCATGATGTATATAGCATAAGTCAGACTAAAATTGGACTTAGCCCCTATGATGATAAGCGTCAACTACTTCCCCACTCACATGATACCCTTCCGTGGGGGTATAAAAGTTAATTTTTTCTTTTTTTGCCCTACCGTGGAGTTTAACGGGGAAAGTTTTTCAAAATTTTAATAAATTAAGATGTGATTACTGATTATTAGCTTGCCATAATTTTGAAATATTTATTGAATATGCAGAAATATTGTGCTTGGTTTCGATATGATTTACATGAAAATAAACGAGTGCGATTTTCAAACTGAACTATGTGTACCTAATAAATTATTTATAGTTTTTATGTATTAGTTATATATGTTTGCTTACTGTATTATTTGTAGTTTGCTTGGGTAATAAAACAAATAAATATAAAAAAGAAGTGTTTTATTTCAAAAAACATGGTACATTTTTTTAATTTGAACAGTGATTTAATATATAATTAATTACATCATCTTTATAGTAATACATGTACTCTTGTAGAGCATTTTTTTCTAAACAATTTGGCATAACAGCACAAATTAAAATTAAAGTATTAAATCTACTAGTGTCGTCGTCGTCGACACAAATACTATTGAAATTAACAGCAAAATAAGCTCGTGTAGAGTCTATTAAATTACAGTAGAATGTATTAAAGTTCAAGTCTTCTAGCAACGAAATGTAGTTCTTCACCAAATTGCAATTTGCTTCAAGGATGTCGGAAACATCATACTCGTCCAGATAGAACTCTACTCCATGTTTGTTTGCAAGTAGAAACTTGGTATCGTCGTACACTAATTGAGTAACTTTACAAAAGTCTCCACAAGGGAAAACTACAGGATCGTATTCGTCAGGAGGTGACGGTAGATTCTCGTGAAAAAAGTCATCGTATCTCTGACGCAGCAATTCAATAAAAGTAGTCCACTCAAATGTACCAAACGAAATTCTTCCGGGTCGAAGTAAAGGTGTTAGCGTTATTGCAGGATTAAAGGTTCTGGTCGGACTTATTCCGCACAAAAGTGCATAACTTCTTAGGGAAAAATTCGTTTCCAGTAGATGGTATCGCTCCAATTTAGCAGCATACTCGTATGAAATTAAAGCTTGGTCGATTTCCTCAACACAATCATTAAGCGACACTGCATAAGGTGAAGGAGGTGTTGGCGACGGCGACGATGATGACGATGCCGAGTCACTTTCAAAAACAATTTCACAAGAACTATAACCACTATCTTGACTACTCATGTTGTCGGTTGATTAAATTGCAGGTGCACCACACGACTGAATAAAATGTAGGTTCGCACACACACTTGTATTTATATACCCCCACTATGAGGAAAAAGCAGTAAGTTTGAAGGTTATTCAAAAAAGGCCCCTTGAATTGCTAAATTTGTTCGTATTTTCCATAAGATTCTATACAAAATCAGTGTTTTCAATCCAACTGTTATGCTTGTTATCAAGACCCAACCATTTCACGTATACCTTCTTCCCCTTTCTTCTAAGCACCTTTTCTACGAGGTAGACATCGGGTGCTTTCGTCTTTTGCAATTCCTCCTCGTAGAAAGCCCCGTTGATTGGTGTACCCAACATGTCTTCAAGCAGATAAGTCACGGGATTGGTTATTTTGACTTTAGTAATTTTAAAGAGCTCGGTACTCCAATTAGGGGTGTATCCCTTTTGAAAAATATGCTTGACTTTGCTTAAGCGCACAATGTCGTCAACGTTAAGTTTGCGTGGTCCAACAATCTTCAAATGTGAGTAAAATTTTCGAGAAATTTCCTTCTCGTTTGACTTGTTGACCTCCGAAGGCTTACATCGTATTTTCGAATGTTTCGTGTTATTGTACTCTTCCACAATTTTCGGTAAAATGTCGATCCATCGGTATGTGCCTTGCAAACTAAAGTACTTGTATAGTTTTGTCTTTAAAGTTCTAATACATCTCTCGGCAATCGCAGCCTTTTTAACGCTAAACGTATTGTAATGATTAATGTTGCATTGTGTCATTAATTTTTGGAAATCTGCATTGAAAAACTCTGTACCTTGATCGGTTTGAAGATTTTTAGGATGTCGACGCCGGCTGTGTTTTAATATACTGGAGAAAGCTTTGGTAATTTCAACTCCAGTCTTTGTCTTTAGAAGCATCGTCCACACGTACTTTGAGAAACAATCAATAACAACCATAATCATTTTGTAACCTTTATTTTGGTGTGCATAGGGTCGCATTTCAGCCAAGTCCATTTGCCATAAATTATCGAGGGGTTTAATGATTGTTCTACGTCGCGGATAATTCCTACGTGCTGGAGCATGGAGTTCATTAACAACTTGAATTTTTTCTTTAGACATCTTGAAGAGCTCTAAAGCGAGTGCAAGTGTGTTGAAGTATTTAAGGAATATTTGATGGTGTTGTAGTATAATGAAATCGGTTTAGTTCTCTTTCCAATTTCTTTGCTAACTCGGCAGTTTCGTGGTGAGCTTTTAATAAATCTCTCAAAATAACTTCATTAGCAGTCAATTCTTTTTTCAAATTATTTGTTAACTCGACGACGGTTTCTTGGTTAGCAGTCATTTCTTTTTTCAAATTATTTATTAACTCGACGACGACGACGGTTTCTTGGTGAGTTTTAATCAAATCTTTCACAATGCCTTCATCAGCAGTTATTTTTCGCTCGATTTCAGCAAACCGTGTGTCTGTCACACTGGCAATTTGTTTGGGTATATCGATTTTTAAATTAGTATAAAGTCGGGTTAACTGAACAAAATTTGAATTGGTTCCCGTCAGCTTTTTATCTAAAACTTTCACAGTATTCGCCAATTGATTTAACTGCGAGTCAACGTATTCTTTACTGGCAGCATCAGAACTAACTGAAGGTGGTAACACATTGCTTATCCTCACATTGCCAATATCGACGTTACCTTCAGCCGTTTGCGGAAACTTTAATAACATATTACGGAGGAGAGATTGAGGCGGTCTATTTGACATCGTCGTTGACCGACGTCCGAATTTGTCGAGACTCATCTTGCAAATAACATTAAAACGATTTGTTACACTAGTATATAACGTTGGCTTCTCTCAGCTCATTGATGATTGCAACTATTTCGTTGTTGTGTGATGTATTTCCAGCGTGTTTGGAAGCTACTAGCAATTTAAGTCGTTCCACAAGTTCATTGACATCGTCCCAGTACACGTAATCGATAGGGTTCTCATTGTAGACCATTGCAAGTCCAACTCCAGATTTTGATGATATGCTGCTAGTCGATTTCGATGGCTTTCTCGGTGGAGGAGGAAACATCGGTTTAATAATATCTAGATATTTTGATCTCGATGTACCTTTTAGACGTCCAGCTGTGTTTCTGTGAGCGTTAGTTAAATTTAAAATCGTCTTGTATGCCAATTTATCATCATCAGTATAATCTTCAGGCTCATCATAAAATATCAGTTGGTAGAGACCAGGTGTCCCTTTAACATGTTCCCCCTCCGTTATAATAGCTCCAGTATTCCGATCAAAGTCGATATTTTTCCCTCCGAGAAGCCATTTAGAGTGAGTCAAATCGTAAACTGGACCGTAAACTAGGTCTATATTTGGACTCTTATTCCAGTAATCAAGCATATACTTATGTGATATTTCAGGATATTGCTCCAGATACTCTCTGAAGGCCTCATCCGAAATATGTTCTGGGTTTGGTTCTGAACCGTTGGAATATACACTCTCATCATCATCATCACCCTCAGTCTGAGCTACATCTTCCATCGGAATAAAATCAGTGGGATGGCTTGTATATTCTGTTTTTAATGGTTCTTCTTCTTCTACTTCGGGTTCTTCTTCTTCTTTCTTTATATTTTTTAAAACTTGCGCAGATTCATGGGACGTTGTAACAATTTCTTTTAGAGGTTTTATTAGGGGTTTAAATAATGTATTTAATGTCCGATCCTGCTCAGATCTACCCAACTTGAGAGCTAGATATTTTCGACGTATATCACGTGAGAGTTGTAGAACTTTACGTTTACGAACATCCTGCTGGTTTAACATCTTGCTGCATATTAATCATACACCACATGGAATTACATTTTTATATACAAGTCGAATCCTTTGCGATACCTTCCATTGTTGAGAGCAAAATCTTTTACAACAACAATAGAACCATATTGATCACTCCAACATTCAGAACAGAGTTTTTTGAAGCGGTCAAAACTCATGTCAGGTGACACGTGCTCATCGAATACGTGCCTCAAGTTTACTTCATCCTGCTTGAAGAGTACAATTAAATTACAATTGTCTCGAATCAGTTGTTTGGGTATTTTTGAGTACGTTTGACATAGATAAGCAGAATCAATATCCTTATGACGGCCCATTGAGTAATATTCCCGAATTTTCTGCTGTCCATCGCAAGCCACATCGTCAAATATGAATATGGAATTTGATTTAGCTTCAGCGGGACTTATTATTTCCTCATTATCTTTGAACGGGAAATAGCCTACTCCTTTCGTCTTACTTAGCACCTCTTGAAGCAACTCGTATTTCGGTTGATACAAAGATTTGGAGTAAACGTAAACGTTTTTAAATTTCGCGCCATTCGGATGAAACAGTAATGACAGCATTACGTTTGTTTTACCACACCCACTCGGTCCACATATGATTGCACGAAACGAGTTTGGTAATAACTCGCCATGTTTACTTTTCTCATGCTTGGAGGTAAAGTCCAAGTTTTCAATCGGAAGCGTTTGTTTCTGTTGAATGACCTTCATTGTATGGCATTTTTAGTCAAGTCGTTGTGTATAAATATATAAAAACGTGAGGTGCGTGACGTAAAACGTGACGTGCGTGACGTAAAACGTGAGGTGCGTGACGTAAAACGTGAGGTGCGTGACGTAAAACGTGAGGTTCGTGACGTAAAACGTGAGGTGCGTGACGTAAAACGTGAGGTGCGTGACGTAAAACGTGAGGTGCGTGACGTAAAACGTTAGGTGCGTGACGTAAAACGTGACGTGCGAGACGTTTACGTGTACGTATATGTATATAAATATATATAACGTGATGATATGGCATCAGTTCAAATGAGTCTTTACTTAGGTAAAGGTGTCTTAAATTCGCTCATAAACAATCTGCCCTTTGAGCTCCACATTCCGACCTATCAATACTGTGGTCCGGGCACAAAGCTACAAAAACGCTTAGCACGCGGTGATTCGGGCATTAATCCCTTAGACGTTGCCTGTAAGGAGCACGACATTGCATACGCTCAACACAAGTCCTTGAACGATCGACACAAGGCAGATCAAATACTTGAAAACAAAGCTTGGACACGTGTCAAATCAAAGGACGCGACGTTGGGAGAAAGAGCAGCTGCTTTGGCGGTGACCGGTGGCATGAAGATCAAACGTAAACTTGGAATGGGGGTGGGGCAGAAGAAGACGAAGAGTTCCTTTAGAAATCACGTAATCAGCAAGGTTAAAAAGGCGATGAAAAAAAGTCCTTCCACAACGCTACAGAAGGCCGCCTCGCAAGCTTTGAGAGCCGCGAAAATCGCCGTAAGGAAAACAGGTGGTAAAAAGCAAATTCGACTACCCAGGACGATACCTTTTGAAGGAAAAAAATCTGGAGGATTTCTACCATTGATTCCCCTGTTTGCGGGCCTTTCGGCACTTGGAGCCCTCAGTGGCGGGGCGGCGGGAATAGCTAAAACCGTAATCGATGCTAAGAATGCGCAAAAGAAACTGGAAGAAGATCAACGTCACAATAAAGCTATGGAAGTTATTGGGGCAAAAGGATCCGGCTTGTATATGAAAAAGAACGCTCGCGGAGGCTTTGGATTGTACATGAAGAAACAAAAAAACTGCCAATAAAGCTACCCAATAGATCGCTATATGATGTGGACCTTTTGCGATATGTCAAACGTTTAAAAATTCCTCATTTTAGAGGGGTTTTCATGCGCGACTCTCTACCACATCAGCAGCAGCCCTGGCAACGCGAATGTGCCATCATAAATTTGGATGACTCTAATAATCCAGGCACACATTGGGTAGCTTATAGAAAGCAAAACAATGTTGTTGAATATTTCGATTCATTTGGTGACTTGAAGCCGCCGAAAGAACTCGTCAACTATGTGGGGAAGAATGTTCGAATCTATTACAACAACGACCAATATCAAAACTATCGACAAATCAACTGCGGACACCTCTGTCTACAATTCCTATATAATGGAGCAACATCATCATCAGGAGTTTAATGAAATGAGAGACGTTATTAAACTCCTGATGAAGAACATTACCCACGAGGTTTGGCGAGAAATTCCCCAGAAATACCGAAAAGAACTAACACAATTTTTACCATGTCAAAATTATGATTTTCATCGATGGAGTGATGTTTGCGGTAATGAGATACCAACATGTTTATTTTGTGGAATTACTTATAAATAAATAAATAATTTTTTTGAAGCAGTTTTTTATTTAAGTACTACCTCCCCGTTGATATACATTAGTCATGTCTTTGCTTTTGACGCTAACGAGTCAAACTCACGTGTTTTCGTTCACACCTCAGCCCCCAATTGTGCTCGATTCTGAAAAGAGATATTTCCTAGCAGTACTTGGCTTCCACTCATACAACTCGATACCCAATATTGACGGTGAGAAATTTTTCTACTACGAAAACAACGATAGTGGGAAGTTGAGAGAAGTCGCGATTCCTACCGGCTGCTATGAAATAACGGACATTGAGAAGCTAATTCAAAATTCTATTGCTCCAAATACGGGTGATACACTATTTTCGTTGAAGCCAAACAACAACACTCTCAAGTGTGAAATATACAGCAAACGTCACGCAATTACTTTTGAAAGTCGTCACTACAACAGCAGTCTTGGACAGATTTTGAATTTCCGATTACAGTTGACGCGGGCTACGCAATTGTGGAAAGACCTAATAACCCAATATATCTACCTGTTACGAATACCGGGGAAATTAGCAACATCACAGTGCTGGCGGTAGACCAAAACTTTAAGCCCATAAATTTTCGAGGAGAACAAAGTGTCCTTCATCTAGAGTTAGTAGGACGATCATAAATGGGTTTGGTGATAGATTATAAGAACAACGCGGTCAGTTCAATAACACCATTCACTGCTAGACCTCCTCCGGGTCGTCAACGAGAGCTAACACCCGCAAATAAATTGTTTCTTCAATCGCTTGGATTAACGCTAAAAACAAAATATGGCAAATCAATACGTACAAGCGGGAGACTATGGTAAACGTCCCCGTACCGAAAGCATTGATCCTAGTTTTAACCTCTACCAACAACCACGTTATGATGAGTCTATTAGAAGGATGGAATATCGAACGTGCTCACCCTTCATCAAGTCCTTCAACAACAATGATGCGGTGGAATTTGTTGTCAATCAAGTGGATTCATTTTTTGCCATGAACGAGTCATTGATCGAAATCAAGGGTAAATTGGAGGTAACAGGAGGAGGAGACGTTTCTCTGGTACCCAACTTTTGTGCCTTTCTCTTTGACTCATGCATACAGCGAGAGTGCAAGAGAGATTGAAACGGTTCGTGATCCCGGAGTAGTGAGCGCTGTACGAGCTCTTCTCAACTACAGCGCATTAGATACAAATCACATGGCTTCGCTGGTTGGAATGGTACTTCCAACCCTCCTATGGACGCTTCCACAAAATCGTTTAGTTTTTTGGTACCGCTCAAGCATATTTTCAACATATTTAACGATTACCCCATGATCACTTGTGGAAGGCAAACAATTCGATTGGTTCGCGCTCGCGATGATAGTGATTGTCTTTTGATTAAAGAAAAAACTACTTCTAGTGGTACAGCAACGACAACAACCACTTCTGCAACAATTAAGATCGAAACCATTGATTTGAAAATCAAACATATATATCCCAATGATGGAATTAAAATAAAATTGATGGAGGCCATTAGAAGCGATACACCTATACTGATACCGTTCAGAAAATGGGAACTTAATGAGTTGCCTGCAGTTACGAGCGGTTCACGAAGAGAAATTTGGGCTGTTAAAACTACTAAGGCCGTTGAACGCCCAAGATTTGTTATTGTATGCTTCCAAACCAATAAACGAAACAATACTACACAAGATCCAATGGCTTTCGATAATGTCAATGTAACCAGCATTAGACTGTCAATGAACGGAGAGTATTGGCCCAACGAAAGAAACATGTTGGACTTTGTCAAAAACGACTACGCCATAGCTTACCATAACTATGCGGAATTTTACCCTAGCTATATGCACGGCTCAGCCGCCGCCAAAAAACATCCTATACTCACGTACAAGGAGTTCAAGAACAGAGCCCTATTTATCATAGATTGCTCGAAACAGGAAGAAACCATGAAGTCCTCCACTGTGTACGTGAGACTCGAGCTCGAAACGGATATTGGATTTCCAGCAGGCAGCAAAGCCTACTGCATCATAATTCACGACTGTCTTATGGAGCACCGTCCACTAAGTGAAGTGGTTAAAAGTTTAAATTAAAAAAATATAATTTCTTTATTGTTAATAACTGAATTTTTGAGTTTTAATAAAATAATATGAAAAAAATGTTTGAGTTTTAATGAAACACCCTGTATATTTTCTTAGTTGTTTATTGCAACATTACATGAGGATCGAAACCTTCTTTGAATACATTTATAAAGAAATTTTAGTAACAAAATACATATAGCAGATAACGTGAGGCACGATATTGTAAATGTCTTGTTAATTTCGCCATTTAATTGTCCATCCATGGCGTCACCGGCACCTGAAGAACTGTTGGTGTTGGTTGAATTCGTCTTAAGGGGTAACAGCAACAACATAGTACTTTTTTCGGTATTCTTGTATTGTCCAAATTTAAATCGCCCAACTGCTTTATAACGTTTTCTTTGTCTTCGTACAGTTTAATATCTTTACGAAGTTGCTTGAGTCTTTCTTCAAATTTAAGGACTTTTCCCCAAATATGTTTGTCTTGACGACGCATGTCTTAAAGCACTAATCCCTCACAGCGTTATTAATAAATATTATATAATAACCCCCTCTAGATATAGATCACGTGACATAATTATCCAATCATGATCAGGCAATTTTTTCGTAAAATTAGCATCTACGTCGCTTGTGGATAATGCCTGTTTTTTCCTCAATTCAATTGGACCAATAACAAGGAGGTTAAGCGCTTTGTGCCCTTATGGCCACGCTCATTGCGCATGCTTTTTCTTTAAATTTGACATCTACATCGCTTATAGATAATGCCTGTTTTTTCCGCGATTCAATTGGACCAATAGCAGCAAAGTTAAGCGCTTTGTGCCCTTATGGCAACGTTCATTGCGCATGTTTTTTCTTTAAATTTGACATCTACGTCGCTTGTAGATAATGCCTGTTTTTTCCGCGATTTAATTGGACCAATAACAAGGAAGTTAAGCACTAATGCCCTTTCGGCAACGTTCAGTGTGCATGTTTTTCTTTAAATTTGACATCTACGCCTCTTATAGATAATGCCTGTTTTTTCCGCGATTCAATTGGACCAATAACGAGGAAGTTAAGCGCTTTGTGCCCTTATGGCAACCATCATTGCGCATGTTTTTTCTTTAAATTTGACATCTACGTCACTTATAGATAATGCCTGTTTTTTCCGCGATTCAATTGGACCAATAACAAGGAAGTTAAGCACTAATGCCCTTTCGACAACGTTCATTGCGCATGCTTTTCTTTAAATTTGACATCTGCGCCACTTATAGATAATGCCTGTTTTTTCCGCGATTCAATTGGACCAATAACAACGAAGTTAGGCACTAATGCCCTTTCGGCAACGTTCATTGCGCCATCTAGTAGTGGTGGCAGTTTCTGGACCTTTAACATAATTGGACTAAACATGGCCGCCGCCGCCGCCGCTCTCCAACGTCATCTACTAACACTTTGTGGAACTCTAACATAATTGGACTAAACATGGCCGCCGCCGCCGCTCTCCAACGCCATCTACTAACACTTTGTGGAACTTTGACATAATTGGACTAAACATGGCCGCCTGGACTAAAAATGGCCGCTCTCGAAATTCAAATTTACCGCGCAACACGTCGGCGCGATACCAGCGCCTCTGGTGGCAGTTTCTGCAAGTTGTCCAGAACATACTTTGCTCTACTACTTATGTATATATGGTCTAAGAAATAAATAATTAATAATAAAAATTAAAGCTATGTTGCTAGCTCAACTTAGGAAGTCAAAAATTCAGGATAAGTAAGAGTTAAGTTTCAGAACTGTTGAAATCGATGAAAATATTGACGCTGCTCAATAAATAACTTCAGATGATGAATGCTTGTTGGACTGGAAGAAAAGGACTCCTACAAGAGTCCGAAACTGGAGCGCCTCAGAATAAGAAGATGATGAAATGCAAAACACAACAGAACATTAGAGAACTCAAAAAAGAGAAGAGAATTGCTTCAAAAGAAATACGAAAGATTAGAGAAGAAAATACAAACCGAAGAAAGGAATTAAACAAGGCCAAAGAGAGAATTAACAAAATGGAAAAAAGGGCAAGAAAGATATAAAAAAGCTGGAAAAAAGAATAACACATTTTTCTCAGGCCTAATCATTAACGACGGGAAAAAACAAAAGATAGTATGAGAGGTTTTATTTGTTTTTGTGATTGCAATATATAACTAATTAATGGCTTTCTATTAAGCTCAACTGCTATCTTCAATGATGTTTAGTTTTAAATATATTGTTGAAAACCGCTTAATTTCTTTGAGGAATATTTGAGTTTAAGTGGTGGGCTCTTAATTTTATTTCCTTATATATCTTTTATTTATTTTCTGTGTACACCATCCAGCACAGCTAAAGTCATTTACAGAATTTTAAAAGTCAAATAACAAAGGATTACTCAAAACAACAAGTAACAATACCAAAATTTAAATTTATAAATTTATGTTAATTTATTTAAATTTAAAATGAACGTAATTCTGTGTTCGAAAAAAAACTTTGAGAAAAGAGTCATATACAATATAATACGAGGGTTGTCTTTTTAATTTTGCATATACAGACGAAATAAAAGAACAGATAGATTTTAAGGACTTCAATCTTCTCATTAAAAGCTTGCGCACAGCATTTTTTTTTGGTAACATGGTAACTAACCATGCATATGTGTTTGAAAGTGCTCTCAAGAAGAAAACTTGTGATTAATGTAAAAAAAATCTAGTTAAGGGTGTAAAATGTATCTTTTGTGAAAAAAAATTTCATGTAAGTTGTGCTAAAAATAATAACGCAAAATTTTTAAACGAAGGTTTAGTATTGTGTTGTACTCAGAAAACAAAGTTAGAGGCGACAGGGATGATGTCTTTCTTGACTCCGTGGAAATTTTGCAGGAAATGATAAGGTATTTTTAACTACATTTTACAATAAAAGGATGTCATTATTTAAGAACTACGTGAAAAACTAGATTTCTTGTACGAACAAATTGCTTTATTAAAAGAAATTAAATCAACAACAAAAAGCAATGATAATTTAAACAAAAGCCATAAACTACATAATATATCTTATCCAGTACTTCAAGCAGTGACAAAAAAAAATGTGAAGAAATATGTAACCATCCACATCATATATCTAATTTATTTAATAATTATTTTATCATTATTATTATTTTATTATTATTAATCATTAGAAAAAAAATCAAAAACAAAAAATCCAGCGGACCACATGGTATCTCTGGTTATATACTCAGAAAAATTATCATTATCACACGTCTTTGTCATATCTTGAATTTCCCAGGGCAATTTCCTTCAAGATTGAAACATTCTATAGTATCACCAATTTTTAGGAAAGGTAGCACACATAATTTAGAAAACTACCAGCGGATCGCGGTGCCTTCTTTGCTATCAAATGTGTTTCAATATGCAATGTTGAATTTTATGCTGACATTTTTAAATATTAATAAAATTTTCACAACGAATCAGCAAGGTTTTCGTCCAGGCTACTCGACGACATCGGCGATTATTTCATTTTATTCTCATTACCTATTAGCTATTGAAATAGGCGAAAATCCAACAGGACTCTTATGGGGTCTCAGTCGGACTATCGACTATGTTGACAATAGTAAACTTCTAAGTAAATTGTATAAAATAGGAGTCAGAGGTAATCAGTATAATTGGTTTCAATCTTACCTATCCGATCGTAGCCAAGCTGTAAAAATTCAATATTCACATCAAAACAGATACAGTTTTATGTGATATTAGCGTTCCCCAAGGCTCAGTCGTCGGTCCAGTACTTTTCATTATTTAGTTGCAATTATATGGTAAACATTCACCTGCCTATATGCGAATGATTGATTACTCACTTCTTTTTGTATCAAAGGATTTAGCTCAACTCCAAGATAAAATTAACTCGAATCTGATAAAGGTGCTTAATTGTTTCTATAATAATTAACTTTATTTAAATGCTTCCAAAACGAAGGTACTAAATTTTCAAACTCCACAAAATAACAACGAAATAAATCTCAGTATTAAAATTTCTGATAAGACAGTGGAACAATGTCATAGTGTCAAATTCTTAGGTGTGCATCTAGATAGTGACCTGACTTTTCAAACGCATTGTAATAATCTTTCCGATAACCTTGGTAAGCATTGCTATTTACTAGGGAACTTGGAGATAGTGGTGAACACATCCTATCTACTTATTTATTATTTTGGAAAAATTCAATCTAGACTTAGTTACGGTATCATTGTGTGGGGTAATTGTCTTGCAGCAAAAAGGTACACAGTTGTCTCTCTGTGTACACTCATGTCAGTTTCTTGGACTTTCTAAAATTTAAAACAAATTACCTATGAAAAATTATTCAAAATAAAAATAAAAAATCTCCTTCTGAACACAGTCTCCTTTACAGTTGAAGAATATTTTGAGTCTGTAAAAAGATAATGTTATTAAATTTTTATTTTGTATTTTATATTTATTTTTAATTATTATTTCATGTTTTATATTTGTTTTTAATTATTGTCCAATGGCTTTTGTAAGCTCCTTTGTATGGATGAATAAAGTAACTAAAGTGCGTTCCAGTTAAGTATGCAGCGAGGAGAAGTATAGGCGTTTCAAATCCGGCGCTGTGACTGGCTTAAAAACCAGACACTATAAAATATTGCCTCCGTTTGGTGGCACGGTCCCCCTGGTATGTTCGGAACAACCAAATATACAGGGAAACAGAGGCCACACCACTGCTACAGTTGATGACGGACAGAGCGAGAAAGCTCTTCGAAGAGTTGCAAAACCATCCGAACAGGGAATTAAGGGAACTAGTGGACTACACCAGAGAGGACTACAGGAGGCACGCAAGGTCCAGAAAACAAATAGAAGAGAACGAAGAGGAACTGGACCAAGACCAGTAAGAAGCAAGTAAATCCAACTAAGAGGACCACACAAGAGGCACAAAAACACACACTACAAGAAGAGGATAAAACCAAGAGGAAGAAAAAGAGCGCGAGGCAGCAACATAGGAGGACCAAGGGAGAAAAGCGCTGGCCGCTACCCCAAGACGCAAAAAGTAAGGACAGGTTGTATCACCCCACCTAGCCATTGGGGTGATATCTTGAGGGAAGAATGTGGAAGAATGAATCAGAGAATGAATGTAAGAGGTCCTGTCTGGAGACAGGGGGTGGTGGAATGGGTTCCCCATCTTCCATATCAGTAAACCCGATGTGGAAGATAGGAGACCCGGGCTCAGATTGAATGTGTGTGTGTGTGTGTGTGTGTGTGTGTGTGGCACGGTATTCACTATTCAGCATTGATAGTAGATGGTTGTTGGTCTAGTTCTGCGACCAGGGCTAATCACCGACACCGGGAGCACGCCACCCCTAACCGCAAATTTTGCCGAATTGTCAGGTATTCCAACCCGAGGTAGGGATCTTTAACGAGCCCAACATCCATGGACTCGGGACCGACGGTTTAACGTCTCCTCCGAAAGACGGCATATCTCCACTATACCTCGTGCTTATTGGTATAGTGGCCTGCGAGCTGTGATATGCTACTAGTTGCTGCAGGCTGTACGGGCATATTACGACCGTATTCGTTGGTGGTCACCCATCCAACTACTAACAGCGCTGGAAGCTGCTTAACTATAGTTAACGCATCACCGGCATATCCACTATAGAGCTGGGCCCTTGCCCGGTTGTCCGTCTATTTTTGTTCATAATTAATGTAAATATTTAAAAAATGACATTATTGTGTACTAATTTCTATAAACTTATTTTCTATTAGTAAATTGAAATGGATTTCCAAAATTTATCTTTGTCCAATGTCAACTCTCATACGCCGTCAACAAGCAATGGAACCAAAAATATTCGTGGAAAAATTGTTCATGTGGGATAAGCAAATGTTGTATAACGTTTAATAAAAATATATTACCGAATACAAATCGAAAACCCAGAGTATCAAATTAGCTGCTCATGATATTAGAATTTTGAAACGGACAACGTGGCAAATAATTTCCGAAAGGAAGACCACTTGTTGCGTTACTTCATCACGAAAACACGGAAAAAAGAAGTCTACGTTTGACAAACTGGATGAAGGTAAATTAAGTGCAATTAGGCATACTGTTCATATATCAACCAAATAAATAAATTTCGGCAGGAGGGCAGATCAAGTGTAAGGTCGGATCCACACATTCGAACCAACGTTGGCTTGTTTTTCTTGAAGCGTCCACAAATTGGGGCCAATGTCAGTTACCTACATGTAACCAAGGTTAATATATCTGATGCGGAAATCGCAGTCGGTAAGTCCATTGCTTTTGATTCATTTTTGCTAATACTACTAAACGATCCTCACCCCTTTGTTGCTAAACCTCAACTAATAGAATGCCAATGTGTGGCCACAATCTCCAACGTCGGCGCCAATGTCATTTCGGATACGCTCCCTGTGCTATTTTAGCGGCACACACATAGGGCGAACTTGTTGGAGCCAACATTGGCCTCAATGTGTGAACCCCGAGTAATTTTCGTAATGTTAAATAAACATTGAATGTTATGTACATGGTGATATTTAACTAACTCCTTGTATATACTATCGTAACTATATAGCTCTACGTATATCCAAAGTTTTGGTGAAAATGGATCGTTTTATATACTAAAGGGTGTTTCAATAAGGGCGCAAGATTTTAAGGTTAAATAAAACATTATTTTCTGTAGCAAAGTATTGAAATGTTTATTAGTTTATAATGTATACATTTAGGAATTATGTATAAAACAAAATATCTTGTAAATGACCCCACGGCTTTGCTGGCACATGCGTACTCTTTTGACAAAATTTGAAATAACATTATTGTATACATGTGGCGATATTTCATTGATACAGCGTCTAATTTCGGTCATCAATACTTCGGTGGTTGCGGGCTTGTTGGTATAAGCCTGTGACTTCAGATAACCCAGAAGTCCAAAGGTGTTAAATCACAAGAACGTGGCGGCCAATTCTGGTCACCAAATCGGTAAATGTTTCACGAGCGGTATCATATGTGGCACTGTCCTGCTGAAACCACATGTCGTCAAGAGCAATACGTTCCAATTGAGCCACAAAAAACTGCGTTATCATAGCACAATAACGTTCGCCGTTCACTGTTAATGAATTAGCTTCCTCATCTTCAAAGAGATACGGTCCCATTATTCCTCCAGACCACAATGCACACCAAATAGTGACACGTTTTGGATGCATTGCTTTTTGACGAATCCTTCGTGGATGTTCTAAGCCCCGAATGCGGCAATGTTGCCGATTAATAAAGCCATCGAGATGAAAATGGGCCTCATCAATGAACATGATTTTGTTCGCAAATCCCGAATTCGCTTGTGTTTGCTCAAAGATCCAATTGGTGAACTCTCTTCCGCTGAGCATGGTCTCTTGGCAAAAGTTGTTAAGTCAATTGGACTTTGTAAGCGCGTAGATGTAAATCTTTAGTGAGAATACGCTGAAGAGTAGCTGTTGTAATGTCCAGTCCTTGTAAACGATGACGAATCGACGTCTCTGTACTTTCAACCACACTCTCACGTACTGCCGTGATGTTTTGTTGTGAACGATCTCTACGAGCTCTTGTTGTGTGTTGCACATCACTAACTGAACCACTACTTTCAAATTTTTCGATTATTCTTTTCACAGTAGATGAATTAAAAACATTCTGTCGATCGAATATTGGACGCACTTTACGAATGGTGGCAATCAAACTTTCACCATTTTGATAATAATGTATCGAGTAGTGCTTCATGTTTACTAATTCCCATCTGTCAACTTTCGATCTGTCACTTTATAATTACGTGTCATTATGACTGTCAAACATGGCGAGCAATTCAAATCATGCGCTCTTATTGAAACACCCTTTATAATCATTGCAAATTTTATATGAAGACGAGAACAAAATTACTTTAGATTGAGTAGTAGATAAGGAACAGGTATTATTAATATTACCTTCAGGTAGGTACTCTAGGAATAAGCAGGGGGAACGAATTTTAAGTTTTAAATAAAAATAAAACAGGTAGTATTTACGATAATCCTTTAATGAATGGAATATTAATCTAGCTTTGAATTAATATCATAATAATCCGCAGCCAATACTATCTAGTTCAATTCAAGACCCTCAGGTAGTTCTCGTATCCGTAGAATATAGGTAAGTTCATACATTTAAAGATGCCTAATTACAGCGCCCAGCTAATATACTTTGCATTATCATTGCCTCTAATCTCTTTAAGGGGATTAAAGAAAGTATCATATGCATGATAATGAACTTTTGAGGTACAGGGGATTCACCATATTTAACACACATATTTTTTACTACGTTAATAAAAAGAAAATGCATTTTTGCACAACATATAGAGGGCCCAACCTGTTTATAGTTCCAGAAACTATCACAATAAGACAGGAAAATAATTTATCGAAAAGTTATCTATTTCGTTAAACAGTTTCTATACAATATATGAATTTTTTTTAAGGGATTAGTAACAGTAACTATTATTATCGGATCTACATAGTCTTCATATATAATGCAGGAATCTAGAGAAATGAATTTTCTATTTTCTAAAATGCTATTTTACGTTACTTCTATTGTTAACAATATTTTTTATTTCAATTTTTGGATTCCTTTTTTTGTTGAAAATTGGATACAATAATGATTGACACAATATAAAAGTTAGGTAGTTACTATATACAGTTACATTAGTTGGCGCAACGTTGGATCGTATCCAAAGCGAGTCGTTGCTTTTGCCAAAGATCAAATACATTGGCGCCAACGTTGGAGATCGCGGTCACACATTGGAATTCTATTCAGCCGATATTTAGCAACGAAGGGGTGAGGATCGTTTAGTAGTTTTAGAGATAATGAGCAAAGAGCAATGGACGCACTATGGACTACTACTTCGCATTAGACATGTTAACGTTGGCTCTACATGTAAGTAACTGACGTTGACTCCAATGTCCGTTCTTACTCAATACGAGGTACCAGGTATTACCTAAAATGGCATGATGCATGAACCAGTTTTTGTTTCTTCACATTTCCGCTGGCATGTTCTATACAATATTGTCACAGCTTCAGCCACATCGGGGATGGTTTGCCTTCGGTCCTAGACGATAATTTGGCGAACAGTAGCAATGGTGTCTGACAAAATCAAGACCATCCCATACTCGATTCTACGTATTTACACAACTGCGTCGTTTGGCACACTGTATCCCTAAGGACAACACATAAGCTACTTGGTGGTAGAACGTCGTACTATGATTTGTTCGCGCATACCATTTACATTCTTTGTACTTTTGAATAGCTCCTCGTACGTTACTTTGTTACCGGATACCGTACCGATCAATATTTTAAACGATCTAATAGATTTTCTAGTACGCAGGATAAATATTGAAAAACTCAACATTCATAGATATTACCCTTTTTTGAATATACAACAAATTGAAATGTGCTTATCAAATTTAAAAAAAAAACCTTTTTAAAGTACAATAATTCACACTAATATAGCGAGAAAGTGGGATTTTCATTTCTCGTGTGAATATTTAAAAAGAAATTAAACACTCCAGCTGGGCTTCGTTGCAAAACGTGGCAAAACATTACCGTCTATAAATTATTGCGCTTTTTTAAACCACATGGAATAAATACATGGACATTTTCACAGCGGCAAATTCCTGAAAACAAGTCCGTTGAATGCCGAACAACAGCGGTTTCAGGATATATTAATGTTTGCACATCTTTTATTTCGTTATAGCAGTTTTTATCTACCTACTTTCTTCGTCCAACCGTAATTCATGAAAATATTGATGGTTTTAAAATAATCTTTTGTTTATTTTAATTAATACTTTGTACCGGACCCGTAATTTAAAGAAAATAAATACAAAATAACGTAAAAGATGAAATATGCTTATCTTAATATTCCACGATTTTCCAAAACTTTTTAAATATTCTTATAACAATTGGGTCACCCTTTGGCATTTGACATACATCATTGATTTTGTATTTATAAATATTCTAATCAATAATATTCTTATTTTCTAAAACATATGGTTAATATTAAATACTTAGAACAGAAGGTAATGTAAAAAGGTGAACAGCCCAGATTTATTTGTTAGTTTAGTACTGTATATTACGTGGGCAACCTGTATAGTTTCCGGAATCGTCAATAAAAACACGGTATTGATGTGGTTTTTTATTTTTATTTTTCGATGTAGTCTCCTCGAAGATTAATACACTTTTTCAAACGGTGCTCCAATCTCTTCAAGCCGTCGGAAAAGTAGGATGTCTCGAGATCCGCAAAATAGGCATCTGTAGCGGCGATGACCTCCTCATTTGAAGCAAATCTCTTTCCAGCCAGCGATTTCTTCAGGTTTGGAAATAGAAAAAAGTCGCTGTCTGCCAATTAGGAACTGTTGGGGGTTTATTTGTAATTGAATGTCTCAATACAGTGAAATATTTTGATTAACTACAAGTTCAATGGGACACCCTATCTTTCAATGATGCCAATATAAGAAAAAAAATATCTTTTAATCTGGTGTAAGGTTCCCTATAGGAATATCCACTAAATTTGGAATGGCGTAGTATTTATTAAGCCATAAAATAGACAAAACTCCTCTTTTTTATGTAGTTACAATAGTCACTTAAATTATTAATATGAAAAAATATTTATTTGAAGACCGATTAAATATAATTTTCATACTTGAGACATATTCTCAAAACTGTTTATTAGCGTCAATAGTCTATCAATTTCGTGAAACAGATAGTGTCGCTTACACAAAACGAAAATTATTAAGACACATAACTGAAAAACATGAATTTTCTTTCATGTTAATAATCTAAATGACAATTGTGAGTACATAAAAAAGAAGTTTTATCTATTCCATGGTTTACTTCATAAATACTACGCTATGAAATTAATTTAAAATTTTATTCATTTAGAAAATGCCCCAACGATGCCAAAGGGTACAACAATTAATATAAGAATATTTAAAAACTTTTGGAAAAACGTCCAATTTTAAAAGGTATATTTTATTTTTACATTTTTAATGGGTAGGCACCGTAAAGTAAGGGTAGAAGCAATCACTATGATAAAATAACGTGCCAGATACTTAAAATTCAGTATTTATTGGAAAAAATACTTGTTTACAGCTATAATATCGAGGATAGAAATTTAACATTACCTGTTTCCGTTTTCAAAATACAATTTCGTAGATCTAATATTTGGTAAAAGTTTAATAAATGTAAATAACAAGATAATGAGAAAATGTAATGAAAAAATGCACAGTTCTTATCGATAAAATACATAATACAAGGGGTCATCATATAAGGCAGCAAATGTGATATCCAAACTTGGTGAATTAAATTAAAAAGGGCATTTTCAGATTTAAATGATATTCATTATGTGACCACTTTTAATTCAAAATTCAAAATATATTAAAGTCTGGAGACGAAACTAGAAAACTTTTTTTACATTTTTGGCGGAAATAAATAATTTTATTATGTTAAATTAAATGAAAATATTTCTATTTTGTATATGTTTATCATATGCTTTTTAAGTTTATTGGTATCAATAAAGTACTACTCCCATATCACTGATTATCTACTCCTAGTTTACTAAATGAGGGGGTGCTTCCTCATTTACTGTCACAAAAATGATGCCTTTGTTAGTAACTAGTTGTAGATAATTCTTGTTTACTATACTAGTCTAATCATGTTATGTAATTCCCGATAATGGACCATTAGCCGCATATAGAAAAATAATTCGGATAGAAAGAGAACTTGATGACAAAGGTTTGTCGGCGTGTTCCATTTAACAAAAATATTTTTATTTTCTGGCGAATTTCAGTTATACCGAAAGTGATTACCAACTTCAATATTTTATATAAAACAACCTGTATTCATTACATTCTTTGGATAGTTGTATATAACATTCTCTATGGTGTATATTAACCGGTTTTGAGATACGGTTACTTTTATAAAAAAAATTATTGTTAATAGACCCCTTAACAATTAGCTGAAAATTGCTATTAAAAATATTATATAATATGTATATATAAAACTTTTTTTCTAAGAAATATAATATTTTTAAATTTATATAACCTACAATTAATATAAAAATTTTATCGAACAGCTACATTTATCCTGTTTAAAAAAACAATATATAAAAATGTTTATTTTATTTTTTATAACACCCCATTTTTGTCGATTTATATATGACTTTGTATGTATCAGTTCTCATTTATTTTTAATCTTAGTTATTGATATATTATATATATTGTACATTTTCCATTCACATTCTGCTTACTAAAAGTATTACCAAGTGTTTGAGTGAATGAGTTGTAACTCACTAGTATGTTACTAATATTTTTTCCAAATACAACAAAATTGTAGCCGTTGGAGAAACACATTTTTGTACTAGTAAAACATAAAATTATCTTTTTGCTTTTTTTTTATTTTACTAAGGAGTTCTAGCAGTAAATTTATACACGTCCAATAATATAAACTATTTAGAATATACAGTGTTTACATAATGTTTGGAATAAATTCATTTTTAGCTAAACAAACAATTTTGAGGAAAAATCCTAAGACAATTAAATATACGGGGTAAACCATTTGTGAGTAACAATGTCATCGACAATTTTTTTAAATGGCACACCCTATATATTTTATTTTTTAAATTGCAAATTTCAAGACGATTCCAAAAACATATACTTGTGTTCGGTTTTGAAGATACAATAATTTTAAAATCTGTATTTTGGAATACCTTTAATTAAATTAAAATAACAAAATAATACAACAGTAACAATAAATTACCACACAATAAATTACAGAATTGTCTTCCTTCTTGTGCTTGACAGTGTCCTAAGCGATCAATAAATTCCTGCTGAACTTTATTAATGGTTTCCTGCGAAATGTTATTTATTTCTTGCCTTATTCTATCTTTTAAATCATTTATGTCGTTGGGTTTGCTTTTATACACAACATTTTTTAGATGACCCCACAAAAAGAAATCTAATGGCGTGAGATCCCGTGACCTCGGTGGCCAATCAATGGGTCCTCGTCTACCGATCCACTTATTAGGGAAAACTTCGTCAAGATATGTTCGAACGGCGGCTGCATAAAGCGGCGGTGCCCCATTTTGTTGATACCACAGACTTTCAACGATATTTCCGGGAATGTTTGCACTAGGGAATAAATTCATTAAAGTTGGAATCAAAAAGTTCATTAAAAATTGCAGATAAATTGGCCTTTTTACAGCTCCATCAAAAAAATAGGGTCCGATGATTTTATTTCGAACAATTCCTGCCCAAACATTAATTTTCTGTGGATATTGAGTGTGATGTTCTCTTATCCATTTAGGATTTTCCTTTGCCCAATATCTACAATTCTGTCTGTTGACTTCACCGTTTAATGTACATATGCATTCATCAGAAAAAATAACGATTTTTGCGAAAAGTGGATCATTATTACACTTATCCATCAAAGTTTCGCTAAATTCCATTCTACGATCTGGGTCGTCATCTGATAGTTCTTGTACAAGTTGCACCTTAAAGGGATGCTTCTTTTCATGTTTTTATGTTCAATTTCTCCATTGTTTGTCTCATTGATGTGTAATTGATGTTTGATGCAATTACCTATTTTTTTGCTCATACTGAAAGTAACTTTTTTTTACATTTTATTACAATTTTATTCATTATAACCCATGGTATATTTATATGGTACAATCCACGCTCAGGTTCATCCTTCTGTGGGAATTCTATATTTATTTATCGTTAACTGAAAACTATTGTATATTTCAAATTGAATGGTAAATAAATATTCACTGTTGACTGACTTAAGGTTGTTCTGGATATTTATTATTAAACATAGCACATACCTTTGCATCTTATCGCCACAACCAATTAACATAAGAACTTCAATCCTTTGTTTTATAAGTAAACACATTTTTAAAGTGGAAACAAGCCAATTTAGAATAACTAAACCGGTAGTACACTTCACAGGTGTCACTGTCATTAGTGAGTATTAAAGAGTAGCCTCCTGCCTGAGTTATTATTACAACTTTTTACATCTGACAAGATTTTACAATAATAATAACCAAAGGTATGCCGGTATTAATTTTAAAATTATCATATCTTCAAAACTATTAATTACCGAACACAAGTATGATATATTTTTGGAATCGTCTTGAAATTTGCAATCTAAAACAAATTAAATATACAGGGTGTGTCATTTAAAAAAATTGTCGATGACATCGTTTCTCACAAATGGTTTTTCCTGTATATTTCATTGTTATGTAAAAATACATTAAATAAAAATAAAAAACCGATTTGTCTCAGGATTTTTCCACAAAATTCCATACTTTATGTACACACTGTATACCGCGAGGTACAAACATGTTGCGAATTGTTTGAGTTGGAAACATCTACATAATTTCAACAAGATCGTCGTAATTAAATCTTTCATTTCCTCATGTGGCATTGAATATCTAGTTTAACTAGAGACTATTGATGAAAACGCCTTATGACAATTTCGGTTCTCAGTTTAACAAACTCCAGGCTCTTTGAGTTACCTCATGCATTATATTAAGTAGGCGAAACTATAGTTGTATGTGTATAAGGAGCGACCTCGAGCAAAGCACTTAGCACTTGCATGGATACCGTTGCAGGGTTAAATTCCTTCACTTATAAATAATGCACGAAGTTTACCGTTTCACGTAACGGCTCCTGCTAATTTATTGTCAGAATGTTAGTTATTAGAGCGTCGCAGAGCTAGTTCTTAAGTTAGGAAGTGGTTTTACTTTTTCGTCCTACAATTTTGCTAGACATCGTTATCAGGAAAATTCTTTCATTCTTTCGAACAATTCAGCGTTGTGGTTTACCTTTGCCTAACTATATATACTCGTACAATCTGCTACATATAAATAAGAATTTTTGCACATGGTTTAGCTAATAGGCGATGAGAAGAGGATTACAATTTCAAAATCAATACTTACTGACGGTGTTTCATGCATGAATTTTATAAAAAACTTATAAAAAACAAAGCTATTTTCATGAATGTCTAGCAAAGTTGAAAATTGCTTTAAATTTAGAGATAAAGGTTCTATATCCTTATTAATATACAGGGTGTTACTATATTCGACCGACAACGCTTTACCCCAGAGAGCTCTCGTTAATTGATGAATTTTGATATGGGAACATAAACCCTTAAAGGGCTTTGTTTCCGAGATACTTGTTAAACTATTGTAATTTTGTCAATTTTGTTATTGTTGTATCTAATACATTTGTTTGAATTTAATTTTGATAGCTTTTGCGTTATTGTGATTTTTACTTTTATCAAGTTCTCAGAAAATCTCAGAAATAGCATGTATTCTTTTTTCAACTAACGCCTAACGCTTAGTTATTATTCGAAATCGAATTAATAGTATGGATTAAAAGCAAATACTTACTTGTTTAGCAAAACGCCGACGGGCAAATTACACAACAAATCATAATTTGTGAATTATCTAAGTACTTGCAGACTTTTGTTCAGAATCAAATATCTACAACACCGTTCATTTTAGCTCCATAAAAGGTTATTACTTTTTTACCTAAAAATGAACAGAGAATTTAAAAACATCAATTAACGAGAGCTCTCTGGGGTAAAGCGTTGTCGGTCGAATATAGTAACACCCTGTATGTGGTAGTTTATTAATATCTACGTCGCTACACCTTTTATTCTTACATACTTACTTTCTATACTTGATCCAATACAAAATCAGTTACACGTATGCAATGGTGTCTAATCATTAGAATAAGAAGAAAGTTAGGATATATTTACTGGCTTACTTAACGTTAAACACCAAAAATGTGTTATGAAACGGTAAACCACAAATAAAGAAAAACTTATAAAAATACATAGCATATTTTGAATTGCACTAAAATTATATTGTATACTGAGATTTTGAAAAATAACACTAACCGCCCTAAATTTTGGGAACTAAAAAATATACATGGCAACAAAATTTGGCGTTGGGGCCACTTTCATTGCAATTTATTCTGAAATTAGTGAGGTTACTGTCATTCGATATTTTCATTTGGTTATATTGCTTCATTCCGCTTTTTGGCCAAAAAGCAATTATTTGATGGATGTAGATCATCATTGTCGACTTGAAACAAATAAGTTTCAGATGAAAAAAAGATGATACAACGCGGAACTTCCTTATGTTGCCGTAAAAAGAGTTATTATCAATTTGAATATACTGGTAAAATATATTTTACAGATACATTATCGTTAACGCTTCATACCGCAGTATATTATTACATAAAACCCCAAATACAGCTTCAACTAAAGCTGAAATACAAGAACAGCTAACAAAAAGAAATATTACCTTGCCTGTTAACACGTTTAAGTGTGAACTTCGCAAATAGTTAAAGGGAATAATATAATTTGTTTTTCAAAACAAACCACTAAAAGTGTATGTAATTGATAATATGGCTGAGCAACATGGACACAAAGCGTTACGTCTTCGTCCGTACCATTACATTTTCAACCCCATTGAGCTGATTTGGGGCATTTTTAAGAATTATATTAATAATCATATTGGCAAAGATGGTTAAAATAAACAAGCTTATTTATAGAGCCATATGCTACTGTAAACATTAGAGGATCAATCTTGAAAAGATTGGATGAGTTAAACAGAAAGTTTTCAAATTTAAACATGAAATGCTTCAAGATATGGTCATAGTTAGGGATCCGAATATATCATCAAAAAGAAAAATTCCAGAAAAGTCCGTATGGACGAAAATAATGGAACACAAAGCAAATGGGCAGCTATAAATTTAATGAAATTCAAATTCAATCAATGTTACTATGTGCTTAATTATTTTTTTATATTATATATATTATTTCTTATACTTTTATCAGAAATTTTGTTGTACTAGTAAATTGTTAAAATGTGGCAGAATGAACTTGGTCGTTAAGCAATTGGACAAACAATAAAATAATCTCCTCCTCTTAAAATAAGTCTCAGTGAATAGAACTCTCATAAAGTACGGTATAAAGGGCTTATTTTTATATTGTGGGTTATTATTTATAATATTGGTAAAATATAAACTCTATACATATATTAGTTTAGTTTTTTGTGTTGGGTGTAAAATATGAAAATTTATAGAATTACACTGATGTATATATAATTTGATTTACTTTCTATCGTTCTCAAAAAGTAAAGTTTAAATTGTACAGTTACAAAATGAACAAAGCTTGGACAATCGGAAAAAATACACAAAAAAGACTAATGATATAAGATTTACAGCATACTTTTTTTTTCCCAGTTAATTTACCCTCTGTTCTCAGTAGAACAATAAGTAAAATATTTTAAATACTAGAAACTAGACATGTAGGAATAATAACCCAGTGGTTATTTCCTATTAAGTTATAGTTACAACACAACTACTTAAAACTAGGGACAAGACAAGTGTTGACAAGTTAAAATGGAAGTATTGATAAAATTATTATAAAAAGGAAGACGTAAGGTTAAATACCCTAAATTTTAAGTTTAAAATCACTAATTTAAAAATCTATTGACTAGGTCGTATGGAGTAAATCGTTTAAGTCTACGTCTTATGATAAGTTGCGACACTAAATTTTTGGCAAGTCTGTTTGGATGCCTTTTTAGCCTATTAGTATAGTTTGCACTTAACTTTTTGATTTCTTTTTTAACCGAATTCACATTCAGATCACGAGCGATAGCACTATTGGGCACAAACCAGGGAGCATCGGTGATTACTCTAAGGGTTTTTAGTAGTAGGTTGGGGCGGTTGGCCGTGGGAACTTTTTCTGTCGATCCTTATGGACGGACACGCCCCCTCACGTGACCTACCCCCACTCCTCCAGCGGCAGCATGGCCTGAACGTTGGGGCACTTCAGCAAGACCTTGTGTTGGCGGTTCAGCCAAAAAAAAGAAGAAGAAGTCTTTCAGCCACGAGGATTCCCCGAAAACTGTCACTTGACGGAGGCGGCGGCCATGGGAGAGTATTGGTTCAGCTAGAAGAATGGAGCAGCTCGTTCAGTCGCCTATAGAAAAGAAGAAGAAATTACTATAGTCGAGGCAGTTAGCGCGGCGGTGGCGGCCCGGTGATCCAAGATGGCGCGATTCACGGTGTGGCGTACGGTCCGAGTCGAGGGGTCCGAGGCAGCGCGCGCGGCGGTGGCGGCCCGGTGATCCAAGATGGCGCGATTCATGATGCGACGCACACATGCGGTGGCCGGCCGGCCATCGCCTGTGTGTGACGTAGTCGGACTGATTCGAATGGATAGTTGCTTTTTATTATTATTTATACAATGTTGCGGGTGAAACATGGTGGCGCTGCACACAAACGGCGGCCGGCCACCAGTCGAACAAATTACTATAGTTTACCTTGTTTATGAGAGAGAGAGAGAGCACGAGCGGGCGCTACGGTATTGAGATAACCCATGAGGCCTTTTATACAATGTTGCCATTTTTGGTATAATATCAAAGTATGATTTAAAAGGTTTTTGAATTCATTAGCGCTGATGGAGTACACAAAAAATGTTGTTTATCAAAATTCGTATCGGATATGTCTAATTAAAAATTTAAAAAGCCGTAATGGCTGATGTTTCTAAAACGGGGGTCTAAAAAACTCCGTTTTCCCTACTAGTTAAAATACAACCAAATTGTTAAAACTTACCAAAGTCGAATCTGCAGGTGTATCTGGTCGTGAATAATACGTGTGTGTTTGTGTGTGAACAAAGGCTTCAGCATGGTCATCGCGAAATATGATGTCGTTCTTGATTTTAACCTGAAACTGGAGCGGTGGGGTGAGAATCTCAATATGTGGTTAACACTCCAGATGATTCGGTACATATAATATGCTCTTTATCACTCTGTACAATAGCCTGTCTCGCCAAAGAGGTTGGTTACTCAATCTTGAAAACAGACTCAGAGCAACTGTCTCACGCGCCAAAAGGGGGTTGGCTACCCCAATCTTGAACGAGACACAAGTGCATATTATACATAGCGTATCATTGAAAAATGTAAAATTATGAATAGTGATATCATTGAAAAAAATGTAAAAATTTCTAAAGTACTGCTAGGAAATATGTTCATGTTGGCTGTTTGCTGTCCGCTGAAGTTCTCAGTAAGATTGAAGAAAACTTAAACGGTCTAAATTTCTACTGAAAAAAAACCTCCAACTAACCTAGACATCGACTGATAACTCAAGAACACCTAGACTCAAGAACAACTGAAACACGAATTATTTGTTGCTCAAAGTAAAATGGAGGAATTGGAAAAGCCCATGTTAGTACCGGGGGTATGAATGTTTTGTAGGTCTCACGAACGAAGCGAAGTTAAAAGAAAGGATATTTGAGTGTCTATACACTAGGCTACTCGAAGGCGGTAAATACGCGGTCGTGGATACATTAACGAAGATATTTCAGGTAGGAAGCTTTAATAAAAAATGTATCTGATAACTCAGACAAAATACGAATGAATAGTAGGAGAGGTATTAGAGAGATGGATGTTAAATGGGTAGCCTATCGCACTCCCTACAACAATAAAAATGAACATCGTTGCATAGGTATTAGACAGGGGCGCTGTACTAAAGGGCGTTAAATGGGGAGACGTCAACACCAAGCTACTCGAAGGCTATAAATATGCCGTCGTGGCTACATTAACGAAGATATACAGCACAATGTTTCAAGAAATAATATCCCTGTACAAAGGAGTGTGTTTTGCATACAGAAAATACTTCTCGATATTCCAATGGTGTTAAAAGTACACTGCATAAGATATAAGATGGAACAAAGCTCCAAGGACCCCAATGTCGGCCTCCAAGGTTACCCGACTTAAACCTATCGATTTTATCTGGGTCTGCATGAAAAAAGAATACACTCTGCATTATCGCAATTTGAAACAAGCTCTCGAACACGGCTTAAAATTAACCAAAATTCATAAAGAAAAGATTGTTGAACTCGAGCTCGGATTTTTAGTGCTTTCATGTCAACCTAACAAGAGTAAATGTAAAAAGTTCATTAGTGATGGGTGTTTAAATTATTTTCAAAGCGAAAAACTAAAGGCCCACGAAATTTCGTGTATAAATAGCAGCGAACGTAAAATTTCTATTCCCATTTTATCAAGGAATTTTCTACAGAAAAGTACAGCATTATGTATGCCGAAAAGAGGTGAAATTCGACTACGAAAACAATACCTGCCTATCAAAAAGGCTTGAAAATTTTTAATGCAGCTAATTTTTGTAGCTCGCCTCGTTTGTAAAAACATGTGTGTGGTGCTTTTTAGCTGAAATTAAAAAGTACAGTGCATAAGGTGGAACAAGGCTCCAAGGCCAAGCTCAATCGGATTGAATACAGAAACCTTCTGTTTGGGAGTTACTATTGTAAAAATGTCCGTAGGAAAAAGTCGAGGGTAAAGACACGGTCTTAATCACACCCTGTCGTTCGTGTAATTGTTATCAACTAAATTATGAAGACGAAATATTTGATTTTAAAAAATAAAAAATGTGTAAAATCTTATACATATAATATAATAAAAACCACATACCTGTCACGACTTTTGAATATTTTCAGGCACTGTCTTAAGTCTAAATATGAGGTCCCTCGGAGCCGTAAAATAATAATAAAAAATATGAGGTTTATTTCTGGAAAAGTGTATAAAAACGCAAAAACCAAAGCATCCTGTGATAAATACACCAAAGCATCCTGTGATAAATACACCAAAGCATCCTGTGATAAATACACCAATGTGATAATAACCGTGCGGGTGTATCTTAAATATTTAAATTTAAAAAGAAGAAAAATGAATGAGTAAGTTGTACTATTTTTACATTTTATATTGAATTTTTGCTAAATCACTAATATATAAACATATGATTGTTGTGTAAATTGAAATAAAAATCAGGAAGCGCTGAGAGAAAATATCGACTCTATAAACATCACCTCAAGAGAAATTAAAAGAGCAGTAATTACAGTAGTTCGTGAGAAGTGTTATGAGTCTAATTCAGCAAAAGTTGAAATCAATATGGATATATGCGTTATCAAATAAATTTTTTATTAAAAACTTTCTGGTCTTTTAAAATATTTGGAAGCCCTTAAAATCTGAATTATTTCATCTTCAGTTAATACCATCATGTATTCAAATATTATTAGGCAACCTGATTTCCATTTATGTGTATATCTGGCGGCATAGTTATTAGTTGATATGTTACCTAATTGCTTCTACTAAACGTCACACGCCACGTAAACGTCACTAGATGGCGTTGGTGGTACCAAAATATTATTATTAGGCAATCAGATCATCATTTATGTGTATATGGGGTTGCATAGTTATTAGTTGATATGTTTCACTAGTAATTTAGAACGAATGTGACCCTACAAATTGAAGAAAAACATCTGAGAAAAGATATCTACCTATGTCAACAAAAAAAGAAAATTTCTGCCTGATCATAGTTCTCAGCATTACGGCTTTAAAAATTTAAAAAATGAGTTAATCAAATAAATTTTATTAAAACTTACCGGTCTTTTTTCATCCATATGGTAATTCTTAAATTGAATAATTTATTCCTCATTATCTTCCCTGATAGAAACGTTATCAACATGCCTTAAATCTGTGTAGTCAGCTTTCTTCTGCACCTGAAAATTAATGTATGAGTTGTGTAAATTGAAATAAAAATCAGGAAGCGCTGAGAGAAAATATCGACTCTATAAACAGCACCTCAAGAGAAATTAAAAGAGCAGTAAGTACAGTAGTTCGTGAGAAGTGTTATGAGTCTAATTCAGCAAAAGTTGAAATCAATATGGATATATGCGTTATCAAATAAATTTTTATTAAAAACTTTCTGGTCTTTTTAAAATATTTGGAAGCCCTTAAAATCTGAATTATTTCATCTTCAGTTAATACCATCATGTATTCAAATATTATTAGGCAACCAGATTATCATTTATGTGTATATCGGGCTGCATAGTTATTAGTTGATATGTTACCTAATTGCTTCTACTAAACGTCACACGCCACGTAAACGTCAGTAGATGGCGTTGGTGGTACCAAAATATTATTATTAGGCAATCAGATCATCATTTATGTGTATATGGGGTTGCATAGTTATTAGTTGATATGTTTCACTAGTAATTTAGAACGAATGTGACCCTACAAATTGAAGAAAAACCTCTGAGAAAAGATATCAACCTATGTCAACAAAAAAAGAAAATTTCTGCCTGATCATAGTTCTCAGCATTACGGCTTTAAAAATTTAAAAAATGAGTTAATCAAATAAATTTTTATTAAAACTTACCGGTCTTTTTTCATCCATATGGTAATTCTTAAATTGAATAATTTAATCCTCATTATCTTCCCTGATAGAAACGTTATCAACATGCCTTAAATCTGTGTAGTCAGCTTTCTTCTGCACCTGAAAATTAATGCAAAAGTTAAAATCAAAAAATGGATATATGTGTTATCAAATAAATTTATTAAAAACTTTCTGGTATTTTTAAAAATATTTGGAAGCCCATAAAGCTGAATTATTTCATCTTCAGTTAAGTTGTTTACATTATCTTCTTCGAAAATCTGCCTGATCATAGTTCTCAGCCTTACGGTTTTAAAAATTAAAAATGAGTTAATCAAATAAATTTTATTAAAACTTACCGGTCTTTTTTCATCCATATGGTAATTCTTAAATTGAATAATTTATTCCTCATTATCTTCCCTGATAGAAACGTTATCAACATGCCTTAAATCTGTGTAGTCAGCTTTCTTCTGCACCTGAAAATTAATGCAAAAGTTAAAATCAAAAAATGGATATATGTGTTATCAAATAAATTTATTAAAAACTTTCTGGTCTTTTTAAAAATATTTGGAAGCCCATACAGCTGAATTATTTCATCTTCAGTTAAGTTGCTTACATTATCTTCTTCGAAAAGAAGGGTTCATCTATATCCTAAATTATTAAATAGGCCTAAATTTGAAAAATCGTGGAATAAAATTTAAGCACTTACCTAATGGACAGTGGATCCGTACTAACACTAAAGAATTAAATCTTTTCTCCTGTCTGCTACAACTGGCGAAACCACATTTACATTTAAACATTTAGCAAAATATTTTCAAAAACTATGGTGTTAGAAAATAAGTTGTTACTTAAGCAGATGTTTTCAAGCTAACTAATTTCGAATAGAGCGAATGTATACAGGATGTGGGTTTTACAATCAGAAATATTTATCATTATCAGCGTCCTGTTTCTTTATTTGAAGTCAAAATTGAATATATTAGTTTATAATTTTAAAAACTTACGCTATATAAATGATAAATAATTACCTACAGAAATTATACAAAATAATTCTAGATTTTTCGAACAGTTTGTGGTTTTTAGATAAAAATAAATCATATCATGTATTCAAAAATATTATTAGCCAACCAGATTATCATTTATGTGTATATTGGGCTGCAACTTCGTTATTATTGGTCCAATTGAATTGGGAAAAAGACCGGTATCATCTATAAGTGGGGTAGATGTCAAATTTAAAGAAAAGCATGCGCAATGAACGTTGCCGTAAGGGCATTAGCGTTCAACTTCGTTATTATTGGTCCAATTGAATTGGGAAAAAGACCGGTATCATCTATAAGTGGGGTAGATGTCAAATTTAAAGAAAAGCATGCGCAATGAACGTTGTCGTAAGGGCATTAGCGTTCAACCTCGTTATTATTGGTCCAATTGAATTGGGAAAAAGACCGGTATCATCTATAAGTGGGGTAGATGTCAAATTTAAAGAAAAGCATGCGCAATGAACGTTGCCGTAAGGGCATTAGCGTTCAACTTCGTTATTATTGGTCCAATTGAATTGGGAAAAAGACCGGTATCATCTATAAGTGGGGTAGATGTCAAATTTAAAGAAAAGCATGCGCAATGAACGTTGTCGTAAGGGCATTAGCGTTCAACTTCGTTATTATTGGTCCAATTGAATTGGGAAAAAGACCGGTATCATCTATAAGTGGGGTAGATGTCAAATTTAAAGAAAAGCATGCGCAATGAACGTTGCCGTAAGGGCATTAGCGTTCAACTTCGTTATTACTGGTCCAATTGAATTATGAAAAAAGACCGGTATCATCTATAAGTGGGGTAGATGTCAAATTTAAAGAAAAGCATGCGCAATGAACGTTGCCGTAAGGGCATTAGCGTTCAACTTCGTTATTATTGGTCCAATTGAATCGCGAAAAAGACCGGTATCATCTATAAGTGACGTAGATGTCAAATTTAAAGAAAAGCATGCGCAATGAACGTTGCCGTAAGGGCATTAGCGTTCAACTTCGTTATTACTGGTCCAATTGAATTGTGAAAAAAGACCGGTATCATCTATAAGTGGGGTAGATGTCAAATTTAAAGAAAAGCATGCGCAATGAACGTTGCCGTAAGGGCATTAGCGTTCAACTTCGTTATTACTGGTCCAATTGAATTGTGAAAAAAGACCGGTATCATCTATAAGTGGGGTAGATGCTAATTTTATATCTCAATACCAAATTCATAGCGCCCCAGAAATGATAACGCTCTCTCATAAACAAGGTAAACTATAGTTATTTGTTCGACTACGTCACACACACACACACACACACACACACACACACACACACACACACACACACACACACACACACACACACACACACACACACACACACACACACACAC